>OY776134.1:1957500-3157500 GCA_963675135.1 Galeopsis tetrahit
ACGGCCTAAACAATTCAAGCAGGAATCGCTCACTCAGAAAGATTGATCGCCAACCCTATACCCCACCACGTGCCAAGAGTGCATGCCTAGCAACTGCGTGGATAAAGAAAAGTCCTACTAGGCCTGCGACTCCTTCTCCTAGCACCAGCCCGTCTCGGTATGAGAATGATGACGACAGAAAGAACAGCTGCAACTCAGCCTTCCTCTTCACCTTCAATTTCGATTAATTGGGGATTTGCAGCCATCAAGGGTACAAAAAGATTGAAATCTCCCGTAAAGACTTCAGTTGGAGTCTCTATTTGTTCTGTTTGAAATGGAGATTCATCTTCAGTATTTTTGTCCTTTTTAGGGACTTCTACCATTGACCTTGCCTTTACTTTGCAAACAGCGTGCCATTCATAACCACGTGGAGCTCCCGGATATGTGCAGTAGTATACTTGAGATACTTGATGGGTAAATACAAATGGATCATCCCCAACATACGTCATTTTCGAACTAACATCAACGAGCTTGTACTCCGGGTGAATTCTTGTTCCTAGATGGCCTGAATCAAACCAATGACACTTGAACAACACTACAGTCTTTGCTGGATATCCTGGATATTCTACTTCGACGACTTCCCGTAACACCCCAAAGTAATCACTTGCATCTGCATTGTAATTCGCACTGCTAACGCAGACGCCACTGTTGGTAGTTGCCTTTGTCGATGCATACCCAGACGTATGAAATCTGTAGCCCTTCACAATATAACCGTTGTAAGTCCTTACACGACGTAGTGGTCCCTTGCTGAGATCTCGTAAGAATCGACTGTCAAGAGCGTTATCCCGTCCCTATACGGCTCAATTTAAAATTAATTAAAATAAATATTAATTTATTTACGTAAAACATAATTAAATGGTACTCACATAACGTCCGAACCATCAGGAAAATTCACGTTGAATACGAGCATCTATATATGCATCTGAGATGTTTGGTTCTGCTCGTCGTAGTTCTTGAGTGTACATCCTAATTCACAACATTCAAAAACTTGGTTAATATTAAATGACATAAATGAAGTGGTATTTAAATAGACGATTTATATATGAAATACTTACTCAATGTATGGCTGAACTTCATCACAATTCAATAACACATACGTTTGTGCTATTTCCGCCTCCGAGTTCGTCTCCCAATATCGTTCAGTGGGTTTTCCTATTGGCCGTCCCTTAGACTTGAATATGGAGAGCATTCCATCGACCTCTTCACTGATATCGTCAGCGGATGTACAACCGAAGTTACGTGGAGCACTTCTTAACTTTGTGTTGACGTGGTCTTCAAAGTAATAAGAACAAAACATGCCAACCTCTTCATTCAAATATGCATTCACAATCGATGCTTCAACGTTTGCCTTTTGTTTAGCATTGCGTTTCAAGTTGTGGAGATACCTGATACACACACACACACACACACACACATATATATATATATATATATATATATAACTTATAAGAATGCATGTGTAATTGTAATGAAATAAAATAAGTAAGATTTTACCTTTCAAATGGGTACATCCACCTGTATTGCACCGGATCACAAATTCTCGCTTCATACGCTAAGTGAACGGGTAAGTGTTCCATCGAGTTAAAGAAGCTAGGTGGAAAAATTTGTTCCAACTTACACAAAATAACTGGAATGTCTTCATCTAAACGAATCATATCATCGATCTTGATCGTTGTAGCCGTTAAATCTCTAAAAAAGAGACTTAATTCAGTGATAGCCCTCCACACATTGTGAGGAAGAAGTTCTCGGAACGCAATCGGTATCAAGCGTTGCATAAATACATGACAATCATGACTCTTCATCCTTGTAACCTTACCCGTTGTTGTGTCTACGCATCGACTGATCAAGTTCGACACGTAGCCGTCCGGAAAGTTCAACTCCTTTATCCACCTACACAATCTTTGTTTTTGTGGCTTATCCAGTGTGTAGCTAGCCTTTGGAAATTTACCTGTACGCTCATCCTTTTTCAACTCTGAACGGCGACAAAGAGTGTCCAAATCCTCCCGAGACTTTGGAGTGTCTTTCGTCTTGCCTTCCGTGTTCATGATTGTGTGGAACACATTGTCAAACACATTCTTTTCAATGTGCATCACATCCAAATTGTGTCGTATCAATAGTGAACTCCAGTATGGTAAGTCCCAAAAAATACTCCTTTTGTTCCAACCACCCTCAATTCCTCTGTTGTGTTCCGCTGCATTTTCCTCAGTACTTTTTTTCAACCCCGTCCACTCAATCTCATATAACAACCTACGTCCTGTACGGAGAGTAAATTATAAGTGACACTAAAAGCAATAGATAAATATACGTTTAATACTCATTAAATAAATGTATAAAATACCATCTCGAAGTGGAGGTCGATTGTTTGTGACTGCTCTGTTCTTTACGAAGTTCTTCTTATTTCTTCGAAACGGGTGACCTTGAGGTAAGAACCTACGGTGATTATCGAACCATGAAACTTTTCTACTCACCGGGAGACTGAAAGCTTCAGAATTCTCCATACAATACGGACATGCTTTCTTTCCGGCCGTACTCCACCCGGACAACATACCATATGCAGGAAAGTCGCTAATGGTCCATAAAAGAGCAGCACGCATCGTGAAGTTCTAATTTATAAAAACATTGTACGTTTGGACTCCATTCTCCCATAAGAAGATCAAGTATTTTATAAGAGGTTGGAGATAAACATCCAGTTTGTCCTTTGGATTCGTTGGTCCAGGCACCAATACAGTCAGAAACATTGTTTGAGGTTTCATGCACATCCACGGAGGAAGCTTATACGGAGTCAGTATCACCGGCCACAAAGAATACTGCTTCCCATGCATCCCAAACGGTGCAAAACCATCAGTACACAAACCTAATCTCACATTCCTCGGTTCACAAGCAAAATCTGGAAACACGTTGTCAAGATGTTTCCAGGCCTCTGAGTCTGCCGGATGTCGCATCTCCCTCGACTCAGCCGAAGAGGAATCTGTAGCATGCCACGTCATGTGTTGTGCAGTGGCACTTGATTGATATAATCTCATCAAACGAGGAATGATAGGAAGGTAGTACATCTTCTTATATGGCACTTTCTTCTTTGTCTTCTTCGATTGACCACCAGGTCCCTTTCGACGTGCCTCTTTGTACCAGGGATGGCCACACAATCTACACATCTTCAGACTGCTATCTTCGTCACCCCAATATAACATGCAACCCTTCACACAACAATCAATCTTCTCAACCGGCAAACCAACATTCTTCAACATTTGTTTGCTTTGATGAAACGTCGTAGGCACCTTATTATTTTGAGGACAAATTTCACTGCATAACTGTGTCACTTGCTCATATGCCCTGTTAGAAAGCTTGTTCTCGGTCTTAATGTTCATGAGTCGTGCATTAAATGACAACTGTGAGTGAGATTCACAACCCGGATATAAATCTTCTTCGACTAATTTGAGCATCTCATAAAACCGAAATGCCTCATTCGTCGGCTCCTCTTCCATGTTTGAAAAACCAGCTTCCCTGATCATTGTTTGATACATATTCGGTTCTTCGTCCCCAAACTGTTGTTCTTCGTCCCCAAACCGTTGTTCTACCTCGTTACTAGTGCCAACATGATCAAAATTTGCTTCTTCTTGATAGATTCCAACAATGTAATAGTAAAACACTTCATCAAATCTATAAGGCCAACGTGTTTCGCCATGACTAGTCCAATTATAATAATTATCAACGAAACCATTCTTCACAATATGTACTAGGACCTCATCAATCTCTTTATATTGCTTATTCTGACATTTCTTAGCATTACACGGACACCTAATGCAATTTCCACTCATGTAATGTGGCTGGCTTTTTGCAAATTCAACAAATAACACGAGTTCATTATAAAATTCCACATTCACATTTCCTCTAATCATTCTAGGAGTACAGTACATCCAACGACGGTCAGGCAAATCCATCTGCTAAACATTTAAGTGGAGCAACACATTACTAAACTAAACTTATAATAAATTCAAACAAAACTTATGATATATATAAAACATGTAATTACATTATATTGAATTTTATGTATAGAGTAAATTAAAAATGGTAGAAAATGTACCGTAATTTGATGTTTCTGAATACCCGAGCATGAGCATAAAAAATTTCGTAGTATAAAGTTTTGGTGTAAATTTGCAATACGAAAGTGAAGTGGAAAAAAATTAGGCAGTAGAAAGTTTTGGGGTATTATTTCCCGACGGAAGTGCCGACGGACTTATCTTTCCGTCGACATTTCACCCGCCCAAATTTCCGTTGGCAAAGATACATACCGACGGAAATTCCGTCGGCATTTATCAAATAGTGAATTCCGACGGAAAGTTAATTCCGTCGGCATTTCACCCGCCCAATATTCCGTCGGCATAGATAAATACCGACGGAATTTCCGTCGGTATTTATCGAATTGTGAAATCCGACGGAAAATATATTCCGTCGGCATTTGGCGGTTTTTTTTTTTTTTTTTTAATTAATTCAATTTTTTGTATATATAGCACACACAAAGCAACACAAAGCTCACACCATATTCGATTTTTTCTATTTTGCAAAGAAATATCATGTCTTCTTCATCTTCTATTCGATTTCAGCAAGGCCTTGTTTGTTATTGTGGAAAGGCATGTCGTACATATGCTTCTAAACAATCTAGAAGTAAAGGGAGGATATTTCATAATTGTCCTGACTCCATAAATGATGGTTGTGGTGGTGGATGTGGTTTCTTTGTATGGGCTGATACTCTAGAAAACTGTGGTGTTGACAAGAATCAAGGATCTAATCAAAGTGACCAAGAAACTGAAGACATGAAGAAAATGACTCAAGAGATGAAGAAATTGGTTATAGAGATCAAGAATTTGGCTGAAGAAATCAAGGATTTAATCAAAGTGAACAAAATCATTTTGATTGTGCTAATTGTCATGGTTGCATCTACCACCTTCAAGTGGTTTGGTTAAATATATGTATAATGCACTCTATATGAGACTATTTTGTACTAGAATGCACTGTTATTTGTACTCAATGAAACAAATGAATGCACCTTATTTTCATCTATACACCAAATGCATTATTTCACCAATAAACTACACAAATAAACTGCAATATATAGTTCAACATATAGTTCAACATAAAGATAAATATATAGATCAACATAAAGATAAATAAGTTCAACATAAAGATAAATAAGTTCAACAAAAAAGTAAATAAGTTCAACAGAAAAATAAATTAGTTCAACACAAAATTAAATTGTTCAACCACGATAGTTAAAAAACTGATCAACCACATCGTCAGTACTCAAGTTGACGTCGTCATCGTTGGCCTGACCTGCAGCTTGATCTGGAGCTTGATCTGGAGCTGGAGCTGGAGCTGGCGGGGCTTGCCCCATCGTCTGTTGATAGATGGCCTCGATCTGCTCAGCAGACATCCCCAACGTCCGACCCGCGTTGGCACTCCAGAGGCGGAAGTAGTTCTCGAACGTTGCCATGACGTTCAGATCCGGGACGGCAATGGAGGATACGGACGCCTGCGATGCACTCCGGGCCGACCGACCACTTGGTGTCCTCACGGCATTGCTCATCCCACCAAGGCCAAGGACCCTTCCCTTGGAGGTCGGGGCAACGTCAAGGTAAACCTGGTCCACGTCAACAGCCGGAGGGGGACCGCTGCTTCCGGATTCAGCAGTAGTCGCCGCGGCTTGCGTCTCGACCTCTTCAATCCTCTGTCGGACGTTCAACTACATAATTAAAAAATTAAAATTAATTTAATTATCTATATATATAATTTAATTAAACTTACGTGGAGGTCAGTAGTGCGCCCGTAGGTGGACGTTAGTGTATCGGCATTAAACGGATGAATAAGACTCATCCGATCCAAGTGGGTGTGTGAACGTCCAGTCTCCCGCTCCTATTACGTATCAAATAAACATATACAAATTAATTTAGATAACTAATATAAAATAATTAACTATAATTATTTAATTTTTAAAATTAATGAAAACTTACGATAGCAAGTGATTGCTCGAGGACGGACCGAGCTCCCCCCCGATGTCTTGCCATCCCGCCTCCAACGTCTGTTCTGCGGTTGGCCCGAGCTTTCTCACACTTCTCTTGGTAAGCCGGGTCCATCCACTTCTCAACCAACGACTCCCACAGGTCAACACCATCCTCGTCTTCCCCCAGAACACGATTCACATCACGATCACGCCAGGCCGTTCTCGAGTCGTACATCATGTTCGTGTACCGAGTAGAACAAACACCATACCACTTCTCGTAAATAGTGTCGTCCGAGTAGATCGCCGTATCCCAACGGGCCTTTTTCTATACAAATATTCAACATATTTATCAAATAATATGTATAATTAGTTATTTAATAAACTTTAATTATTGTAATTATATACCTGGAACTCCTCGAAGTATTCATCCTTTTTAGTTTGCGGCACCGTCAACCAAGTGATAGCACCCTTAGAAATCTTGCACTTCTTAAAGGCGTTTGTGCAGATCCTGGACACCTCATTACCGGGCAACAACCTGTAAAATTATTAACAAATTTATAAACTAACACATTATAAATAAATAAATAAAGTTAATCGTTATTGAATACTGTTAAACATTAGAATTATTGACTTACGCTCCTGAAATGATTTCAACGGGTTGCCTTGTGTCTCGAACGGGATGCTGACGAGAAGAGGATCCTACGGCTGTTGACGAACTAGACGACATCGTAGTCGGCGGCGGCGACACTGCCACAGGAGGAGGAGGAGGAGCCATCACAGGTACTGATTCACCCCGAGACCTCCTTGAACGTGACCAAAATGACCTACGTGAACCAGAACCCTGATTCGGTACTTCACTCATCTGTTTCAATCAATAAAAAATACATAATTTAATTTACAATAACCTAATTTAATCAATAATTTACTAGTTTAAGTATATATAGCATATTCCTAATTTAATCAACAATTTACCAATTTAATCAACATTTTCCTAATTTAATCAACAATAACCTAATTTAATTATTATTTTTCTAATTTAATCAATAATAAAAAATTTAACATATTCCTAAATTTACAAACCTAAACCTAATTAAAATAATAGTTTTCTAACTGGATTTTTCTAATTATCAATTTAATGAACATATTCTTAATTTAAAATTTTTACTAATATAGCATATTCCTAATTTAATCAATTCCTAATTTAATCAACATATTCCTAATTTAAATCAAAACAATATATAACCTAATTACAACGTGATACCACCGTCGAACCATCTAATTAACTAATAATTTAAACAATTGATTGAAACATGCATCACCTACATTAATTAAAAATATTCCTAAATTAACATATTCCTAAATTAACAAATCTAAACCTAATTAAAATAATACTCCCTCCGTCCCAGAGGAATTTGCACCCTTGGGACGGCACACATATTAAGAAATGTGTAAGAAAAAGTGTAATGAGTGATGTTTTGAGGGGTAATTTTGTAAAGTTTTATGAATAAAGTAAAGTAAAAAGTAGATTGAGTGTGGAAAAGTAATGGCATATGGGTAAATATGAGTATATTTTAAGGGTGAGGGTTATGAAGATATTTTCTTTTATGGAGTGTGCAAATTGGTATGGGACATCCATATATAGAAAGTATGCAAATTCCTGTGGGACGGAGGGAGTAGTTTTCTAATTGGAGTTTTCTAATTATCAATTTAATGAACATATTTCTAATTTAATTTTTTTTACTAATATAGCATATTCCTAATTTAATTAATCAACATATTCCTAATTTAATTAATCAACATATTCCTAATTTAATCAACAATAACCTAATTTAATTATTATTTTTCTAATTATTATTTTCTACCTAGCTAACTTAATCAATAATAAAAAATTGAACGTATTCCTAAATTAACAAACCTAAAACTAATTAAAATAATAATTTTCTAATTGGGTCAATAATTATCAATTTAATGAACATATTCATAATTTAAAAATTTTACTAATATAGCGTATTCCTAATTTAATCAACATATTCCTAATTACAACGTGATCCAACGGTCGAACCACTATATCTAAACTAATTTAAACAATTGATTGAAACATATATGCACTACCTACATTAAAAATATTCTATATCAAAATTACACCATTAAATTAAACTAGTAATTAACTATACATATAACAATTAATTAATTAATTAACCTTAAAAAACTACTCTATCAAAATTATTCTTAATCAACAAATTAAATTAAATAACATACGTACTAACATGATCAAAATATTTTAACAACTAACTAAATCAATATAACATGCAAATCAACATTAAATTAATCATATTTACATATATGCATGCATAAACATATATGTATATAAGTATTAAAATTAAACTAAGTAATAAAACTAATTAAGAAAACGTACCGTATCAATATAATCGGAGAAAATTGATTCAATAGCCTCGTCCTCGTCTGCCTCCCCCGAATCCCTCGTTCAGAGCCTTAGGTTTTTTTTTTTCTAAAACAAAGCGTCTGTAATTCGCTTGCTTATATAAAAAAAAAATTGTTTACCGACGGAATTACCGACGGATATTCCGTCGGTAACCGCCCACTTTAATGCCAACGGTTATCCCTTCGGAAAACGAGGCGGTGCGAAATTAAAAGGGTTAAATGCCGACGGATATTCCGTCAGCATTTCCGTCGGCATGCCTATTTTAAAAAGTCCGTCGGCAGGTACGTTGACTTTTCAAACTACACGATTCCGTCGGCATCCCGTCGGCAAATCCGTCGGAAATGCCGACGGAATTGAATCCGTCGGCAATGGTCCGTCTCTACAGCGCACGTTATTTGTAGTGTACTTTTAATTAGTAGCTGTCTTTACCAACAAATGTTAGGTTTTGGTTCAAACATTTTAGATTACAAAATATTCTCTGGAGATTATTTTATTTTTTCTTATTCTTCTATGATTGCCCTATCTACAAAAAAGTTTATGTATTCTTTAGACGTATTTATTTTGGAAATGGTTGAAGATTAGCTTCATCTACCTAAATTTGTGCCACTTAAAATGTAGTCTTAATTAATAAATGACACCTTTACTAAGTTTCAAAGCAGTCAGCATGACTAACCGTTTAATTGTCATCCATTTTAAGAATTATTTGCAGGTGATATGATTCATTTTCTAATTGTTGAGGGACGATTTGAAGTCTTTATCAGAGGTATATTTTTTGAATAATTGTATGCAGAAAACACTGACTTGATTGAACCTAAGATTAATCTATGTTCCACTTTGTGTTCTTTTTATTATTTTTTTTTTTCATAATCTTACATTAATGTTCTTCTTCTCCTCTTATTTAATAGGTTCATCAAAATATGGAAGAAGTTGAATCCAAAACTTCAACAAGTTAAACAGAGCAGAATGAAATAAATGGGTGAAGACGTAGAGTACATTGAGATAAATTTGACGATTTTGATCTCTTGAAATAGGTTCACTCCTTTCATATTCTTAGTGGGAAGTATTCAAACATATTAACCCATTGCATTTTAATAACAAACATATACTTTGTATGTTTAATAATTATTTAACTAAACTGACTAATAATAAGATCAATTCATACCAATTTAATTTTTTAGAGCCTTTTAGTTTATGCTCAATGTATGAATCTTTAATCTTTAATTCATATAAATATATCTCAAAGTTCTCTATTTTAAAATTCTACTGTAATTTTATATTTTTTATTTAATTTAATTTTTGTAATCGCATTCCTTATTTTATATTTTATATTAAATTTAATTTTTGTAACTCACTTATAATTCTACAAGAGTTCTTATGCTCTGATGATGGAGAACAGAGCTAAGAGGAAGATTGAGACCTTGAAAAGACTCCCTTATACTGACAGTTGGGTTCCTGCCGAACTCAATGATGCTTGGGAAGAAGCAAATCGAGTATGGGATCATCTCTTCTATGTTGTTAAGAGATGGGGAGATTTTGAAGACATTGATGGTCTATATGAAGGGTTTATGATGGAGAACTATCCAGAACTGTACACAAAGATCTTAGGAGCTGCTCAGAAGGAGAAAGTGGTTGTCAAGGCTCCTGAACAGATTTTCTGGTCTCCACCAATGAAAGCTGATGGAAATGGAATTGATAGGAAAGCTATTACTGATGAGTTTGTGCAACTTGTAAAAGATGAAGACTTGATTGGGAAGAATGAAGAAGTCATGGCCTTGAAGAACAGGCACTTTGCATCTTATGGGCGGACTCCATTGTTCAAGGAACTCCCATCCTTTCTGAAGAAGAAGTCAGGTGCAGGCAAGTGATGAAGCTGCTGAAGGTCAAGTCAAGATTCAAATTATCATGAACTTTCTTATCTATGTTTAATTTTTAATTCTGAACAATTGTTGCTCCTTAAGAGCTAGAACTTACAACTTTCTGCTCTTATTCTGTGCTATTCTATTTTGGATGATGATTATCTATTTCATGCATTGGACAACAATTTTTTAGTCTTTCTACTTGTGTTATTTTTGTCTAAAAATAGGCTCTAGCAATTTTTTTATTCTTGTTTAGATCAAGTTTTATAGAACTCAGAGAACTTAGCCCTTTTAGGTTAATAATCTGAATTTATTCTGTGAAATTCTCTAAGTATAGAAAATACATGCTAGTTGTCCTATTTTGTCAAATCTACTGAAAAAGAAATTCACATGGATCTTTTGAAGTAAGTAGGTTTTGGCATCATCAAAAAGGGGGAAATTGTTCTTGAATCTATGACAAATGACCTGAAAGCACAAAACACATGAAGACAAGAAGCTGAAGTGTTATGGAAAAGTGGCAAGGACTCATGAAGACAAGTATGTTGAATGAGAAAAGTCAAGTATGATGAATCTGGATATTCATATACTTTGGACTTGGCACACTTATGGTCAAACACGATGAATGACGAGGCATTTTACCCAGTACGAGGCCGTTAGTGGGAAGGACGAAGTTATTCCAAAACAGCCAAAGAATTAGTGCCACCTGTCACTGCGCATAACAAATTCCGATGAAGAATGGGAAGAAGAGGACATGACGATAAAATAAAAAAAGGAAAAGGAAGTGAAGATGGGTACCTGAAAATGAAAGCACCTCCGGAAAGTAAATGATGTGCCGGCGAACGTGCGAAGGAGGTGGTTGGTCGCAGAAAATAAAAGGAAGACGCTGAAGATGAAGGTCGAAAAGAACCGATAAAATTGGAAATGAGAAGTTTTACAGACGTGAGGAATTTTGAATTGGGAAAGTTATGATGGCTAAGTAAAAGCGGGAGAAAAATTGAGAAGGGGTATAATCGAAGCCCAGTGAGAGCGCGCGTGGATGAAAAACGGCGGCGAAATGTCTTGTCCTTTGCAGACGCGTAGAATAAAGGTAGGTGGGAGGTTCGAGGCTGTGTACGAACGCGAAGTCGAAGGAATTATTAAAGGTTAGGGAATCCATTAATTAGCAATAAATGCTGGATCCGAGATTCGATTAGATTTGGAGGGATATTTTTTACAGAATAATATATTATGCTCCGAAAAGTTGTGGAATAGGGGTGACCAGGGCGAGGAAATATTCCGCTTAATTCATCTTATCTTCTTTTCCTACTCTCATAAAATTACGAACACTTTTACGAGAGTAGGGGGAGTAGTTGATGCGGCCAAAATATGTCGTCCTCGGAGATAACGACACGTGGATATAAGATGAATTAAATCCATCTTGTTATGAATAGTGGTTTGGTGAAGGGGATTAATACACCCCTAAACCCAAAGAGGGAAACAGGTATAATTGGGCCTTTGGCCCATATCCGTGGTTCGATTATTCTTGGGCTAAGTATTTCCAGCCCATGAGGGAAATCCCCAGGATCTAGTCTTGATAGATGAGACCCGAAAGAGGGCAATAAGAGGGTGTGGGAGAAGTCCACCAAAAGACCGAGTCTTAAGGGGTATGTCATGAGCATAAGTCATATGGAGAGTATCAAAGGATTGCATCCTCAAATAATTGAAGATTACATTTGGGCTTGAGCTATTATTTATTTCAATTGTAAGGGAATAGTCCATTTTAGTTATTTAGTTTCATTTGGGCTTTTGTATTTTGTATTTAAGTCCATTAGCATTTTAGGGTTACTTTCTATGTTTAAATATGTAAAAGAATGATATAGAATGAAAGCAGAAAATATTCCTAAAATCTCTTCTCTTTCAATCTTCCCTCTCTCTCACGTCTCTTTCCTCCTTCTTTTACAAACATTCATCTTCTCAACCAATTTCTTCTTGGAAAATTATCATAAAATTATATGGATTACATGAGTAGTGATGGGATCACTACAAATGGTATCCAGAGCCATCCATCCTTGAGCACTACGGAGGTGAGCGATTTAACAAGGGAGATTCTCAAATTTGGTTCTAATTTGCAAAACAAATTGGAGAAGGTAGATAGCAAACTTGACCATATTACAGAAATCCTAGCTTCAATGCAATTGTAGTTGTCAAAGTTGAACAAAGGAAAAAGCCTGTTGGAGGAAGTATCGAAAGTAGAATCGGTAGCGGAAGAACCCTATTCTAATAGTTTTGAGGAATTGAATACCAATCCTAAAAACTCCTCACAAGAATCGACTGCAGAAGAATTCCATTCTAATGGTTTTGAGAAATGCAATTACAAACCTCAAACATTCTCACGGGCCATTGGCGATTTGTCGCTTCCAAATTCCTCCAAATTGGTTGATGTCACAGCTACCCCCATACGCCGTCAACAAATCTCACAATCCACAGAAGATCTGATGATTCTAGATTTCTCTGTTTTTTTCAATTTCACCGCTACCCCCATACTCCGTCAACCGCGACTGAAACCTACGGGTACTGAAACTCCATTTGCAGATAGACTTGCCACCATTCCACCACCATATGCGGCAAGAGACAAGCGTTGTATTGTTCACACCCATGGAAAAGAGGTAAATATGTAGTGTTTTATTTTTACTCCTATTAACACTACCGGTGGTAGGATTTGCCTCTCGGTTTCATACCCATCACCATTATTAGATATGTGTTATGATGAGTATTGGCCTCCCCCTATTATATCACCATCTCCATCACCACCAAAATGGATCTCCAGTGGATTAGTTCATGCTTCTTTGCCTTGCACAAATGTGAGATTTAATATGCTTATTAAAAGTGGGTATTTGTATGAGCTGCGAAGGCAATTGGGGATTGTGGAACATTGGGTATATGTGGTTTTTTATCTGAGGGCATGGGAGGTATTCGATTCCTGCAAGAATCAGGGGATGAGACAAATTAGGATTTTATGTGTTGGAGATAATGAATTTCTAGAAATGGGGAGTGAGTTGCTTATTTTTAGATGGGGTTGTGGATCGATTGCTATTATAGTTGGGAAAATTGCTCAGGGTGAAAAATCATCGCAATCTACTGAGCTTTTCGATTCTTTAATCCTGGAGTTTGATCTTAAGACAAGAACGTTTAGAAAAATCCCTATGTCGATAACTAAGAGTTATGGAGATTGGTGCAACTTGATGCGAAAATATGGAGGACTAGAGCACTTTGGCAACATTCCTGTTGTGTCCCTTATTGTCTACAAGGCTGGAGTAATTTTTCTATATATCTATGTGTACAAGCACATTGCTGGTGTGTCAGTAAATATGGTGATTCAAATTGGCACAAAAATCACCTTGTCTTGCAAATGTATACTGCCAATTGGGTTTAATGGTTCCACTTTGGCTATTGTTGAATTAATACTGTCAAGAAGTCCATTTATTTCATCTGCTTGGTTTACTGTTGGTCCTGAAAGGAGTAGATAACAAGTGTATGGGGGGGGGGGGGGGGAATACACTTGTATGCAAATTCTTTCCAAACTTGATCAAACCAGAGCTCAGCAAAGTTGTCTTGGACAACTCTGCTGAAGAAGATTAACTCTTCTAAGATAATCAATCTACTAAGTACTATTGAGTACTTAGTTGAATAACTATCTAGGGGAGTTATATGTGCGGAATAGTGGTTGGCCCTTTTAGTTTAAACTCCTTTAATTTCTGAAATCACTTAGTCAATGTAACACAGTCCAGTTTTCAGGGAACTTGTCCAAATAGGTTTTTGCACAGTCTTTGAATGTTTATCCTTGAAAGATCAGTTTTGTGTGCAGTGTTGATGTATTGTAAGTACTTGAAATGTAAATCAACACAAGAGTTTATAGTGGTTCAGAGACTCAAGCTCCTACATCCACTTTCCCTGATTTAACAGGATAATTCCTTCACTCTTGGAATTAACTTGTTTTATAGTGCCAAGGTGCACTTGATCAAGAACACCACTCTTGGTGAATTGATCCCTAGGATGTCTAGAGTCCTAGTACCCTCTTCTCAACTCAGAACTGAACTGTTCTTCTCTCAACAGTCAGCTCCTACCACTTCTACTACTACAACCTTCTCACTTTCACTCTTGAAAGATATGAGGATTGAAGTAAGGTTCCAACTAATGAGATATCCTTTACAATGAAGATCAGTGTATAAGGATAGGATATCTCTCTAAGCTTGTGTATGGATATACAATGTAGTACAGCTTAGATGAAGTGTTTGAAGACTAAGTTAGTCTTTGAAAGCTTTGAAAGCACTCTAGTTTGTAAGAACTTGAGGTTAGATGTGCTTTGTTGAGGTTCTAGTTCGATGCTAGTTGGATGATAGTTGGATGCTTTCAAATGGTCTTCACACTTCTGTATTTATAGACAAGTGAAGGATTTGCCCGTTGGAGAGGCAGCCTCCAATGTCCATAAATGTCTTCTTTTAGTTTTTCAACTTTGAAGACAGAATCTTGATAGTGACATGTCCTCATTTGGGAAATAAACGGGTGTAAGAGCTTTGTCTTCATTCTGTAGCACTCTTCCCAACATCTGACATTCAGATTCTCCTGTAAGAATGTGGACATGTCTTCTGAAGGTTGTTCCAATGATAGGACAACATTCCTCATCATTTGGACAACTCTCCTTATCACTATCAGCAGTCTTGCTTATCAGCAAGATTGTCTTGCTCTTTCCTTTTTTTATTTCTCTTGAGGATGGCTCCTTCCCTTTAGATGGCTCTTTCCCTTTTATTTCTCTTGAAGATGATCTTAGCTTGTTTCTTTGAAGATCTTTAGGGTGTGGTTGTCTCTTTCTCTTCAGCATAGTTGACCTCAGGCTTTCAGAGCACTTGATCTTGATTAATTGAGCTGAGACAACTCCTCTGGACAACTCTCCTGATCATCATACTTGTCTTTCAGCAGACTTGATCATGATTCCAGAGTTTGAGCCTTGAGGGGACTTGTTCTTGATGTACTTCAAAGCATATGTTCCCCCTCAATTTGTGCATCTAATCATCTAAGAGCTACCTAACATATTAGCTCCTCATCTAGCCTTTATACTATATGTTCTAACATGTCTAGAACATATTCAATCATAACTTAGGCATGTCTCAGGGGGTTTTGGTATTCAATCAAAACATAACTCATTTTATTCCCAACAATTTCCCCCTTTTTGATGATGCCAAAACCTATAAAGCTTGTGCAAAAGTGACTTAGCTACACCTATTACATTAATCTTCAGAAGACATGACTAAGGTCAGTTATCCTGAAAAGCAATGTGTTAGTGTATTCACCATTCATGTTGCACATAGGTTTCATAGATAGGCATAGAGAGATGAGTGTTTCTTGATTCAAAATAAGTTCAACTATCATTCATTAAAAAAAACATTACAAGCATGTTGATAGTTGAATTGAACATATCAAAGCATGAATCATCAACACTAAATACATCAGAGTATTTCCTTCTAAGAGTTCAACACATATACAAGATTTTTTCAGCATCAGAGCATAAACTTGTATCAGAGCACTAATCTTATTATATCAGAGCAAATACTAAACCTTCAAGACATATACAAGATCAGAGCACAGAGCTTGTATCAGAGCAATCCATATCAAGTCAGAGCAAACAGATTAGCACACCATATCAACAAACTTGACCAATTTTCAGCATAGTTGATCAATTAAGATAGGTCAGAAGACTTAGCCATTTAGAGATCATCCTCAGGAGGTGGCACCATCCCATACTGTGCCCACACTCTCCTCTTCAAGGCCATGGCTTCTTGGTTGGTTCCCTTAGGACCAAGAACCATCTTGTTCAGCTTGAGGATCTCAGTGAATTCTCTCAGAATCCTTGATTGATCAATCCATCCATCAAGCTTTGGAGGTAAGTATATGATTGGCTTGGGAGCTGTGAGTTCAAATCTTGCAATATCAGCAGCTGCAAGCAATTGTTGATAGAGTTCTCTGTAGTACTCAATCATGAACTCAGCAAAATTGATGTTGGCATCTCTTCCATTCCATCTGTCAATGACATACTGATCATAGACAAACTCCCTTTTTGCTTCCTCCCATGAGTCATTCAGCTGAATTGGCACCCATTTATCCAAGTGAGGATATTTGGTGTCCATTGGGATCAATAGCTGTGGCTTCATCTTGTTGTAGGTTGCTCTCTTCCTTCTTGGCTTCTGGAAGTCTGTTCTTCTCTTATCTCTTGCTCTGTTGGCCTCTTCCATCAAGTCCATTTTCTCTTGGGCCCTCATCATGGCCAGTTTCTGTTGTGTTTCAGGGTCTTTGCCATACCCTTCATGAAACAGCTTTGATGGATCATTGAGTACCACAATCCTTGTCTTCTTTGGTCCAGGTCCAAAGCCTTCTTCATATAGTTCCTCAACATCTTCAGAAGCTTTGGTACTTTCAGTGGACTTAGTCTCAGTAGACTTGTCTTTTTCAGCAGTCTTGGGTATTTCAGCAGTTTTGGGATCATCAGCAGTTTTGGCCTTCTTTGAGGTAGGCTCATCATCAACAACTCTGAATTCAGGTGGAAGATCAAGGCTATTGGGAAAGTCAGTGAATTTCTCAACTTGTCTCTTCTTTCCTTGGGCCTTCTTGATCTTTCCTCTAGTTTGGACACCTTCAGCATCCTTGTCCAAACCAGATACTTCACCACCTGGTCTTTGTTGTAACCTCACTCTTTCTTCTTGAGCTGAGGCCATAGAGTTCTTTAATGCCAATGCTAACTGCTCCTCTTCATCCAATTCTTCCAAGTTCAGCACTGCTGGCTCTTTTCCCTTTCCTTCAGGGGCTTTGTCCTTCCCTTTCACTGGACTCCCAATCACTAAGGCACCTTTTGCCCTTGCTCTTTCCCTTTCCCCCTTTTTGGCAGCATCAAAACATTCTGGCTTCAGTTCACTCATAGTGGATGCCAATAAGGACTGGGCTTGGGTTAGAGACTTCATTTCTTCCAACAAATATACATTCTCATCATGTATATTTTGCATCTTGTCACTGCTCAAGCTGAGAAAGGCAAGAACAGGCTTCATTTTCTGTTGGACAACCTCCTCCATGGTTGCCTTAAGAGATGCATCCAATTGGGCTTTCAGGAGCTCAGTGAGGTTGGCCACTGCACCTTCAGCAATGTTGGCCAACACGTCTTGGGAAAACTTTTCTGAGGCTGCTTTGACCATAGCTAGCCTTTGCTCTTCAGCTCTTCTCTTCTGCAAGGCTGTCTTCTTGCCAAGAGCTTGCTTGATTGTCAATCTGATAGCTTGAACATTTGCATTATGGTTATCTCTCAGCATCTTTTGATCCTTCTTGACCTCCTTTGAGATGTTTTCCATACTGACTTTGGCTTTGTGAACTTCAGTAGAGATGGTTTGAAGACCAGATTCTACTCCTTCAATTCTTGCTTCCAATGTGGGTAAAACCACATCTTCAGAGCCAGTTAATCTCATTTCAACAGAAGCTAGAGTTCTTCCATGCTCATCTAATGCTCCAGAAGTTTCTGCATGAGCTGTTTGAACTTGTTGAGCCAAGGAATCCAACTTCTCTGATTGCATCCCAAGCAAGGCTTGTGCTGATCCAGTGTCAACTTGGATGGGAGCATCTGTCAAGAGATCATCTGCAAAAATTTGTTCAAAGCTTATCCCTGCAATATTAGACAAATCAAAAGCATCAGTGAAAACACACTTATCTCCCTCATTTTCTTTTTCATAAGACTTTGATACATCAGCAGTCTTCTCCTCATTTTCAACTATTTCTTTTCTTCCTTCATTAAAAGTTTCCTCACTTAAAGGAACAGGCCTCCTCTCATCAAGGGATTCTTGAAGTTCAGATTTGACTTCAAGAATAACCTGTCCTTCCTCACTTATACCACCCTCATATGTTGGTACACTCACAATCTTAGTGATAACTACCTCTCTTTCATCCATAACTCCCTCTGATTTTTCAAAACTACTTTCCTTTTCAACTCCTTCTCCTAAACCTGCAGCATCTCCACCTTCAACAAGGTTCAAAGATGGCAGTTGTGGGGAGATCACAGTGCTTATATCAACAGCCACTGAGTCATCCTGAATGATTAAGGGCTGATCAGTGTCCAACTCTTCTGACACTGAATAGGCCTTAATCAAACTAGCCTCTAGAGAAGGAACCTCCACATCTTTAGGCTGTGCCTTAGGTTCAGAAGAACCTTCATTGGCAGATGTGTCCTTGGTTGTGTTACCATCCTTGGTCAACACCTCTGAAATGACAGAGCCTTTCCTATGATAGGTTCTAGGGGGGTTGGAAAGTCTTTCAGAGACAGAAGGCTTAGGGAGATTGGCTTGAGGGGTTTCAGGAGGGTTGGGTTTAGAGGGGTTTGAGGGATCATCTGAGGAGTTATCATCATTGGAGCTACTTTCAGGGTGTTTGATGCCCTTAGCTTTCCTTTCCCTCTCCTCATTCATCTTGTCATCCACCAACTTTGCAAATACTTCCTCATCAGTGAGGAATCTTGTCTTTGAAACTCCAGCAAAGTGTAACAATCTGTTCTCCTCCACTTGCCACCAGTTTGCACCCTTATCTTGGATGACTTGTGATATTTCCATCAAGGATTTATCTTTTACATCAACAAGCATCCTTAGATCATGAAAGGCCTTCTGAATTCTTGGAAATTCAGCAAGTTGTGGATACAAACTGTCCACAGTAGCCTTGGCTCCTCCTCTGAGCATACTTTCATAAGTATACTCCTCCTCATCTCCACTTGAATGGGGACTTTGGGTTATAGGGGAGTTGGCTCTGGGTTCTCCTAATGTGGCTTCAGGCAGATTAAGTTCAGGAATGTTGGCTTCAGATGGGTTGGGTGCAGTAGAAGGATCTTCAGTTGCTTTTGAGAGCAATGGATCTGAAGGGGCTTTGCTCAGGGGGGTTGGCTCAAAGAGTGCAGCTTCTAAAAGCTTTGAATAATTGAGCATAGATGAGTCAAGGGGAGATTGTAACCTTGTCTCATCTACAGCTATGTCAGCTAGCACATCTATCATACTTCTCTGCACACTTCCCTCAGGAGAGTATCTCTTTGTGAGGTTAATGGGGGTGATGGGTTGATTGGTTGGGGTTATATGGGTTTCAGGGGAGTTGGGCTCAGGATTCTGAATTTCAGGGATGTTGGCCTCCATTGGTTGACCTTCAGGGACCCTGGATTCTGGAGTTCCAGAACCAGATGAGTTGGTCCTTGACTTTGATTTGGTCCTGCTTTCAGCTCTGCTCTCTCTTAGAGCAAGTTGTAGAGACCTTTCTTCCTGAAGCTCCAACACTTTGTCAGTAGGCTTGACCCTTCTCTTACTAGCTCTACTGCTCCCACTTCCTTCCTCATCCTTCTCAGGGACAACCTCCCTGATCCTCTTATCACCCCTAGACTTTTGTCTAGTCTCATTGTACTTTTGCCTTAATTCTTCTGAATGATCAGAGGGCACTTGTACACCTTCTCTAGCAACTTCTTCAATCTCAGTTGAAGCATCTGAATTTTCTTCTGAGATTATCTGAGACATTTTCCTTGTCTTCACCACCCTTGCCTTTGTCCTCTTTTTCAACTTGGGCTTCTCCTCCACCTTTGCTTCAGCAGGTTTGGCCATTAACATCCTCCTTTTCTCAGTTTTCTTGCTGAGCTTTCTGAATAGGATCTTTTGGGCTGGGAGGGGCTTTGCAAAGGTTTGCATCTGGGAGTAATGAGAAAATCTCTCAATCAACAAGCTTGCCCTAGTGCAATACTTGATTTTCCCTTCTAGCACCACCTTGTTGTGAGATTTCACCTTGAATTTAGCCTTTTCCTTCATCATTTCAGACATAATGAAGGTCCTCCAATCAAACTTGATGCCTTTGTCACTGGCATCAATGACTGCAGCCATGATTCTGATTCTTGGATGGCTGACCTGCTCCAAGCTTCCAGTATTACTCAAGAGACTTTTAGCTACTACCTCAAAGAGGTTGAGAAATTCTGGCTTGAGAGTCCTTTTGTTTTGAGTTGAGGAGAGAGGGCCTGGTGTCAATAGCCATTCTTGAGCTATTTCTTCTTCATGAATAGTGCCATAGATTTCTGGATTCCTTCCCTCAGAAGGCAATCCAAAAGCTCCTTCAAGATCTTCTGAAGAGAATTTCACTCTATGAAATCTTTCTTCCTCTTCTCCTTCAGCAACATATGACAGTCTGGTGGAAACTTCACCATCTTCAGGCTTGCCTCTCCATTTGAGAAAGGCAAAGAATTCAGCCATATAGCTTTCCAAGCAGGAACTTGGTCTTTCTTCCAAGAACTTTTGAAGACCAGCCCTTCTCAACCACCTCAGGGTTGGAGTAATCTCAGGATCTTCACTTTCAAAGGAGATTATGGGTTCAAAATGAAGATTGTTTTTGTTGCTTAGATATCCAAAATCAAGGTCCAGAGCCTTGTTGGAAAAGTCTATGATCATCTCTGGTCTAACTTTGGGAGCCATTGAAATTTACAGAGATGAAAATGAAAGAGTGTTGAGAGAGTTTGAAGAAAAATAAGCTAGGGTTTGAATACTTGGGGAAGAAGTGTTTGTGGGGGATCTTAAGACTTGGGGATATTCTAAAAAGAATGTTTGTCAATGAGTTGGTGAGGTTTGTGTATTTTCAACGGGTATCAAAAATGGAAATATACAGACGGCCAGGATGAATTTCAGGGGAGTTGGCCAGTTTTGATCCAATGGTCAAAAACCAATGTAACAGTGAGTTATTGGTTTTATTCAAAACGTGGAAGTTATTAAATATTAGTTAATGGTTGGGGAGTTTTCGAGATAGATCATGGCTTGAAAAGTAGAATGCAAACAAGAGTTAAATCTTGGCATTTAATGCATGGAAAGTGACCTTTTGGGTGGGGGACAAATTAAATCCTACAGTGATGATATCTGTAGTTGGGACATGTATCAAGGTAGGCAATGATTACCCAAAATAGGTGCTTATCAAACCAAGGGAATAGTTTGATAGCCAAGACAACTTATCTGACCCCACTTGGACAAGTGTCCTGAAGAGATGTGGACAAAGGTCTTGAATTCCAATGGACAAGTGTCCTGAATGATTTTAGCCATCTCTTCTGATATTCAGTAGACTTGACCAAGTCTGCTGAGAACCTTTTCAGTTTCCATATATCTCATTCACTTTTCATGACTTTTACTTGTCCAACTTCCCTGGATCAAGTAATCCCAACTCTGCTGATAGTTCCAGGAATCTTGCCTCTGCAAGTGGCTTAGTTAGTATATCAGCTTTTTGATGATCTGTGTGGATCTTGACCAACTTTATATCCTTCTTCTCCACATGGTCTCTAATGAAGTGGTGCTTGATGTCCACATGCTTGCATCTTGTGTGCAAGACAGGATTTTGTGATATAGCAATGGCACTATTGTTATCACAAAATATTGGCACTTCAGTAGAGTTGACTTTGTAGTCTCTCAGTTGTTGTCTCAACCAAAGGATTTGAGCACAACAACTTCCAGCTGCAACATATTCAGCTTCAGTGGTGGAAGTAGCCACTGTGTTCTGCTTCTTGGAGAACCAAGATATAAGCTTGTTGCCCAAGAATTGACAAGTCCCTGAAGTGGACTTTCTGTCAATTCTACAGCCTCCATAGTCAGCATCTGAGTAGCCAGTTAGCTCAATGTTGTCATCAGCAGGGTACCAAAGGCCTAGATTTTCAGTGCCTTTGAGATACCTCAAAATCCTCTTTGCAGCCTCAAGATGGCTTTTCTTAGGATTTGCTTGGAACCTTGCACAAACACCTACTGCAAAGGTGATGTCAGGTCTGCTGGCAGTGAGATAGAGGAGTGAACCAATTATTCCTCTATACTCAGTAGAGTTGGTTGGAATACCACTCTCATCAGGATCCATCTTCCAATTTGTGTTCATAGGGATCCTTACTGGCTTGCTAGTTGTACACCCAAACTTCTTGATCATTTCTCTGGTGTACTTAGCTTGGTTGATGAAGATTCCTTCTTTAGATTGTTTGACTTGAAGACCCAAAAAGAAGTTCATCAACCCCATCATGGACATCTCAAGCTTGCTTTGCATTAGCTTTGAGAACTTCTCACACAGCTTCTCATTGGGGGATCCAAATATTATGTCATCCACATAAATTTGGACAAGCAAGATGTCCTCTCCTTCAGATATTCTGAAAAGAGTTCTGTCCACAGTTCCCTTGGTGAATCCATGATCCAAGAGGAATTGTGACAGTGTATCATACCAAGCTCTAGGGGCTTGCTTGAGTCCATATAGAGCTTTCTTGAGTCTGTAAACTTGGTTTCCAACTTCAAAACTTGGTGATTGCTCCACATAGACTTCTTCTTTCAAGACTCCATTCAGAAAGGCACTCTTGACATCCATTTGGTACACTTTGAACCTCTTGTGGGCTGCATAGGCTAGAAAGAGCCTTATTGCTTCTAGCCTTGCCACAGGTGCAAATGTCTCATCATAGTCAATGCCTTCATGTTGGCAATAGCATTTTGCCACAAGTCTTGCTTTGTTTCTGACAATCACATCATTTTCATTTTTCTTGTTCTTGAACACCCACTTTGTTCCAATAACATCTTGATGTGAAGGCCTATCCACCAGCTCCCATACTTCATTTCTGGTGAATTGGTTCAGTTCTTCCTGCATGGCTGTGATCCAATTGGCATCTTGAAGTGCTTCCTCAATATCACTTGGTTCTTGCTCTGACAAGAAACAACAGAAAAGAGCACTTTCACCATGGAATCTTCTTGTTTTGACTCCAATACTTGGGTCACCAAGTATTAGATCAGTAGGATGGTCTGACAACCAGGTCCTTCTTTTTCTGATCTCTTCAGTAGAGTTGTCCTCTACTGAAGTTGAGTCAATTTGATCATAGAATTCAGGATAATTGAATGCAGGATCTAATTCAGGATCATAATCAGGGGTGTTGTCCTCAATGTCAGGGACATTGGTATTTTCAACATTTTGAGTTCCCCCTTGATTATTTGACCCATTAACTACCTCAGCAGGTACTGCTTCTTCATTGGTAGTTGTTACCTGGATGTGAACTGGGACTGGATCATTCAGTTCACCATTCCTTTCAGTGGGATTTGCCTCAGGAAGGTTGCCTTCAGGATGGTTGTCCAACATAGAGTTTTCAGGTAGATTGGCTTGGACAACATCTATGAATTCAGTGTCTTTGTCTTTTAGGCTTAGTCTGGTTGTTCTTTGTGTGATTTCTTCTGATTCCAAGTTCTTATTCCTGAACTCATGAGTAAATTCATCAAACACAACATGAGGTGTTTCTTCCACAATAAGAGTTTTCTTGTTGTAGACCCTGAAAGCTTTACTGATTTGGGAGTATCCAAGAAACACTCCTTCATCAGCTTTGCTATCAAAGGCTTTCAACTGATCTTTCCCATTATTGTGAATGAAACACTTGCAACCAAAAATGTGAAAGTAAGACACTTTAGGCATTCTTCCTTTCCAGAGTTCATAGGGGGTTTTGCCTTGCCCCTTAGTAATCAAACATCTATTTTGAGTATGGCATGCAGTGTTTATAGCTTCAGCCCAAAACCTCTTAGGTAATTTTGAATCAGCAATTAGGGTTCTAGCAGCTTCTTTTAAAGTTCTATTTCTTCTTTCTGCAACTCCATTCTGTTGGGGAGTTCTAGCTGCTGAGGTTTCATGAGCTATTCCATTAGATGTGCAATACTCATTGATGTATGAGTTAATGAATTCTGTGCCTTTATCAGATCTTATCTTGATAATGTTAAGGCTTTTCTCATTTGACAATCTCTTAAGAAGTTCAGGCAGTTTGACTTGAGTTTCCTTCTTATTAAGGAGAAATACTACCCATGTGAACCTAGAGAAGTCATCTACTACAACCAATGTGTATTTTCTACCATTTATGCTTGCAGGGGTAATTGGTCCAAAAAGGTCCATATGTAATAGTTCAAGTACCCTTTCAGTAGAGATGACTGGTTTTCCCTTAAATGAGGCTTTGATCTGTTTTCCTTCTTGGCATGGTTTGCAAACATGCTCTTTAATGAAAACCTCATTAGGTAGTCCTTTGACTAATGCATTTCTAGCAATTTTGTTCATTGTTTTAAAGTTCAAGTGGTTTAATCTTTTATGCCATAACCAACTTTGTTCACTAGAACTCTTAGCAATGAAGCATGCAGCATCAGTAGACTTGTCCCAGTCTGTAAAATACACATTTCCTTTCCTAGTTCCAGTCAATAGAATTTGTTGAGTCTTATCTTTAATCAAGCATTTATCACAGGAAAACTCAACACTGAAGTTTTTATCACAGAATTGACTGATACTTAGGAGATTATATTTGAGACCAGCTACATAAGATACATTGGTTACTTTGATGTTACCAATCATCAAAGTACCATAACCTTTTGTTGATGCTTGTGAGCTGTCTCCAAAAGTGACATTAGGGCCTTCTTTTTCAATAAGATCAGTGAGGAGTTCCTTGTTTCCAGTCATGTGCCTTGAACATCCACTGTCAAGGTACCATGCTGTCTTTTTGCTTATACTCCTCATCTTGTGGCCCACTGGTACCTGCACTTAGATAGGTTTAGGTACCCTTTGAGTTTTGGGTCCTGAGAGGTTAGCTGTACCTTTAGGAACCCAAACTTGCCTAATAACCTTGATTGATTCAAGGTGGCTAAGTTGTCTTCCTCTAGCATCTACATACACTGTCTTTCCCTTAAATGCCTTTGGGAAAGTGTGTGTGAATGTGTTAACTCTATAAGTTTCAGGAGAGTTGTCAAATCTCCTGAACTTTTGAGTTCTTTGTGCTACTTGAGGGAATCTTTGAGGAAAGGCTTTCTTTTGACCATTACCCTTTGGCATGAAGGGTTTTGGTTGTCTCATTTTATTTTGCCTTTGAGGAAAGTTATCCTTGGGTCTATTCAGCTGAGGCTTTCTCAGAAGAGTTGGCCTAGGCTGATTATACTTTGGATAACTCCTCTGAACATTGTTCAGTAGAGTTGCCCTTCCATTGGGTCTACTCTGCTGACCAACATTCCTCTTATGTTCAGGAGCTTTGGCCATTTCCTTAGGTTTTGGCCTATTCTCCTGAATCACTTGAGTAGGCAGATCATCCATTTTGCCCTTTCCTTTGTTCAGTGGCTGAATCACTTCATTTTCAGTTTGTGCCACTGACTTAACAAAGATTCTCTTAGTGTTACTTACAGAAGCAACACTAAGACAAGGTGAAGATTCAAATGGATCAAAACCTAATCCACTTCTTTGAGCCATAGGTCTTTGATAACTCTGAATTTCCTCTATTGCTCTAGAGGATTTCTTCAGAGCAGACATCTTTAATTTCAGGCTCTCTTCACTTGATTTAAGAATATCATATTCATGTGAGAGGTTTTCAAATTTGGCATTGAGAATTTTAAGTTCAAAATCTTTTCTCTTCTGAGAGAGAAGTTGATCATCAATCTCCTTTTGTTGGTCAACTATCCTGAGATTTGCTTCCTCAAGCTCTCTCAAGACTTGTTGATACAACTCAGTAGACTTGACATCAACAACTGCCTCAGAGTTTTTGGCAAGTTCAATGGCCAATCTTTCATTTTCTCTCACACAGTTATCATGAAATTCTTGTAACAAAGTGAAATCTTCCATCAACTTTCCAAGGGAAAGCTTCAAGTTGACCTCACTATTGTTCTGTGAGATGAATGATGGTGAGCTAGAAGTAGAGGATACCTCATCATCCTCAAGAGCCATGTTGCAGACATCATCATCATCATCACTGTTGGAGAACAGTCCATCAGAGGAGTTGAGGCTTTCAGTACTATCAGATTCTTCACCAGCCATCATGGCCTTTCTGTTGGTGAATTTCCTGTCTCTTTTGGCCTGCCTCTCTCTTCTCTCCTTAGAGCTTAATTCAGGGCAATCATACTGGAAGTGCCCTTTCTTTTTACAGTTATAGCACAGATCTTCATCATCTTCTTTCTTTGATTCTTCTCTTCTTTTTGATGATGAAGGTTCAGCTCTACTGGACCTTCTCCTATCAGAGTACTTGTCCTCTGATCTTTTCTCTTCAGGCTTTTTGACTTCAGCCTGTGCTTCAGGAGAGTTGTATCTCCTGAATTTGTTGTCCTGGTAGAATTTCTTGTATCTACCAAACTTTGAGTTCAACTTTTCAAACCTTCTAGCCATCAAGGCTAGTTCTTCCTTCATTTCAGTCTTTGAGACTGATTTTGATGATCTTGGAGTGGGCTGCATCTCTGGTTCAGCTGTTTTGGCTTTGAATGCCACTCCCTTAGTAGGATTTGAAGGTTCCTCAATAGGCTTTCTTCTATTGAGGTCGAACTCATAAGCTTTGAGTTCAGAGAAGATTTGTTGCATGGGCATGGTGGAAAGATCTTTGGTGTTTTGCATCATTACAGCATAGACATCCCACTTTTGAGTGAGACTTCTCAAGATCTTCAACCCCACTTATCTCTTGGTGTAGACCTTGCCCAGTGAGTTGATTTCATTCATCACATCAGTGAATCTACCAGCAAACTTATCAATGGACTCCTCAGACTCCATTGCAAACTGTTCAAATTTCTGCACAGCAACTTGGAGTTTATTCTCCTTGATCTTTTCAGTACCCTCACACATTTCTGCAAGAGTATCCCAAATTTCTTTGGCTGTTGTGCAGTGGTAGACTCTACCCATAATTGCATCTGGAATTGTTTGGTAGAGGGTGTTCATAGCAAGATAATTCAAATTATCTTTCCTCTTTTCATCAGCAGTGAAGTCATCCTCATCTTTGGGGAGCACCTCTCTTGGATCTGCCTTTTGAGCCTCAGTGACCTTGGGATTGACAAATGTGAACACAAAAGGACCTCTTGTGATCACTCTTAGCATGTCAGTGTGTAGAGATGCAAGATGAGCCCTCATTCTGATTTTCCAGAAGTCATAATTATCAATTGAGAACATGGGCAGTTTGTGATGTGAAATGTGGTTGACTGGATTTGTGGCCATGTTGTCCAATCCTTGGACAGCAGGAGGTGGAACAGCAGCATTGTTGTTGGCCATAACTCAAGAACAAACAGTCAGTCAATATTCAAGTAGGATTTCAGATAGATTAGTTCAGTGACCACAGCCAATATGTGATTTTGAAAACCAAGATGGCTTTTCAGAAGCAGTGATCTTTGAACCCCTGCTCTGATACCACTTGTTGGTCCTGAAAGGAGTAGATAACAAGTGTATGGGGGGGGGGGGGGAATACACTTGTATGCAAATTCTTTCCAAACTTGATCAAACCAGAGCTCAGCAAAGTTGTCTTGGACAACTCTGCTGAAGAAGATTAACTCTTCTAAGATAATCAATCTACTAAGTACTATTGAGTACTTAGTTGAATAACTATCTAGGGGAGTTATATGTGCGGAATAGTGGTTGACCCTTTTAGTTTAAACTCCTTTAATTTCTGAAATCACTTAGTCAATGTAACACAGTCCAGTTTTCAGGGAACTTGTCCAAATAGGTTTTTGCACAGTCTTTGAATGTTTATCCTTGAAAGATCAGTTTTGTGTGCAGTGTTGATGTATTGTAAATACTTGAAATGTAAATCAACACAAGAGTTTATAGTGGTTCAGAGACTCAAGCTCCTACATCCACTTTCCCTGATTTAACAGGATAATTCCTTCACTCTTGGAATTAACTTGTTTTATAGTGCCAAGGTGCACTTGATCAAGAACACCACTCTTGGTGAATTGATCCCTAGGATGTCTAGAGTCCTAGTACCCTCTTCTCAACTCAGAACTGAACTGTTCTTCTCTCAACAGTCAGCTCCTACCACTTCTACTACTACAACCTTCTCACTTTCACTCTTGAAAGATATGAGGATTGAAGTAAGGTTCCAACTAATGAGATATCCTTTACAATGAAGATCAGTGTATAAGGATAGGATATCTCTCTAAGCTTGTGTATGGATATACAATGTAGTACAGCTTAGATGAAGTGTTTGAAGACTAAGTTAGTCTTTGAAAGCTTTGAAAGCACTCTAGTTTGTAAGAACTTGAGGTTAGATGTGCTTTGTTGAGGTTCTAGTTCGATGCTAGTTGGATGATAGTTGGATGCTTTCAAATGGTCTTCACACTTCTGTATTTATAGACAAGTGAAGGATTTGCCCGTTGGAGAGGCAGCCTCCAATGTCCATAAATGTCTTCTTTTAGTTTTTCAACTTTGAAGACAGAATCTTGATAGTGACATGTCCTCATTTGGGAAATAAACGGGTGTAAGAGCTTTGTCTTCATTCTGTAGCACTCTTCCCAACATCTGACATTCAGATTCTCTTGTAAGAATGTGGACATGTCTTCTGAAGGTTGTTCCAATGATAGGACAACATTCCTCATCATTTGGACAACTCTCCTTATCACTATCAGCAGTCTTGCTTATCAGCAAGATTGTCTTGCTCTTTCCTTTTTTTATTTCTCTTGAGGATGGCTCCTTCCCTTTAGATGGCTCTTTCCCTTTTATTTCTCTTGAAGATGATCTTAGCTTGTTTCTTTGAAGATCTTTAGGGTGTGGTTGTCTCTTTCTCTTCAGCATAGTTGACCTCAGGCTTTCAGAGCACTTGATCTTGATTAATTGAGCTGAGACAACTCCTCTGGACAACTCTCCTGATCATCATACTTGTCTTTCAGCAGACTTGATCATGATTCCAGAGTTTGAGCCTTGAGGGGACTTGTTCTTGATGTACTTCAAAGCATATGTTCCCCCTCAATTTGTGCATCTAATCATGTAAGAGCTACCTAACATATTAGCTCCTCATCTAGCCTTTATACTATATGTTCTAACATGTCTAGAACATATTCAATCATAACTTATGCATGTCTCAGGGGGTTTTGGTATTCAATCAAAACATAACTCATTTTATTCCCAACAACTATATTGGTTAGGCTCAATGGATTTAGTCACTGTGGATTCTTTGTGAAGTTCACGTATATTTCCCACCAATCCAGCTTCAAACTCTTTATGCTCAATCTTCTAGTCATCAGTTTGTAGAAGGAGTTTTGAGTGAATCAAAAGTTTTTTCTACAACAAAAGCTACTGATATTGTAGATGTAGTTAATTCAGAATCCAAGATTACATTAGTCACTATAGGACAAGGTGGCAAGGTAGTGGAAGGGGCTCATTCTTATATGGTGGAACACAGGTTTTGAAAACTTAAAAATGGGTTATGGATATCAACATTTCCCAAGTTTTTCCCAGGAGAACAATGGTGATGCTTGCATATCAAAATTATTTCCATTCTAGATCCTTGGGGACAAGGATCTCAAAATCGGAGGAGTATTGTCATGAGCATAAGTCATATGGAGAGTATCAAAGGATTGCATCCTCAAATAATTGAAGATTACATTTGGGCTTGAGCTATTATCTATTTCAATTGTAAGGGAATAGTCCATTTTAGTTATTTAGTTTCATTTGGGCTTTTGTATTTCGTATTTAAGTCCATTAGCATTTTAGGGTTACTTTCTATGTTTAAATATGTAAAAGAATGATATAGAATGAAAGCAGAAAATATTCCTAAAATCTCTTCTCTTTCAATCTTCCCTCTCTCTCACGTCTCTTTCCTCCTTCTTTTACAAACATTCATCTTCTCAACCAATTTCTTCTTGGAAAATTATCATAAAATTATATGGATTACATGAGTAGTGATGGGATCACTACAGGGTAGTTGAGAAAGAAGAGGGAGAAGGATTCTCCCACTCTTCCATGAAAAGGGGTCAGGTATAAAAAGAGGTTTGTTTTACTTTTATTGACTATGTTTTACATTCAAAATACACATTATTGAGATTCTTGATAAGAAAAATACATAATATACACTGAAAACTCCACGATACTTGCGAGAATTTCCCTTGAATTACGGAAAATTCCTCTTTGATTCTCCTGAGAAAGATTCTGACTTGAGCGTCGGAGATTCCACGCCGGAATCCCCTCCGGCGTGTTTTTGCAGGTCTTTAAGGAGCTTGAAGGAGGATTATTCGTGGATAAGCTTGCGTGAAAGTGACGATCCAAACCCACAACCGCCGTAATCCAGATAGGGAGAATTGATATCCTGATGAGTCGGGATTAATGCATATTTTTGTGCGTTAATTGGATATTCTATATGAATTAATTTGGTATTTTAATGCATCTTTCTGACTTATTAATTTGTGTCTTCATATACTTTGATATTTTATTTTCTAATTAATTCAGGTATAAATAGAGTATTTTGAAGACATGTGACAAGTCCCGTAAAAGCTGAACGAGAAATAAATATTCAACACCTATTGGGCCATGTCAGAAATCCAAGATTTAATTTGGAGATTAAGCGCAGGCCATCACTTAATATTGTTGGGCCTAACTGTCATGCAATTGAGGCCCATAATGGTGAAACAAATAAAAGGGCACGCGTGAATATAAAAGGCAGCGGCCAAATTGATATGAAGGGGGTGATCGGCCGTGAACATCAAGAAAGGGGAAGCAGAATGATTTTGATTTTATTACTGTGGATTTTTCTTTTAATTATGTTTAGTAGGTAGATTGTTACTCTAGCCCGAGGATGTGAAATCTGGATTTAATTATGCCTTTTTATTATGTGACTCGCGGTTTATCTCAATTCATATTTCGATTTCGTTATTATTTGATTTTATGCGAAGCATGTTTTGGTTAATAGATTTATTAGGATTGACCATCCGAATTTATTTGTTATCAATTCTAGTTAATTCACAATTTATAATCCGTAATTGTTATATTATTGTGGATATCGTAGCAACTAAGACAGAACACCTTAGGGGATAATAACGTCTAGGTTGTATGAAACGAGCGTCTCGTATTCATAGTCTAGTTTATTCTATTGTTTTGGTTCATTAATGCGTTTCTCGAGTTGAACCTTAAATACATGTTTTAGGGTTATTCGTAGGGATAGATTAATTGGGGGTCGTACTTCCTAATTAATTAAACTTAAGAAACAATTTGAACTAGTTTGGTCGTACCACTGGTTTAGGGATAAGATTTGAGATTAGATTGAGATTACCGGATTCACTAATTAAATTGGTTAAATTATTCAAGGGGAAGCAATCCGAGGCTAGATCGTTCTTTATATTTGATTCTTGTTTATTTTTATTGCTTTCTAGTATTTAGTTAGTCCACCAATCCAACTCCCCCCATCTTTACTGCTTTCATAACACAATTTATTCAATCGAGTTTCACCATTCCCTGTGGGATCGACCCTTACTTCCCTACTACATAGTGGTTAGTTAAGGTATTTATTTTTGGGTGTCGGCGACAGCATACCATATTCCTACTCGTTATTTTCTGACACAACAACAGTGTTTAATGTTTTCGCTAAAACTTTAAATTACAGTGTTTTATGTTTTCGCTAAAACTTTAAATTACAGTGTTTAATGTTTTCGCTAAAACTTTAAATTACAGTGTTTAATATTTTCGCTAAAACTTTAAATTACAATGTTTAATGTTTTCGTTACCAAAATCAAAATATCTAGTAACATCATATGTCTAATGCAATTTTTAATGCCAAATTATGGTTTTAATTACAGTATTTAATATTTGTGTTAATAAAGAAACAAGTAATACAAATATAAATATTCAGTAATACCACACAGTCTATTCACTAATACCAAACGTAATAATCAGTAATACCGGGTGTCTATATGATGTTTGAAACTTTAAATTACGGTATTTAATGTTTTCGCTACCAAATCAATATTCAGTAAAATCAAAATTACGGTGTGAATAAATAAATAAGTAACTCAAATATCGATGTCCAGTAATACCACAAAGTGTATTCAGTAATACCACGTGTAATAATTAGTAATACTAGATATCTGATATGATGTTTTCATGTTTTTGCTAAAAAAAAATAATATCCAATAATATCATATGCAATACGCAAAACAATCATCAACTAAATTAACTGGGGATTTGGTGTTTTAGAACCAAACTCGTTCATTTGTCATCATTTTGATGTATTTGCCTTCTTCTTTTTTGTTTTTGTGGAGACTGCTCTTGATCCTTATACTTCTTCATTTTGTTACTAAGCGCATTGGATCCAAAACCGTGTTGAATGATCCAAAACCCCAATGAACAAGCATGGTAACGATACAAATCATACATTTCCTCCACTGTTCCTTTCTCCACACCAAGTAGAGAACCACTAATACCATTAGCATCATCATCGTTTTCTGATTTATATGTAAAAAAAATATACCAATACAATTGTAGATACCTAAATTTTATCGGTCCCTCCAATTGATTTGAGCCTCTAAAGGCCAATAAATTAATTTAAAATTCAAGACGGGCCTCTGAAGTCCAATAAATCAAGACGGGCCTCTAAAGTCCAATAAATCAAGACAGGCCTCTAAAGCCCAACAAACCAAATTGAGCCCAGATAGGGTATTTTTAGCCCATCAAGTAATTCAAAATTTGAATTAAGCCCTAACCACTTGCACAAATATCTCCTCGGCCCATAAAAAACCCCTAGGTTCTACACCTATAAATAGAGGCCTCATTTTATTCATTTCATCATCAAGAAATCAGAAGCATTCAAGGCTCTAAAATTCTCTGCAGAGATTTTAGAGTGTTCTTCAACAGTTGGAGGAGCTTCAAAGGCGTTCTTCGTGCAAAGCAGCAAGAAGTAGTGTTCGAGTGGAGATCAAAGTGCTAAGCCTCTTCGATTCGGCGTTTCTTCAAGGCGTTCTTCGTGCAAAGCAGCACGAAGCAGTGTTCGAGTGGAGATCAAGGTGTTAAGCGTCTTCGATTCGGTGTTTCTTCAAGGTTCTTTGTGGATCTTCAACGGAAAAGTTCCGATAAGTCCCGAAAAAGTCCCGAAAAGTCCCGAAAATCAACGTTTAATCCAAAATACGGCGTCAAGCCCTTGGATTAACGTTACAAAGCCCCAAATTCAAGAACGATCTTCAACGACGTTCATAAAAAAGTCTTTAAATTCGACGTTTAATCCAAAATACGGTGCTAAGCCTTTGGATTAACGTTATAAAGCCCCAAATACAAGATCAGAAAGGATTCGGTTGCGGATCCAACTCCAAAAGTTCCAAAAGTATTCAAGAAATTCAAGAAGAGAGAATCAGAGGAGAAATTAGAGATTGTAACCCACAAATATTCATCGGTTTAATTCGAAATTAAATACATCGTTTACCATTTTCGCGTTTTTATATTTAATTCACGAATTTGTGTTTACAATATTTAATATTTGTGTTAATAAAGAAACAAGTAATACAAATATAAATATTCAGTAATACCACACAGTCTATTCACTAATACCACATGTAATAATCAGTAATATGGGGTGTCTATATGATGTTTGAAACTTTAAATTATGGTATTTAATGTTTTCGCTACCAAATCAATATCCAGTAAAATCAAAATTACGGTGTGAATAAATAAATAAGTAATTCAAATATCGATGTCCAGTAATACCACAAAGTGTATTCAGTAATACCACGTGTAATAATTAGTAATACTAGATATCTGATATGATGTTTTCATGTTTTTGCTACAAAAAAATAATATCCAATAATACCATATGCAATACGCAAAACAATCATCAACTAAATTAGCTAGGGATTCGGTGTTTTAGAACCAAACTCGTTCATTTGTCATCATTTTGATGTATTTGCCTTCTTCTTTTTTGTTTTTGTGGAGACTGCTCTTGATCCTTTTACTTCTTCCTTTTGTTACTAAGCGCATTGGATCCAAAACCGTGTTGAATGATCCAAAACCCCAATGAACAAGCATGGTAACGATACAAATCATACATTTTCTCCACTGTTCCTTTCTCCACACCAAGTAGAGAACCAATAATACCATTAGCATCATCATCGTTTTCTGATTTATATGTAAAAAAAATATATCAATACAATAATAATACATTATTCTATTGTAAGTATGATTTACATTTTAGAGTTTTTGTACTTGTGTTTGATATCACAACATTCTCTTCCACGTTCTGTTCTTGTATCTCACTGCATTGTTCAATACGATCATATACTTCTTCATCTTGAAGAGAAACATCTTGAATTTTCATATATCTTCCCACCTATATATGAAACTGAATTCAGTAATACCACAAATAATATCCCGAAAATTTAATAAAAGCATAAGATATTATTATTTTAATATAAATAAAATATGATAATTTGATATTGTTAATTTAATATACATATAAGATTTAATTATAACATATATGTGTATGCGTACATATTTATATATAATCTGCATATTAATATTTTATTTTTATTAAATTAGATTAGATTTTCTTATATAATTATTAAAGAATATTTAAAACTCAATTATTTGCATAAAACCTTATATCCCATATTTATCTCAACCGAAATACTATTCCCAAATCTACTAATTAAAATTTAAAGGGTGTTTTGCATGCACAGATCACGATATACCCATATATAAATTGAATTCCTAATTTTTCTCAACTAAAATTCTACACCTTCTTCTATTATATAAATTATTTTTATTGGTATTTTCTAAAGATCGAATCACATAAATATTATCAGCATAACAATAAGTTTTCTCTCTAAATTAGAAAAATCAGTGTGTTCCATTCTTCATTCGCTAAGACTAACGTGATATTTGGCATCCAAGATATTAATCGAGGTGGGATTTTCGTACTATTTGATTTGATTGGATATATTTGTCACCTTTAAATGTTCATTTGAATGATATTGTTACTTGCTACATGAATTTTACAAGCTAATCGTTAACGCATGTTATGACTTTACAAGTTATTCGTTAACACATGTTTTATTTCGCGGGAAACCGTGCATCGTTGGTTCAGCCAGCGCATCGTTGGTATAGCCAGCGCATCATTGGTATAGCCAATGAAAAATAAGTATTTTATTCGCGGGAAACCGTGCATCGTTGGTTCAGCCAGCGCATCGTTGGTATAGCCAGCGCATCATTGGTATAGCCAATGAAAAATAAGTTTTTTAATATGCATGTTTGTGAGTTGATGGTTTTATTCATATGTTATATTTAACTGTGACAAAGTTAATCCCACTGAGCTAGTTGTTTTGCTCACCCCAATCTACTTAACATTTTACGGATTTAAGGAGTTGCAGTGGAGGGCCGGTGAATGTGGATGTCTTGCCATTCAAAGTTTTCTCTATATTATTCTTGCTTTTAATTAATTAGTCGCATCTTGAGTTAAACACATTTTAATTAACGCGCCACTTTATTTTCTTATGAAATAAGTGGTTGAGTCTTATCTTTTGAAATTAAATTTTAATATGAATTTCTTAAATGTGTTTGAGTATTTATTTACGAAATTAATTCCGCTGCCAAGTTTTATAAAAATATGCATATTTTTAGTCAAATACTAGAGTGTATGGTGTTTTCATCTAGGCCCTAAAATCGGGATGTGACAAATGGTATCAGAGCAGGTCTACGTTCTTGTAGACTTGTTAAAATAAAAATCTTTGAGTCAAAATTATTTAAAGAATTTTGTTTAACGAAAACATTTAAGGTCATTCATCACCGCCTCCCACTTCAACTCTACGAGGTACGCACATTATACATTTTATCATACTCTATGATGTAAGACTCTATGCTATTATGTTTCATGTGCATGCAAATTTTATCAAGAAAATTATGATTTTCGAGGACGAAAATATTTTAAGGAGGGAAGTATGTAACATCCCGAAAATTTAATAAAAGCATAAGATATTATTATTTTAATATAAATAAAATATGATAATTTGATATTGTTAATTTAATATACATATAAGATTTAATTATAACATATATGTGTATGCGTACATATTTATATATAATCTGCATATTAATATTTTATTTTTATTAAATTAGATTAGATTTTCTTATATAATTATTAAAGAATATTTAAAACTCAATTATTCGCATAAAACCTTATATCCCATATTTATCTCAACCGAAATACTATTCCCAAATCTACTAATTAAAATTTAAAGGGTGTTTTGCATGCACAGATCACGATATACCCATATATAAATTGAATTCCTAATTTTTCTCAACTAAAATTCTACACCTTCTTCTATTATATAAATTATTTTTATTGGTATTTTCTAAAGATCGAATCACATAAATATTATCAGCATAACAATAAGTTCTCTCTCTAGATTAGAAAAATCAGTGTGTTCCATTCTTCATTCGCTAAGACTAACGTGATATTTGGCATCCAAGATATTAATCGAGGTGGGATTTTCGTACTATTTGATTTGATTGGATATATTTGTCACCTTTAAATGTTCATTTGAATGATATTGTTACTTGCTACATGAATTTTACAAGCTAATCGTTAACGCATGTTATGACTTTACAAGTTATTCGTTAACGCATGTTTTATTTCGCGGGAAACCGTGCATCGTTGGTTCAGCCAGCGCATCGTTGGTATAGCCAGCGCATCATTGGTATAGCCAATGAAAAATAAGTATTTTATTCGCGGGAAACCGTGCATCGTTGGTTCAGCCAGCGCATCGTTGGTATAGCCAGCGCATCATTGGTATAGCCAATGAAAAATAAGTTTTTTAATATGCATGTTTGTGAGTTGATGGTTTTATTCATATGTTATATTTAACTGTGACAAAGTTAATCCCACTGAGCTAGTTGTTTTGCTCATCCCAATCTACTTAACATTTTACGGATTTAAGGAGTTGCAGTGGAGGGCCGGTGAATGTGGATGTCTTGCCATTCAAAGTTTTCTCTATATTATTCTTGCTTTTAATTAATTAGTCGCATCTTGAGTTAAACACATTTTAATTAACGCGCCACTTTATTTTCTTATGAAATAAGTGGTTGAGTCTTATCTTTTGAAATTAAATTTTAATATGAATTTCTTAAATGTGTTTGAGTATTTATTTACGAAATTAATTCCGCTGCCAAGTTTTATAAAAATATGCATATTTTTAGTCAAATACTAGAGTGTATGGTGTTTTCATCTAGGCCCTAAAATCGGGATGTGACAATATATATTTCAAATTTGTAATTAAATCATTGTTGTTAGTAAAAATTATTTGAATATATATACCTTCAAATTGTTACAATAGTTTATAATTATTATAATTGTACAAAAAAGAAAATCCACCTTTGACAAAGTGGGATAGCTCAAGTGGTTAGAGCACCACTATCTAGGCCTTAGATCCTGGGTTCGAGTCATGGGGAGGGGAAAATGAATAGGTATTTAATGTAATTAAAAAAAAAAGAAATATTTAACTATTTAATCAATCAAATAGTATATATACTCCCTGGCATTAATTCTGCCCTCGCCACCTGGGTTTCTTCATTTCCCGAGGGGTATTAATTTCCCTCGCCTATTTGCGAGAGATTTTGGTACCCTCGCCAACGCGCTCGTAAATTGGCGAGGGCACTTTTTTCCATTCGTTAATTTGCGAGTGTGATTCCATCCCTCGCCAATTCCCTCTTTATTTATGTCCCTCTTTAAATCCCTCGTCAAACAGCAAGGGTTTAATTCCCCTCTTTACCTCCCCTCTTTATTTCAGCAAAATTTTGTAGTGATAGAATAATTAATTTCATAAAAATTAGAGCAAAAAGAAACTAATCGAAATTAGGGATTAAAACACAGATGGTGTATATTTGTTCTTAATTGTGTATTGCGAAATTAGGATTTAAACACACAGCCGTCGACGCAACAGCAAGACCGGCGGCGGCGGCAAGAAACTGTCGGCGATGGGGCGACAAAAAGCAGCGGCGATGGTGGACTTCACGTCTTTCACGCTGTTTTTTTTTTTATTTATTTAATTTTTTATTATTTGGGCCTTTGACCCGATTCTGACCACCTTTTGCCCATATTTCATTTTTGTGATGCAGACACGATACACCCGCGGGCACCTAAGTGTGGCCCGTTAAATAATAGTAAAAAAACGTATTTTTTTACATACATTGTGCTCTACAATACTTATTCGAATAAAGTGAGAGGAAGCAAGTGGGAGGGTGCTTTGGTCTTTTTTTTTGTTTTTAAAGTCTTAATATAATTGAAATTTTAAGTGCTTCAAAAGTTGAAAAGTGCAACATTGTTTTTAATGAAAAGTGTATGTTCTTTTAACTGAAAAGTGTATGTTATATTAATGAAAAAGGTATGTTATTATAATTGAAAAATGTATGTTATTATAACTGAAAAGTGTATAATATTATAACTGAAAAGTGTATGATCTATTAATGAAAAATGTATGTTATTATAACTGAAACGTGTTATGATCTATTAATGAAAAGTGTATGTTATTATAACTGAAAAGTGTATGTTTTATTAATGAAAAATGTATATTTTATTAATGAAAAGTGTAAGTTATATATTAATGAAAAGTGTATGTTAATATAGCTGAAAATAACATTGAAAAATGTAAATTTTCTATAAAAAAAAAATCGGAAAAAAAGTCAAAGTTTGACCGTTGACCAGTCAAATTCCACTCAAATACACCGTGTACTTGAGTGAACAAGAGACTCACCCATTAATAAAATCTTACTTATTTATGTATTTTAAAGATAAAAACAAATTAAATTAGATTAGATTAATAATTTAGAGATAAAAACAATAAATGCACGTAAAACCAATAATACTTAAACATGAGTTTGGCACATCACACAAGTTATAGAAAGATAAACCTAGAATTAATATTATGTCGACCAAAACAAAGGTCCCTTGCCCTTCTACTTACCGCGGCTCCCAAATATGTCTGATTTTTTTTTTAAAATATATAGAATTAAGTATTAAAAAAAAGTAAGGGGAGGGGGGCTACAGCCCCCTAGCCAAGTTGAAGGTCCGCCCTTGCAAACAATCCTCCCCTTCAAATAAGACCATCGAGTCGATCTTCCTTCAATCGATCAACTATATCTAGGTCATCCCATCTAGTCCATAAAAACTTCGTCGTTTCTCTAAGGATCAGTCGTTCACCGTCCGTCCACTTTGATATTTAGAGACGACGCATTGACTTGTCTCGTTTTTTAACACTTTTTATACGCGTAACAATACGATCCCCACAAGCGTATGGGTCGGATTGTAGTACATAAGTACGACCAAGTAGTTTGTTCGTTCAAGGATCTAGTTGAGTGCAAGCGAATCCCTAAAGTTAAGAGTTTTCATGCTATTGTAGTAACTAAACGTGTTTGTTGGATTTTTGGGAATTAAAACACAAGTATTAAACTAAATTAACTAAGATAAACAAGAAATAGACAAAAATAATAACAAGTTATCTAACTTTCGAGAGAAAGTGCAAGAGAAGGGTATTGCCTCGGGTGTTTTCGTTTTGTGGATAATTCAATGAGTTAAACTATGGTTTTGGATTAAGCTAAAGGCTACCACTCGTGTGTGTAGACCAATCCCTTGTGAGGCTTAGGTGAACACGTGCATCAATTAGCAATTATATAGTCTAATCAATACCATAAGCTCCTAAGATAGTGTCTCATAAACACGTTCAACACGATTACTAATGCTTATGAGACGTCCTTTCACTAATCTAATAGACGACCTCTAATCGATTAGTGTCTAGTGTGTCGATCTAAGCAATCAACCCCCGGTCGGTGTAGTCAATTACTATGTAAATTCTAATCAATTAATCCAAGCTCACACCCACACTCTTAATCATGCAACCCAATACGGTCGTTGAAGTCGACAAAACCAACAATGCTAGCTAATAGGGTGAATTAATCAATTGAATCATGAAAATCACAACACTAGAAACATAAACACCCAAATCCTAGGCTAATCATGCAATTAATCCATAATTACACTAAACACCCATCAAAACATTCACACCCAAGGCAATAAGAGCTTAGCCCATGGTTCTAGAAGAGAATCTCATGGCTACAACAACAAATAACATCAAATTCATAACAAAATAACAATAGAATTGAGAAATTAAGAAAATACCAAATTGAATTGCAAAATAGAGTAATATCACCTTAATCATGAAAATGTAGCTACAAAACGATGTAATAGACGATGCCCGATGATAATCGTAGCTTGATTTGAAGTAAAACCCACTATTCTATCTAATCTAATGAAGAAATTAAACTAAATTATGAAGAACACCTACTACTATGTGAATGTGTGTGAGAATAGCTTGTAAAAGGAGTAAGACTCACTTTTCAAAACTCAAATTTAGTCTATTTATAGTTGGGGTAGAAGTCTTGGGTGAATTTTACAATTATGCCCTTCTAAAATGGAGAAAATGGGGCAAAACCCCCGAAAATGAGTTGGAAACAGGTGGCCCGGACGGGCTGGAAAGTGGCCCGGCTGGGCCAAAACTTCGTAAGTTGATTTTGGCCAAAAATACGCGCGGGGGTGAATTTATCAAAAATGTGGGTGTGCGAAATGGGCTGGAAGCAGGTGGCCCGGCCGGGCGATACTTTCGTAAGTTGAAATTTGCCAAAATTAGTGCAGGGGGTGAACTTAATAAAAAGTTGGGTGCAGATAATGTGGCCTGGTTGGGCGGGCGGGTCGGCCCGGTCGGGCGGATACTTCGGCCCAACTTCCGTCCTCCGTCTTCATCCCTTCATATCTCGAGCTTCCAACCTCCGATTGACTTGATTCCTTTTTCCATTCCACTCCATTTTTCGAGACGAATCCAATGGTGCAATCCTCTCTTCAGTCCAGTGAGTGAAAATGATGATTGAACACTCATTTTCACGATTTTAATGCCTAATTCACATCGTATTCCTACAAAACGAGCTCAAATACCTTTTTCAATCAAATCAAGCATATTAGTGTGAAAATGCATGAAAAACCATCAAAGTTTATCACTTAAACACATGAAATCTTATGCAATTTACAACCGAATCAACGACGCCAATACTTGTTGGTTCTGGGAGGACCTCAATATTCCAATTGATATGATATTGTTTGTTTTAGGCCAAACCATCATAATTAAATTTGTTTTCAGACTTCCCCAAAAGACCTCATACCAATACAAATACTAGTTCATCCTTATATACCCCATGATTCTTCAATGCTTATTCGACGTGGGACACTGTTTGACACCCCAACACATGATCGTTGTCATGGCGTATTACAACATCGTTTTAATATCAAATTTTGAATACGAATATCGAATCGACCAAACTTATTTGATTTGTTTACAGTCCTAGTTGAGGTAGAAAAAAGTATGAAGAAAATGTAGATATATTAAGGAAAGAGAAAAAAAGATGAGAGATATGATTAAAAAAATGCAGTTAGATAGTGAATTTTATCATTTAATAAAATAAGAAGCTTATGACAAGGAGGGATGTTGGGATATATCAGTGATTTCAGAACCGGACCGGCCGGTTCAACCGTGAACCGATCACGGTACCGGTCCGAAATAGGTCCAAAAACCGTTTTTAAGGTTCGACCGGTCAAAACCGGTTGAACCGGTCAAAATTGCTAAACTGGTAAAAAACCGGTTCACCTCTTTTTTTTTTTTTTTTAATTTTTAACTTTTTTATATTTTGAGTGCACATCAAAATCCCTTTATAATGTTTTCCACTCATGTTTTATTTTGAGTGCACATCAAAATCCCTTTATAATGTTTTCCACTCATGTTTCTTTTTACCGGTTCACCTTTTTTTTTTTTTTAATTTTTAACTTTTTTTATGTTTTGATTGCACATCAAAACCCCTTTATAATGTTTTCCACTCATGTTTCTTCCATCCCTTATTCGATGTGGGACAAAGCTTTTTTATAAAAAAAAAAATTTTACTTTTTTTATATTTTGAATTAGGTGCACATCAAACCCCTTTATAATGTTTTCCACTCATGTTTCTTCCATCCCTTATTCAATGTGGGACAAAACTTATATGTTTGTTTGTTACTATAACACTACTCTTTTTATAATATTTTTTTCTCATACTTCTTCCACTTTTTCGATGTGGGACGTAATAAAATTGTTAATATAACACTACTACTTTTTCTTTTATAATGTTTTCTTCTCATATTTCTTTCATTTCTTATTCGAAGTGGGACATATATTTTTATATTTATTGGTTACTATAACATCACTGCCTTTATAATATTTTTTTCTCATACTTCTTCCACTTTTTCAACTTGGGACATAATAAAATTCATATGTTTATTTCTTACTAACACTATTTCTTTTATAATGATTTTCTCTCATATTACATCCACTTTTTATTTGATGTGGGATGAATATTTCATATGTTCATCTACTTCTTATATTTCTTATTTTTTAATGTAATAAAGAATATAAAAAATACATATAAAATTATTTTACCGGTTGAACCGCCGATCCAACCGGTCCAACCGGTTGAACCGTAAGCCAGTGTCTAGTCCGATTTGGTCTCCGATCCGATTATGAAAACACTGGTATAAAAAAGTCAATATTTTTTGCAAATCTTCAACGGACTGATCGAAGCGGATTAGACGGGCCTTTGAAAAAACTAACCACCTGCACCTTACTGCATACAATACTATCTGAATTTTAGCTTTTGGATATATATATAGTGGTTGAAGTTGAAATTTAACGGTGGTTTAATTATACGATCGCCACATATAATATTTTAAGGTATTTTGTGTTATGTTCGATTTAACTGTGATTTGTCATCGTACAAATTTTCACTTGAAAATATTGACCTTTAATAAAAAAAAATTGGTTATTGTAACTTATCTAATTAAAAGTTTTTAATGACAATAAAATTGAAAAGTAACATGTCATTAATTAAAAGTCAATTTCTTTCATTAAACACTTTTGAGAAAATTTATAAAAAAGGTCATCTAGACACCTAGCTTCTTAAATAAAGACAACTTTTATAATCTTTTTAAAAAAGGACAAAAACGCATGTTAATAACCCATTATACCCTTATATTTAAATATGGAAATTAATTTATTAATTTAATAATTAAATAACAAGTCTTCATCTTCCTTATTTGTCGCCATAGATTTTTGGTTAATTTATTAATTTAATAATTAAAGAACGGATTTCTTGGCCGGAAAACTCAAATCTTCAAGCTTTTTGGTTAATCCATGATGAATCAAACATAATCCCGCTGCATATACAAACGATTGGCCATAGATTTCAGATTGGTGAAGCAACAATCCTCGATTTCCTCTTGAAATCGAGGGATCTTTTTCTTCTTTTAGTTTATGTTTCAGTTTTGGGTGACCCCTCACGCCCAAAAACTGATTTCCGATGATTCTCAAAGTTTCTGCTGCTTAGAGGCTTGTTCCTCTCTTTCAACGACGACCATGGCTATAAGGTCTCGTCTCCTTTGCTCTTCCATAATTGTTTCCTCGATCTGTTCTTTCGACTGCACATGATCAAGAGACTTTCCACGCGATCGTTTCTTTATATTCCTAGGGGATTCAAACTTCACCGATTTCTTCATTATGGATGACGGACGCGAAGCCGCCGGAGATACAGTAGAAACTTTTAATTCCAAGGGTCAGATGAAGAGTTTTGCCAAGGGTATGATTATTAATTCCACACGTACACACATAATTTGCAAAGAATTTAGGATTTTTTGAGATGATTTTAATTTAGGTTCAATTTTGCTCTGTTTTCGTGAAATTGTGATGATTTACGTGCGTGTTGCTGAAATGTAGTTCATGATTATTTGTTATTGGTTTGGTCAAGGGATAATGCAGATCTTATTTTGCATATGTATACGTATTTCTGCATAATCACATTCTAATATGAAGACACCGTACTATTTTTTCTGCATTATTCATTTTATTATGCAGTTTTAGATTTCATTGTTCTGCATTATTCATTTTATTATGCAGTTTTAGATTTCATTGTTCTGCATTATTCATTTTATTATGCAGATTTAGATTTTATATTAATTTTCCAACCATGGTCTAGGGAGCAAAATGTTCTTCTCACTTCTCACTTCGTCTTCTTCCGTACTTCACGGTTTCCTTTCTTCACAAATTGAAAAACCCCAAAATTCTGCACAAAATTTACAAAGTTTGACCGGAGTTGTTGATAGAGTTTAATTTTAGGAAGTTTTAATTAATTGCGTAATTCGGGGGGCTTTAATGAGCTGATAGAACTTTAGTACCAAACCTGTTTTTCTTCTCATTTAATTTTAGGAAGTTTTTTCTTAATTGTGTAATTCTCGGAATTAATGAGCTGATAGAGTCAGCTTTAAATTTCAAACATTTAAATAATTTCTCCATATTAATTCCGAATTTATGTATTAAGGGCATGATGGTACATTTATGTGCCATTTTGTCCTTATTCTGAAACTATTTTGAATCATGTCTTTATTTAAAAAAACACCAAGTGAAATGACCTTTTATGTGAAATCCCCACTTTTTTGAGTGTTATCTCATAATCTCGAAAATCAGATGAGTTCTACTCGTCTGATGGTGAAATTAGAAGAGTATTTCTAGTCTGCTGAAGTACTCAACTGTTGGGAGAATCAGATGGTGTACTTAGCTGATAGAAGTCTTCTGATGGACTTAGTGGATGGGCGTATCAGCGGGAGGAGTCAAGCAAGCTAGCTCAAGCCTGATCAGATGAGAAGGTGTTGCTTAGAATTAGTTGAGATGAGAAGATCAGAAGAGGTCAGATGAGATCAGTAGAGTTCTGTTTGTCGAGTTAGTCTTTTGGCTAAGTGTAGGGATATCAGAAGAGTAAACAGAAGAGGGAGTTCTTCTGATCGTGTCATCTGTTTGCAAGAAACAAGTGAAGAGCAAGGAGGTCAATTCAGATTGGGTCACGCTGAAAGTGTGAGTTTGTTAAGAGGTTTTCAACGGAATCCACACTGGCAATGATCACGCAATCATTACACGTTGCAATCACCCTTAGCATCTATAAATACCCCATTACTTGTAATTGTAATCTTTGACGCTTACGAGCATTCGTTCTTGAGTTCAGAGTTCACGAGTGAAGTGGGGAGAAATCCCTTTCCGAGTGTTGAGTGTTGTAAACATCTCTTTTATCAATCAAGATTGAAGTCGCGTGTCCAGTGGATGTAGATTAAGTTGATCGAACCACTTACATCTTTGCGTGCTCTGTTTTCTGTTCTCATTTTATATTTGTAAATTTCCTTCTTTGTTGGATTGTATTTGTGGTCTGATTATTCTGCTTGTGATTGAAGATGTCTAATCTGAGGGGATAATTACTGACAATTGGCGTCGTCTGTGGGAATCGAGAGTCAACCATAAAGCAATTGCCAGATCGGAGATGGAGAATTCCACCAAGTATAATATTTAGAAGTTCTCAAGCACCAGTGACTTTGGGCTGTGGAGAGTCAAGATGCAGGCTCTCCTAGAACAACAAGGCTTGTTCGACGTGCTCGAAGAGTCTACAGCCCCAGCTGGTGAATCTGCAACAGCTGCTGCTGAAAGAAACATGGTGTTACAGAAAGCTCGAAGCACTATTCTACTCTGCCTTGGTGATAAGTTTTGAGAGAGGTGGCTAAAGAGAAATCCGCGAAGGAGGTCTGGGACAAGCTAGGTAAACTTTACATGGTTAAAACCTTAGTTAACCGTCTCTATTCAAAACTGAAACTGTATGCCTTCTGAATGGTGGATGACAAACCCATTCTGGATCAGCTTGATGAGTTCAATAGAATTCTTGATGATCTAGAGAATTTAGATGTCAAGTTAGAGGAAAATGATAAAACTCTGATTCTATTGAGTGCTCTCCCTAAGTCCTTTGAAATCTTAAAGGACGTCATCTTGTATGGTAGGAAGGAAAGTATCACATTAGAGGATTTGATGTTGGTTGTCAAGTTTAAGTTGTTGCACAACAAGACATCTCAAGTAGATAAGAGCAGCAGTGTGAAGGATTGGCAATCAAAGGTGGCCAGAAGTGATCTGGTGCCAAAAAGGGGTTTAGTCAACCCAAGCTGATAAGGGAAAATCAGTTGTGTCCAATCAAGGTGATGTAGTGTGCTACCACTGCAACAAACCTAGGCACTATAAAATTGCTTATCATAAATACAATCAGTTCTTGAGGAAATCTGGTGCCAAAACCTCTACTGACAAGAATCAAGTTAATCAGACTAAAGAAGATAAGGAGCAAGAAGGCTATGAGTCTGCTCAAGTTCTAACCATATCATCCTTCTCAGAACAGCAAGCATAGATCCTGGATTCAGGGTGTTCTTTCCATATGACTCCAAGAAGAGATTGGTTTCATGACTTCAAGCATCAGAAGGGCGATTCTGTTCTGATTGGGAATGATCACACTTGCAAAGTTGTTGGAGAAGGTAGTGTTCACCTGAAGATGTATGATGGTGTAGTAAGAATACTCAAAAGTGTCAGGTATGTGCCTGAACTTAAGAGGAATTTGATATCTCTTGTGATGTTGGATTCTATGGGCTATACATTCTAGTCTGCTGATGGAGAGCTCAGTGTGTCATAAGGGGAGCTGACTATCCTGAAAGGTGTGAGAATAAATGATCTCTACTTTCTGAAGGGAAATACAGTAGCTGGTAGATCAGATGTAGTAGAGGTGCAAGACAACTCTATATTGTGGCACAGAAGACTAGCTCATGTAGGTGAGAAAAACCTAATTGAGCCGTCTAAGAAAAATATTCTTGGCAAGGATAAGATCGAAAAGCTGAATTTATGTGAGTCTTGCATTCTTAGTAAAACCAAGAGGATGATGTTTGGGAAGAGTGTTCACTCTACCAAAGGGATCCTAGACTATGTCCATTCAAATCTATGGGGGCTAGCAATGAATCAGACAAGGTCTGGTGGTAGATACTTCTTTTCTATCATAGATGACTACTCAAGGAAGGTGTGGGTAGCTATTCTCAAGTCCAAATCAGAAGATTTTGAAAAATTCAGGGAATGGCTCACTGAGGCGGAGAATGTCTCTAGGAGGAAGCTCAAACATTTGAGAACTGATAATGGACTGGAGTTCATTTTAGTAGAGTTCAATTATTTCTGTAAGGAGAAGGGGATAGTACTGAGACATAGAATTGTGCCTGGCACACCTCAGCAGAATGAAGTTGCTGAGAGGATGAATCAGACCCTACTTGAGAGAGTCAGGTGCATGTTGAACAACTCTGGTCCGCCAAAGGCATTTTGCGGAGAAGTTATGTCAACAACAGCATACTTGTTAAAAAGAAGTACTTCCTCAGCTGTGCTATACAAAACCCCAGAAGAGTTATGGTCTGGCCATGCAGCTGGTTACAGTTATTTGAAGGTATTTAGTTGTGCAGCATATGCCCATGTCAAGCAGGATAAGCTTGAGCCTCGAGCATAGCGATGCGTGTTTGTTGGGTATTCTTCAGGTGTTAAAGGATACATGTTATGGTGCCTTGAAGCTGGAATGCAGAAGTGTATTATCAGTAGAGATATTACTTTTGATGAGAGCATGATGCCTCTATCAAAAGAGACTAGTACGAGTACTAGTGTAGCTGATAACCGACCAGAAGAGACACAAGTCGAGGTGGAGCATGTTGACACTAGAGGACCTGTTGGAGATGATATTTATCTAGATGAGGAGGGCGATCCTCTGAATGAGAATGATCTTCAACACTATCAGTTGACACGGGACAGAACCAGAAGAGAAGTCCACCCACCTTAGAGGTATGGACAAGCTGACATTGTTTCATTTGTATTATGTGCAGCTCTGGAGGTAGAAGTTCTGGAGTCAAAGTCTTATTCATAAGCCATCAGCTGCCACGATAAGGAGAAGTGGTTAGTTGCTATGGAGGAGGAGCTATTTTTTCTGAACAAGAAACAAGCCTGGAAGATTGTTCAGAGGCCCAAGAACAAGAAGTTGGTTGGGTGTAAGTGGATCTATAAAAAGAAGGTGGAGGCTCAGAGGGGTGGTAAGCTTAGATACAAGGCGAGACTTGTAGCTAAGGGATTTACACATAAAGAAGGTATTGATTTCAATGAAATCTTCTCACCTGTTGTGAAGCATTGTAACGTACATCAGAATCTTGTTAATTATGGTTGCTCAATATGAATTGGAGCTGCATCAAATGGATGTGACCACATCTTTCTTACATGGATCTCTAGATGAGAGGATCTACATGAAGTTACATGAAGGGTTGGACATAGAATAAGGGGAGGACAAGGTGTGTCTGCTGAAGAAGTCCTTCTATGGCCTGTAACAAAGCCCTCGACAATGGTACTTGAGATTTGATGAGTACATTTGCTCAGTTGGTTTTACAAGGAGCTTGTATGACAGTTGTGTTTATTTCAGACGAGTTGTGACTGTTGTTACCTATCTTTTGTTGTATGTTGATGACATGTTAATAGTTGGAGAGTCTATTGACAATGTTGATCAAGTTAAGGAGATCCTCAAACGGGAGTTTGAGATGAAAGATCTTAGTGAATCCAAAGTAATCGGATGGAGATCAACAAAATAGATGGGTTTATTCAGCTGAGTCAACCTACTTATCTTCATAAGGTGTTAGCGAGGTTCAGAATGCATCAAGCAAAGACTGTCTCTACTCCTATTGGCCAACATCATCGGTTGTCCAATCAGATGAGTCCCAGGAACAGCCAAGAGAGAGCTCAAATGAGTAAGATACCTTATGCCAGTGTTGTAGAGAGCTTAATGTATGTTATGGTGTGTTGTAGACCATACTTGACTCATGCTATGAGTGTGATCAATAGATATATGAGTGAGCCAGACTTAAGTCATTGGGAGACTGTTAAGTGGGTTATGAGATATGTTCTGTGATCAGCTGACAAAGGTCTGAAGTTTCAGAAGATGACAAGTGAGGGGGATGCACTTGTGGGATACGTGGATGCAGATTATGCAGCCAATGTTGACACTAGAAAATCCTTAACAGTATATGTGTTCACTCTGTTTGGTATGACTATGTCTTGGAGGTCTATTCATCAATCCGTAGTTGCATTATCTACTACTGAAGCAGAGTATGTGGCCTTGACTGAAGCAGTTAAGGAAAGCATCTGGTTGAAGGGAATTCTGAAGGAGTTTAGTTTATCTCAGAACAGTGTGACTGTCTTCTGTGATAATCAAAGCGCAATTCATCTTGCAAAGCATCAGGGTATCATGAGAAAACCAAACATATAGATGTGAAACTTACTTTGTAAGATACATTGTGGAGAAGGGTACAGTCCAGGTGGTAAAGATTGTTACTGAGGAGACCCTACCGATGCATTCACTAAAGCATTACCAAAAGAGAAGTTTGGTTTTGTTGGTTTGCATTAGTGTCCTCTGAGGAGAAGACTGTTGGTCTTGTGGCAGAAGAGCAGTAATGGAAGCTATCCTTTGAGAAGGATAGTTCAGAGCTGTTTAGTTCAAGGTGGAGATTTTGAGCTAAAGGTGGAGAATTGTGAGTGTTATCTCATAATCTCGGAAATCAGATGAGTTCTACTTGTCTGATGGTGAAATCAGAAGAGTTTTTCTAGTCTGCTGAAGTACTCAGCTGTTGGGAGAATCAGATGGTGCACTTAGCTGATAGAAGTCTTCTGATGGACTTAGTTGATGGGCGTATCAGTTGGAGGAGTCAGGCAAGCTAGCTTAGGCCTGATCAAATGAGGTGAAAATTTCCAATCAGATGAGAAGGTGTTGCTTAGAATCAGTGGAGATGAGAAGATTAGAAGAGGTCAGATCAGATCAGTAGAGTTCTGTTAGCAAAGTTAGTCTTTTGGCTAAGTGTAGGGATATGATCAGAAGAGTAATCAGAAGAGGGAGGTCTTCTAATCGTGTCATTTGTTTGCAAGAAACAAGTGAAGGGCAATGAGTTCAATTCAGATTGGGTCACGCTGAAAGTGTGAGTTTGTTAGGAGGTTTTCAACAGAATCCACGCTGGCAATGATCACGTAATCAGTGCACGCTGCAATCACCATTGGCATCTATAAATACCCCACTACTTGTAATTGTAATCTTTTACGCTTACGAGCATTCGTTCTTGAGTTGAGAATTCACGAGTGAAGTGAGGAGAAATCCCTTTCTGAGTGTTGAGTGTTGTAAACACCTCTTTTATCAATCAAGATTGAAGTCATGTGTCCAGTGGATGTAGATCAAGTTGATCGAACCACTTAAATCTTTGCGTGCTCTTTTTTCTGTTCTCATTTTATATTTGTGAATTGCCTTCTTTGTTGGATTGTATTTGTGGTTTGATTATTCTGCTTGTGATTGGAGACGTCTAATATGAGGGGATAATTACTGACAACTATACTTTTAACTAGAAAATCTAGGATTTTAGATTAATTTTTTTTAATGTCCTCCTTATCCTCCAGGACATTGTCAGTTATGCCGAGTTCAAGGCCACACGGCAAGAACATGCCATGATATCTTAAAACCGCACACTCGAGTAATGCCTACGTCTCGAGTCTTATTTAAATAACAAAGTAGGTGTTTGACCGCCCCCTTGAATGGTGAAAGGGACATACATGAACTGAGACAAACTTATGAACAACAAATGCAATATCTGGTCGAGTGAATTGGAGTTATTGAAAACTACCAAGTATCTGATGATACATAATGGCATCAGCAGGTGGTGTGAGATAAAAAAAAAAAAAAAAAAATGGCATCAGCAGGTGGTGTGAGATAAAAAAAAAAAAAAAAAACATGTAAATCTTGTAGTATTTCTCATACCAATTATTTAATATAATTTCCTTAACACCGATAAAAAAAAAAAAAAAAGGTTGTTGCCAATATTTATTAGGGTATTGTAGACACTGAAATTTTATTAAAATTTGAAAGTGTCAAATATTTTGTAAATCCTAGTTTTAGAGATAATAATATAAAATAATATCTCCAAAACTTGAGGATTATCTCTTTCCTTATTTTTAGGATTTTCGAATATCTTTTCTTGCTCTCTAAGTCGTTCCTCTCTTATAAATAAGAGAGTGAAAATAGAATAGAAGGACAGAAGTAAGATGGAATAAGTCAGTCACGTCTCCATCAACTCCCTACTACTAAATTGTAGGTCAAATCGAGTCCGATGGAATAAGTCACAAACGACTCCGTGAACTCCAAAATCCGGAACACGTCGCTGAGACCCCGGTATCACATATGTTTAGAGAGAGGAATCAAGAGATCAACGAGAGTTGTAATCCAATTTTTTAATAAAAATATGTTTACCTTATTTTTATCACCTTCTTTTATTTTTATACATATTTGCATGTGTTTAAATTTATTGGTTAACAGGTATAACTAAAAAAACATAAATTAAAGGTGCAAACGTAGTACAATTATTAAAATATTGGTTTGTGAAAAAAAAAAATAGTTGGCTAGAGTTGAGAAAATAATTAATCACGCACAATAATAAATACAAAACACAAATTTTATTAAAATTCAGAAGAGGTAAAACTCTTCTTAATTATAAGGTACATCAACACAACATATTGATAATACAAACAACAAAAAGAGCAATAATAGCTCTCAATACAACTTGAAAAAACACAAATTAAAAACATAATAAAAGATGAAGCTAGCACCACGGTGGAGGATAAGGTGAAAGGTGAATTGTTATATATAAATCCAAATAATTGAATGGGGTAATAAGACCAAGGTCTTTCCATGACATTCTTCCGACAAAGCTCCACTTTGAGTGGTGAAAATGTCCTCCTTATCTTCCAGGATGCATAATTAGCTCAGTTACGTTTCCATCTGAAATGTTAACACAAATGATCAAATAACTAATTAAGGTAGATGTATTGAGTTATTATAGCTAGAATTAACTAAATTTATATAAATGAGAAAACCAAATAAATATATAATTAACATAATTACGCACTTCATTGGACCAACTGCCCAAAAAGCGGTAACGACGGCGAAAGCAAACATGGTGTGGGCAATTAAGAGAAATTATAAGTGTGAAATGATTAATATGTGAGTAATTAGAAATATATGCATGGATAAAGGCTGCTTATATAGAACATAGGATATATAAAACGATGTCGTTCCATTAATAATTAAATTAAAGATAATAAGGTTTGGAAAATCATAGGCTGAAATGTCTTATAATTAATCTAAATTTGCAAACACAATCACTTTTTCTTTTTTCTTAATTTTGTTCGTATAACTAAATAATTACTCTCGAGTCCAAATCAGTTTTCACACTTTTCTTTTTGGGATTAAAGTTTTTTTTAGTCATTTAAGTTGGACTAATTTTAAATTTGTCCCGATGGAATACACATTTTGATTTTAGTCTCATAAGTTGGTCGAAATTTTGAATTCAGTCCAATTACTACAATTTGAGGTAAATAAATCGATCAAATCCACTGATTTTTGCATTTTTCTGCACATGAGTAAATTCACAGTTGATTTGAATTGTACACGAGCTAAGAATTTGACCGATTTATTTACCTACAATGGTAGTAATTGGACTGAATTCAAAATTTCGGCCAACTTATGGGACCAAAATCAAAATGTGTATTCCATCAGGACCAAATTCAAAATTAGTCCAACTTAAAGGACTAAAAAAACTATAATCCCTTTCTTTTTTGTCCGTTCTATATTCGTTTTCACACTAAAAAATGAAGTTTCTTACAATTTTTACTCTCAAAATTCTCACTTAATTATTTATCCTCTATGCAATTACGTACATTTTCTACGCAATGCTCTTATTTTATCACTTTAATTATAAAAATGAAGGACTCCAATTAATTTTCGTACATAGATCCAAAATCTCTACTTTGTTTTGGTCCCATATCTCCATACCCCACCTATCTTCTCTATTGGCTACGAAAAGTGATTGAGTCAAAAAAAAATTGATAGAGAGCCCGATTAACATTACTATAAATATAAAATAATACGTGTTGGTCCTGAAAGGAGTATATAACAAGTGTATGGGGGAGGGAATACACTTGTATGCAAATTCTTTTCTAATTTGATCAAGCCAGAGCTCAGCAAGGTTGTCTTGGACAACTCTACTGAAGATGATTAACTCTTCTAAGATAATCAATCTACTAAGTACTATTGAGTACTTAGTTGACTAACTATCTAGGGGAGTTATATGTGCGGAATAGTGGTTGGCCCTTTTAGTTTAGACTCCTTTAGATTCTGAAATCACTTAGTCAATTCAATATAGTCCAGTTTCAGGGAACTTGTCCAAATCAGTTTTGCACAGTCTTTGAATGTTTATCCTTTGAAATATCAGTTTGTGTGCAGTGTTGAATGTATGAAAGTACTTGAAATGTAAATCAACACAAGAGTTTATAGTGGTTCAGAGACTCAAGCTCCTACATCCACTTTCCCTGATTTAACAGGATAATTCCTTCACTCTTGGAATTAACTTGTTTTATAGTGCCAAGGTGCACTTGATCAAGAACACCACTCCTTGGTGAATTGATCCCTAGGATGTCTAGAGTCCTAGTACCCTCTTCTCAACTCAGAACTGAACTGTTCTTCTCTCAACAGTCAGCTCCTACCACTTCTACTACTACAACCTTCTCACTTTCACTCTTGAAAGATATGAGGATTGAAGTAAGGTTCCAACTAATGAGATATCCTTTACAATGAAGATCAGTGTATAAGGATAGGATATCTCTCTAAGCTTGTGTATGGATATACAAAGTAGTTCAGCTTAGAAGAAGTGAGTGAAGACTAAGATAGTCTTTGAAAGCTATGAAAGTTCTATGAGCTTCAGAATTCTTGTGTAGTTGGATTCTGTTGAGGTGCTTTCAAATGGTCTTCACACTTCTGTATTTATAGACAAATGAAGGATTTTCCCGTTGGAGAGGCAGCCCCAAATGTCCATAAATGTCTTCTTTTAGTTCTTCAACTTAGAAGACAGGATCTTGATAGTGACATGTCCTCATTTGGGAAATAAACGGCTGTTAAGACTTTGTCTTCATTCTGCAGCACTCTTCCCAATGTCTGACTTTCAGATTCTCTTGTTAAGACTTGGACATGGCTTCTGAAGGTTGTTCCATTGATAGGACAACATTCCTCATCATTTGGACAACTCTCCTTATCACTATCAGCAGTCTTGCTTATCAGCAAGGTTGGCTTGCTCTTCTTCAGATGACTTGGCTTGTACCCTTTGCTTTACTTCAAAGTGATCTTAGCATGTTGATTTGTAGTTCTCTAGGGTATGGTTGTCTCTATTTTTTTTCAGCATAGTTGACCTCAAGCTTTCAGAGCACTTGGTCTTGATTTCTTGTACTGAGACAACTCCTCTGGACAACTCTCCTGATCAGTATAGTTGGTCTTCCAAAAGACTTAGTGTTGTATCTAGAGTTTGAGCCTTGAGGGGACTTGTTCTAGATGGACTTCTAAGCATGTGTTCCCCCTCAAATTGTGCATCTAATCATCTAAGAGCTACCTAACATATTAGCTCCTCATCTAGCCTTTATACTATAAGTTCTAACATTTCTAGAACATATTCAATTTGACTTAGGCATGTCTCAGGGGGGTTTTGGTATTCAATCAAAACATATCTCATTTTATTCCCAACAATACGAATTTATTATACTTCCCAAAAAATTTCATGATAAAATTGTCAATGTATTTTCATTCAATTAAATTAAATAGATAATGATGTATTCAAATAAAAAGAAATTGAAAAAAAAAAATATAGAGATGAAGAAAATGGAGAAGAGAGAGAGAGATTGTAAATAAAAAAGGTTTTTGGAGAATAGTAAAGCATTGACAAAAATAAAAAAATATAATTTTGTATATTCATTACGGAATGCGGTATACTAGCCACTCAAAATTCAAAATCTTTAGTAATATCTTTCTATAAGATTTTTTTCGCAGTGATAATTAATTATTTTAATGGTGAGTCCCATCACATCGCATTAATCTTGAATGCGATTTATTACCAACTCAAACTTAATTTATATCGAAAAAAAAATGGAGACAATAAAGTAGCAATAACAACAAGTACGTACATTCATATGCACTTTAGGTTAAGTGTATCGAGATCACAAAGTCTTTTCTTGAGAATATAAAGTCGTAAGAATCTTTTTTAAGGAATTAATATCACATTGAAATGTGAGAGTGGATGTAAAACAAGTTGTGTAAATACTTGTGTTATTTATTATTCATATTGTTTATAGTATACTTTCATAAGTTTTCCAAAGTGTCAAAATCGCACTAAGTGTTTTTATCGGAAGACATCAAGTCTACTGATAGCATACCAGCTTATATAAAGTCATTCTTTCTAAAAAGGTTTTCTTTCAACCCACAAGTCTAAATATTTATGGCCTACACAATTCCGCACTAGCAGCTGAATAGATAGTTGTTCAACTATTAGCCACCAACCAATTAGGTTAGTTATCTATCCTTGATGTTCTTCACTCGCACTCTTAAGATCAAATCATATTATCTGCAAGTTTTAAGATAAAAAGGTCTATTCACCCCTATAGACTTTATTCAGTATCGATACTCGTTTAGGGATCAACACTAAACCCTAAATTCTACATTTTTACTGTGTGCGAATTTCACACAATAGAGGGAACACGGCGTGGTCACCCTCCTCACCCCTGCTAGCCGGCGAAATTGAAGTTAAAAAATTGAACACAGAGCCTCCTGCTTTAAGTGATTTTCAAGAATCAAAAGGACCGGGATGAACCGAATTTTGGTGTAAATGTGTAATATCAAGAGATGAAGAAAATTGCGGTTTTCTTTCTTCTTGAAAAACCTGCTCAGGGTTTAATTTATTTGTTACTTTGATTTGGAAATTAGGAAAGGCAAGGTATAGGTTTAGAAACTAGGTTGATATAAAACAAGAGATTGCAATTGATGTGATTTTAGCTTGTTGATTTCCCAGTTTTTATTTGAATATGATTCTATGTTTACAGCTTGGCCATTTCGTCAATAGAATAATGTGCTAGTCTTGGGTGAGACCGTCTCACATAATGAGATATGTGAGACGGATCTCTCTTAACCCTCATATATAAAAAGTGATAATGTTTAACCAAAAAGTGATAGTGTTTAAGTAAAAAGTGACAGTCACTTTTGTTAAAAATATTATCAATTTTTACTTAAATATTATTACTTTTTTTACAAACCAAAATCTGAAAAAAAAATAAAAAAATATGAGTTATCCTACCCAAAATTTTGAAATATTGATTAAAAAGAATTTGTCTCACAGAAAAAGATTTGTGAGACGGTCTCATGCAAGTTTTAGCCTAGAATAATATATACTCTCTCCGTCCGCCTATAAGCTTCCCGCTACTTTTTGGCAGAGAGATTAAGAAAAGTGATTAAATAATAGATATAATACAAGTGATGTGATTGGAAGAAGGAGAGAGATAGAGAGAAAAAGTAAAATATAAAGTGAAGTGTAAGAAAAAGTACTTACAGGCGGACGGAGTACTTAATTAATTACTACTGATCTTTTGTCCACAATTAATGAAGACCTCTCATTGAAACTTTGGACCACTTAATTACAATTTCAATTGCATCGAAAAGCTTACAATAATATGTATATATAACTAACATCTCAGATACCAAAAGATTTTTCATGGCCATTGATTCAAATTGTTTCTTGTTAATTTTCATCCTCTGGTTTCAGGAACTTCTCAGAATCAGATTTTAGTTGTCAATGTGAAATCTTCTTATATATAGTATATCTATTAACGAATAATTCCATGATTATCACCATCTTCCTTGTATATAGGGATTTGTATTTAATTGTACATATTATTTCCTACAATCATGTAATCAGTTACCTTTGTAATCAACTATATATAGGCAAGTTCTCTCACTCACCAAAGTTACGGTGATCAAACCCTAATTCTCACATGGTATCAGCCTTCTCTCGATCCTAAACACTCTTCTCCCTCCACCCTCACGGCATATCTTTCTCCTTCGACAACGAGCCAGTCCCCCTCGTTTTTCCCTTCTTATATCGAGCTTGTCCCCCTCGGTCTATATTCCAATGGCCGATTCTTCAGTCCCCATAAATGTATTGATACATATGGTTACAGTCAAATTGACCTCAACAAACTTCCTCTTGTGGAAGAAGCAGGTTCTTCCGATGCTTCTTTGTGTCGATCTGTTCGATTTTGTTGATGGATCTACCGTCGCCCCCCCCCCCATCCACCGTCAACAACGCCGCCAACCCGGCCTACACCGTCTGGCGTGTTAAGGATCAGAAAGTCCTTGGCCTTCTCCTCTCCTCTCTCACCGATTGTGACACCTTTTGTGATGCTTGGGTCGCCCTTGAGGCTGCCTTCAGTCACTCTTCTCAGTCTCGCATCACTCAATTGCGCGAGGAACTTCTCCTCCTCAATCGAAATGACATGCCGGTTGCCGAATGCGGTCGCAAATTCAAACTTATCTGCGATCAAGTGGCCGTTATTGGTAAACCCGTCGATGACTCGGACAAGTCTCATTGGTTCCTACGAGGCTTGGGGCCACACTTTCGGGGATTCTCCGACACTCGCATGTCCATGACTCCAGTCCCGATCTTTCGGGATCTTCTTCATCAGGCCACAGCCTTAGAGATCATGAACAAGCCCCCTGATGTTGATGCTCCTCAGGCTGCTTTTGTTGCTAATGCTCGTCCTCGCTCTACCTCTAAACCTTCGTCGCACTCTCGCAGCCAGGCCACCCATCGCAGCAGCCATTCCTCATCATTTTGGGGTGGTCGTCAAGGTTCCGGACGAGGTGACCGTCGGCCCTATGTTCCTCGTTGTCAGATCTGTCGGGGCGATCACTATGCAGACAAATGCCCTGGTCGCTATGCTCGTCCACCCGAGCACTCTACCGATTCATAATATGCTCGACAACCCGAACACTCTACAACCCATCTGGCTCAGGCCTTTCACTCTGCTTGCTCGATTGATCCGCCCCCTACCTCTGACTGGTACATTGAGTCTAGGGTTTCTGCGCACATGACATCTCGCCCCTCTGACCTGGACTCCTGCTCGCCATACTCTAGTAATGGTTCGGTGATAGTCGGTAATGGTTCTGCTTTACCTATCTTGCATGTTGGCACTCGCTCTATTTCTAGTACAGTTCAACTTCGTGATGTGCTTGTTGTGCCCGATATTACGAAGAACCTACTACCTATCAGCAAATTAACCTCTGATTTATTTGTTGATGTTATTTTCTTTGACAAGTCATGATTTACTATTCAGATGCGTAACACCAGAGAGGTGGTCGCTCGGGGCAAATGTGAGCATGGACTGTATGTGTTGGATTCCTTGCTTCCAGCCTTTGTTGCAGCTGTTCGATCCACTGTGTCAAAGGCCTCCTTTAATTTATAGCATTTAATATTGGGGCATGTCCCATTTGATGTTTTCAAACTTTTGCATAAGATAGGTGCTATTTCAGTTACATTCTTATTACCCACTCCTGGAGTTTGCTCTTCCTGTTAGTTGGCCAAGAGCAAACGTTTAACTTTTATTGTCAATGAAAAAAGAGTTTTATCTGTTCTAAATTTAGTGTACTGTTATTCATGGGGTCCTGCGCCTGTTGTGTCCACGGATGGTTATCGATATTATGTTGTGTTCCTTGATGACTTTTCTCGCTTCTCTTGGATTTATCCTATGTGAGCTAAGAGTGAATTTTCTGCCATTTTGGAAACATTTCACACCTTTGTTTAATTGCAACCAGTTCTCCACGTCTATTAAGGTGTTTCAAAGTGATGAAGGGATGGAGTTAGTAAATAATAGGGTTTCCAGCTTTCTGCGAGCACGTGGAGTTCTCCATAGATTGTCCTGTCCATACACTCCCGAGCAAAATGGGAGGGCCGATCATAAACATTGACACATCACCGAGACAGGGCTCTCTATGATGTTTCATGCCAACCTTTATTCTCGTTTTTGGTTTGATGCTTTTGCGGCAGCTGTTTATGTCATCAACCGTCTGCCCTCCACCATCCTGAATGGCACCTCTCCATTTCAGGCTCTCTTCTCCTCGTCGCCGAACTATGGGAATTTCAATCCTCTTGGTTTCCGAGTTTATCCATTTCTCCGAGATTATGCTCCGCACAAGCTGGCCCCTCGTAGTCGCCCTTGTATTTTCTTGGGCTACAACAGCACTCACAAGGGGTTTCGCTGTCTTGATCCAGACTCGAACAGGGTGTTCATCACCCGTCATGCTAAATTTGACGAGCAATGTTTCCCCTTCTCGGCATCTGCTCGCTCCTCTCCCATGCCCATGTTGGATGTCTCAGTGTTCTTGGAGCCTGCCTTCTCGCCCTCATCTACCGACCAATCTCCACCGAGCACACTTGCCCCTTGTTCGCTATGCTCTTCTGACCCAGATCCAGTCATTGCTCCGGTAGTGGCCCAACCACCACCCCTTGCTCGCCCTTTGCCTCCACCTACATTTTCACACCCCATGGTTACTCGAGGTAAGGCTGGCATTTTCAAAACTAAATACCCAGTCGGTTCGACATCCTCGGCACTTATCTCTGCCCTGGCTCTCTCCTCTGAACCACGAGGGTTCAAGTCGGCTGCCAAGTCTCCTCTTTGGTTAGCGGCCATGCAGGAGGAAATTGATGCCCTTCGCAATAATCACACCTGGGATCTGGTTCCTCGCCCATCTAGTGTCAATATTGTTGGGTCCAAATGGGTCTTTCGGACGAAGTATCACTCCGACGGTTCTGTTGAGCGCCATAAAGCTCGCTTGGTCGCTCAGGGTTTCACTCAAATTCCTGGCGAAGACTTCTCCCATACTTTCAGTCCGGTGGTCAAGGCTGCAACTGTTCGGATTATCCTCGCCATTGTTGTTCAGTCAAACTGGCCACTCCATCATCTTGACGTTAAAAATGCCTTTCTCAATGGTATCTTGGACAAGCCCGTTTTCATGGCCCAACCCCATGGCTATGTTGATGCTCGTTTCCCGGATCACGTTTTTCGTCTCAAAAAGGCGTTGTACGGCCTGCGACAAGCTCCCCTTGCTTGGTTTCAAAGGTTTAGTACCTTTCTTTTCGGCCTCGGTTTTTCTGCTTGCAAGTCCGATTCCTCGCTGTTCTACCTCCACAAGGGCAAGTCTGTTGTCTATAGTGTTGTTATTCGAACCGAGCCTTAACGAGACTCAGCTCGGCTCGACTCGTTAAGGCTCGATAAGGCTCGACTCGTGTAGCATAATGAGCCGAGCTCGATTACTATATAAGCTCGATTGCTTAACGAGCCTGGCTCGGCTCGACCCGCGAGTACCCACTAAGGCTCGAGCTCGAATGGGTATTTTAGTAAATATCTTAAATTAGGTCAATTACCCAGTAACCCAAGGTCCCAAATCCAATTCCCAAACCCTTTCCTTCACTCTGAGTCACCCACTCCAATTCACAGTCAGTCACACACGCATACTAAGCAAACCCTCACTCCCAATCTTCCTTGAGTTCCCTCCAAGCAGCCACACTTGACACTGCCCACACACCGTCGCGCCGCGTCGCATCCCCAGCCGGCCAGCCGCAACCGCTGCACCGCAGTCCACAACCGCGACGCCTCAACCGTTGCGTCACATACTCACATCGCATATTCGCATTCCAGCCGCTGAAGGAATCTCTCTATTCCTACTTCAATTTCTTGAAGTTTAGGGATACAAAACTCACCCATTTAAATATTGGTAAGTTTTTTTTCTCTTTATAGCTTTTCGACCTATAGCTACAGTATAATGGAAGAAGGGGATTCACTAAAGAGATTAATTAAAAAAAACACCAATTTTAGAGCAAGATTGAGCAAGAGTTGCTTCACATATAATGAATCTCCTTCCTATACTGTTTTGTTTTTAGGCAAAAATAGATCTACTAATTATTTAGATTTTCACCAAGCCATTGTTTTTAGGCAAAAATTATCCCCTGTTTCTTTTTTTTCTTTTCGGCCACTGTTACCTCAAATGGGGTTTTTTTTACCTTTAATATGTTTCATCTTAACACAATGGAGTAAATGCATATAGTGGAGAGGCTTAGTTTTAAAGTGTTTATTTAAATTTATAGAAAATATTTATAAATTGTAATCACGACCATCTTTGTTATTTTAAATACTAGTATTAAATGGGAAATGAAATGGAGTAAATGCATAATGGATTTAACTTTTGGAGTATCATTTAATGTGAAAAATACAGTTTGAGCCTAAGATACATTAAAAGTAATAACTTCACAATCTTACTTCTCAATTCTCATTAATAACAATATAAGTATATAACAAAATGTATTTTCCATTCTGATGTTGAATCAATTGATATTTCAGTTGATATAACATAATGTATTTTCCATTCTGATATATCAAATAACAACACTAAATCAATTGAGTTTCAGTTTGAGTTTGAGATTAATAACAACACTACTTTTCCATTAATGTTGTATGTACTGACTTATTTTAATATTTTATAAATAGGATGTATTCAACCCAAGGTTCTTGTTCAGGTGTTGGTATGGATCAAATCAATGAAGATGGTGGTCAAGATATTGAGATCAATGAAGAAAGTGTGGATGTGATGAGCGAGGAAGAGCTCCAAACAACAAGTGACCAACCCGAAGAAGTAGAAGTGGAAAAAGACGGTGATGAAGGAGGACCAACAAAACCATTTGAGCCAAAGAAACGAATAAAAAAATCAATGGTTTGGGAGAATATGAAAATTGTCAAGTTCAAGAATGGATCAGAAAAGGTGCAATGCAATCATTGCAAGACATATTTTGCTAAGAGCGCAACTGGAGCTACATCTCAACACAAGCGTCATTTAAACGCGTGTCTACAAAAGAGACTATCCAGTGGAGATCAAATCAAAGCGAAGCAACAAATATTGTCTTTCATAGATGGACAATCCGATGGTATCACTTCCCTTGCCGGCTATTCGTATGATCATACTAAGGTACGAGATCTTGCTTCTCATATGGTTCTAGTGCATGAGTATCCATTTTCTATGATGGATCATGTAGTGTTTAATAAGTTCATGAAAGCTGTATCACCATTTTACAAAAAGATTACTCGTCAACAAGTTAGAGAAGATTGTTATAATACCTATCAAGTAGAAAATAAAAAGTTGAAATCTGTGTTGAGGGGTGCTAGTAGGGTTAGTATAACTACTGATTTGTGGAAATCTGGTAAAAAACTTCAGTATATGGTTGTGACGGGTCATTTTGTAGATGCTGATTGGGTGTTACAGAAACGTGTCTTGGACTTTTGCAATGTTCCACCTCCCCATACAGGAGTCATTATTGCTGATGCTTTAGTGATTGGGAGATTGATGATAAGATTTCTAGCATAACTGTAGACAATGCTTCTTATAATGATGTTTGCATTAGAAGGCTTAAAATGGATTTTTCTCTAAGAAAGAGACTTAGTCTTAGTGGAAAGATTTTTCATGTGAGGTGTTGTGCACATATACTTAATCTTTTGGTGCAAGATGGTCTAAAAAATTTGCATGGTGTGATTGATGTTGTTAGAGATGGGGTCAAGTATTTGAATAATTCAGAATCTCGTCTTATTCAATTTGCAAAGATTGCAAAGAAGCTGCAACTACCTTCTAGAAAGTTGATTCTAGATTGTCCAACTAGGTGGAATAGCACATATCTCATGTTGGCATCAACTTTAGAATTCAAGGCTGTTTTTTCAAGATATAATGATATTGACCCTGGGTTTACTTATGTTCCAAGTGAAGAAGATTGGTTGAAAGTGGAGGAAGTTTGCAAATTTTTGGGTATTTTCCATGAAATTACTAACATGATTTCTAGATCAAATTATCCAACTTGCAACATTTTTCTTGTTGAGCTTTATAGGGTGAAAGAACTTTTAAATGAAAAGATTGTTGACACTTCAGGTAATATCAAAGAAATGGCCATAGCAATGTCGGAAAAGTTTGATAAGTATTGGGGAGATAGTAATGTGTTGTTGACAATAGCTGCTATTCTTGATCCGAGGTATAAAATGACACTTGTTGATCATGCATTTCCGATTATTTATGGTGAGATAGAAGCACTGGATAAAATTCATGAAATCAAGATGCTTATCTATGAGCTTTACAATGAATATGTTGAAGCTTATATCTCATCTCATGCTGAAGGCCCCAAAAAACAGCAGCTACATCGACATAGTAGAGATTTGATGAGCAATAGGGCAGCTGTTAAGAAGATTGGAATTAATGTTCTTACCGGTAAGGAAAAGTTTTTGATGCGTGTAAATGAAATTGAAAGGACTCCACCAGAAAAAATGGATTTGGATGTGTATTTAGAAGAAAATAGATATTGTTGTGATGATGTTTCTGCAAATCTTGATGTTTTGGCTTGGTGGAAATCGGAAAGGTTGAGGTTTCCGATATTGTCAAGGATGGCAAGTGACATTCTTTCTATTCCGGTTACAACTGTAGCCTCCGAATCTACTTTTAGTGCCGGTGGTCGAATAGTTGATGATCGACGAGCTTCTATGACGGTTGAGACGGTGCAAATGCTACTTTGTGGCAATGATTGGATCCGCAATCTTTATGGTGTGAAGACTAGAACCCGTGTAAGTAAAATGAACCTTCTAATACTTTTACTTTTGATTGATTATCTTTTATATAAGTTACTACATGTTTTGGTTAACTTCTACTGCATGTTTTGGTTAAATTAAGCCTACTGCATGTTTTGGTGAATCATCGGATGGCTTTCTCATTAATGGCTTTCTTAATTATTTATTAATGGCTTTCTCATTTATGCCTACTGCATGTTTCTACTATAATTCCAATATCAAAAATATATTAATGGCTTTCTCATTTATTTTTTATTTTTTGTAGGAATTATCGGATGTTGGTGAATCATCTACATCGACCTATCAAGAAATTGAACTCCCCGATCAAGATTGAAGAATGAATCCATTGAATGTTGCTAAATACTGATTTGTTGATTGGAGAAATATTTTATTTGTAAACATTTTCTATGATGGATGGAGTACATTTGTTAGTTGTTAACTTGTTAGTGGATGTTGCTTTCATATTTTAATTGTATGACTTTTGAAGTATGCATTTGCTTTTATATTTCTAGTACTTTTTTATTAAATATGTATTTTGTATAGAAATTTCAATATTTTAGTTAAATGTGTGTATTTACAGAATTTCGAGCTCGAGCTCGAGCTCGAGTTCGAGCCTTCTCGAGCTAAAATAATTTGGTTATTCGAGTTCGAGCTCTGTTGAGCTAAAAAATATGTGAGTCGAGTTCGAGCTCGAGTTCGAGCTCTATCAAGCTAAAAAAAACAATATTCGAGTCGAGCTCGAGTTTAATTAAAAAAAAACGAGTCGAGCCGAGCCATCTTTCACGCTCGATAATGTTAACGAGCGAGCTCGAGCCTAGCTCGAAATATGCTCGAGCCGAACTCGAACCTTAGGTACTCGGGCTCGCTCGGCTCGAATAACAACACTAGTTGTCTACTTGCTCCTCTATGTAGACGACATCATCATTACAGGCAATGATCTGCCTCTCCTTGATCGCTTCATCTCGCAGGCGCACAAGGAATTTTCCCTGAAGGATTTAGGTCGCCTAAACTACTTTCTGGGCCTTGAGATTTCTTATACTTCGGATGGACTGTTTATTGGCCAGTCCAAGTATGCTCGCGATATCCTCGACCGAGCATCCCTGGCTGACTCCCGACCAATTGCTACCCCCTTGGTCGCTGGTGAATCTCTGACGAGCACGGGTTTCTCATTCTCGGATCCTACTCTCTACCGCTCGCTTGTTGGTGCTCTCCAATATTTGACGATCACCCGACCAGACATTTCCTTTGCGGTAATCATGTTAGTCAGTTTCTTCAGGCGCCCTATGTTGATCACTTCTCTGCGGTCAAGCGCATCATACGCTATGTCAAAGGGACTCTTCACTACGGCCTCTCCTTTGCTCGCCGACCTGGTCGATCAATTTTGGGATATTCTGATGCTGATTGGGCTCGGTGTTTTGAGACTCGTCGTTCCACTTACGGCTACTCAATCTTCTTGGGAGGCAATCTTGTCTTGTGGATTTCTAAGAAGCAACCTATTGTTGCTCGCTCGAGCTGCGAGTCTGAATATAGGGCGATGGCGAACACAACTGTTGACATAATCTGGTTGACGAACCTTCTGTGGGAATATTCGTCGGCTACCATATGCTCGCCCGGTCCTTCTGACCGATAATAGGAGTGCTCTTTTCCTCTACAAAATTCGGTCGCCCATAAGCGGGCGAAACACATTGACATCGACTGCCATTTTGTTCGGGAAATGGTAACTTCTGGAAAACTACTCACTAATTTTGTGCCGTCCCATTTACAGCTCGCATACATGTTCACGAAGAGCCTTCCTCGCCCGCTTTCGAGTTTCTGCGTTCCAAGCTTTTCATTTTTCCTCATCCCACGCAACGCTTGACGGGGGATATTAAGGAATAATTCCATGATTATATCCACCTTCCTTGTATATATGGATTTATATTTAATTGTTCATATTCTTTCCTACAATCATGTAATCAGTTACCTTTGTAATCAACTATATATATACAAGTTCTCTCACTCATCAAAGTTACGGTGATCAAACTCTAATTCTTACAGGGAAAATTGCACTTTTGGTCCTGTAAGAATGAGTTCAAATCACTTTCGGTCCTTTTTCATGCACTTTTGGTCCTGTAGTTTATTTCCTTTAGTTTTAATGGATGAAAATTGCATAAACCATTAAATGTTTCACCTTTGATCCTGTAAGAATAAGATTAAACCACTTCGACCCTTTTTCATATACTTTTAGTCTCATATTAAATTTATGTTTGTTTTAACGGAAGAAAATTGCGTGAAAGTCACACATCCCTTAAAACACAACCAAAAGCTTAATATCGAATTAAAATTTTGGTAATATCACTAAAATTATAAAACTACCAAATGTATTTTAACAATTTATTTAAATAATTATTTAAAATTGGTAAATTTACTTAAAATAATTTTATAACCTAAAAATTCAATCATTATATATAAAAAGAAAATTAAATCTAAAACTGATCTCAAATCAATGCAAAAAAAATAAAAAGTACTATTTGGCTTGATTTCGATTGTTGTATTTTTAAATTATATCCAAATTATATGGAGTTAAAAATTAATTTAAATTTGAAGATTATATTTGAACCTACAGTGTATATTTTTAATTTAAAATTTTTGTATATTCAAATTATTTTTCAAAATTTACTTTTAAATTTGTATTTTTTTTTTTTTTTGTATATTTCAGTTTTAATACAAGAAATTACTTCAAAAGTTATTTAAATTCAAATTACATTATTTTTTTTTAGTAAATTTTAATTATATTCAAATTTTTGAATTAAAAAAATATATATTTAGATTCTATAAAATAAAAATTCAAATTATATACTTAGTGTGATTTCGTTATTTATATATAGTAAAAAAAAGTCAATATTCTAAATTCTATTGATTTATTTAAATTTTAATTCTATAAGTATAATTTATTATTAGTTTTAATAATATTTTTGTACTTTTTAATTATAATTAATTTTTTAGGAATATTTTTTGGTCAACTAACGGTTTCCATTCAAAAATTAACGGTTTCCATTCAAAAACTAACGGTTTCAATTCATAAACTATCTTATAGGACCAAAACTGGAATAAACAGGACCATTTAAAAATCTCAGGACCAAAAGTGATTTTGCAAAATTCCTACCGGACTAAAAATGCAATTTTCCCAATTCTTACAATATCACTTTTCAAGATGTTGGACGGAACAGCAAATAGTGATTGAAACATATATGCTGATGATGTTTCTTGTCTTGATGAGTTTTTAGAAAGAGAAAGCGAAAGTATGGATAGTTATTATGAGTTGCTCGTTTATGCAATTACTAGTGTAAGACCCGCGTTTTACGCGGGATTGAAAGAAATAAATTTATAATATACTTTAATTTATTAATTAAAAAATCATTTTTAATATATATAAAAAGTTTTAAATTTTTTTATTCTATTAAAAGATAAAGAAAATGTTGTAGAAATATAAATTAAATTTGTATAAAAAACAATAATATAAAAGTGAATTATAAATGAATTTATAAAAGTAATTAATATAATAAATTAAAATTTCAAAAAACCTCCGTATAGATAACATTCGTGGTACGTCTACATATTTTTTCATTTGAATTTAAAAAACAAAATCACTTTTATTCTTCACTTTAGAGGCAACAACATATAGACAATTGTTGTGTATAAACATAGGCTTCGAAAGGTAGAGACATATCATTGAAATTGCCTGCTCTTGACTTTTATTTATAGTCATTGCAAAAAACAATAGAATAGGAAATTGTCTCCTTCAAAACTTGACAGGAACAGTGTCATCTGAAATAGTTAATGTCATTCTCGAAATAAAAACTTACTATCAACACTCCTTTCCGAAAGAATTAGTGCTTCAATTATATAATTTTCAAGTCTTGTAACAACCAATTTAGTATCATTACACAAACTGGACTTCAGATCAATGTTTCTAAACAACATTATAGAGAGACCGGTTAATGATTTAGTAACACAAAGTTAAATTAAATATATGGTACTCTAAATAACCCTTGATATTACAATATAAATTAATTACCATCACATCAATTAATACATAATAACATATCATTATGAAATAAAATTAATTCATAATGGTAACAAATCTTGCAATAATAGATAAACCATTTTTTTTTTAAATAATTTTTTTGTAGCATAATTTATTACTGCCGCCTAGAATTAAAAACAATTAGTCACTATCTTAGTTTTATCAAGGTAGAACACAAACAATGTAATTAATTGAATTGAAAATAACTTGCATACATTCCAATCCAGTGACGGAACCAGAAATTTTGTGTTTGAGACGCACTTAACATTATTATAAAAATGTACGTAGATAAAAGTTTTAAGTTCACATAAGTGTTACTCGACGTTATAATATTATATTTATCAAATAATTTCATCATAAAATTATTTTCAGCAAAAAACCAAGTTTATTTAATTATAACCAACCACTGGACCAACATTACATTACATAGTAAACATTATATTGTATACATAGTAAATAACTTAAATATTTTGTGGGGGGGCCCGTCACCCCGGCCCCCTTGCCCCATTGTCCCTTTGTCACTGTTCCAATCCTTTAAACACGCGTCCCACCGTCGACTTTTTATCACGCGTTCACTTTTAGAATGTAAACGGATTCCAAACGAAAATTGAAAAGGATTTATTTCGATTTAAGAGTATAAAATATTCAAATTGAAGTTGACATCTTCGTCTTTTTGAATGCTCAAATAGAATTTTCTTTCGGTCTTAGAATTTATAGTTTGGACCAACTGAATTTTACAACTGTTCTATTTTCTTCATTTCTCATGTGGTTTCAATATATTTGTAGAAAATGAAAGTCCCCTCTTTCAAATACGATGAGATTAAAAAACAGTTTGTCAAAAAAAAAAAAAAAACTAAATAGTTTAACGTCACAATCTATTAAAAACCAATAAGACATTCAAATAAAAATATAAACAAACCAAAAAACTACTCAGTTCAGTAATAAAAAACAATAAAAAAATTCAATAAATTTCATTCTTTCGAAAATTATTAGAGTTTTATTTCTTTCCTTCATTAATTACCTTAAACTTTTTATTAGATGACATCTGAAAATCCTTATTAATGTTATTTCTCGGAGTTACTTCTACACCATATATCGACATTTTACTTATCACATATTTACGAAGAAGTAATACACTGAAATAAGAAGTAATTAAATAAAATTAGCATACAACATTAAAAAAAATTGTATTAAAAGATATATAAAAAATGGATAAAAAATATTATTACCGTTGCTTTCGAAGTAGGAGTATTATCTTCACTTTTAATAAAAGTGGAAATTTCAACCGAAAGTTCCTTCAATTAAAATAAGAAAATTATTAATACAAAGTTTTACAATATTGTATATTGTGTGTTATTTCTTAAGTTAAAATTACAAATAAGGAATCGAAACGTGAATTCATCGGAACAAAGCTTCACAATAATGTATTAAAGAATTAACTCTTGAGATGAAACAATCAATGGTTCATTAATCCGGTTCTAAAATTTCATAATTTGTGGAGGTAATCAATAAACATTATATTATAAAATTGCATATATTCATTTTTTATTAATAATAAATTAGTCTTAGATAACATAAGGTACAAAAGTGTATTCTCCTTTCAAGAAATTAATATCTATAAATCATATAATTTATAATTAATATCTTTGAAGAACAACAAAAATAATTAAAAAAAATGTCCATGATATAATTTATTCAACTTTTTAAGAAATTAATAAATTAAACTTTAATTTTGATTATGATGCATTTAATCAACACATTTATATTTTTCATATAATTAGATAACCACTTAATTTAAATTTAATTATATTAATAGTGTAATTAATTACATTTCTTTAAACTCGTCATTAATTTAGAGTATAACCACAAATATTAAATTTAAACTTTAAAGAGATGGTTAACTTGAAGAACCCACACAATATTTGAAATAAATAATTACAAAATTATATATTACATTAAAATCATTAATTTAAAGTTTTTTTTTCATAAAAATATTTCTTCGCTTCACACATTATTTATACATTCCAGGTGAGATTCTTAACCTTGTGATTTTCTTCAATTCAACTTCAGATCGCAATAATTTTTTTTTTAATCTTTACATGTTTTTTCTGCACTTCGACATTATATTATTCAGTCCTTCAAACATCAATGTCTCATACCTTATCAAGACAAAAAAGACTTAAAATTAAGCAAAACAAATATTGTGTATTTGACTTAAAAACATTAAATATGATTTCAATTATAAAGGGATGAAATTAAGCACAAATATTAAGTCAAATATTTATTAACTATTTGTTACCATTCATATAATTTAGCAATTTTTAAAATAAAAATAAAATTTATAATTTAGATTTATTAAATATTTGACTAATGCTTATACTTAATTGATTAAATTATGCAAGATAATAATGACCTTAGTTGTTACAATCTTTAATGTGCTTATACAACTACATAATTTCTAGAGATAATAAAATAAATGCAATATATATATATATATATATTAATATAATAATCTATATTCTTATTTAATATAAAGTAAAAAAGAATTTAATTATGCAAATAATAATTGATTTTATGGGAATACCTTATAAATTTGGATTTAATATTGACACGTGTGCAAATAATTAGCATTACATTTTCAAATTAATTCATTAAATTTATCTGTTCTTGTGCCTAAATTTTCACATAACAAGTAGCAATACCGAAATTTAGATTTAGAATTAACAATAATTTAACAATAATTAGCATTAAAATTAAAAATTAATTCATAAAATAATTAGTATTAAATTGTCGCATAAAACCACTTACATTAATTATTCAAATTAAAAAAATTAAATTATATATTAAATGTAAATTTTTTGAACATAGATATTAAATTTAATTTAAAAATACTTAACAAATAAATAAATAACACTAAAATAACCCAAAATAAAAGATGAATGACTATGAGATCTCACACTATAATTGAAATCAATATTATAATAATTATAAAATTATATTACATAAAAAATAAATTAAGCAAAATAAATATTGTATATTTGACTTAACCACATTAAATATGATTTCAATTAATAAGGATGAAATTAAGCACAATTATTTATTAACTATTTATTACCATTCATATAATTTAGCAATTTTAAAATAAAAATAGAGTTTATACTTTAGATTTATTAAATATTTGACTAATACTTATACTTAATTGATTAAATTATACAAGATAATAATAACCTTAGTTGTTACAATCTTTAATGTGGTTATACAACTACATAATTTTCAAAAATAATAAAATAAATGCAATATACATGTATATATATATATTTTTTTTTTAATATAATAACCTATATTCTTATTTAATATAAAGTAAAAAAGAATTTAATTATGCAAATAATAATTACTTTTTTTTTCATAATTATGCAAATAATAATTGATTTTATGGAAATACCTTATAGATTTGCATTTAATATTGACACGTGTACAAATAATTAGCATTACATTTTCAAATTAATTCATTAAACTTATATGTTCTTGTGCCTAAAGTTTCGCCTAATAAGTAGCAATACCGAAATTTAGATTTAGAAATAACAATAATTAGCATTAAATTTTTGAATTAATTCATTAAATAATTAGTATTAAATTGTCGAATAAAACCGCTTACATTAATTATTCAAATTAAAAAAAATTAAATTATACATTAAATGTAATTTTTTTGAACAAAGATATTAAATTTAATTTAAAAATACTTAACAAATAAATAAATAACACTAAAATAACCCCAAAATAAAAGATGATTGACTATGAGATATCACACTATAATTGAAATCAATATTATAATAATTATAAAATTATATTACATCAAAAATTAAGCAAAATATATATTATATATTTGACTTAACCACATTAAATATGATTTCAATTATAAAGGGATGAAATTAAGCACAAATATTAAGTCAAATATTTATTAACTATTTATTACCATTCATATAATTTAGCCATTTTTAAAATAAAAATAGAGTTTATAATTTAGATTTATTAAATATTTGACTAATACTTATACTTAATTGATTAAATTATGCAAGATAATAATGATCTTAGTTGTTACAATCTTTAATGTGGTTATACAACTACATAATTTCTAGAGATAATAAAATAAATGTAATATACACATATATATATATATTAATATAATAACCTATATTCTTGTTTAATATAAAGTAAAAAAGAATTTAATTATGCAAATAATTATTGATTTTATAAAAATACCTTATAGATTTGAATTTAATATTGACATGTGTGCAAATAATTAGCGTTACATTTTCAAATTAATTCATTAAATTTTTTTGTTCTTGTGCCTAAAGTTTCGCCTTATAAGTAGCAATACCGAAATTTAGATTTAAATTTAGAATTAGCAATAATTAGCATTAAAATTTTGATTTAATTCATGAAATAATTAGTATTAAATTGTCGCATAAACCCGCTTACATTAATTATTCAAATTAAAAAAAAATTAATCTAGTACTCCTACTACAATTTAATTAGGAGTAAGGAAAATTTTCATTTAATTAATTTATATTTCAAATATTATACACAATTTAATCTATCTCCTAATTAAATATACTTGTGATTGATATTACAATTTAATAAATCTTCAGAGTGTAGCAAATTGCAGTCCACTCTCTTGCATCTGAAATTAAATACCAAGAATATTACAATTATTAAGTATTATACAAAATTTTCTTTCATTTTTCATTTCCATAATTCACCATTTCTTTCGTAATATTTACATTCCACAAATTCCCAAAATCCAACCTCTACTAACTCCCACTCCAAAGAAATTCTTCAGAAAGAGAAAAGAAAAAAAAAATACAACCTATCACTTTACATTGTTTATTGGTCATTTCTCATCCAAATTAAATTACATTTAATATTCTTCATCCAATCTAATACTTTTTGACAATGGAGATCAATGGAGAAGCGAACTCATGAGAAATGAGTGAGACTAAATCCTTCCTCACAAAATCTTTTATAAGTGATGAACGACAACGGAGAAGCGAACTCATGAGAAATGAGTGAGATTAAATCCTTCCTCACAAATTCTTTTGTAAGTGATGAACGGAATAATTATCGAAGAGCGAATTTCAAAGAAGACAAAGTCGAGAGATTGAAACTTAGGTTGAAATGAGAAGATATCGCGATTTATATAGGAGTAAAAAATAAGAACGTGCGGTTGAGATTAAAACTTTAAATGGAGGGTTGAGATTAAAATTAATGAGAATGGAGGAATTTTGAAATGGAGAGATTTGAAGGAGAGAGGTTAAGGTAGAAGAATGTGGTTGTGCCATGTGGCACTAAAAAGTTTTGCAAATATATATATATAGATAGATACTTAAGTGTTATGCAATTACAATCTGTAATTTTTGCATTGCTTTATACAATTATAAAATTAAGAGTAAATGCAGAAGTATATAATTGTTGTGCACCAAATTCCAATTTGAAGATGCTTAAAGAAATATATAGTATGTCTATATTTGTTGATCATAATACTCCCTCCGTCCACCAAAAATGTGCTCATTTCTTTTGTTGGGTTCACAAAAAATGTGTTTATTCTATTTAAATATGTAACTTTTAAATATGTTTTCTACTTTACTAACAAGATTGAGTATCTACCAAATATATTTTTACTCATTATATTAAATATATTCTTTATAATTAAAATATGATTTTTTTAAAAGCATATATAAAAAAAAGTGAGCACACTTTTGATGGACAGAGGGAGTACAAATTAATAATTTTCAAGTTAAATAGATTTGCAAAAGAGATAGGTACATGCAAATTGTAAATAAATGGTATGCATACTATGATATGACAAAAAAATCCTCTATTAATATTTGTGAATAAATATTTTATTAAAAAAAAGGAAAAAACACTTAAAGTTATAAGTTTACATATACGTTCATTGTAAATAACTGTAATGAATAAGCATAATGTGATATGCAAAATAGTCATCATATTTCAAATACTCTGTATAAGACATTTTTAATTACTCGGGATCCTCTGATTTTAGAAAATGATTTGAATTTTGAAAAGTTAATTAATAAACGTGATTCTCAATATTAGGGATTATAAAATTTGATATAATAATAGTTGACTTATTCAATATATTTCAACATCTATTTAATTAAAAGGGGCGCAATGGACAGTTAGGACCAATTTTGAACTTAATAGTAACTAAAAAAATATTGAACTTATTTGTAAAAATTATGGGTGAAATGAACTTTAGAGTAACTTTCCCGATCTACCAATTAAAATACAAAAATACGGAAAGTTATGTCAAATACAAATTTATAGATTTACAAAAGATATTAAAAATAAAATTCTTTAATTTCTGATGAAAATCTTCAAAATTTTCATCAAATAGATTATAATCTTCAAAAATAGAACAACAAACATAAAAATGGTTAACTAAATTACAGATCTACGAATAAAAATACAAAAAAAGGGAATAAATTATAATGAAAATCTAGATAATTCTATTCTAGAACAATACAAAAAAAAAACAATTCTAGCTACAATCGAATCGTACATAATAGAGAGAAAAGGTGTGAAGAAATTCTAAAAAAAATTAAGGTTGTTGAAATGAAAGATATGTGTTGAGATTTATATAGAAGAAAATATAAGGATGTAGGGTTGAGATTAAAATTTAAAATTTACGGTTAAAATTAAAAAGTAAAACTCAAATTAATGAGAGTTGAGAAATTTTGAAATGTAGTGATTTGAGAAGAGAGAAATTGATATAGACCAACAAATGGTGACACATGACTGCTAAAATATTTGAAAATATATGATATAAAATTTTCTCTTTCAATCACATCACCTCTAATACACCTATGTATTTTATCACATTTAATTTCTTAACTTTCGTGCCCAAACCTCTCGATTAACTTTCACCGAGACGGAGAGAGTAACAAAATTTAATTAATCAATACCCCCGGCCATCTGCCAAAACCCACACGGCCACACATTTTGATTTCGACCACCTTCTCATACGTCATCTTGTTCGTCTTCGTATGAACACTCCTTGAAAATTTTGCGACAAAATTTTGAAATTTGTCTCAAATTTGACAACGTGTATTTTTTGTCGCAAAATGAACACAACATTTTACTCACTACTGTATTAGGAATTAATATACAAGAATTAATTCTCAACCTTTCTACAAGTTCGAACTTTTAGATGAGACAAAATTATTTCATGGTATCAGAGCCTCTAGGCCTCCTCCCCAAAGGGTGAGGTGATAATCAAGTTTTGTCGCTGATCATCGCAGATCCAAAATTTAAAAAATGTTCAATTGGGTTTGAACCCCATGCTGACAGACCGAACCACCGGGTCACAGACGGGCTAGCAACCAATTAAGGCCGCCCTTTTTATATAAGATTTATTTTGATATGTTTTAATTTATGTTTCTTAAATATTTTACAAATTAAATTTAATAGTTAGAAACTTAGAATGGTAAAGGCTATGCAGATTTAATAAATGCCTCCAGTAGTAGATACTCCCTCCGTCCTAGAGGAATTTGCACCTCTGGGATGGCACACATTTTAAGAAATGTGTAAGAAAATGGGCAATGAGTGATGTTTTGAGGGGTAGTTTTGTAAATTTTTATGAATAAAGTAAAGTAAAAAGTAGATTGAGTGTGAAAAAGTAATGGCATATGGATAAATATGAGTATATTTTAAGGGTGGGTGTGAGAATTATATTCAATCACCGTTAATGAGATGATAAGAGTGTTCCACTATATATAGGGATTACAAGTGAGATACACAAGGAAATAGATAAACAATGAAATAAAAGATTGCTACCTATAATATATTATACTATTCCTATAATACATTATACTATTCCTATAATATATTATTCTATTATATTCTCTAATACCCCCAGTCAGCGAAGTTGGGAATGTAAATGAACACGAGTTTGGTACGCAACAATCTGAAGCGAGTTTGAGATAGAAACTTTGTGAAGACATCCGCAAAACAAAGCACTTTTGTTGTCATACAATAGGAGAAATAACGGAAATTCGGAATCACCAAATAGAGCATGCCAAGGCGCACAAAAGCGGGAAGCAAATGGATCGAAACACCGAAATCCTTTGAAGGACGAACGATGACAAAAAATTAAGCAAGAAACACTTGCAAGTTTTGTGGAAGCAATTGAATCGAGTACAAAAAAGATAGCTAGGAATGGCGCGAAGCCAATAAAGGTGGCCATGGGCTCTCTAAGAAGAAGAAAGATGTAGCGTGAAGCTATAGAGAAAATTAAGGTGTAGGGGAGTGTGACTAACACTATATGTGTGAAGACAGTCATGGAGATAACTTGATCGGCCATGAGAGGGGACGAGGAGACGTGCTCACTTGAAGAAAAAATCAAATTACGGGAGACGAGGAGAAGTGCTCGCTCGAGAAGAAGAAGTAGGGGGGACGAGGAGACTTGCTCGCTCGAGAAGAAGAGGAAGGGGGGGACGAGGAGACTTGCTCACTCGAGATGATGAAGGGGGGCGAGGAATACAAGCTCGTCGGTGGCGGCTAAAAGCGGCCAAGAGAGGGAACGAGGGAGACAAGAAGGGGGACGAGGAATGCAAGCTCGTCGATGGCGGCTAAAAGCGGCCGGGAGAGGGAACGAGGGAGACCAGCTCGTTCGAGATAAAAAAAAACAAGGCGGCGACAAGGGATACCTACTCGTCGAGGACGCCGAAAAAATTGAGAAGAAAGGGGAAGGGGCAAGGCGGCGACGAGGGATACCAACCCGTCGGAGATTGTATTATAGGAATAGTATAATATATTATAGGTAGCAATCTTTTATTTCATTGTTTATCTATTTCCTTGTATATCTATTTCCTTGTGTATCTCACTTGTAATCCCTATATATAGTGGAACACTTTTATCATCTCATTAACGGTGATTGAATATAATTCTCATATGGTATCAGCCTAATACACTGAAACCCTTCTCTCTCCTCCCTATTTTTCTTTTCTTCTGATATTTCCTTTTATGCAATGTGCAAATTGATATGAAACATTCATATATAGAAAGTGTGCAAATTCCTGTGGAACGGAGGGAGTATTTTTTTATATGTATTCATGTTTCTAATTTTTTGAAAAACTTGTGTAATTATATCCTCTGTCTCAAGTTTAAAATGTCTCATTTACTTTTTGAACATTTTAAAAAAAAAATTTGTATTAAAGTAGTGATGTATTAAAGTAGGGAGGGATATAAAATAGAAAATGTGGAGAGATATAAAAAAAGATAAAGAAAAATTGAAAAAAAAAAAAAAAACTGTGAAGAGTTGACAAAACTGGAATAGATAACTTAATGTAGGACGCCCTACATAACGCGTTGCATGGAGCCCCTCAAAATTCAAAATTTTTAGTAAGAGTGTCCACATTGGTTGTAACTTCAAAAGTTATAACTCTCCTGAAAGAGTTACAACCAATGTGGAGAAGGGTTATAACTCCATTTTTACTCTCTCTCCTCTCGCAGGGTTACAAAAACATAACCCTCCTTTTTCTTTTTTTTCTGACATGTTTTTTTACAAATGTGGGCTTGGCCCACATATTTTTATTTTTTTTATATGTTATTTTTTTATATTTTTATTATTACCTCTCTCAAAATTATAACGTTGGTTTTTCTGTTATACAGTATTTTTTTTTTTTAATTTTATATTCAAAATTTAAATTTATACAACAATCATTTTTTCCTCTATAAATACATCACATTCACATTTTTTCTTTCTCACTCTTCTACTAAACTTTTACCTCATAATCTTTTCACTCCACTTTATTTTCTATCTCAATCCATTCTCATTTTTGTGTTCTTGAAATTTTTGTTTCCATAATAAATGGACAAAAATAATAAAGAATTTCGTAGAAATTTATTCAATCATCCTAATATGACGGATGAAATTCCCCTCTCTCAAAATTCATTAAATTCACAAAATTTTGAATATCCTCAATTTGGCTCGTCCACTCAATTTCCACCCAATTACGGAATTTTTTTCCATACTCCTTCATATTTTCAAAATTTTCAAGGTCACAGAAATTTCGTTGATAACTCGAGCAACTCTTTCCCGTCAAATTTTTCCACTCCGACTTCCGAATTTTGGCAACACTCATCGGGGCAACATTTCGGTCAGTCTCCGCCTCAAATATTCTCTAGTCCACAAGCAACTGGAATATCGTCGAGATATCGGAGTGGCAAAGAACCGGAAACTCCAACATTCGTCCCGGAGACACAACTATCTCAACCATCAACCCCGATTGATTTAGAAATTTCAGATCAAGAGTGTGCCGCTGGTGAAAAGCATTCCTCTAACAAGTGGACAACAAAAGAAAATGAGTTGTTGGCAAATTGTTTTGTCACGATAAGTGATGATCCCATAATCGGCAATGATCAGAAATCGGCGGCATTTTGGAAGAGAGTCACTGATTACTACAACGAGAATCGCCCCGCTGGTGCTCCTAAACGACGTGTCCAACAAGCAAAACCACACTGGCTTAATACAATATTGCCAAAGGTAAATCTTTTTAACGCTTGCTATAATATTGTTTCTAGTGTCTACAGGAGCGGCTCCAACAACGAAGACATAATGCGTATGACACACAAGAAATTTCGAGATTGCAATCATGACAAGCCGTTTAATTACGAGCATGTGTGGATGATTGTCAAGGATCGTCCACTATATTCTCCACAATACAATGATTTCATTGATTCGTCAAAGAAAGCAAGGACCTCTGACTCAGACACAAGTAACAACTCTGCTAGATTGAATTTTGATCTAAACATTGACGACACTCGTCCAATTGGGCAAGACGCGGCCAAAAGAAAAGCAAAGGGAAAATCCAAGGCTAGATCAGGGTCAAAGGGCAATGACAAGATCGAAAAGTGTCTTGAAGCTCATAATGTTAACTTGTGTTATTTTGCATAATATGATCGTTGAAGACGAAGGAGACATGGTTACAAATTGGAGCAACGATGAAGGCGACGAGCCCACACAACCGATACAAGGCGTTAATCCAGAATTTAGGGATTATCTCCAAAGAAACACCGAGCTACGTAACAATCAAGTTCATCACCAACTTCGTGCCGACTTAGTGGAACATATTTGGGCTCGATCTGACAATAATTGATATAATGCGTTTATTTGTCGTTTCAAAACATTCAAAATTTTAATTAATTTGGTTGAATTGTTTTCTTAATGTTGAATATGTTGTACTCTATTTTCACTTGATCAAAATAATAATAATCTTTATTAGTTAATGAAATGAGTTAGTATTAAATATTTATTTCAATTTGTAAAATATATTAATTGATACCCTAAAATAATTAACTAAATAATTTTAATATATTTATATACTCCGTATTAATTTTTTTTACACATATTGAATTTTACATATATTCATTAAATGAAAAATAAAGAATTAAAAAGAAATGTGATTGAAAAGTGGGTCCACAAATGTGAGTTATAACTTTTGGAATGGTGGTAAGAGTTAGTGGGATTGAGTTATTAATGGAAGAATGATGATGTGGCAGTGAGGTGGAGGAGAGAGGGGAGTTATAACCCCACCACCAATGTGGACACTCTAATATCTTGCGATAAGATTTTTTTTGTCGTAATTAATTAATTTAATGGTGAGTCCCATCACGTCACATTCACGAATGCGATTTAGTACCCACTCAAATTTTATACTGGAAAAAAATGGAGAAAAATAAATGGAGACTGAGATTAAAATAGAATTAAATTATTAATCATATACGCAAGATTCTAGAAATTAACTCTTTTCAAAACAATCTGAATTATTTATACTAAACCCAGTCATCTCCAAATAGTATAATTATAGGTAGAAGTTATTGATTCTTCATTGATGGGGTTTAACGATGCACCAATTAACCCCTTAATTTCCAGCTACAATTGATAAATTTCTTCAAGAAAAAAAATATGTTAATAAATAAGTATACATTACTATTAATAACATCAAAAAATAATTAATTAATTAATTAGTAACTTAGGTACGACATTTCTTAAAATTCTCAAGTTCTTGAATTAATTCTTCAATACATATAGAAGGACTATCAGCGCAGTAACGTACTCTCAATACAACGTACTTGAAACAAACACAATAGAAGATGAAGCCAGAATCATGCACTGTGGAGGACAAGAAAATTAAAATGTGAATTCGTATAAATTCGAATAAATGGATGGGGTAATAAGACCAATGTCCTTCTGTGACATTTTTCTGACAAAGGGTGGTGAAAATGTTGTCCTTATCTTCCAGGATGCATGATTAGGTGCGTGATTAAATAAATAAAACACTTATTAAATGAAACATTGTTCGACGACTGATAGGAAGTGGCCGGCTTAATATTGTTTTCTAATTCCTATACATATACTATAATTAATTAGGTGCATTTTGAGTACGTGCACACAAATGCAACCATTGATCATGACCAAATAACAGTACTAATGGATCGATGATACATATATATAATGGAGTAATAATTAATTAATTAATGACAAATAAATAAATATAATTACGTACTAGCCGAGGGGGAATGGCAAAACCAAAAGCATACATGGTGGGAATTAAGAGAGGAGAAATTAAAACAAGTTGAAATGAATGAAAGATATGGTGGAAAGAATACATGGCGAAGGCTGCTAATTATATATATACATACAAGGAAGATAAGGTTTGGAGGCTAGGCCACAAATTTTAATTAGGGCTCATGCATTTTTAGTGTAGAATTTTTTTATTATTACCAAGGACTGACTAATACGGGAGAGTATAAAGAGATTATTAACCACGTACAAAATCTACCCCTTAAGTGGGTGGGGATACATCCGCCTTTTTTTAAAAAAAAATTCCACTTGGTAATACAATTTTTCAGATGAATGGTCCATTATACCCCTTATTTGTTAATAGGTTTTTTAGTTTCGTTTCTTCCGCCCCCTTTCATATCCCCTGCAATTCTGTCGAATCGAGGTGTCCATTCTTGGCCCTTCTTCCCAACTTTCGCCCCTTTTCATTTGTTTCTCCCTCTTCTCTCTCTCATTAATTTCCTCTCTCCTCTCCCCTCCCAGAAATTGGAGTGGTCGTTCAACACCCCTCTCCATTTTCGGCGGCCCTCCAACGACGACGGCGACACGAGTGGTGGGTTCACGGTCTCCATCTTCCTAGGCCCGCTCCCGACTTCGTCTTCTAACAGCGGCGACCATAGCGATGTGGCTTCGTCTACTAAGATTTGTTCGAAACCCTCCTCCACGCCGTTGCAGAGCCTGAATGCTCCGTCAAGGGGCTCGTCTTCTACGACCGCGTGGTGGCGGCGTAGATCTAGGGTTTTGTGGGTGGTGTTGACACACTGAGTTGACTCGGTAAAATTTTATTTTGGTGCCTCTCCCTAAAAATCCATCTACTTTCTTTTCTTTAGAAAATATTGTTAAAATTCAGCTTCTGATTTGGGGTTTTTGTTTTAGTTACTCTTCTTTTTGTTTATTCTTAGGTAAAATTGTGTTCCTGGGTGGATGTGTATATCGATGACGAAATACCTGTTCCTGGGTGGATGTGTATATCGATGACGAAAATTGTTTATATCGATGTGTAAAACAGGTATTTCGACCTCGTTCTTGGGTGGATGAAGAAATCTGTAAACCCTCTCATCAATGGCGTTTTGGGATCTGATTGTTGTTTTGTTTCTGTAGTTTTTGAATCAGATTTGTGGTTTTTTTTGGGAGTATTTTCTTGATTTATTGCAGACCCTTGGGAGATGCTACACAGGTTGTTGCAAATCTGCAGAGGCAACAGGTTCAATCAAAGTTGATTGCATGTGATTACTTGGAAAAAAACATAGATCTCATGGATATCTTATTAAAAGGGTAAAAGTTTCATGAAACGATTTGCAGTAGTTTAAAGAAATGGCTCATTTAAGTTTCATGCTTAATTGGTACTTGCGATCAGGTTATTATGAAATACCAGAGATTGTTAATTTCTTATTTTTGAATGATAAGAATTTCAAATTAAATAGGGGGAATGATTTTAGTTGTTAGCAGTAATACACTCTCCTTGTTGATATCTTGTTATTTTAGTGAATCTTGAAATTTGTGATGCTGGAGTTTTCAAAGGCCAGTGGTAATACAATTATGGATTTTTTTATGATAGTCTCAAGTCTTTTGTTATCACCTTCTTTACCTGTAGTATATTTCCTTGTTTACTGAGGAATAGAGCTTTGTGTTTGCAAAAACTCGTTGTATATCATTATACCAAAAAAAAAATTGTGGCTGATGTATAATCCTTAGCTGGACCCTATGTATTCAACTTCAAGATGTATTGATATGAGGGCTGCTCATGTTCTATTCTTGTGATATATGTCATTACTTTATGCATGCGTAAGAAAACTTTGATAAATGTTAAACTTTCAAACATGGCTGAAAAGATAAAGGACGCATGCTTATTATTATTAGACCTTTTGATTTGATACTTATGTTTTGGTCAATTGTGCATCTTTCTTTGAGAGTTCGGAGAGGAGTCGTGGCAATTTTCTTCCATTATTCATCTTTTGTTAAATTAGTTAATAATAATATGGTTGCACTTGTAATTAATTGAATTTTATTTACTTTGTTACTGGGGACTAGTTATGATGATAGTGATCTGGCATTACACTATGGTGCAATGTTGAGGGAATGCATACGCCATCAAAGTGTTGCGAGGTAAGTGGATCTCCCATTTTTTGTGTTGTTTGAGTTCTTTTATGCATCGTAAGTTTAAAAAAGAATGATATTGAAGCAATTCTCTATTTTAATGCCTCGTTTAACTGTTTAAGTTCATGAAAATAATGAACGTGACATCTCAATTTCTCTTGATTTTCATTTCCCGTGGGAAAACTCATACAAACTTCAACGCCGATATTTTTTTGTTCGTCACTTATGCTTGCTACTGGAATATGACCAACTTCCTTACGTGCCTCCAATGCTAATCTGGTTTTCTTATTATTAAATTGTATTTTCCGAATCTCAATATGATTTTTCTTTACAATTCTGCATGCACACTAATGTTTTTTGTTCTGTTCCCAGTTTGGCATGCTAATTGAATTCTTGTTTGAAAAGTTTCCCAATGGTGAAGTTACTGATCAGGCTATTGGAGACTTGGAGGTGAGAGGAAAACTTTGAATACTGTTTTTTTGTTACAGGTCTTGTGGATTTATGTTGTCCATGTGTTCGCTTTTTTGAGATGCAGTTTCAAAATTCATGCTCCAACTATTCTTTAGACTACAAAGTTAATGTAAAGTGGCTAAATAAATGTTGTAGTTATGATTTTTTTTTTTTTTTTTGGTGATAAGAAACAAGAAATTTTTATTAAAACTTTTAAGGTGATGAGAAGGGACAAGATGCAGAAATAAAAGGTCTTAAATACTTGATGATTAGAAGCTCTTCAAGAAACCCAAAATTTTACTCTAAAGATTCCTCTCAGTCCTTCTGTTTCCCTAACTTTTTTAATTTATAACTTAATGTATAATAGTGCTTCTTGATGTTCAGTGTTATGTTGATGTTCAATATTTAATTATATTCGGTGTTCAATATTTAATATATATGTCGATATAGTTTTATGTTGATGTTCAATATTTAATTATATTCAATATATATAGATATTCGGTGTTCAATATTTAATATGTATGTCGATATTCAGTTAAAAGAAAATTGAATTAATAAAGTTTAATAAAAAAATTTGAAGAAAAGTTGATAGAAAAGTATATTATACTGCTAATTAATTAATATATAATTAAAAATTAAAAAATTTGAATTTAAAATTTGACGTAATTTTTGAAAAATAATTCTGAATAATCAAGTAAATTCTGATTTAAAAAAATTGTGTGAATTAAAAATTTTAAAAAATCTGAATAATAATTTTAAAATAAAAATTTGGAGTCAAAATATAAATAAAAAAATTGAATAAATCTAATTTGAACACAAAATGTTCAATATACTTATCGATGTACAACAATTATGTAAAAATTCAATATACTTATCGATGTACAATTATTATGTAAATGTTCAATATACTTATTGATGTAAGTGTTCAATATACTTATCGTTGTACAATATATATATATAATTAATATTAATTAAAATCTGAATATAAAATCTTAATAAAGAAGATTAAATTAATAAAATTTAATAAAAAAATTTGAGTTAAGTTGATAGAAAAATTCAATATATATAATTTCAATTAATTAAAATCTTAATAAAGAAATTGAATTAATAAAATTTAATAAAATATGATTTGACAAGTCAAAGCTAAAATTTAATAAAAAAAAAATTGAAAAAAAATGAATAAAAAAAATTCAAGTAAAATTTGAATTAATGCAGATAAAAAATACATGTATATCCAAATGGTAATTGAGGGGGTGTATTGATGAAAGTTGTGGGGTAGTGATTGAAAAATTGGGAAACACTAGTCCATGCCCATTACCAGGCCCAATGACTAGCCTAATATACTGGGCGGCGGCCGCCGCCTGAGAAATTGTCGGCAACAGGGCGAGATGTGGATCTCCGGCGTCGTTGTGAAGGGCTGCTTTCAGGCCATATAAGAATTAGGACCTTTAATAAGATGAAAAGGCAGAAGGCGCCTTCACTCAAAAGTCACATTTTGGCCTTTATCGTCACCATAGTCTTCTTCGTGGTCATCATCCTTCAAGGTAATGTTATATTCGTGGTCATCATCCTTCGTGGTCATAAAAAACCCTCTTAACACCATAAAAAATTCAAAGATCTCAAACTTCCACACCAAAAAGACATGTCTTTTGCTTCAAATTTTTTTACAAATTTCACATTATAAACTCATCAAGAAATATAATAAGGAAAAACATAAAAAATGAAGGACATAAAAAAATCTGAAAATTTAAAGGACCCAGCAAATCGGAGGAATAAGAACCAGAAAATTAAAAGAATACAGAAAATTCAAAAACTAACTTAAAATGAAAAAAATCAGAGGAAAAAATCGGAGGAGGAGGAGGCACGAACATCTTTCTTCTTCAAACAGAGGGGCGGCGGCGGCCTTCAAACGGAGGCGGTGGTGAGAGAGTAGCAGCAGCGGCGTGGAGGGAGGAGGGTTTCAAACAAACCTTAGTAGTCGAAGCCGGGAGCGGGCCGAGGAAGATGGAGGCCAGGAACCCACCACCCGTGTCGCCGGCGTCGTTGGAGGCCGCCGGAAAATGGAGAGGGGTGTCGAACGTCCACTCCAATTTGAGAGTGAAGAGAGAGGAAATAAATGAGAAAGAGAAAAGGGAGAGGAATTAAATGAGAGAGAGAAGATGGGAGTTAAAGGGGTAGTGTGATTTGCAGGTTGATTAGATTGGAGAGAGAGAAGGAAATTTAAGGGCAAATTAGTCATTGCCTCCTTAAGTATTGTACCGCCTCACAATTTATTAATCGATTGTATTTGCACACACTTAGAGTCTCCCAAATGTACTAGAGCACACTTTGCCCGAGTATAAATGCTCTATGGCAAATTACAGGGGTCAAGTTTAAAGTATGGGCACGGCTAAATGCACCCGGATTTACTATGAGTACACCGGAAATTTTTTTTTGTCCCAAGGGTGGTGCGAAAAGACGTTTTTATCCCTCTTGTACTTTTTAAAAAAAACGAGGGATGAGTACACTCATCTATTCGATCCATTTCACACCGGATTCATCATTTTACACCCGAATCATCTGGATCCCACCATCAGGTCCATCACCACCAAAATAACAAAAATCCTAAAAATTCAAAATTTCAACTAACAAAAATAAAATTTTAATATGTTCGAAAATTTTACCAAAACAAAGTTGAGATATCCGAAAATTTTACCAAAAAAAAACTCAATATGTTTGAAAAAAAATTCAAAACAACTTAAATTTGTCCAAAAAAAAATCGAACACCTTGTTCGAATTTTTTTCCAAAACAAACGCACTATGTTCGAAAATAATTCTCAAACTTCAAAAACAATCCTAATTTTTTTTTTCCAGAAACCCTAATTTTCTAATTTTTCAGACTAAACTTACCTATGTAGCGGCGGCGGCGGCGAGGGGAGGAGCACGACGGCCGCGGCGAAGGGGAGGAGGGGGTGGGCGGCGGCTGCGTCTGTGGGGAGAAGGGAGGGCGGCGGCCGCGAACGAGGGGGCGGTGGAGATGGTTGCAGGCGCGACGGGAGGGGCGGTGGAGATGGTTGCAGGCGGCGACAACATGAGGACAAAGCGACGGGAGGAGATGGTTGCTGTGGAAGGCAGCCTGACAGGAGAGCGGCGCGACGACGAAAGGACGCACGCTATGGAGGGAAGCGCGACGGGGAGGGCTACGCGACGTCGAGCGGCGTTGGCGGAGTCGGGAGGGGGCTGCGGCCGCGAAGGGTGGGGGGGAGAGGCTGCGTGCGCGGCGGAGCTATTGCAGGTGGACGGCGATGTCTACGTGTGCGGATCTGGACCGACGGGGTCAGACGCGGCTCTGGACGAACGGGTTATGAGGCGGCGGAGCAATTAAAGGCGAAGCGCCGTGGGGGAAGGCCGGTCGGAGTGGGTGCCGGCGAAGCAGCGCAAGGCGGCGATTTGTGGGTGTCTGAATTGAGAGAGAGTATGAAGGTTTTAATTGAGAAGAGGGTAATTTTGGGTTTTTCATGTGGGTGTCCTCATCAGTTTTGTGTGTGTTCTCATCGCGTGGGTGTACTCATAGTAAATCCGGGTTACTTTAGCCGCGCCCTTAAAGTATTGATATTTAATTCTGAACAACGGGGGCGGCCCACTATGCTTACTTATCCAATTAACCTTTTAAGCTGATCATATGCCCGGGGAGAAACTGTGAATGACAAATTATTATTAATTTCTTTTTATTAAAAAGTAAATTGAACTAGTTCATTTTTATGAGATAATAAAGTACGTATTGTTACGATTGATATTTTACTTTAGTTTTATATACACTATAAGTTGTTTTCATAAAATTTACTATTGTGAAAATTAGGGTGTCATAGTAATTAATATAAATTTGCAGGCACAATTCGTTTTTGTTAATTTTTTTCGTCCCTAAAATTAATACAAGAGAGATAGATCCCATATATACGTGTCCTTTTTTTATTCTCTAAATAAATAAATTTGTCAGATTATATTAATATATTTCCTCCGTTCATAAAATGTAGTCTCATTTGTCTTATATTTTTTGTTCATCAAATGTAGTCTCATACACTTTATGGAATTCATCACCCTTCAACTATCACTTAATTACTCAATTTGTCATTAACTTTATTCATAAACAATTAATTTATTGACAATAGACTCCATAATACTCTATAATACTCTTACTTTATCTATTTTATCTATCTTTTTCTTAAAATTTGTGCTCCATCTCAATGGAACTACGTTTAGTGGATGGAGAGGGAGTATATATTTGTAAGATCTAGAACATGCAGCCAATCAGCACCTGGGTTATTAATTATGTCGGCAATGCAATAAGTGTATATAGTTTTTTTTTTTTTCCGAGGAATTCAATGTTGCAATAAAAATCATACTGTTATTCCCCCGTCCTACATAAATTTTTCACACTTACTATATACCAGTGATTTCAGAACCGGATCGGCCGGTTCAGCCGGTCCAACCGTGAACCGGTCACGAAATCGATCCGATAAAGGTATAAAAACCGTTTTTGTGGTTCAACCGGTCAAACCGGTTCACCTTTTTTTTTTTTTTTCAATTTTTTTTAACTATTTTTATATTATAAAATTAGGAGCACATTCAACCACTTATATAATATTTTTCTCCCATGTTTTTTTCACCTCTTATTCAATGTTTGTGTTTGTGTTACTATAACACTAGTACTTTTATAATATTTTTTTCTCAAATTTCTTCCACTTTTTCGATGTGGGATACAATAAAATTCATATGTTTGTTTGTTACTAGCACTAGTGCTTTTATAATGTTCTCCTCTAATGTTTCTTACACTCTTTTTCGATGTGGGACATAAAATTTAAAAATTTTGCTTTTATAATGTTCTGCTCTAATGTTTCTTTCACTCTTATTCGATGTGAGACATAAAATTTTGTGTTTATTTATTACTATAACACTACTACTTCTATAATATTTTTTTTCTTATACTTCTTTCACTTCTTCAATGTGAAATATAATAAAATTCATATGTTTGTTACTAAAACTATTGATTTTATAATATTTTCTTCTCATGTTTATTCTACTCTTATTCAATGTGGTAAATAATTTTTATGTTTGTTTTTTTTATTATAACACAACTAGTTTTATAAAAATAAAAATCTCATACTTTTTTCACTTTTTCGACGTGGGATATAATAAAAACCACATGTTTGTTTGTTACTAACATTATTGCTTTCATAATGATTTCCTCTCCTATTTCATTTACTCAACCTTATTTGATGTGGGATGATAATTTTGTATGTTTATTTTTTTTCTCTCATATTTTTTTACTTTTTATTTCAACAATATATTTATAAATGTCTAAAAACATTTGTTCACCTCTCTAGAAATAATATTTTAATCAAATATTCTTTATTTTAATATAAATTTTATAAATATATTTTTTAGGGTAAAAAATAATATATAAAATCATTTTACCGGTTGAACCGCCGGTCCAACCGGTCCGACCGGTTGAACCGTGAATCGGTGCCTAATCCGGTTTGATCTTCGGTCCGATTATGAAAACACTGCTATATACCCCATATATTTTTTTAGATGTCCCAAAAAAGACAAATATTTGTGTGTACCAATTATATACATGTAACTTGTTCCTATTCAATATAATTTTTTAAATGAGTGAATATTACTCATAGTTATAACAAATACAGAAGTATAATATTAGTTTAAATAGAGTAGTATTAGTTCAAATACAGTATATAATATTAGCTCACATATTGTATAGTATTAGTTCAAATATTAAATATGAACAAGTTACATGTATGTAACTGACACTAGAAAAAAGAGGTGTTTTACCGACGAAAATAGAGACGGAAATTCGGTCGGAAACAGTGTTTTCCGACGGAAATACCAACGGAAAAATTCGGTCGGTGCTAACCTCGTCGGTAATTTTTACCGACGGAAATTTTTTAAAATTTTTTTTAATTACCGACAGAATATTCCGTCGGTAAACCAAATTGGAAAAAAAAATATGAAATTTGAACCCGAGCCCGAGCCAACGGGCTGGCGCAACATGGCCCCAACCTGCAAGGCCCGCGAGGGCCGGAGCATAATTCGCTGAATATATTCGGCCTTCATGGGACTCGAAGCCGGGTGTGTGGGCGCCTAGTGAAGGGCGCCTATCATTCGGACAAGTCTATTTTTCGTTTATAATTGTAATATTAATTGTATACGTACTCATTTTCAACCCTTTTAAAAAAAAAAAAATCACAAAATTAATTTATTTATATATTAATATTACTAAAATTGTGATTTATAACTATTATAAATTTAATTTTTTTAATTTATATATTGTAAATCTAATTTATTTATTTTTTTGTGTTTTGATTAAAATTCTAAAAATTCATGGGATACCTCCGATGTGGGATACCTTAATACCCTCCCTCACGTGAGACGGGGACCAGGTCGACACGTGGTTCCACAACCTTAATACCCTCCCTCACGTGAGACGGGGACCAGGTCGACACGTGGTTCCAACCTTAATACCCCCTCCCTACCCCCTCCCTCACGTGAGATGGGGACCAGGTCGACACGTGGTTCCACAACCTTAATACCCCCCTCACGTGAGACGGGGACCAGGTCGACACGTGGTTCCACAACCTTAATACCCTCCCTCACGTGAGACGGGGACCAGGTCGACACGTGGTTCCAACCTTAATACCCTCCCTCACGTGAGACGGGGACCAGGTCGACACGTGGTTCCACAACCTTAATACCCTCCCTCACGTGAGACGGGGACCAGGTCGACACGTGGTTCCACAGGTGGATCCACACATCGAAGTAGAGAGTTGGCTCTAATACCATGTGACAAGGCCTAACTCTACACTTAAAACCAAGGTGTTAAGTGAGAGGATTGCCCAGACTTATAAGTCCACCCAAGACCATCTCTCTATTCGATGTGGGATACCTTAATAATCTTCATTCATGCACATGGATAATATACATGCAAGTTTTCGATACTTGCAAACATTAATTAATTAGATTTTTTATATATGTGGAGTATTTTTTATTTTTTTTTGCAGGATTTGTTATAAGAAGAGTACCAGTGGTACTCGGAGATCGAAAATTACATATATAGTTTGAGTTATACAATAAGACCAATGTAGGAAATAAAAACACACCAAAGCTTCAACATTTAACTATGGTTGTTTACAACATAATGTTAGTCCCAAAAGGAGTGACACGTGTATGGGACTGGGAGGATACGCGTGTATGTGTTTTTCAAAAATTATACAATCAATAATACAATTAATCAGAGTCAGGTAAATTGTCTAGATGTCAAGTCCTATAGAAATGCTTAATGAAATATTCTAACAGATCTTAACAAGTATGCAACCTATATGCGGAATAAATGATAGGCCCTATTATACTCCTTAGGTAATATACACTTAGATACTTAGAAAATAAATAAGCAGTATGTAAAGAAACTACTTAAGTAAAGATAAATGCAGTAAGTAAGAACACAAGATGTATAGTGGTTCGGAGACTAAACTACTCCTACGTCCACTCTCCTAATTTAATAGGATAATTCTTTAATCTCTTGGAATTAACTTGCTTTGACAGTGCCAAGGTGCCTTGTACTCTACTCTTCTTCTTCTTCTTCTCTTCTCTTGATTTCTTAAAATTAACCTTCTCTTGTTGCAATACTCTCAAACTTCTACGAACTCAACAATACTCTCAAACTATCTCTCAAGGTGAAAGTAGGGTTTTGTTCCCAACTTAGTGTGATATCCTTTATAATTTAAGAACGAATGTAAAGGCTAGGATATCACTTTCTAGGCTTGGGATAATAATCTATAAGCTTGTCTAGTGGAGACTAAAGTTAACACTCACAAATAAAATGCTTAAAGGCTTTAATCTCTCAAGTGTTTTGAATGCTTGAATATTGCTAGAATGTGTATGGCTTGTATGTCTCGTAATCTTGAAATATTTCAAGATGTGGCCTATTTATAGATGAAGCAAACTATCAGTTGGTGGAGATAGCAAGCTTATCCATAAATTTGAACATTTAAATTGTTCAAGGGTCTGCATGCAAATAGTACATGCATTCACGTCCATTACTGAATTCTTCATTCATTCTCAGAATTTGTTACGTGCAGTGACAGGTGGCACTAAATCATTGGCATTTCGACAAATCAGTGTCGAAAAATACTCTTTTTCGACAAACTATTGTCGAAAAAGAATGTAGATTTTGGCATTCGTTAGTAAAAAAAAAAAACATAAAAATTGACATATTTTGACAATGAGTAATTGAAAATTGTGAGTTTGTCAACAAAAATTGATTAAAAATTAACATAATTTTCGACCCTAGTTCATAAAAAAAAATTACCAACGAGCCATATGCATTATAGTTCGATGGTGGGAATTATATCAATATGCATTAGGGACAGTGGGAGGGGTTGGGGGCAGCGGGTGGGTTTATGCAACAACAAAAATTGCAGAAGAAATAGGGGGAAAAAGAAGGGAGGGAGAGGCCCGTGGCAGTGAGGTGGGCAGTTGTTAAAGAAAAATTGCAAACAAAATGATAAAGAGAGAAATTAGGGTTTTAGGGAGAAAATGATATATAGGTTGGACAATTCATGAAGAGTGTATCTAGTAATTTCGATATTTCAGGAGAGTGAGCTAATCGGTGGAGTGTATCAAAAAAAGTCAGCGGTGCAAATAACCATACCTACCCTTTATCAAATAAAACATGCACATTAGATTTGACTCAATTGGAGGCCCAAAAGTGCACCAGCATCATGGATCAAGCCACGAGTACATATGGACTATTACATAAAGCCCAACAACCTACAAATACTCCAATCTTTTTACTTGCAAGTCGATTTCCAACTCGAGTAAAATTACTCAAGTCGAAATGCACAATCTACAATACACAAACAACTCATCCCAACCTCCAACTCTAACAATTAATTTCGCCTAAATTCTAACAACTACGTACGTACAACACATGCAATATCATATCATTTTATTTCTCCTATTCTAACAATTATAACATTAATTAATTCTAACAATATAATTAACACATATATACATGCATAAAAATTAAATATTTAATTATAACAAGAGGGAAGGCGGCATGGGCTTTCGTGATCTTTATCTATTCAATGTCGCTATGCTAGGAAAGATGGGGTGGCGACTCCTCAACGAATCTGATGCTCTTGTTTGTCGTGTGATGAAGGCGAAATATTTTCCAAATGGAGATTTCTTGACGGCCTCATTGGGTCATCAACCCAGCTACACGTGGAGAAGTATAAGGGAGTCGCAAGATATTATCAGGCGTGGGACAAGGTGGAAGATAGGCTCGGGTGATCATATTAGGGTTTGGGGACAACCTTGGCTAAGAAGCGATCTTGATTTTTGGGTTCGTACTACAGTACCAGATGGTTTAAATGATACTCGAGTCTCAGAATTATTTATTTCGATTCAACGAAGATGGGATGTGGAGGCTATAGAATACTTATTTAGTATTGAAGATGCCGAGAAGATCATCCATACAACTATCCCACCTGAGGGTTTTAACGAAAACTAGTATGACACTTCTCTCGTGACGAGAATTATAGTGTGAAATCAGCTTATGGCCTAACTAATAGGATGGTGCGGGGAAACCAGACGAGTCGTGAGGAATGGAAGGACCTATGGCGCATCAAACCTCCACCCAAGGTCCTCAATTTTATATGGAGAGTGTGCAGGGGGTTCCTCCCGACGAAGCAAGCCCTATTCAGACGAAGGGTGATTACTGATTCGATGTGCCCTCAATGTGGTGACGAAGTAGAAACTGATTGGCATGCACTAGTTGGGTGTCCGATGATGATGGGCGCATCGAGTATTGTTGGATTCAGAGGCCAACTTAGTCGCGCCATGTGGGCGTCGAGCACGATGACAGAACTGGTGTTTACGTTAATAAGAGATATGGACTGAGATGATCTAGCACTTCTTGTTGTGATTCTGTGGCGCATTTGGAAAGAGAGAAACGATAAAGTGAGGACGGGGACTTGTAACACGGCTGGGGTGGCTGTACACGTAGCGAACATATACTTGAAAGATTGATTGGGGGTTCATCAGGTTTATAATTTGGGGAGCCCACCTGTAAAAGGCAAGGCATGGCATCGACCTCGACAGACCTATGTCAAGGTCAACGTGGATGCAGCTTTTCTTGAAGATACGAAGGAAATGGGAGTGGGAATTATAGCCCATGACGATGAAGGGGCCTTTATTTGTTGTCGCACATGTACTACTCCGGGAATGTACCAGGTGGATGAGGGTGAGGCGATGGGACTCCTGGAAGCATTATCTTGGATTAAAGAGTTAGACATTGGTCGAGTGGAAGTTGAAGTGGACGCAAAGCTCGTTGCTGAAGTTGTTAATTCAGACCATGGAGCGAATTCGATTTTCTACAATTTTATTGAAGTATGTAAGAGATTAATTTATTCTATTCCCCATTGTTCTGTTGAATATGTCTGTCGAGAGGCCAATGATAAGGCACATCGACTTGCTAGAGCTGTTAGGGCGTATCCTATACCCAAGTATGGTTTGACCTTCCGAATATTGTGGATGGCATACCCGAAGGTTATTGCAGTTGCTGAATAAAATGAAGTTTGGACTTCAAAAAAATTATAACAATATAATTAACACATGCATGAATAACAAATAACCAATTAAATTCTAACAAATTAACAATTAAATTCTAACAATTAAAAATTAATTAACACATGCATAACAATTAAATTAAAAAGGAACACATGCATAACAATTAACAACAATCTCAAAAATCTTAATCCTAAAAATATACATTACAAAATTATATATACACAATATATACATATATATACAATATAAACATATATAAATAGCTTTTAATTTAATCAATAAAAACAAATAAATTTACCGTAGAAATGATCCCCTCGAAGTGTAGAACACAAATATCCAAAAAAAAGTTTTGATTTGTGCCTCCGGCAGCGGCGGTGGCGTGGTGGAGGTGGGGGCGGCGACTCTAGCTCTCTTATTAATTTTGTTTCGGCATGATTTCAAGAAGAAGGAGGGCTAGCTGCACTATTAATTGTGGATTGGGCGAGAGGGTGTCGTCGCCTATTATCGAGGGTGATGTGGCACTCGTCTATTAAAGAGGGGGTCGTCGCCTATTAAAGAGGGGACCTGGCACTCGCCAATGAGCGAGTGGGGTCTACCCCGTCGCTAGATTTCTCGACAATCAGCGAGTGTTCTATTTTGCACTCGCCAATAAGCGAGTGTATTGCATGCCCTCTTTAATTTCGTCTTTATTTGCTCCCCTCTTTAATTCCCTCTTTAAATAACAAGGTTTCAATCCTCCTCTTTATATGGGCGATTTTTTGAAGTGTTGGGTTTGGCTATATACCCCTCTAGCCTTGTTAAATATACTCCAGATTTTTGTACCCCTAAAATGGCCTACGTTAGATGTACTCCTCCAAGAAATACTTAATCTATCCTTTAATACATTTGAACCATATTACACATACATTCCCCCATTTAAATACCCTAAAACCCTAATTTCATTTCTTCCCATTCTTCATCTTCTTCCCTCCACCACTCCACCGCCGCCCTCCATCAAGTTGTCGTCGCTACCATGTGCTTGCGTCGCCCAGCCCCCATCGCGCCGCACCGCCTTTTCCCCACCTCGTGCCGCACTGCCTCCCCCCAAGGCCGCGGCGTGGCAGCGCCCCCTCGCCCAGAGCCGCCCGGCGCTCTCTCGCCCCCCTCGCGCCGCCTCCCCCGTCGACCCCTTCTTGTACTTTTTTTTTTTTTGTATTTTTTTTATTTATGTTGTGCGGCGGTGGCGCCGCCCCCTCGCCCAGCGACGTCGTCGCCGTCTCCCTCCCACAACATCCTCCTGAGATTATTAACTCCAGCATACAAAATATGCCCCCTAAGTGTGTGCTGATACATCCGCATTTTATAAAAAAATTATTCCACTTGGTAATACAAAATTTCAGGTGAATGGTCGTTTATACCCCTTATTTGTTAATGGTCGTTTAATACAAAAGTGTGGGCCCTTCTTTTTTCTTTTTGCAAAAGCATTAATAAAACAGGTCGTTCTCTCTCTCATTAACCCCCCTGGTTCAAAATATGTCTTCTCCTCTCTCATTAATTTCTTCCCTATTCTCTCTCATTAATTTCCTCTCTCTTCTCCCCTCCCAGAAATTGGAGTGGTCGTTCAACTCCCCTCTCCATTTCCGGCGGCCCTCCAACGGCGACGGCGACACGGGTGGTGGGTTCACGGTCTCCTTCTTCCTCGGCCCGCTCCCGGCTTCGTCTTCTATCAGCGGCGACCATAGCGATCTGTTCAGCGCCGGAGAGATCGACGAAGACGAGGCTCTCGAGGTCCAGTCACGAACGCAGTAGATCGTTCGTCGGAGTAGATCCGAGTTATGGAAGAAGAAGCTGTCGACGAAGGCCTGATGAAGTAGATCTGATCTTTTTTCTGGCCGGAATATTGTTGAGACGAAGAAGGAGTTCAGGCTCGTTCGCCAGAGTAGATCGTCTTCTCCGATCTGCCCCGTCAAGGTGCTCGTCTTCTCCGATCTTTGCCGCTCGCGTGATGGCGGAGTAGATCTAGGGTTTTCTGAAAATAAGTTTTCCCCAAAAACAAGCATATTTCATGTTTGTAGTTTAACAGATTTGAAATTCATCTTAAAAGCTTGAATAGTTTAGATATTTATTCGATTCACGCTCGGTTATATATATGTTTGTAGTTTTGATGAGTGATTTCACTACTAACTCTTACAATACTGGACCCATACAATTTCCTCAGAAACGTTAAGTAAAAGAGAGCACAAGAAAGAATTTCAGAAAGTGGGGGTCAATGGCCGCAATTGCTTTTTAATTATCAAAGATTGAAATGAAGATTACAGGTAAGCCCTTCCTTCTCTCTTCTACGGATCTGTTACAGGTAAGCCCTTCCTTCTCTCTTCTACGGATCTGTTTTCGGTACACCATCTACTTCACGTATCTCATTCGACTCTGAGATGTTTTGAATTTTTTTGTGTCTGAAATAATGGATTTGCTTATTTGATTGTAATTCCAACTCTATCGATCTGAGCTGTAAATTCCGCGTCTGATTTTTTTGAAGCTTTCTCTCAAGTCCCAGATCTATGAGAACATAGTTTTTTACTCTATTTTCAAAAAAGCTTTTAATAAATTGTTTATTTTTAATTAAAAAAAAAGTTTTAAATTCGAGAGAGTCGCTTATGGTAGTTAAATGTTGTTCCAATAGTGTTTAATTTTTTCTCAATTAGTTGAATGTTGTTCTTTCGTTTTACACAAATGGACATTGTCGAAGAGATGGAGAATACTTTGTTGGGAAGTTTAATATGTAATAATTAATATAGTATTTTTCGAGTTGTTGTGAATGGAAGGTGAATTATTTGGACAAATTTGGTTCTTGATTGTATATAAGTTTGAACTATTGTGCTTATGTCATTATCTAACTAATAGTATAATTAGTTTGAGCTCTTTGTTTAAGTTGACTGCCTTAAATTATTAAATTTTTGAATTGAACATGTGGTATTTACTGTTCATTTCTGGAAGAATAGTGTTATTACTGATGTGATTTGATCTAATTTCTCTACCTATTGAGAATAGGCTTCAACCACTTTTGGTGGCTTGAATAATACTAAAAAAAATTTGTGTTTAAGGTGCTCCTGGTATTGGGCAACAACTATTTTAATATATATTGCGATATTCAATATTTAATTATATTCAATGTATATCGATATTCAATAATTATATTCAATATATATCGATGTTCAATAATTATATTCAATATATATCGATATTCAATAATCAATATTCAAGAAAAATGTTGCTATTCAGTATTTAATTATGTAAAAAAAATATAAATTAAAAAAAAATTGAATATAGACAAAAGAACTAAAAAAAATTGACTTAGAAATTTTGAAAAAAAAAATTCAATAAAAAAATGAAGCAAAATATAATTTAAATTTTTTAATAAAAAATGTGTATAAAATATAAATAAAAAAACTAAATAAAAATAATTTGAATTAAAAAATTGAATTAAGTGGATAAAAAGGTATGATTTGACAAGTCAAAATTTTACTTTTGAATGAAGATAAGAGAAAAAATATTTTAAAATTAATTTTAAATAAAAATATCTGAATAAAATATAAATTAAAAAATTCTATAAAAAATTAATTTTAAATAAAAATATTTGAAAAAAATATAAATTAAAAAAATCCAATAAAAAATCTGATTTAATTTTTTTGAAAAAAATGAAAAAAAAAATCAAGTAAAATTTGAATTAATTTTTTTTTTGGGGTGAATTAGAAAACTAAGAAATCAGAATAATTTGAATAAAATATGAATTAGAAAAACTAAAAAACTAAGTAAAACTAATTTGAATAAAATATAAATAAATGAACTGAATAAAATAGTTTAAATAATTTTGAATAAAAAAATACTCTAATAAAATTTATTTTGAATAATTTTGAATAAAAATTTGAAAAAAGAAAATTGAATTAAAAAAAACACTCTAAAATTCTGCGTTAAAATTTTAAAAAATAAAATCTTAAAAAAAATTATAAAAAAAATATTGAATAAAAAATCTGAATTAAAAATTGTGTAAATTAAAAAAAAAGAAATATGAATACAATATTTTTAATAAAATAACATTTTTTAATAAAATAATGGAGGAGTTGAAAGGTTGAAGTAGTTGATTGGACATTCAATTAACTTTTGAAATATTTTTTGTCCCTTTCAAAACCAAATTTGGGTTTGATGAATTTAAGGGCAAAATGGTCTTTGCCCCCTACAAAATTGTATCACCTGCCACTAAATAAATGACATGTACCATTATATTTTTAAGGGCTCCCATTTGTACTGCATACCACTTTGCCCCATCCTCCTCCCTTAACCGTCCTCCCCCACTATCACGACAGTCGCCCCTTTTTTTTCGACAACTCTTCGTCGATATATAAACCAGTATCGACTCGAGTGTTTTTCGTCGATAAACCAATGTCGAAAAAAATTCTAAGTTTTTTTTTTTTTAACTTTCTGGAGTGCACCAGCGGCGGTGATCGGAGGTGCGGCGGCTACTGCTCTTTCAATTAGGGTTAGGTTTAGGGTTGAAAAGTAGAGGAAAGTGTATTTATCATGACCATTTTAATATAAGGATAGTTTAGATAGTTTACATGATTATTAAATTAATATATGAGGAAGGGGATTATACTTAACAAAGCTGGAGGGCTATATAGCCAAACCCTTTTACTTTTCTTGTTTTTCTTTTTCTTTTTTAACATTAAAATGAGTTTAAAGCCAACAATGAGGTTGTATTTAGTTAAATGGGATTTAATTTGAGAACGCATTTTAGGTGAATGGATTTCAAATAATAGAGTGTTAGGGAGAATTTTAAATTCCCACAATTTTAATTAAAATAAAGATGCTAAAAATTTAAAATTCATTCAAATAAATGAAGTGGATTTGGATGATGGATTTAAAATCCATAGACCAAATCTCTTATGAATGAGGGAATATATTTTAATCTGGATCATTTAGCCTAAAGCCTTATAAAATTGAATCATAATGGATTAGGACTGAGTTCAATTAAAATTTTAATATAATTACATAATAATTTTTTGATTTGTGTACATGTCTTAAATTTAATGATTGGTCATGATTCCTATAATTGATCGATATAGGATGGCATAGGAATAGTAATTCATATAATTGATATAGACAAAGAATGAAATGTACTCAGTAAGTAATATGTAAAATTATTTAAAGTGCGTAGAGTAATAAGTAATTTTATACTTACTCATCGTAGAGTAATAAGTAATGAAAATATGGTGTAATTTTGAGAAGTTTGAAATTGTAATTCACTTAGAAAAAATTGTTTTATTAATAAATTAACTAAGAATCTAATTTGAAACTTTCATTTTTAGTAAATGTTGAATCTAAAATTGGAAGGTTTACTTATTTTATAAATTATTAATATTATTATTGACCTTTAAAATGGTTAATAATAGTATTTACATTATTATTGGAATTATATTGTGAAAATAAAAAGTACTCCATCCACCAAATGTAATCCCATGGAGGAGGGGCACAAGTTTTAAAGATAAAGTCGATAAAGTAAGGGTATTATAGGGTACTGTGGAGTCCATTGTGAATAAAGTGATTGTTTGTGAATAAAGTTGATGAGAAATTAAGTAATTAAGTGATGGTTGAAGGGTGTTAGTTTCCATAAAGTGTATATGAGACTACATTTGGTGGGTGGACAAATAATATAAGGCAAATGAAACTACTTTTTGTGGACGGAGGGAGTATAATTACATTTTTGTAAAATTAAAATCTAATTTGTCATGACATGGAAAAAAAAAAACCATAGATATCATATTGGTGGAATCAAATATTCCTCAACTTTCTCGACAGATACCACATCAGATCGAGTTGGCATAAAATTAAGGGTTAATTAGTTGTAATCATTAAAAAAACTATTTTATCTAGATACATAAAGATTTATTAGTTCAAACCAATAAAAACCAAGTAAAAGATCCATTTATTAACAAATAAGCCATGTGAGGGGAAATTCACATGCCCCCCTTCATTATTCTAATAAAGTCATCATTCATGTCATTTCCAATTAATTTTAGATAATCAATTTTATTTATTCGATAATATATTATAAATAAGCACTAATATAAAATCAACAGCTTGCATGTGTATATATTAATTAATGTTTATATGATAAGTTAAAAGAAGGATCTTTATTATCTGATTTCCACAAAGTGGCTTTAGGACATCAAGATTCTATGCATGTTGTGACAGTTAAGATATATAGTAGCTAGCCAGATTGTAAACATTCTTACACAACTGTACCCTTTATTTATTCTTGTTACAATATTATTATTAGTATAATTGTTTTAATTTTATAATTGATTGAGGATGATATCAACAAACTTATTTGGATGATATATTAATGTGTTATTGAGTCGGAAACACAAGAATATTTGTTCGAATAACATCTTTTTGAGCTTGATGCATGTAAGAGAAATTACACCAATTAATTTGTTTTTGTTTTATTTCTAAGTGCTAAAATAATATACTCCCTTAATTCGTTCTGAATTTATTTAATTTTTTACAATGAACACGCAAATTAAGAAAGTATAATAATAAGTTGAGTTTTGAAGGATAATTATATAAAATTTTATATATAAAGTAAGGAAAATAGTTGACTTGTGTGTATGCGTGAGTAAAAAAATAATGACATTTTATGTAAAATTCAGAAATATTATAAGGATACGGTTTATAAATTAAGGATTTTTCGTTTTCAAGATGTAAAAACTATTGTGAAACGTTTCGAAAAGAAAAATGTGACGGATATACTTAATATGATCTTAAAACTTGTAAGTGCTAAAATAATATTGTAGTTTTTTTTTTCTTTTTCAAAATGATAATTATAAAAAAAAAAAAAATCAGATTTTGAATTGATAAGAAAAATCTTTCAAGCTCATAATGTGATCATGAATTGATTTTTTGGTGATCCTTATATTATACTCTCCTTCCATTACAAAAAAAAAAAAATTGTGATTGCTTTCCATTACAAAAAAAAAACAAAAATTGTGATTGCTTGTCTTATTTGATGTCCACGTTTTATTATTCATTTTACGAAAATCTTTCAATAAACACTTAATTAGTCAATTGTTAATTAAATTTATTTACGGACAATCATTATATTCATAAATTAATGGGAAAGTCTCAAATGCACACACGGTGCACCGAACATATATTGGTGCACCCTATTTTTACCCTGACCCGCCCACCAAAAGTTCAAATCTCTCCAATATATCCATCCCGCAACAATCAGAAAATTAAAAGAAAAAGGGGGAGATGAGAGTTCGAAGAAGACACGTAAAGGAGAAAAACGGGAAGATGAGATGCTCACCTTGTCAGTCAATACTCCATCCGCGTTCATTCATGGCGCTCTCTATGCTCGATATATACAAATACCAATTTTTTTAAGCCTCCACTAAAAAATAAATTATAGTGGGGCCATTTGAGTACAGGTACTTCCATGTTTTTAAAAAAGAAAATGAAATGCTAACCCTATGAGAGGGCCATTTGAGTTGAATTCTCCTTCTTCATCTCTCTATATATCTTTCTAGTAACCTTTCTATGTTAAGATTCTTTCTTAAAGCTAGCAAATAAGAAATTATATGATTTTATTTGATGTGATAAGGATGAGTTGGTATTTTCATTTTTCTGTAACGTTTAAAAAGTGGTAATTGTTATTGAAAAATGGTAATTCTTTTTTATGAAAAAATGGTAATTTTAATAAAATCTCAAATGTTCTCTCTACCCAAATTAGAATGCAGTGTTAATTAGATAAACTCAATTCAACACTTTGATTCATTAATTTCACGTACAGAATGAATAAATGGAAAGTAAAATAATAATCTCATAATCATTGAATTAATCAATACATTCATTTATATATACAGTATTTATATAGTAAGAATCTTTCACCACCAGCCAGCCTAATCAGCATTTCTATATCTTTCCCCCTATTGGGAATTGAAGGATTTCTTGCAATGTAAAATGGCGCCTTGAATTCCATCCTCCATCTCCCGGCGACTCTTTTCCGGCGGTGGCGCGACGGGAGAAGTTGGTCGGCTTTTGCCCAAGTGCTTACGCACTACTTCCGCCGCCGGATAAATTGCGGCGGCAAGCTTCATCCGAGGCTTGAGCATATTAAGCAAATTTCGCACATCCGAATTCTTCTTCGTCTCTGAATTTTGCATAATGCGTTTGAATTCTTCGCAATTGTTCGATTCAAACAACGAAACAAGCGGCCGCCTTCCCTTATTTTCATTTTCCCCCAATTTGGATTTAGTTTTCCTGAGATCCAATAACAGAACACAAAACTCGGTTTGTTTCTTATCAGATTCATCCCCAATTTCGTGGGCGAGTGTGAGAGGCTTGGTGATGCGGCGAGCGTTAGAGAGGGCGGGTGTAGTGCTCCAGTAGCTAAGGAGAGCGAAAGCTTCCATGCTGGGTAGAGCCAGTCTGTCAAACGGCCGTGAGATTTTAGCAAACTCTTGAGGAGGGCTAGCTTTGTAACAAATTTCTCAATGCTAACTTAAATTATAATACTACTACTACAACTTATAATACATAAAGATAACATAAAAAAATTCAACAAATTTTACATCCCTTATACAATGTAATCTCATAAGATATCAGGAATATTTTTAGATATTTTTGTCCTTTTGATTTTCTCAAATCCATTTCACTAAAAGCGGGCTGAAATGAATACTTTAGTTTTAGGCCATCTTTAACATGTTCTCGGAGAGACTTTAAATACTTGTGTGTGGTCAGACAATACATGAACAATCCAACTGAAGACCATCTTGAAATATCTTAAGATGATTCCATAACATGGCCTACTTTTCACGAAATCTATAAATTGAAAAATAGATATCTACACTGATGCTAGTTGGACGGGAGAGCAAACTGATCGTAGATCAACCACTAGCTAATGTATGCTTGGAGGCAATCTAGATCCGTCAAAACGGGTTGGGCCAGTTGGACTAGTCCGCCCCGCCACTAAAAATAGTGGGTTGGGCTAAAATTTTCTAGGACCGCTAGGAGGCGGGCCCATGCGGGCCGGCCCGTTTGGCGGGTTGGGGCGGGCTGGCCTACAATTTTTTGGTTTTTTTTTAAAAAAAATATTCTATTTAATTAAAAATATAAAAGACAAATACATAATAAACCTACCTAAAAGCAAAAACCATATAGCAGCCGCATTTTTGTAATATATTACTCCCTCCGTCCCACAACTGTTTGCACACTTACCTTATTTGTCCGTTCTACAATTGTTTGCACACCCATAAAAGGAAACTCTCTCATGAACTCCACCCTCACAATATTCACATATTTACACAAAATGACATTACTTTTACTCTCTTTTCAATCACCTTTTTACTTTATCCATATAACTTTACAAAATTACCCTTCAACACTCCACTCATTACATTTTTTTCTTAAAAAGTGTGGTGGTGCAAACACTTGTGGGACGGAGGGAGTATACAATTAATCATAACAGTATTCCTATTTAGTTTTTTTGTTCTTAATTAATAAGGAGAAAAAAAAGAATAGATCAAACCACTCTAAGACTTTAAGATTTAAGCTAATTTTATTTAGTAAAACAATTAAGGACAAAATCCATTTTATATAGTCGATTATGCCTCTGTTTTCTAATTAATTAAGAATTTCAACTACAATTAATAATGTTAATCGAAACTTAGGAAAGTCAAACATTGAAATTTTAAATTAAGCTGTGAGATAATTCTCCTCGATTCTAGCGCTGGTTTTAATTTTAAATTTTTCAAATGATTTAATTATCCCTCGTTTATAGCGCTAATTGCAATTAAAAAAACTTTCCTAAAATTCGAGATCATACTTTCTGTCGGTACACATTCATATTTTTATATATTCAATAATTTTCTTATTAATTAAAAATATACTTTAATTAATTAAATATTCATATAGTTATTATTTTGCATACCATATCTTTATTAAAATATAAATTATATTATAAAATACTTAATAAAATTAATACATTCAAAAAAATTATTTTACTCCATACACTTCTAAAAGTGTTTAAATTAATTTGATGAACAACTTGTATTAACAAATACTTGTTGAATAACACCCATAATATGTTTGCATGATGCATATACACATATTTTATTAAATGCAACCGATAAGTGCATATACTTTCAAATATGCATACGTTTTTTTATATATGCAATTGATAATTGCATATACTTTAATATGTGGATGTGTTATTTTATCTATGGAAATTATCAAATAGTCATAAATATATTGGGTAATATCTTTGCATATAAAAAATTGTTGCATATTCTCAGTACATGCATATATATAATATGTGCATTGCATAATAATAATAATATAAGACTTTATCATAAATTCTACAATAATTATGATTTTCTTAGTTCGTGAAGTAAATAAACTATTGAATATAAAAATTACATTATACGAAAATACATGAAATATGTATTGTACATACAAATATATGCAGTAAATTGAATTTATATATGCAACGAAAATCAACTTCAACAGCAAGAATCACCTTCCTCTGATTAGCTTCCTAAAATCTGCTTCTCATAACATCAGCTTCCTGCAACAAAAATATAATTTTAGTTTATGATCTAACCCAAAAAAAATAACAGATCTAACCCAAAAAAATTGGATGGATAGAAATAAGTCCAGCTAGCAATAATTTTCCATTCGCCTAACTTGACAGCACACATTCAGCAAAAACATGACGAATAAAAGGCAGAGATACGCACTTTATATTGTTACACTAGAAGAAAAATTATAGCAGAAATCATTATTAATTTTAAAAAGAAGCAGGACTTCAGCAAAACAAGAGATCTATCCCAGTTTTGAACCACTAATGCTCATAAATTGGAATCTCTTACACTTTCTTGCTCCGGACAACCTCCGGATTACTACGCAAACACCAAATAGTTTATCCTTAAATCAAGAATGGAAATTCTCAGGGAAGAAATTATTGACAAAATTACCAATAAAAATATATAATTGTTTTTCATCACCGACGAGGTAAAAATTACCAAGAAATCTGGATCCATCGCGAATCAATCGCCGACGAGGTAAAAATCGCAAAAAGAAACAGATCAAATTCATCATCACAAATCGCAAAAAGAAACGGTCAAATCGTCGGCGCCACCATCCTCATCGATCTCTACCATTCATACGGAGGTCAGCGTCTCGATTCTTCGAGCGGTGTAGTTGGTGACGGCTGCAACCTCAAAAAACCCTAATGCCGCCTCCATTTTAGGATTCTGAATATGAAGGGGTGAGTTTTGAAATGAGAAAGAGTATATTATTATATTTAATTGTTAATTTAATAAAGAAAGGTCATAATATGAATTTTGTAACTGATTTTGGTCCTAATTGTTTTATTGAATTTTTTTGTCTTACTTTGTTTAAATGACTTATGGATTGTCTTAGTTTGTTAATAAACTCAATTAATAATTACTGTAATTCTTCATATTTATTCCTATTATATACAATAGATTGAAAATTGACTGAAAATTGACTAGTTTTGAATACCTCTTTTGGGTTTCTTGATTAATATTATTGTTCTTAATTATAGACTGAAAAATCTTGGACCAAAATTGTGTACAAAAGAGGTATATTAATACTGTTCTTAATTATATATTACTGTAATTTTTTATGTTTCTTAATGAATTAAATAATTATTTTTATAAAAAAAATTGGTCCGCCCAAACTCGCGGCCCGCCCATTTTTGGGTTGGGTTGAGGTTTTGACAGTCCACCCCGCCCCGTCGGCCCGTCTTGACAGGTCTAAGGCAATCTTATAAGTTGGAGAAGCAAAAAGCAACTTGTAATCTCACGAAATAGTGTCGAGGCATAATACCATGTTGTCGCACTAGGAATATGTGAAACAATGTGGCTACAAAAAATGTTGAGGGAAATTAAAGTTGAGGTATAAAATTCAGTCAAGATGTTCTGTGATAGTCAAACAGTTATTAGTATAGCTAAAAAAACATGTACATCATTGACCAACACTTTATTTTAGAGAAAATCAAGAATGAGATTGTCCAACTCAGTTATATCCCTACAAAACAATAGATTGTTGATATTCTAACTAAAGCTCTTTCAAGGTTCAGTTTTGATGAGTTGAAGTCCAAACTTAGTTTGTACTCCCTTCGACCCACTATAAGTTTCTCACTTTTCTTTTATGGATGTTTCACTATAAGTTTTTCATTACATTTTTTGACATATAATTTTTCTCTCTCAATCACATAACTTATATTTTATCTATTATTTTCTCTCTCTCACCATCACATCAATTATTTTATCATATTTTTTAATCAAAACACTCAAAAGAAAGTACAACTCAACTAGAGGGTGGGGGTTGTAGAAAAAGTATTGATCAACTATATACATAGTTGTTAATTAATTTATTCAAAAATAAACGACGGGATCGAATCTCTATATTTTTTTGGATCAAAAATTCAATTGAACAATAGAGTTTATATTGCATGAATAATGAATACATCCAATTGTATACAAAAATTTGCATTATAGAAATTAGATTAGCACTTTGATTTTTAGAAATTGTGTTTTCCTATATCAATATGTAACTTCATCAGTTTTATTAAAGAAAATAAGACCAGAGTATCCTTCATTTAATAGTGTTGAACTCGAAATTTGACTCGATTGTTATTCTCGAAGCTCGAAACTCAATTTGATCGAGCCTAAAATTTTAAAGATCGAGCTCAACACCTTTAGAAGTTCAAGGGATATATCTTCTACATCCTAAAAGACTTGTAAAGCCTTTATCTCCAACATTGTGTCAACAAATCAAGTCCAAAATGAGCCTTCTAAATATTCATTGGTTGAATAAAAAAAATACAAGTTTGAAGAAAGTGGGAGGACCTCCATTGTTGTAGTTAGAGCACCACTACGTACAAGTATATGATGTTATAATTACATGGAAAGAAATTAAGGAGAAACATAGAGAGTTCATGATGAAGGAAGAATTTCAAGGGCAACTTCCTTAAGTGATGGCATCATTTCCTGCTCATGCACACAAATATATTTGTCTTTTTTCACTTTTCTAAGAACTTTCCATGGCCCAGGGTAGCACCTGTTTCATTTAGAAAAACGGAGAGGGAGAGTTTTGGAATCTTTTTTTTAGGCCCGTAACATAGGGGTAGCAATTGTAGGACATTATGTTTGTCGTGAACTGACACATTTACGCCATTAGATTTTAATTTACGCACATTTAGGACAATTTGGCACGTGTTGGTCACGTATTTTGCCTAAATGTGCGAAAATTAACATTTAATGGTCTAGACGTGTCAGCTTGTAAACATATTGTCCTACAATTGCTACCTCCTGAAAATAATTATTCCTAGGATGTAGGCAAACCTGAAGAGCACGCCTCGGTTTCGTCCCTTGAAGTTGTGAATGTAATATACGGTCTCCATCTTCGGAAAGAGTGACTGGGAAAGTGCAGCCAGTTTCGGATAGAAAAAGGCCGGATAATCTTTTAAGGTTGTTACCGAAAACTTCAATAATGACTTTTTTCTTCCTACATGCAATGAGTAGATAAATTATGGAGAAAGGATACACCCGGATCTTATTCTGTCGAGCTCTCCGTTGAAAATAATCAGCTTTCGCGACGTGTTAACCACTGCTTCTTTATACAGTTCTTCCACGACGAGCATCTCTGATTAGCAAACAAGAATCAGATAACCATGGTATTATATATGTAAGTGTAACATTATATTTTAAAATGTTTACCATACCATTAACATTAAAATATGGATAGGCAACTAGGAAGAGTTCATCGTCTGGCTTTACTCGATCCACCATCTTAACCTTCGTCTCAAAACCAAAATCTTGAAAGAACGACGGTTTTGTTAAATAGTCCAGTTTCAACGAAGATCCTCCGAAAGCCATTTGTCTTGCAAATTCCACTTCACTAGCCTCAGGGAAGAACTGCAGCATTTATAAAACATGTTAGTTAAGAAAATAATTATGGTGATTGATCCTTCTGAAATAAGATCAATATGAAATGCCAAAATAATTGTTTATCTGATATACAGCAATTATAACTCTTAATCCCACGAGTAACACTTGTGTGCACAAGTTGCAACATGCAACTGGTACACAATTAATACCCTTTATGAAACAACTAATACTATTCGGTGAAACTACTAATACCATTTAAAAATTCAATTGCATTGCACGGTACAACTGGTGCATACAAGTATTTGTCTAATCACAATCATATAGACACATCAAAGGAATGGTTTCCATTACAAGTATAGGAAAGTTGTAACATACAATTCTAGTCCGTGTGACTTTCTCTGGGATGATGACGAGGTCACAAAATTCACGTATCAGTTGCAAACTCCCTGTCATTTCTATACCACCTTCACCATCACCTGATATAAACACGAAGTTTACAAGTTAGACAAAATTATGAAGTAATCTCTGCACAGGGGAAGTGAGGGGAAAATAGTTTCTAAGTCCTAAGTTACCCGTATCTCAGTTTTAATCCTGTCGACTTTCACAAATTAAAAATAGTCATATAACTTATAATTTTTCAAAATTTAGTCTGGTAACTGACTGTAGGATGTAGGAGGTGAAACATCTGGTTGACCAATTAGACTCTGACAAATCAGACCCTACCACGTCAATGTCAACCAGATGTTTCCGCTTACCAAAGTAAAATGTCGAACAATTGAAATTTACCGAACTATTCTGAATACGTGAAAATCGAAATAGAGATACCTTACAAGACAAAAAACTATTTTCCCAGAAAAGAGAAAACTATATATGTATGAAGAGTACGTACCTGGCACAGAATCCAAACCAGATGTGGGAAATTCAATTTCCTGTGGCAGAAACTTGTTGCTCACAAACTCTGAGAATTTTGAATATCATACTACGTGTTCATTACAGCATTACTTCTGGAAAACGAAACTGTAAAACCAGAAAAGAAGAAAATTGACTCACCATCAGCTGCTTGTTGTTCTTTAGCGCCAATTCAGTCGCTTCTTTAGCCTGTTAATCATTACACGCGCAAAGTATTAATGTACAACTCCCAATTAAGTAAATTAACATGAGAAAAGCTGACTTCAAAACCATCGTTAGCAATTTTCATTTATAAAAATATTATATTTTCAAGAATAATTTTTTTGTGAAGTGAATCTGATACTCTTATGTAACCTTTTATTGTATATATATCCCAAGTGAATAGAGGCAATAGGCCCAAGATTGGGCTCTCTACGGGTAGTTCATATGCATCGTATTAAGTACTCAAATCATCACATTTGCATCAACGCACATTGTGATGAGAATAAAAGATGATCAATTCACCTTCATCGTACTTACTTTGTACGAAACCCCGTTTTGGCTAACTATCTCCACCTGTAATCATTTCTCCTCAATCATTCCACTATTCCAAGACACTGACAATGGAAGTACCATTTTCATTGTAATTCACTATATATACTTGATTATTCCACATTGTGCACAATAACATATAGAGGCTTACTTGATTAAGGAGTTGAGTATAATCATTCGGAAACGACACATCAAATTCCACAGACGAACCACTAGTCCTTGAACATTTTTGGAGAATCCTTGTTTGACTACAATTACTTTTCTGTTTCTCTCCATAAGCAAACCCCTACATACATAGTGTTCAACCACAATAATTAATTTCCCAAATTTAAAGTGTGCACACAAATAAGCATATTAACGTTTAAGAAAGAATTGTAAAGAAAACAGAGAATTTCAAGAATAGAACTAACCTTTGGTTTCGAAGAAGATGAATGGAGAATTGGAAACCCACAAACGGTTGGAGAATTTAGTAACCTCATTTTGAAACCCAGTTGTTGCCTGCCTGCCTGCCTCTGCCTATTTTGATTTTGTTAAGGATATGTGTTTCATTTGTGGACTCTGGTGTGCGGCTCTGAGATGGTATCATTTTTTACATTTTTTTATTTGATTACGGCTAAAAGAAAGAAAAAAAAAAACAAAATTTTGTAAACATAGAATACTATTTTCAAAATAAAAAAATATTGGGTAGGTCTCTTGTAAACTCAATTCCTTATAAGAAGTAAATTTTAAAAAATTGGTAGGTTTGATAATAAAAATAAAATACGCCATAAACATGTATGATAATTTAAACGGTTGAAAATAGTCTTTTTTATGTTGAGGTGCAATAATAATTTCAGTTATAATGACATACATTTGTTAGTGATGTTATGTTACACATATTTTGTTGCACTTTTCAGTTGTAGTGACTTACAATTTTCAACAATATGTTCAGTTATAGTGACTTACACTTTTTAGTAATGTTATGTTACACTTTTTACTCGTATTTTGTTACACTTTTCAGTTATAATAACTTACATTTTTCATTAAAATATTGTGTTTCACTTTTCAAGTATATTGACATGCATTTTTTAATAATATTGTGTTGCACTTTCTAGTTATACTAACTTGCATTTTCTAGTTATACTAACTTACATTTTCTAGTTATAATGACTTATACTTTTCATTAAAAGTTGTGTTGCACTTTTCAATTATAGTGACTTACACTTTTTAATAAAAAAATGTGTTACACTCTTTAGTAATATTGTGTTACACTTTTTAGTAATATTAACTTACACTTTTCAACACACACAATTTCGAAAAAAAATTATCAATAAAAAAAAATTACAAAAAAAAAAATTATAATACAAAAAAAATTAACCAAGTCAAAAATTTTAAGGGTTTACAATATTCTTGAATATTTAAGATGACCAAGTCAACTCAATTCCTTATAAGAAATTGATTCTATGACCAATCGACAAAAATTAAAATAGTTAATACAATTTAAGAAAAAAATATATATATTCACTTATTTTTCATGTAACATTTTTTTTTTAATTTTATGTAAAAAAAAAGATTATTAATTACAAAATAAATTAAAGAGTGTTTGCAATTATTTCTAGTTTCAAAAAGTGATAAAAATAGAGAGCGATAATATTACTTACAACAAAAGGTAGATAGTGTTTAAAAGTATTAAGTATTTTGATAAAAACGAAATATAAATTTTGTTAATTCAGATAATTTCCTATTGATCCTCAAGGCCTAAAACTCTCAATTCTAGATCTGAAATATACAAACGAACTATTGATAACACTCCAAATAAATAAAAACTCATCATTCATCTAATCTTACAACAGCTTCACATCCTTCTGGACACACTGCCTGTCGTAGGTTTCGTCACAAACGTGTTGTTATCAGGGACGCTTTCATTCATGTCTTGCTCGTCGACGTTGCAGCAAAATCCCTGTTTTTGGTATGGTGCTTAGACGATGATGATCGAGATGTCACGCTAAGCAGCCTTTAAAGCCTTTCCTGAGCGCAGTTTCATCCAGGTTCCTCCCGATAAATACAAGTTTGTTTATCCTTTTCTCACCGGCTCCCCATTCCTTGCCCGGGCACCCATCAAAAATAGAATGTACTGCCTGAAATTATTAATAACACAACATACCCTGTATTAAGAACACAAAATCTTATATCCAACTAGTTTGCAATTTGTGTATTTTTAAGCAGTATTTTTGCTTCATTAAAACATATTAGTTCCATGCTGAAGAATGACATATGACTGATATGAGAGAAGAAGAAGAAGATAACCTGGAAAACGTAGCGCTGCTCAGAATCGGTAACTGACAATATTCCTTTCATCCTGTAAAGATCATCTCCTTTCTCCTCTATCAATCTTTCCAGCCAATCATCAAACTGATATATTACAAGAATGAGAATTCAAATATTATTACATTATAGTATTAATAATGGAGTGGGGTAGCCAATCTAGTGATCTACATACAACATTTTTCTAAATAAAATCAGAGCAAGAAGAGAAGCCCTTACATAATCAAGGTCCAAGGTTCCTTCAGAGACAATACTGACGCTGGTGACAGCAGAGTCGTGTTTGTGATCATGATGGTGCCCTTTCTGATGATGATCTATTAAAGGAAAAATAGGAGTAAAAATTATAAGAAACATATAAATGACCTAAGCTGTGGGATAATAATTTCAACAGAACCTATGACTAGTAGGAAATTTTAAACGAGATAGTAGTATAGAGAATTTGACGTAATGGATTTTACTAAAAAAGAATAAGATGATGCAGGAACATTTTTATCAGTAAATATGGGTTTTTGACCCTTAGGATTATAGAGAAATGGAATATAGCCACTTGTTGCCCAAATTGTTATGTATGAGATTATATGATCTTTCTGCCAATGACAATTTAGACTTTTAATATGAGTTGTTTTAGTTTCACCCTTTACAAAATTGCTCAACTTGGAGTACCATTTTTGTTCTTTCTAAAATCTACTTATGAAAATGTCACGCAATGTAAATTCAGCCGTATCAGTGGTTAATGTGGCACAGTGGCAGACCTATTTTCTTAAAGTGTTCTTTCTCTCTTCCATTTCTGCTGCATGCATAATTTGAATATGAACAATGCATAATATAAAGAAGAAATCAAGAATAAGACTAGGCAAGTTATAACATACACACCATGCCCATGTTCATGATGATGGGAACAACGAGAATCATCTGATTTAACATCCGATTCAATCCTGCACAATGCAATGCTTTTAAATATTAGCAAAGTGGTTCGCTAATCATAATCAACAAAATAAAAAAACCCAAGAACTCCATAGGTAAAAGATGACACTTAAAGAAACTTATAAACGTTGCAATTATCGGGTTTTTTTTCTTTCAAAAAATTGAAATAAAATACCTGTCGAGATCATAACCTCCCACTCCCAAAACGAAGTCCATGTCAACTACCCCATACTTAGCTCGTTTTATTTGTGCCATCCCATTGATAGACTGGAAAAGTGAACCAAAATATGCTTGTGAAACAAATAAAAGCAATAGTGACAGTGACAGTTGAGAGCAATATAAGTAATGCAAGACAAAAATAATTGATTTTGCAAACTATCAACTGCAATCATCATTGGCAAAATCATAACAAGAAAGAAGACTTTGTAGAAAGAAATTGATATATATTAACCAAAGGCAAAGAAAGCCTTTTTTTCCTTCCCATTGGAGAAAACATACCTTAATCCTTTCTGTTAGTGCCTCGACTTCAGCCTCACTCACTAAGTCTATCTGTCAATTAATTGAATAAAATAAGTACATGATCATACAGTTTTCCAACGTCTTCAAAGGAACTTATACCAGCTAGAGGTTAGGAAAGAATTAGTAATCCATTTAAATAGAAAATTTGCATACTTTATTCATAATAATGCGGTCAGCAAAGGCAATTTGTTCCACAGCTTCGTTCACCACAAACCTAGGTTTTACTTCATTCAAATGTTTAATTGTATTCACAGAGTCTACTAAAGTAACAACCCCATCAAGTTTTACATGCCTTGAAAGCAGCTCATCACCGTAAAATGTTTCAATCACAGGACCAGGTTTTGCAAGACCTGAATAACATAAAACCACAAACCAGCTAACGTCAATCAGAGAGGATTGATACAACATAAAAAAAAACTAGCTCTTATATGAGTTGAAACTAATTGTATGCATATTCTTTTCACATAAAAGTCACATGCATAATCTACTTCAACAAAATAACCAGACATAGTGACACAATATTGGAAAGAAAAAAGGCTTTTTTTTCTTAGTCCTGTAAGTTTACTCTTTTTATGTTTCAGGACACTCCACTTTTCCGTATTGAATTTTGTCATGTTAGCTTTGAAATTCTACTTTTTAGTCGTTTGATCAGCTAAAACGGGTGAGCAACTGATTTTGAGCTCATGTGGCATTTTTTACAAATTTCTTTATATTTTTCGAATTTTGAATTTCGCCCTATTAAGTTTAAAAACTGGTTATTAACCCGTTGTAGCCTGTCAAAGGAATAAATGTTGGGTTTCGAAAGTTAACAAGATGAAATTCAACTCAGAAAAATGGAGGGCCCAAAAACAAGAAATTAGCAAACTTACGGGACTTAAAAAAACATTTTCCCCTTTGGAAAAGAAGGCATTGAATTGAAGATGCAAAACAGTAATAAAATTACAAAGGAATTGGAAGAAGAAGACCCACTAGCATTGGATTATTTATCAGTGTTATCATCAACATTTACATTCTTGATTCTGCAAGTTATACTTCAGGAAAAGTGCAAGGACATCAATAAATAGTAGTTGCACACACACTTTACATATGTAACATACCCGTTGTTTCTATAACAATGTGATCAAATCTGTCTCGTTTCTTGTTCACCAACTCCAAAAGCATTTTAACAAGATCCCCACGCACAGTACAGCATAGACAACCATTATTTACCATGATAATGTCCTCATTGGATGAAGCATGACTAGCAACTAGAGAACTATCGATATCTACTTCGCCAAACTGCACTCAAAGAAATATCACAAGATTACAAAAAAGCAAAGATCTAGACTAGAGATGTAATCTTTGTGAGAAAAAGTTTGCAATTTTGCCAAAGACGCTTCCAAAAGTACGTTGTTTTAATTTTCTCCCAAGATGAATAATGAAAGTTGAAGTCATACCTCATTCTCTATGACAGCAATCCGCTTTCCATGTTGAGATGTCAATATGTGATTCAAAAGTGTCGTCTGCAACAGTATAATCCACATAAAATTTTCAAACACGATTAGTATCTTTTTGATAGTCGGTAGGGACTATGAAGAAGCTATGACTGAATCATCCAACATCATTTCTAAACACCAATTTAACCAAATCCCAATGACACAACCAACTCATAATAAAGTTGAGGTTTTACTCAAACACACACATTTAACACCATCAGAAAGAAAGAAAAAAAGCAATTCTGACAGCTAAAATTCAATCATATCAGTATCAAAAATCCCAAAAGGCAAACTTCTACTCACAGTTTTCAATAGAAAAACACAAAGAAGCTAAAGCATGCAAATCAAAACCAATTATTATATACTTTCAATCCAAAGCTGAATACACCAATTGCCTCATAGGCCATAGCATCAAGTATTCAAATATACTTGCACAAAACCAAGGAGTATTATATATTCAGTCCAAATTTCAATACACCCAATTGCCTCAGAGCATCAAGTATTCAAATATAATTGCACAAAGCTATTATATATTTTCAATCTAAAGTTCAATACACCCAATTACAACATAGCATCAAGTATTCAAATATAATTGCACAAAACCAAGGAGTATTATATATTCAGTCCAAATTTCAATACACCCAATTGCCTCAGAGCATCAAGTATTCAAATATAATTGCACAAAATCAACTATTATATATTCTCAATCCAAAGTTGAATACACTCAATTGCTTCAGAGCATCAAGTATTCAAATATAATGCACAAACCAATACCACCAAAACGACAACGAGAATTACAGGCAATGATAATATCCCCAAATATGAATACGCACCTTTCCGGAGCCGAGGAAACCGGTAATTATGGTGGCCGGGACACGATTGTCGAGATTCAAAGCAGCGGCAACGGAAGAATTCAAGTCTTGGGTGATGGATTCGATGGAGAAGCTTCGGGAATTGTTAAAACGACAGGGAAGGAGAGAGCGTGGGAGGATTCGGGATGTCGTTTTAGAAAGCAAGAATTTTAGAGCAGTGGCCATTGAAATTGGTGTAGTAGCTGGGAACCTTAAACCCTTAAACCCTGATTATGAGAAGGGATAATAAGAACAAATTCTACTTAATTTTACGGAGTAAGTAATTTGTACTCAACTCCTTTTATGTTTAATTATAGGGTTGGTCTGCTATGGACTCGAGTGCATGTTGTGCATACAGTTTAATAATTGAAAAGTGCAACACCATTTACCAAAAAGTGTAAGTCAGTAAACTGAAAAATGCACATGGACTAGGGTGCACAGCATGCACTCAAGTGCATACTAGACTTTACCTTAATTATATTTTTCGCATTTACTTATTTTATATATATATATATATATGTTCAAAGCTAGGACTATATTTTATTTAAAGAATTAAATTAATAATGTGACTACCATATAATTTTTTTGATGGAAGTTAAATATCCATCCCTTTTTTCCCTCCCCATGACTCGAACCCAGGACCTAAGGCCTAGGCAGTGGTGCTCTAACCACTTGAGCTATCCCACTTTGTCGTGACTACCATATAATTGGTGTACACTAAATGAACCTTAATTAGTAGTCATATACTCCCTCCCCGTCCAATTTCATTATTCTCACTTTTCTTTTTTGGTTGTCCAGCAATTTTATTATGTCCATACCCTTTTTGGAAATAATATTATTCATACTACTTTATCACCACCCTCCTACCATCACTTATTTACCCACTTTGCCACTTACTTTATTCATAAACAATCATTTTATATATAAATGGACCCCACAACATCCTATCATACCCCCAACTTATCTACTTTATACATAAATTAATCAATATTCATTAAAACCCGTGCCCAGAGAAGTGTGCATAATAAAATTGGACGGAGGGAGTATATTTTTGTGGGGTAATTTGTATATAGGACATTTCACCTATAGAAACTAGAAATAAAGACAATAAATTTTAAAGTTAGGAAGAAGGACAATATGATTTATAAAAGTACAGTTTTATCCTCCGTTTAAAATAAAGTCAAAATTTGAATATTCAATTAAGATAAAATAGGAAATTCAAAACATGATTTGAATATTAAATTGCCGGAAATCCAGGGCATAAATGTGTTCGAAAATCAAAGTTTCCTAAATCAAGCTGGATTGTCATATTAAATTACTTTTAATTATATACAAAGATTATTTAAGACTTTTTCAACTCTGTACATCTTTAAAAATTATTATTCAAAAACAAATATATTCAATGCTCTATAAAAAAATATACAATAATTCGTTCAATAATTACATATAATAATTTATAATTATATAGAATAAATATTAAAGATTGTCATATTAATTATAATTGTAACTTCTCCATTAAATTAAAATGCATTAATGTTATTAATGTTATCTTTAGGGGAACTAAAAAAACGGATTATGAACCAGAATAGACAATATTATACAAATCTGGATGGTAAACCGTTACATACACAAAAACAAAACAAACAAAAAAGAAATACATATGATGTAATTAAGTAAGTAACGTGGGGAGTATCGAAAGTGAATATATGCGAAAGTATATGCCAAACAAATATGCACATTGTGATATGTGCATTATGGAAGAAAAATTAGACCATTTTTTTTATATATTTATGACTACTACGATAATCATATTATTATTACGTGGATATCAATAAACTATTCATTTTAGAAATTGTAATTATAATATTATTTATAGAAAAAAATTACATTTGAATATAAGTATGTTTGAAAATGTCAAAAATATATTGTTTGTTTGGATTACGTGAGATAATTGTGGGGAGTAGTGGGTATATTCCTATTTTAAATTAATAATATTGTATTAATGATGATTGACTTTAAAATTGTGGATTGTAACTTTCCAAAAGATATTCATTATTATGATATTTCCGTGATATCATTGGATAGCATAAAAAACATTACATTATGGCTTAAGTTAAGTATATCTGGCCCTATCATAAGAAAACTACGAGTACATATCTAGATACTGCATATTGAAAAATATATGCTAAAGATTGATGCAATGTGTGAATATTAGTTGAATATATGCTAAAATAGCTTTAATATCTAGAAACTTGGTTTTCTCCTCGAATTCGAACTTTAATATCACAACATATTCCATCTCTGACACTGTAAAATAGCTTCTCCAATTAACACATTCAATAGAGCCCTAAATCGCACAAAATAAAACAGGGTAGAATTAGAAAAACTCGAAGATCGAATCGGACAGGGTATAAATTGAAATAACAATGAACCAATCGAATTATTGATTATTGAATTAAAACAACCAGGAATAAAATTGTCTACCTAGATAATGTAATGGTTCTCGAATGAAATTTAGAAACTCAAAATTCACTCTATTTTGGGTATTTCGGTGATGATCGAATGTCGAAGATGAGATTTGAAGATCGAATTATTGATTATCACAGTTGGAAATTGAATATGGAATCATTGCATCAAAACAGAATTCATACCTCCAAAATGGAATGATTCTGGTATCGAAGATAGCGCAATTGAGATTTGCAGATCGATTTATTGATTATTGAAGATTTGATTTGCAGATGGGATTTGCAGCAAAAATGGAGGTGGTTCGGTGATGATCGAATATCGAAGATGGGATTTGAAGATCGAACAGAATTCATACCTCCCAAATTGGAATGATTCTGTTATCCAAGATAGTGAAATTTAGGATTTGGAGATCGATTTATTGATTATGCGCAATTGGGATTTGGAGATCGATTTACTGATTATTGAAGCTGTGATCTGCAGATTGGATTTGCAGCAAAAGGGAGTGTTTCAATGTTGACCATGAAATGCTTTAAATTTAAGATATAATTTTATTTTACATTGATTTGAAATTAAAAAATACCGATAGCTTTAATTTTAATTATTATTTTAATTTAATATATTGGTGTGATGAAAGAGTAAGGGCATAATTGGTCATTTAGTTATGAATTTGACCTTATTCCTAATGCTATATCTTTTTGTCTCTTTTTCTAGTTGTGTCTATAGGATTATCTCTAATCTTAATTAAACTCTATTTTTGTCTCTCAATGATTACATGATACATCTACTTATTTTATTATATTTTTAATTTGGTGTCAAAAAAAAAAAAAAAACTAAAATGTTCTTTTCTTACTTTTTTTTTTATTTATTTAATACTCACCAAATGTAGTCTCATTTATCTTATATTCTCCGTCCACAAAATGTAGTCCCACACTTTATTCCAACTATCACTTAATTATTCAAATTGTCATCAACTTTATTCACAAACAATCATTTTATTCACAATGGACCCCACAATACACTACAATACCCTTATTTTATCTACTTTATCCACCTTATCTACCATTTTTTTAAAACGTGTGTCCACTCTCAATGAGATTACTTATTATGGACGGAATGAGTAATCTTCTAATAACACAATTTATAATGTATTATACTACATCCGTTCCACAATTGTTTGCACTCTTTCCTCATTCACCCGTCCCACAATTGACACAATCCAAAAATGAAACTTTTTCATAAACTCCATCTTAACAATATTCACATATTTACTCAAAATGTCATCATTTTTACCCTTAATACAATCAATTACTTTACTTTATTAATAAAAGTTTATAAAATTACATCTCAATAAATCACTTATTACACTTTTTTTTTTTTTTTTTTTTTTTTTTGATGGCAGGGTTTACAAGATCATAAAATAGAGTTACAAATTACGAGTCAAAGATCTTGATCTTCAAACCAAACGGATATCGCCGTCCACTCCAATCGCGTGAAGAAGAAAGACGAGCTTCCCTTTGTCTTAACACACGTCTAGGTCTCCAATCTTTAAATGAGACAACCCCACACTAAGGTGTTCTCATATCTAAAATAGGAAACAGAATAAACAGACAAAGTTCCACGAGTACCCGATTCAAAAGTACCAGAGCACCAGGGCTCTCGAGACCATCTCAAGGAGCCCAACCATCAAAAAAGTTTCACAAACACAACAAAGTCCGCGTAACAGAGACATCCAACAGAAACAAAAACAAAAACAAAAACTAAGCAATCATCAAAACTACCTAAGAAAGCAATAAAATAGGATCAACGAAGAAATACCCGAACGGTCACCGTGGCTCCGTTACGGACAAGATCTACGTTGATCCCTAACAAGAACTGAAAAAACTACACCAGATCTACAGATCTACAACTCAAATATGCAGATCTACAACTTAGATATGCAGATCTACACCTTAAATCTGCAGATCTACACCTCAAATTTACAGATCTACAACTCAAGCGGAAACCAACAGATTTGAGACGACAACAAAGACAAAGCAGCAACAGAGACAAGAACGATGACGACAACGTAAACGACGAATCTACTACGAAGGCCGATGAAGAAAGGGAGAAGCAACTCTCTAGAGAGAGAAGCTCTCCTTTCTCTCTAAAACCTGAGATTACTAATAATTTTTATTACACTTTTTTCTTAATTTGTGTATGCATAAGACCATGTTCAATGGTGACATTTTGTAAAATTTCATAGCAAAATGTCACCAACATAATAATAAAGTATTGGTTGGATGTCAAAATTGCATGACATTGGGTTGGCCATCCAACCTAGTGTCACTTAAATTTAAGTTTGATAAATATGACACATATCATTATTCTATTGGTTGCTGTGATTTTTTGTGTGATATAATTATATTTGTATATATTGAAGATAATATGTATTAAATAAAAAAATATATATATATCAAAATTCATAAAAAAAATTTATCTATAAATAGAGTTCAATATCGAGCTATTTTGAAATACAAACTAAAATTCTCTCTTTTATCTTGTAATTTTAATTTTGTTATTGAGTTCATTATTTATTTTAAGTGTGATAAAAAAATTCCTATTATAATTACAAATTTAGAATATAAGTAATTTTTATATACCAATTTACACATTAAAATATAGTAAAAATTAATAATATAATATGTATTTAAAAAATAATTATTATTTTTAGGTTGGGTTGGATCAGTGTCACGGATAAAGTATGATAAAGTTAAATTTGGATTGAATTGTATATGTGGATAAAGTTAAATAGAGTCTAACTTCTTCTTCATTAAACATGCGGAGCTTTTAACCCAAAAAAGACTTGAAACTTGAGAGGGAAGAATTAAAAATTTTGAAAAGAAAAAAAAAAAAGAGGGAAAAATGAAATAAAAGGATAAAGACAAAAAGAGGTACTCTCTCGTACGTTAAAAAAAGCAGGTAGCAGAAAGCAAAATTGAAGAAGCAGCTGCAGCTCAACCGATGTAAAAATGGCGGAAGAGACGATTGTATACAGGCGGAGGGTACCCGAAAAGTCAATTAAACGCCATGGCTGCTCACCACTGTATGTAAAAATCCTTTAAATCGTATTCAGAATTCTCTTCAAACTCTTTATAATCCACATTTTTGCACTTCAGGAAAACAAAGGCACTCAAAAAACAGAGATGCAACCAACAAGGTAAGTAAATAAATATGTTTGATTTCATTTCATTTAATTTAATTCCATGTGTATATATTTATAAATAAAGTAGATATGTAATTTTAGTAATATAATGAAGCATAACTGAGTTAGGTTACTTGTTGTTGAAGGTGTAGTTAGGGGAAATTTGAAATTGAAGCAGAATCAGGGGATGATTAAAACTTATAATGATGAGAAAAGTTTCAATTTGGAGTTAGAGGATGAGGAAAAAATAGTGGCATTTTTTGATTTAGAGGTGTTTGAGTCTGAATTGGTGGATGTGGATTTGAGTGTGGAAGCAAGCCATCGAGTAGAGAAGGTCCCGTTTGTTTGTTTAACGAGCGAATCGTATGGTAAACCCATCTTAGGATATCCTCTAGAAGTCGGAGAGGTAACTGAAACTTCCCTTCATTCAAAGGAATTAAGTGTTGGGAGTAGAATGCATCAGCTTGTCTGGACAACTTCGAAAAGAACTCCCGTCTGCTATGTCACGAATTCACTTTCGTCCCTCGTTTCCAAGAGTGTTCAAGCTAGTGAAAACGGTGTCCTCACAAAAGAGGAATCTGGTACGAGAAAGCTGAAGAAATCGAGCCAAACTTGTGTTCCTGTCGAACATATTTTCAGTCGAGACATGAGTTGAAAGCTAGTGAAATCGAGCCAACTAATTCCAGCTGCAAGTAGTTCATTATATCAAAAGAAACTCAACAAGGTTAGTTTTTCCTATTTGAGTTTCCTTGTACTGTTTTTTGAAAAGATTTATGTAATAGGAGTCCTATTTCTTTGTTGTAAAGTTGTACATGATCATTGTGGTAATTTCTGTCTAGGAGAATTAGATGTCTGTATTGTTGCATGTTTCTAATTGGTAAGGTTTGAACTGGTTTTACATTATTCACAATGGTCTGTCTGTCTAATAGAAATCCAATCATCTGATTGATGGATGAATTGTGGCAGTTAGTTAGTTAGATTGAAGAGAGATTGCACTTGTCACGTAAACGTGAACCAAGTTTACACAAGTGTTACTCGTTATATATACTTGTAGCCATCCTTACATCACCCCATTTCCTCTTATTAGCACATGATAAACTAGCTAAGAGCACTTAAGTTCCACTATCGTAATTACGATCCAAAACAATACATTCGAATGCATCCTACAACCGTTTAGAAGAGCCCCCTAAGTAGCTTCATCGGGCTCCGTTGGCATGACCATGTAATGCATAAGCCTGCACAATCATGGAGTTATAGGAATCCAAGTTTTTCTTCTTTCATTTTGATGCAATGCCATGAAAGATATTAAAAGTCTATGACAACAGAGGAAATTTGTTTCATGTGTAAGGAGTTTATTATGTTGCCAGTTTGTGTATTTTGGCCATACATAAATTAAATTCGATGTGCCAACTGCCAAATTCTCGTGTTATATGCTTTTATCGTTTTGCGTATAATCACATTTGTATGCACTCAATTGTAACATACAATCGTTGAGGAAATAGTGGTGGATCAAGGGTTTTTGGAATTCTCCATCCATAACGCTCCATTTTGTCTTCTTTCTTAGTTTTTCTTCCACTTGGGTATCCTCTCTTCCTTATGACCCTAGTAATTTCGAGGATAAAATTTACGGTCACGGACCCATGTGACGGTCCTTGGCAATTAAATTTCATAACATAGAATACATGAAATTAATATAGAACGTAGTAGACACATTCAACATATCCTATGCAATTAATATTTAATGTATGTCGTGGATGAAATGGATATAATAGTGTTATGGTCTACTCCTTGTAATTACCGTCGTTCAATGGTGTAGAAGTCGAAAATCGGTAGTCAAACGAGTTTAAGCCGCCTTGGTGTCGACTAGAGATTTTTTTTTTGCGAAAATAATGTCAAAAAATATAAAAATGCAATTTCACCCCTTAAACGATGAAATTTGGCCAAAAGTGTGCTCGATCGCTCGTACTCTACACAATACGAACATGCTTGTTTTTCGATCGTACTCTATCAGGACAATCTCACATTCCTAGGTCCACAAGTAAAATCGGGGAACACACTATCAAGTATTGAGAGCTACGTATTGCTCTTTTTGTTGTTGGTATTATCGATGTGTCGTGTTCATTGATGTACCCAATAATAAGTAGGAAGAGTTTTACCTCTTCTGAATTTTAATAAAATTTGTATTTTTATTTATTCTTGTGCTTGATTAATTATTTTCTCAACTACTCTAGCCAATTATTGTTATTTTCACTTACTAATATTTTAATGATTTTGCATCGTTTACCTTTAATTATTTGGTGACAAATTAAGACCCTAACAAATACGGACAACAAATTTTATTTTATTTTTGGTTGGTAAAAGGAAATTATAGTATATAACTGGTATGAGTAATACCAAATGATTTACCTGTTCTTTTTTTATAGAAAAAGAGAAATATCATTACGAGAAGTAATTTTGAAAAAGGAAAATAAACTTTTCACCCTATCCGTCACCAGGATGTTACGTTAATTCTTCTTCGATATATCTATTTTGTTTGTTATCTTTGTTTAAAGTACTGAGAGCTACTACTCTTTTTTTGTTGTTGGTATTATCAGATGTTGGTCTTAAAAGGAGTGTCTTAAAAGGAGTGTGACATGTGTATGGGGAGAGGGGAATACACATGTAGGTGTTTTTCAAAAAACTTTTACAATTAATAACACAATTAATAAGACAGTTTCGTTGTGTGCGAGATTGAACATATATCTAGGACAAAGAACAAAGTGGCGGATGCATTAGCAAAATGGGCCGCGGAATATCATTCTTCTCAAGATTGGAGAGCTGATAATATACCTTTACAGTTTAATAGCATAGCTTCGTTTTAAAGTGTTTGGAAAATGTAATAGATAGGCTATGTTGCTGCTGTATTAAAAAAAAATCAGAGTTGAGTAAGTTGTACAAATACCAAGTTCTATGAAAATACTTAATGAAAAATATTCTAACAGATCTCAACAGTAAACAATTTATATGCGGAATAAATGATAGACCCTATTATACTCCTTAAGCAATATGCACTTAGATACTTAGCAAATAAATAAGCATTAAGCAATAGTAAATACTTAAAAACTTAAACAATAAAGTAAATGCAGTAAATAAGAACACAAGACGTATAGTGGTTCGGAGGCTAAACTGCTCCTACATCCACTCTCCTAACTTAATAGAATAATTTCTTAATCACTTGGAATTAACTTATTTTTACAGTGCCAAGGTGCACTCTACTTCTTCTTCTTCTTCTTCTTCTTCTTCTTCTTCTTCTCTTGATTTTTTACAACCATCTCTCGTTGCAATACTCTCAAACTTCTACGAACTCAACAATACTCTCAATCTATCTCTCAAGGTGAAAGTAGAGTTTTATTCTTGTACCAACTTAGTGTGATACCCTTTACATTTTAAGAACTAATGTAAAAGCTATGATATCACTTTCTAGACTTAGGATAATAATCTATGACCTTGCCTAGTGCGGACTAAAGATAACACTCACAAAACAAATATGCTTAAAAGCTTTAATCTCTCGAGTGTTTTGAATACTTTTGAATGCTAAAATATTGCTAGAATGTGTATGGCTTGTAAGTCCCTTAATCTTGAAATGTTTCAAGATATGGCCTATTTATAGAAGAAGCAAACTATCCGTTGGTGGAGATAGCAAGCTTATCCATAAATTTGAACTTTTAAATTGTTCAAGGGCCTGCATGCAAATAGTATATGCATTCATGTCCATTCTGATTTTTGAATTCCATTCTCAAAATTTGTTATGCGCAGTGACAGGTGGCAATAAATTATTGGCTATTTTGGAATTATTATGTCCTTCACGATAACGGTCTTGTACTGGGTAAATGCCTTGTCATCCATCGTCTTTGACCATAAGTGTGCCAAGTCCAAAGTATATGAATATCCAAATTCATGATACTTGACTCATTGTCCTTCATCGTACTTGTCTTCATGACTTCTTAGTACTTGTCACTTGTTCATAACACTTCACCTTCTTATCTTCAATGCTACTTGTCTTCATACTCTTTGTGCTTCCAGGTCATTTGTCATAGATTTAAGAACAATCTATCTAACTAAAAATTTAAGCTCTCTAACATGTGTGAGCTCATCTAACCTGAAAACCCAGGTTTGGCAAATCATCATACTTGAGGTTTTACATAGGGTTTTGGTATCTATTCAAAATCAAATTTTCTTTATTAAAACAAACCATATCCCAACAATTTCCCAATTTTTGATGATACCAAAACCTACTTACTTCAAAAGATTCATAGGGATTTCTTTTTCAGTAGATTTGACAAAACAAGAGACAACTAACATGTATTTTCTATACTAAGAAAATTTTACAGAATATATAAAACTTAAATTAAGTACAAAATCATTTAAATTTTTAGCTAGAGCCTTGTTTTAGACAAATATAGCACAAATAAAAAGACTCAAATATTGTTGTCCAGTGCATAGATAAGATAATCATCATCCAAATAAGATAGCACAAGATAAAAGCAGAAGGTTGTAAACTCTAGCTCTTAGGAGCAACAATTGTTCAGAATTTAAAAACAGAAACAGATAAAGAGTTTATAGCAGTTTTTCAATTCTTGACTTGACCTTCAAACAACTTCATCACTTGCTTGCATCTGACTTCTTCTTCAGAAAGGTTGGGAGTTCCTTGAATAGTGGGGTCAGTTCATAGGATGCAAAGTGCCCGTTTTTCAAGGACATAACCTCTTCATTCATTTTAATCAAGTCTTCATCTTTGACAAGTTGCACAAATTCATCAGTGATGGCTTTTCTGTCAATTCCACTGCCATCATGCTTCATTGGTGGAGTCCAGAAAATCTGTTCAGGAGCTTTAGCAATCACCTTCTCTTTCTGAGCAGCTCCAAGTATCTTGGGATACAGATCTGGATAGTTCTCCACCATAAATCCTTCATATAGACTATCAATGTCTTCAAAATCTCCCCATCTTTTGACAACATAAAAGAGATGATTCCATACTCTTTTTATTTCTTCCCAAGCATCATTGAGTTCAGCAGGAACCCATTTGTCAGTATGAGGGAATCTTTTCAGAGTTACAAGCTTCCTTTTGGCCATGTTCTCCATCATCAAAGCATATGAACTCTGGTAGGATTTTGAATTTCCTGGAAGGAAGTCTTTGTGCCTTTTCAGTCTGCATTCTTCAACATCTTTGAACATTTTAGTCCTTTCTTCAATCACCAGCTTCCTTACTCCTCTTCTGGTCTCTGCATCCTGACCAGCTCCTTTTGCAAAGATGTTGGCAATCTCCTCAAATCCAGGAGTATTGGCTTTTGCAGATTCATCGACAGCAGTTTCAGGAGAAGCTCTTCTAATAGGCAATTTTTCCTCCCTTCTCACCAAGGTCGAGGTCTCCAATTCTTCCATTTCTTCCTCATCATCAGGCTCACTAGACTTATATTTCTTGCTCTTCTCATAATCAGACAGTTCAGCAAGCTTCTTTCTCTTCTGAGTTGGTTTTCTTAACTTTCCAATCATGGTCTTAGGGCAATCTTCCTCTTCTGTAACATCAGTAATCTCCATCAAAGCTTTAGCTTTCCCCTAGCTAATGCCTTTGCTACCTTCCCCCTTACTATTTCCTTTCCCCTTTTTGGCATCATCAAATGCCTCAACATCAATGGGGTCAGCAGGGTTGGCATCAATCTTAGCCATTGTAAGTGATATCTCTTGTTGATAAGTGTCCATCCTCTTCAACTGAGTAGAAATGGGATCAACATGGCTTAACAAAAAGGCAGAAATAGTGGAACTTACAGATTCATCCACTTGTTTTTTCACAGCTTGATCATCTTGGTTCCTCATCACTTTTATCACTTTCTCCAAGTAGGCTTTGAAAAGATCAGAAGCATCATCTAATGAACTCTTCACAGTCTCCTTTATCAATTGATCTATCTGACTTCCCATTGACTGAGTGAGTTTGTCAATATCCTTTGACAGCATCAGAGAGATTTTTATTCCTTCTCCTTGGCAACTTCATCTTTGATTTTTAGAATTTCTTCTTTTTCCTTCTTTATCAAGTCTTTTTCATTGTAGAAATGTGGTAACAACATTTGACATGATCTGGGATGACTCTCCAAGCTTGAGGGTTGAGTCTTTCACATCTTTTCCAACATCCTCTATCTTGTTGTCAAAAGACACAAAACTTTTCTCCACAGCCTCCAGCTTAGTGGATGTAGAGTTCATCTTTTCTTCCAAACTTTCAACTTTGATACACAGATCCAAGGAGTTGTTATCAACAGTTTCCTCCAGATTCTCCATCCTTCTTGTCATTCTCTTTGCTTTAGAATTCAGATTGAGTAATGACTTGTGCTGGGCTTCATTAGTGTGAATAATTGTCTCATACAAGCTGTCTCTAACATATTTTCCCATATTTAGGCAGAGTCCTACCACATTCTCCAATTTATTTCTCTCAACAACTTCAATTTGTTCAATCTGAGTATTGAACTCCTCTTGCACAACTTTCAACTTCCTTTCTTCTTCATCAATGATGCAAACTTCAGTCAGTGGCAGTGCATCAAGGTGAATTGGGAACTCCATCGAGGTTGATGGTGCTGCAGTTATGACCTCATTTTCCAAGGTCTTCTTCATAGCAGCTTGTTCCTCAATTTTCACAGCATCTTCCACAGCAGTATTGGCCTCAGCTTCATCTGTCTTGCCTCAACTTCCATGACTTCAGTAGGAGTTGATTCAACTAACTCAACATCATGAATTATAGGAATTTCAGCAATTATGTCAGTTGGAGCATCATCCATCTTGACAATCTCCATAGATTTTGTGCTTTTAGTAGATTGAACAGCTGGCAAGGCTTCTTCTCCAGTGGTCTCAATCAAATGATCTTGGTCACCTTCACTTGAGTCACCATTCTTTATCTCTTCAATGTCAGTCTTTACTCCATCAAAGAAATCTTTTTCAACAATAGTATCTTCTTCATTTTTGTCCTCCTCCATATTGACAATTTCATCTTGTTTACTTTCTTCTTCTTTGTCCTTAACACATTTGGACATCTCCTCTGTCTTGTCCTCAGTCTTCTTGGACATGCTTTCATCCTCCTCCATCTTGTCATCAAAATTCAAATCAATACCAGAAAAAATTATTGATTGAATGGCTTCTTTCGGAATTTTTATGTTAGCCAGATTGACAAACTGCTTTTCATCAGTCAATCAAAGGTAGATTCCACCTCAGCAAATTCTGCCAACCTTGCTTCCTCATTCTCCCACCAGTCAAGTCCCTTGGACTCAATGACTTTTCCAATGTCATACATTGATTTCTTCCTTATGTCAACAATCAACCTAAGATCATAGAAAGTGGATCTTAAGTCTAGTTATCTGGCAAGTTGAGGGTAAAGTTGGTCTAAAAAGAATTTAGATTCATCTTTCAATAGCATCCTATAGGTGTAATCTTGGGCATTATCTAAAATGGGTGAGGGCTGGGATGAAGTTTCTTCAAGAGAAATAGGTATGGGGGTATCATATTTGTAGGTGACTTTCAGAATGGTTGGATCATTTATGTGTGGGGTGGTTTCAATAATTTTTTAGGGGTGGTTGGTGGCTCTAGATCATTCAGATCCAGCTCTCTTGGTGACATATCTCCTGCATTATCACCTTCATCATCATCATCCTCTGAACCTTCTAGTTCAGCTTGTTCATCAACATCTATTTCTTCTTCATTAGAAGTATCATCATACTCCTCTGCTGATTCTTGTACACTTGAACTAGGGCTTGACATAACCCTCTTCTTTTTGGATTTTGATGCTTGTTCAACCTCCTTTCCCTTTCCTTCCTTCTTAGCTTTTTCAAGAATGCTAATCACCATCCGTGTTGCTTCATCGCTCTTTTGCTTAGTAGATTTGGCTTGTGTTCTTGTTGAAGTCTTGGATGATTTGATATCCAAGCCCAATCTCTTATGGGTTCTTATAGATAGCTTCCTAAACAGAATTTTGGTGGTGTTGAACTTGACTCCATCTTCAACAATATCCTCTGGTCCTTTCTTATACAGGAATGCAACAACCTTGGTGCAAAAAGCAAGTTTCTTTTCTATGAACACCTTCCTCACATCAACAACCTTGTACAGGACTGCTTTCACCAACCTTACTTTTGATCTGCTGATCTGATCATAGCTTCTTGTGGTGCACATGACAACCTTTGCAACCACATCCAGTAGAATCTGATAGTCCTTCTTTAGAACTCTTTTATGTAATCCAGATTTGAGAGGTGCTGGCTTATCCATCCAGTGATTTGCAACTTCTTTCTCTTGGTGTCTCATGTATTCTTCAGGGCCCTCTCCAACAACATTCAAGCCAAATAAATCATCAAAATCTTCTTCAGTGAACTCGGATTTCTAAGCTGTCCTTTTGGTTGTGTCTGGTTCATGAGTCATGATGTACCCAGATCCAGAACTCTTCTGAGTAAAAGTGCCTAAGAACTGAGTGGTTGCTAGCTCCAGGCATGTTATGGGAATGGCTTCAAACCATTTTCTCAGTCCAGCTTGCTCCAACCAAGTAACTACCCTCTTGGTATGTTTGTTTGCCAGGTTGTCAAAGCATACAGTCTGCTCAAAGTGGAACATGGTCGATTCACTCAAATAGTTCCAGTTGATATCCAAATCGGGGTGATTGAAGTCAACTAAAATAAAATCAAACATAGTATTAGTATAGGCATATTTTGAAATCAAAGATAATCCAGAATCTTCATATTTTAACACTGAAATATATGATTAGACTATATTTAACCACTATCTTAGTAGTCAAATCTAAGATTTATTGTGGATATTCACAGAGCATGTTTACAATCAACAATACCATATCCAACAATGTATTTAAGCTCTTAATCACAATGTCAGATGTGATACATGCAATATTTGTAACATTCTTAAACATTTATGAAGCTCTCAGCAATAAATAAATATGAATCTAACAATATATCATACAATGAATATAGGATCAAGTTTAAAGTTCAAACTCAATCATTGAAATAAAACAAAGCATGTTGTGTATCTAGAAAGTTTGATGTTTATGCATGTTTTCAAATGATGAAAATGAGAAATACTAACCCATTTTCATAGTCATTTTAGTGAAAGTATTAGAGCTTAGAGCAGAGCTTGAGGATTCTTGAGAAATTTTAGCTTAGGGCTTTTTTCAGAAAGTTTTAGAATTCGTAAATGGTGAAAATTTCTAAGTCCTGCTTTTATATGCTCTTAGCTGTACGTTTGAAAACTTGCTAGGTGTAGGGCTGATATTAATTTTATTAAAATCAAAGGCTCAGATCAATTTTGTTACACCAAAGGACACAAATGTCGTGTCCAGTAAACAATAGAGCACTTTTTCAGAAAATCGTTCAATTGATCGTCTTTTAGCAAAAATCTCTTGTTTGACGGTTATGAGCATTAAATGCGTACTATAATGGTGAAAAAAGTTTAACTTATATGAACAGAAAAATTTATCTGCAGCCAAGTGACAACTTGACTAATAAACCTTGACAACTTCCATTGAAGTTTCTCATGTACTTTGACATCTTCTAAGTTGTCCGTCGTAAATTCCCTCGTTCTTGACAAGTATCCTTCCTTGGATTTTATCTCAGAATTTGTTCATGGATTTTATCCATAAATGATTCAGAGCTTTGAATCATTTGCTTTGTCCAAGATTTTCCTGCATGAAAATTCTTGAAGTAATGTCAGTATGTGTAAAATAGATTAACATGTAATAAATGATCCTTGAGTTTGTTACATCTATCTTGTCCTTCATCTGAGTTCTCATTAGATGCATTCTAAGTTCCCCCTTGGATTAAATTAGTATCTCTAGCATGATCAAAGTATTTCCTTATACTTTAAGCATGTTCTTCAGGATCTAATAAACAAAGTTCCATGGATAGTTCTTTGAACCTTGTCTCAGCTAGAGGTTTTGTGTGAATATCAGCATTTTGCTTATCAGTATGAATCTTTTCCATTCTGATGTCCTTTTTCTCAACATGATCTCTTATGAAGTGATGTCTGATATCCACATGTTTACACCTTGTGTGACTACTTTATAATCCCTTAGTTGTTGCTTGAGCCATAGGATATGTGCACAACAGCTTCCAGCAGCCATGTATTCAGCCTCTGTGGTTGATGTAGCTACAGAAGTCTGTTTCTTAGAAAACCATGAAATCAACTTGCTTCCTAAGAATTGACAAGTGCCAGTAGTTGATTTGTTGTCTATCCTACATCCTCCATAGTCTGCATCAGAATACCCAGTCAACTCAATGTTGTCTTCAGATGGATACCACAATCCCAAGTTCACTGTGCCTTTCAAATACCTAAGTATTCTCTTGGCAGCCTCTAAGTGACTCTTCTTTGGATTGGACTGAAATCTAGCACAAACTCCAACTGCAAAAGTAATATCTGGTCTGCTTGCATTTAGATATAATAGAGAACCTATTATTGCTCTATATTCAGTGGGGTTGGTATCTACACCATCAATATCAGGATCCATTTTCCAATTTGTATTCATAGGAATCCTAACTGGTTTGCTATTTTCATAGCCAAATTTCTTGATCATTTCCCTAGTATACTTAGCTTGATTGATGAAGATTCCTTTCTTTGTTTGCTTAACTTGTAGTCCTAAGAAAAAGTTCATCAATCCCATCAATGACATCTCAAACTTTCCTTGCATGAGGTTTGAGAATTTCTTACACATATCCTCATTAGGTGAGCCAAAAATGATATCATCAACATATATTTGTACTAAAATAATATCATTTCCTTCACTTATCCTAAATAAGGTTCTATCAACTGTGCCCTTCACAAATCCATTATCCAATAGGAATTTTGATAAAGTCTCATACCAAGCTATTGGTGTTTGCTTGAGACCATAAGGTGTTTTCTTTAATCTAAACACTTTATCTCCTTCTTCAAAACCAAGTGGCTGCTCCACATATACCTCTTCCTTAAGCACACCATTCAATAATGCACTCTTAAAACCATTTGATATACTTTGAACTTCATATGAGCTACATATGCTAAGAACAACTTAATTGCTTCTAATCTTGCTACTGGGGCAAAGGTCTCATCATAGTCTATTCCTTCATGTTGACTATAACCTTTGGCAACTAGTCTGGCTTTTTTTCTAATTATAACATCATTTTCATTCTTCTTGTTCTTGTAAACCCATTTTGCTCCTACAAGTACAACATCCAGATGTGTTGGTCTGTCTACCAGCTCCCAAACATCATTCTTCTTCAACTGATTTAGTTCTTCTTGCATAGTTGTTATCCAATTGGAGTCTTCTATTGTTTCTTCAATGGTTGTGGGTTCTGTTTCATAAAGAAAACAACATAATAAGGCACTCTCTCCATGTTGTCTCCTAGTGGTTATTCCACTAGTGGGATCACCAATGATCTGGTCTGAAGGATGAGCATCTAGCCATGTCCTTCTAGACTGATCATTTTTAGATGAATTATTCTCATCTGGTTCAATATTTAGTTCAACATAGAATTCAGGAAAATTAAAGGCTAGATCAGTTTCATAATCAGGGGTGTTGTCCAAGTCATTGACATTGGCATTCTCAGATTAAGTTCCCCCTAAATCATTTGATTCTTGTACTCCCTCAACATTACCAGCTTCTTCATTGGGAGTACTTACCTCAGGTGTAGTGGGTTCATTCAACTCAACATTGCAATTTCCCTCAGGTGCATTGTCCTCAGGTGAATTGGCTTCATTTTGATTGACTTCAGACATGTTGGATATATTGAAGCTGTCCAAGTCAGGATAGTTCACATCAATGAAGATTGATTCCTTTCTTTCATCATCCCTTTGCCTTGACACCTTTGTGTTGGTTTCACCATGGGACTTGTCTTCTTTGGTTGAGGTACAGTGCTTGAAAGAAAACTCATCAAAGATAACATGGGGTGTTTCTTCAACAATAAGAGTTCTACAATTATAAACTCTAAAAGCTTTGCTAGATGAAGAATATCCTAGAAAGATTATTTCATTAGCTTTGCTGTCAAAAATCTTTAATTGTTGTTTCCCATTATTGTGAATGAAACATGTGCAACCAAAAATATGAAAGTAAGAAATTCTTGGTTTTCTCCCTTTGAAAAGTTCATAAGGGGTTTTTCCTTGTTCCTTAGTTAGCATTGATCTGTTTTGGGAATGACAAACAGTATTGATTGCTTCAGCCCAAAATCTCTTTGGAATCTTTGCTTCTGCTATCATGGTTCTTCCACCTTCTTTGAGTGTTCTTACTCTCCTCTCAGCAACTCCATTTTGTTGAGGTGTTCTTGCTGATGAAGTCTCAAGAGTGATTCCATTTGCTTGACAATACTAATTTATGTATGAGTTGATGAATTATGTTCCTTTATCTGGTCTGATCTTCATAATGCTTAAGCCTTTCTCATTTGTAATTTTCTTCATAAGCTCTGGCAGCTTCTGTTGAGTCTCCTTCTTCTTTAGAAAGAATATTACTCAAGTATATCTTGAGAAGTCATCCACTACTACTAGTGTATACTTCTTTCCACTGATGCTCACAGGGGTAATGGGTCCAAACAAATCCATGTGAAGTAACTGTAGTACTCTTGCAGTTGAGATGACAGCCTTTGTTTTGAAGGATGTTTTGACTTGTTTTCCTTCTTAACAAGCTTGACATACATGTTCTTTTGTGAATACTTCATTTGGTAGGCCATTTGCTAAAGATAATCTTGCAAGTTTGTTCAAAGTATTGAAGTTCAGGTGGTTTAGCCTTTTATGCCATAACCAACTGAGATCTTTTAAACTTTTTGCAATCAAGCAAATATCTTCAGGAGATTTGCTCCAATCTGCAAGGTAAACATTTCCTTTCCTTGACCCAGTTAGTAGTAGCTGTTGATTAGATTTGTTCTTAATATAACATAAGTTACTAAAAAACTCAACATTAAAACCTTTATCACAAAATTGGCAATAAATTGTGTTTCAAACCATAGACATATGAAACATTTGAAGTACTTACAGTACCAATTTTGAGAGTTCCATAATCTTTGGTTGAACCTTGTGAATTGTCACCAAAAGTCAATTGTGGTCCATTTTGTTCAACAAACTCAGTGAGAAGCTCCTTGTTTCCAGCCATATGTCTTGAACATCCACTGTCCAAGTACCATGTAAGTTCTTTAGAGCTTCTTTTCTTTGTAGATGAAACCATTGGAACCTGTTACAAATCAAAACTTAGGTACCCTTTGGAAGTTGGGTCCTAGAGGGTTAGATATACCTTTTGGAACCCAAACTTGCCTTATTTTTATTACTTGAAAGAGGCTAATTTGATTTCCATAAACATCTAAATACACAATCTTCCTTTTAAATGCCTTAGGTTGAGATTGAGTATTAGTGTGAATCTTGGATGATTTAGAAGAGTTATATTTATTCTTGTGAATATATCTGCTAAATCTATCTTTTGATTCATGTGCAGCATGCTTGAATCTTTGTGGATAGGTATTCAGATTACTTGATGTCCTTGGCATGTAGGATCCAAGTATTTTGTACTCATTGTACATTGGCTGGAAATCCCTTTGATTATTTATTGTAGGCCTTCTCATTTGAGTTGGTCTTCTTTGAATACCTTGGGGTCTTCATGCCTGAGTCTGAGAGTTTTTCAGGTGATATGTCCTCCATTGACTTTTACTCATCTGAATTGTCTCAGGCCTCTGAATCCTTGTCTTAGATTTTGCAACCTTTGACTTGGTATTCAGGATTGTTGGTACAATGAGTTGTTTATCTTTGTTCATTGTCTGTAGCAGCTTTGGTTCAACAATTTCAGTCTGAGTCACAGATCTTACAAAGACTCTCTTAGTAATACTTGTTAAAGTATCACTAAGGCATGGTGAAGATACTTCATCTGGATTGTAACCAAGTCCAGATTTTTTAGTCATAGGCCTTTGCATTCCTTGTATTTCATCTATTGTATTAGATGGTTTGTACAAAGCAGGCAATTTTATTTTCAGACTCTCTTCACTCTTTTTAAGATATTCATGTTCCTTGAAAAGATGGTCAAACTTAGCCATCAATGCTTGGTAGTCTGAGTCCTTACTCTTATGAAGTTTAGCTTGCTCTTCAAACTTATTAAGTTGTTCAGATGACATGTCCTTCAGAGTATTCAACTCCTTAGTCAAGTTATTGCATAACTCATTAGTTCTCAGATCATGCTCAGTTTCAGTTTGAGTAATTCTTTCAATCTTAGCATTCAAGGCTTTGTTTTTTTTTAAGGTCTGATCATGAATTTCTTGAAGTCTCGTGAAGTCTTCCATCAACTTATCAAAGGTAAGTCTCAGGTTGTCTTCATTTGACATCATTGTGTTACTAGAATTGACAGAACTAGAATTAGATTGTACCTCATCATTGTCTTCAATAGCCATTAGACATTCTTCATCACTGCTGTCATAGAACATCTCAGATGATGGAGATGGAAGTTGATCATCTTTAGAGGTTTCTTCTTCAGCTTTCAAAGCTTTCCTTTTTCCATATTTCTTGTCCCTCTTAACTTATCTTTCCTTCCTCTCCTTGGAAGACAGCTCTGGACGGTCATATTGGAAGTATCCTGTCTTTTTGCAATTGTAGCATACATCCTCATCTTCATCCTTCTTCTTTTCAGTATCTCTCTTTTTTGTTGATGAAGATGGTTCTTCTTTGGAGTTGTCCCTTCTGGATCTTTCATCATTCTTCTTTTCAGGTGAGTTGTATCTTCTTCTCCTGTCTTGGTAATACTTCTTGTATTTACCAAATCTGGAGTTTAGCTTTTCAAACCTTCTAGCCATCATTGCCAACTCATCTAAAATGTCAGCCTTGGAAACTCCTTTTCCACTTTTGCTAGACTTGCTGACTTTCTTGGATTCAGGTTCATTGGATTTGGCCTTCAAAGCAATTCCTTTGCTTTCAGGTTCCTCAGTGTAGTTCTTCCTGTTCAAGTCATATTCATATGTTTTAGGTTCTGAGAACACCTGTTGCATTGGCATTATTGACAGATCCTTTGTATTCTGCATCATGACAGCATACAGATTCCATTTGGATGTCAAGCTCCTAAGGATCTTCAAGGCCACTTCTCTCTTGGAGTATTCCTTTCCAAGTGAGTTGATCTCATTCATGATGTATGTGAATCTTCCATCCAGTTGATCAATGTTTTCATCAGACTTCATTGAGAATTGCTCATGCTTTTGAATAGCAACTTGAAGTTTGTTTTCCTTGATCTTGTCAGTTCCTTCACACATTAGAGCTAATGTGTCCAAAATCTCCTTTGCAATTGTGCAGTGAAACACTCTACCCATTATAGCATCTAGAATGGTTTGATATAGGGTGTTCATTGCCACAAAGTTGTGATTCTGCTTCTTTATTTCTTCAGGAGTGAGCTCATCATCATCTTTTGAAATTTCTTGTGCTCCAACTGCTCTTTGGGCTTCTGTGACATTTGTGTTTGGCTTCATGAACACAAATGGACCTTTAGTAATCACCCTTAGCATTTCATCATGAAGACAAGCCAAGTGAGCTCTCATCCTTATCTTCCAGAAGTCATAATTCTCAATAGAGAACATGGGCAATTTCTGGTAAGATATCTTGTTGATGGGGTTGGTTCTCATAGCAGTAGGTGGTGGAATAACTACACCATAATTCTCAGAAGAAGATGTGTTAGGCATATTGAGTATTAAAGATAATGAATATCACAGAAAGTGCACAAGTAGATCAGTTTAGGTAACCAAAGTTAGTCCTCAAAACAGTGGTCTTAAACCCCTGCTCTGATACCACTTGTTGGTCCCAAAAGGAGTGTGACACGTGTAGGGGGGGGGGGGGAGGGAATACACGTGTATGTATTTTTCAAAAAACTTTTACAATTAATAACACAAATAATCAGAGTTGAGAGTAAGTTGTACAAATGCCAAGTTCTATGAAAATACTTAATGAAATATTCTAACATATCTCAACAATAAACAACTTATATGCGGAATAAATGATAGGCCCTATTATACTCCTTAAGCAATATGCACTTAGATACTTAGCAAATAAATTAGCATTAAGCAATAGTAACTACTTAAAAATTTAAACAATAAAGTAAATGAAGTAAATAAGAACACAAGACGTATAGTGGTTCGGAAGCTAAACTGCTCCTACGTCCACTCTCCTAACTTAATAGGATAATTCCTTAATCACTTGGAATTAACTTGTTTTTACAGTGCCAAGGTGCACTCTACTTCTTCTTCTTCTTCTTCTCTTCTCTTGATTTCTTACAACATTCTCTCGTTGCAATACTCTCAAACTTCTACGAACTCTACAATACTCTCAATCTATCTCTCAAGGTGAAAGTAGAGTTTTGTTCTTGTACCAACTTATAGTGATATCCTTTACAGTTTAAGAACGAATGTAAAGGCTAGGATATCACTTTCTAGGCTTAGGATAATAATCTATGAGCTTGCCTAGTGGGGACTAAAGATAACACTCACAAAACAAATATGCTTAAAAGCTTTAATCTTTCGAGTGTTTTGAATACTTTTGAATGCTAAAATATTGCTATAATGTGTATGACTTGTATGTCCCGTAATCTTGAAATGTATCAAGATATGGCCTATTTATAGAAGAAGCAAACTATCCGTTGGTGGAGATTGCAAGCTTATCCATAAATTTAAACTTTTAAATTGTTCAAGGGCCTGCATGCAAATAGTACATGCATTCACGTCCATTCTGATTTTTGCATTCCATTCTCAGAATTTGTTATGCGTAGTGACAGGTGGCAATAAATCATTTGCTATTTTGGAATAATTTTGTCATTCACGATAACGGTCTTGTACTGGGTAAATGCCTTGTCATCCATCGTCTTTGACCATAAGTGTGCCAAGTCCAAAGTTTATGAATATCCAAATTCATGATACTTGACTCATTGTCGTACCTATCTTAATGACTTCTTAGTACTTGTCACTTGTTCATAACACTTCACCTTCTTGTCTGCAATGCTACTTGTCTTTATACTCTTTGTGCTTCCAGATCATTTGTCATAGATTCAAGAACAATCTATCTAACTAAAAATTTAAGCTCCCTAACATGTATGAGCTCATCTAACCTGAAAACCTAGACTTGGCAAATCATCATACTTGGGGTATTACATATGGTTTTGATATCTAATCAAAATCAAATTTTCTTTATTAAAACAAACCATATCCCAACACCAGATGTGTTGTTGATGTACGTAATAATAATAAGTGGGAGGAGTTTTACCTCTTCTTGAATTTCAATAAATTTGTGTTTTTTTTTATTCGTTTGATTATGGCGAGAGGAGACATTTTTTGGAATTACTCGACATTTCCCTCGTTATTCCAATTAGCGAGGGCATTTTCCTCGCTATTGCTCTCGCCATTTTGCCTTTTTTTGTTGTGAACGTACACACAAATTATAGTGTGTGTAATTACTAATTAATATGTTCCCTTCATTCATCTATACATTTTTCATTTTGTCTTTTTGGTGTGTTCGATCAGCCTAAATGTACGAATACAAGCAGCAGTATGATTTTTATTGCAACTTAAAAAAAAAAACTATATAGTGCACTTATTGCATTACCGACATCCACTATAATAGAGAGTTTTTTTTCGATAACATATCAATCTCACATTCATTTAACTTATGTGTCATTTTAAGATTAATTAGAATACACCTATCATTTTATTAAATTAGGTTACTTTCCCAAAAAAAATGACATGTCATTAAAGAGAGATGAGTTATAATTAAAAATTAATGTAAATTTAACTAATCCTTTATTACATTTTTATTTATTAATAAAAAATTAATATTTATAATAGTAAATGTAATTTTTCATTATGATATATTATTTAAATTATTTAGTAATTACTGTATTTAAAGCATATTATTTAAATTTTATTTATTGAAAAATTAGAAAATATATTTTAATATTTGACACATATATTATTTAAATATATTTATAATGTAATATAATTATATTACTTTACATAGTGAACAAAATATTTGTATATAGGATCATTTCAGGTAATACATGAGATTTTTTTAATTATTTAAATATATAATATATTATAAATATTTATTTTTATTGATATTCCGCTACGCGAGAATTATCTAATATATACTTCCTCCGTCCCAAGATTTTTTACACACTTTCCTTAATCGGCGTCCCAACATTTTTTACACACTCCAAAAAAGGAAACAACTTACATAATGAATTACCAATAATACCCATCTTTTATTTTACTTTTTCTTCCCTTTAGTCAAATCACTCCACTTTAATCAATGAATTATCAATAATACCCCTCCTTTATTTTACTTTACACATCATTTTATTCCATTTTCTTAATTTCCGTGCCGATCAAAGTGTGTAAAAAATTTTGGGACGAAGGGAGTAATAATTTATCGATGGCCCAACACATGTGCTGCACACCACTCAAAAAAAGGACATGAATATATGGGCTCTATCTCTCTTGTTGACGACAAAATTAAATTAATTAATAGTATTAATTACTGTGAGCCCATACCATTAATAAATTAAACACATCCTATTTTAAGATAACATTTTTTATTTTGAAAAATTCAGCCCATAGCGTGTCAGTTGTTTATAGGCCGGTGTGATCGATTTGTGGATCAGTGGATGATGCACAAGATGGTATAATTAAAGGATTTCTTCAATATATAGATTCAATTTTTTTGGAGTATATTAATTGATTAATAAAGTTTACCTCTTTTTAAATTTAATTATCCATATTTAGTCACTATTAAAATTGATCACTCAATTTTTTTTCAATCAAAATTGATCATGTCGCCAAATGATTTGTTATTGACTAACAAGTGAGGATGGAAACCTAATTATTTAAGAAATTTATACACAAATGTTATTTTTTTTATAAAGGTGTGAAAACTAACGTGAAATAGAGAAAAAAAAAAGTGTGAAAACAAATTTAATGTTATAATAATTACTCCATCAGTAGGAAAGTTAGTAAATATAATTCATTTGACAGAAATTTTAAGAAATATTGATTGTTTATGTATAAAATAGAATAATAAATGGGTGTGATAGTGTATTAATAGTTCTTAAAATGAATTATACTTACTAACTTTCCATTTATTATTAATACTAAATATCATAAATGGATGTTATTGACTATTAAAATACTCGATTACCAATTTGTTCTCAATATCATTTTGGTGACCGTATATTTGAATACTTGGTGCTATAAGGCAATTGGGTTTACTCAACTTTGGATTGAAAAAATATAGAGTATTAGAGAATTAATATAAATAAATTGACTCTTAAAATTGGCAAGTCTAGTTTCTATAGTTCGGATTTAGAATTGAGATCGAGTTTTTTTTCTAATTTTTTTGAATTAACAAAATTTATATTTAATTTGTTTTTATAATTATACTTTTAAACACATCTACCTTTCTTTTGTTGCAAGTAATATTAGCATACAAGAAAAGAAATGGAGCTGCCTTAACCACATAATTATAAAACGGTGCCATTAAAAGAAAATTTCTATCTTTCCATTTTGAGTGCTTCAATACAAAATTTCTATCTTTCCACATCAAATAATTATTCCTTTCATGCATTAATCAATTTATTTATTATTATTTACAGCCAGTCAACACATTATAATAACTCTTGGTTGCAGCACATGGGTTGGACTATCTATAATTTATAATGTCGGTAATGCAATAAGTGGAGTATATAGTTTTTTTTTTAATGAAAAAATAAATGGTAAATATTGTCCAAGCTTGATTGGGATCGTGAGCCTTTCAAGTCAAGTATTTATGAACTCAAACTCAATAGCTACTCGAGTAGCTCGAAATTCACTCAACTCGATTAACTTTGAGTCGATTTCAATATTTTTGTAAGTGTCGGCAATTCAATTTGGAAAAACTATATAACTACTTGCTAGGCCCCAATTCCAATTCAAATTAATAAGAGATAAGGGTTGATTTGAAAAGTTAACTACGTACTAGCTAGGCCCCAATTAACCGTCTCATCTAAAAGTTCGAACTTGTAGAGAAGTTGTTAATTAATTCTTATATATTAGTTCCTATTTTTACAAAAATAACTAACGATAAATAAAATTAGTTGGTGAACATTGTAAAACTCAAAAACAATTTAATTTAAAATATGAATATGTAGTAGTTAAAAAATTTAATAATTTTACCAAAAACAAGGGAGGATAAAGTACTGAAGGAAATAGGATATGAAATTTGGGGTCATATTTTAATGCAGATCGAGATAGGATATGAAATTTGGGGTACGTCTAGCTAGCTTCCAATTAAATTTTATATTATATTAATGGAACGGCGTCGTTTTATATATCCTATGTGCTATATAAGCAGCCTTAACCATGCATATCTTTCACATATTCATTTCAACTTGTTTTAATTACTCCTTCTCTTGCCACCATGTTTGCTTTTGGCATTGCCGCATTGCCAGTGTGGGATCCAATTAAGTACGTAATTATATTTATTTATTTGTGATTATTACCGCATTAATTATATAAATTGATTCACTTAATTGGTTAGTTTTCTCATTTAAATTTAATTACTTAATTTTTTGATCAACTATGTTTTCATTACGGTGTGGATTTTAATCAATATATTTTTATGTTTAATTAATTAATTAATTATTCCCATTGGATTTTAATCGATATATTCTAGCTAGTAGTATTGCATGATAACTGAATTAACATATATATACATTCAATTTTTAATTTCTTTATATCAATTAATCCATATGTTATAAATAGTATATGCTGACCTTTTGTAAATGTTAATGGTGATCAAATTTCGTTGATTTCTTGTTTTTATAATCATATAATAAGTTTTTTTTTTTTTAATTTAATTACACTTGCAGATGGAAGCGTACTTAAGTTCATCATGCATCCGGAAGGATAAGGAGGACATTTTACACCACTCAAACTAGAGGTTAATCTCTTTATTAGAAGAATAATGTCAAGAAAGGGCCTTGGTCTTATTACCCCATCCAATTATTCGAATTTATAACAATTCACCTTTCACCTTATCCTCCACCGTGCATGGTGCTAGTTTCATTTTCTATTATGTTTGTTGTCATTGTTTAATGTACTGATATCGTTACTCCTCCTTTTGTTGTTAGTGTTATCGATCTACTGTGGTGATGTACCTAATAATAAGTAGGAAGAGTTTTACCTCTTCTGAATTTTAATAAAATTTGTATTTTGTATTTATTCTTATGCGTGATGCGGCCAACAAATGTTCATTCGTTCCTAAAAAGCTTACAGTGAATATTGGGCACGTAGTTTAAGAAAAATGTGTAATGATTAAAGTGTTGGGTGATAATTTTATACACTTTTATATATAAAGTACTCCTAAATGAAAAGGTTGGATTGAGTGTATGTATATATGGTGGGCCGAAAAAGTAATGACATAAAGGGTAAATATGTTTATATTGTGAGGGTGGAGATTGTGATGATTGTTTCCAAATTTTGGTATGCAAACTTTTGTGAGACAATTAACTAAAAAAAGTATGAAGGGTCTTTCTATCGTTAAGAAGGCTTGGCACCTCCTGATAACAGGATACACATTAAATACCATTTGATCATTGATCCAACGTACATGATTATTTGTATATGATTGCACTTCGCAATAATGCGTTTTTCTTAAAATGACACGTAGACGAAATGATTCTGAGAGCGACAACTCAGTAAGTAGGAACTCCCTATTAGTAATATATGAGATTTAATTTACATTATATGTACACACTAACAAAAATATTTCTCCCCAATAAATTTGAATGTGCATTAGCGTTCGCCCATATTAGATGGTAGTTCCATGGTTCTAAAGATGCATGAGATGTACGTTCGGGGGATTTACATTATATGTACACACTAACAAAAATCTCCCCCATAAATTTGAATTATCCATTATATCCCTAACTCTTAAAAAATCACTATATCACCTTTAATATCAATAAACATTCTTATATTAAAACTCGTGCAAACAGTAAATGTTCAATTAATAACGAGACGGGGAAGTATTTATTTGGTGACGAAAAATTAAGAAAAAAATAAAAATGTTGTGCCTGCAAATTTAGATTAATTATTGTCACACCTTAGTTTTCACAATAGTATAAATTTTACAAAAATAATTGACAATATAAAAAAAATAAAAGGGTATGAAGTATGAAGTAAAGTTTTCACTTAAAAAAAAGAGAGAGACTTACAAATTTATTTACCAAAAAAATTATTTGATATACAATGTAAAACTCAAAGTGTAATATTCCATAAATTAGCTTTTACTAAAATAAAATAATAGTAATAATTTGTCATCTACAATTTATTCCCAAATCAGTTCCTTAATTTAAAATGTTAAAATAAAAAGTAAGCAATAAAAATATCGTTATCGCAACAAATATTATCACCTTAATTCAAATATTGTTGGTGGGAGTATATTATATTTGAAAATTATTTGTAATATGTAAGGTAATGTTAATGATAAATTCATATTAATTATCAATATTACAATTTACTTAAAAATAGGAATTGATATGTGAAATTATATAATGGAAAGAATTTTATATTATCTAAATAAAAAATGGTCCACAGTCTTGGCGCACGAATTAATGCGGTGGCCTTAATTGGCCACGCCGACCTGACTTGTTTTTTTTTTTTTTTTTTTGCCAAATAATCAATTATAGTCTATACTTTTTCTTTTTTATCAATTTTAGCACATACTATTTTTTTTCTCCAAATGATACCCATACTTTTAATTAATACTTAAAAACATCCCCGTTCTCAATTTCCGGTAAAGCCCGTCTGATGTAGACGTCGGATTCCACGTGGACGGCTGACATGGAAATTAGTAATTGTCCAAATAATCTATTATATCCCATACTTTTCATTTTTTATTAATTTTAGCCCATATTTTTCTTTTTTTATTAATTTTAGCCCATATTTTTTATTTTTTCAATTCTAACCCGTACTTTTCATATTTTCATCAATTCTAGCTCATACTTAAAAAAACTATCTAGTACTCCGTATCATTTTTTGCAAGGTTCGTCTTACAGGACGACAAAAATAAATTGATAATAACTTGAAGGAATGCACCCATCAAATATTCACACTACTATTGCAAAATGAAAATGTCATTACAATGCATTGACCGTATTTATTGCCTACAGAATAAAGATGTCGTTACAAGACATTTGATCATAAGTTTTGTAACTGCATGACACATGCAAAAAGAAAGATGTCAACATGACATATCCAAAAAGATGTCATAACAAGGCACATCCAGTACGACCTAAAATATAGATAAAATAACGATCACATGTTGTGTGACTTTATAATGTTGGTGGTGAAGTGCAATAGTCAACAACATCTGATATTTGGCTGCTACGATCTTCAACTTCACGAGCATTTATTCGTACTCCACTAGAGGCAGCAGCTGCAGTAGCTATAGGACCACTCACTGTCCTTGGTCGACTTTGACTGGGCATCTAAAAATAACACATATACAACAACTCAAATACCATAACAAAATTAATTTTAAAATATCAAAGTTTAATATGAATAACCTTATTTCAAACACTTACTCTATAATACACTCTTTCAGAATTAGCCAAAATAATACCTTCACTTCCTTACATAGAATGAAAGAGACATTTAAATATTAATTACTTTAGTACCAACGAAAAATTAAAATTTTAAAATAGACATAAAAAATCACCATATAATTTGCTCATAAGTTTGAACATAAATTAATCTCTCCAACATGAATTAGAAACAATGATGAAATAGTTGAAACACACCATTCAAACAAAGAATACTAAAGTATACCGTGAAGCTAGACCACAAGAAACATGTTGAAATTTAGTTTTTTCTCTGGAATGTCCAGCCAAAACTAAAGAATGTAATCTAAAGAATGAGCTAGAATTGATGAAAATATGAAAAGTATGAGCTAGAATTGAAAAAATAAAAAATATGGGCTAAAATTAATAAAAAATGATAAGTATGGGCTAAAATCAATAAAAAATGAAAAGTATGGGATATAATAGATTATTTTGGACAATTACTAATTTCCATGTCAGCCGTCCACGTGGAATCCGGCGTCCACATCAAACGGGCTTTGCCGGAAAATGAGAATGAGGATGTTTTTAAGTACTAATTGAAAGTATGGATATCATTTGGAGAAAAAAAATAGTATGGACTAGAATTGATAAAAAGGGAAAAGTATGGGCTATAATTGAATATTTGGTCTTTTTTTTTTTGGGAACGGCAAAATTTTATTAAAGAAAAGTTGGGGTATAGGAATACCCGCGAAACATTACTTAAAGAAGCATGGCGGAATTTACTGTGTGAGTGAGGCGTAGGTCGGCAAATTTTTTCTATTATTGTATTTTTGAAATGAAATCTTCAATTTATAATGAAAATTGAGTTGTTTATGATTTTAAGACTCGCACTTATTGAAAAGTCACGAGGTGCCTGTTGAAGGTATTTCTTTTAAAATAAGGAAAAATCGGTAGGAAATAAATATTTATAAGAAGCGCTCCTTTCCAGACGCGTTTATTAATTAATGCTGAGGGATGTTGTTGGTCCTTGGTGGAGTATGACACAAGTGTACGGGGGGAATGCACTTGTGTATGCAAATTCTTTCTTTTTCAAAACAGTTTAATCTTATCAGGGAGGTTGTGAACTTCAATAGATATTTGTCCTACTGAAAACTATTAAGTGATCAGTTGGATAAACATCTAAGAGAGTTGCTAAGTGCGGAATGTGGTTGACCTTTCTTTCTTGAAAGAGTACTTCCAAGTTAATTTCTGAAAGCACAGTTGATCAGGGACTTTGTCCAAAACAGTTTTTCTTCACTTACTGAGATTAACTCTTTAAGAATGATTGATGGCAAGTAATGGAATAATAAAATGAGTGCAGTAAATAAATGACACAACAATTTATAGTGGTTCAGAGTCTCAAGCTCCTACATCCACTTTCCCTGATTGAACAGGATAATTCCTTAACACCGGGAATTAGCTTGTTTTATAGTGTCAAGGTGCACTGATCAACAACACTACCTTAGTGCTTTGATCCCTAGGAAAATCTGAGTCCTAGTGCTCAATATATCTCTCTGAGTTAAGACTGTATTTTCACTTAACAGTCCTTAACTCCTCACTTCTACAACAAACTCTACTTCACTCAATGAGGTAAGGGTTTGAGGTTTTGATTCCAACTAATAGAGATATCCTTTACCATAAGAGCAGTGTAAAGGCTTAGGATATCTCAAGACTAAGCTTTGGATATTACAAGTAAGGCTTAGCTTTAAAAGTGATCAGGAAACTTGAGATAAAAAAAAATCAGCTTTGGTTTCCTTTGATTGTTTGATAGTAGTTTGATAACAGATAGTTGGATACTTGAATCCTTGGATCACTTCTGAATTTATAGACCAATTTGATCAACTATCCGTTGGAAAGATAGCAATTCAAACTTGTCTATTTGCAGCTCCATTGAAACGGCTATGAACCTTCACCTTCTATTATCCACTGTGTAAAAGGCTCTTCAATGGTTGCTTGAATGAATGTGTTGACTTCTGAAAAATGCTCAAGGTTGATTTTACACCACTTAAGTTCATCATGCATCCGAAAGGATAAGGAGGACATTTTACATCACTCAAAAGTAGAGGTTAATCTCTTTATTAGAAGAATGTCATGGAAGGACCTTGATCTTATTACCCCATCCAATTATTCGAATTTATAACAATTCACCTTTCACCTTATCCTTTAACGTGCATGGTGCTAGTTTCATTTTCTATTATGTCTGTTGTCATGGTTTAATGTACTGATATCGCTACTCCTCCTTTTGTTGTTAGTGTTATCGATCTACTGTGTTGATGTACCTAATAATAAGCAGGAAGAGTTTTACCTCTTCTGAATTTTAATAAAATTTGTATTTTGTATTTATTCTTATGCGTGATACGGCCAACAAATGTTCATTCGTTCCTCAAAAGCTTGCAGTGAATATTGGGCACGTAGTTTAAAAAAAATGTGTAATGATTAGAGTGTTGAGTGGTAATTTTATACACTTTTATATATAAAGTACTCCTAAATAAAAAGGTTGAATTGAGTGTATGTATATATGGTGGGCCGAAAAAGTAATGACATAAAGGGTAAATATGTTTATATTGTGAGGGTTTATATTGTGAGGGTGGAGATTGTGATGATTGTTTCCAAATTTTGGTATGAAAATTTTGTGAGACAATTAACTAAAAAAAGTATGAAATTTTTTTAGGAACGAAAGGAGTAATTAGTAATTATGAAATACCACAAATTTTACATTTTTTTTATCGAAAAAGAGAAATATCATTGCCGAAATATCATAAGTAATTATGAAAAAGAGTTACATTTGACACAATACTACTAGACATAGAACACCACTACAATTCTATAAAATGATATTGATAGTTTGATACATAAAAGTTACAATTTTACACTTATTTTTTCTTTATTATTACAAAAATGTCTACACAAATAATGAAGCTGCCTTTCTTGGACAATGTACGTACTCAGATTTTTTATTCAAAAATTTATTTCCAAAATTTTATTCAGATTTTTTCTGGTGTGGGGATTGAAGACATAAAGTTGTACTCCTTTTGTATGGTTTGATCGACACACTTTTTAAAAAAAAATATTGGATTTAGTGGTTGGTGATATAAGATAAATAATGGGTATTTTGGATGATTTGATGAGGTGTTGAATTTGGTGAGGTGTAAAGTAAATTGTATGTAAAAATTGAGTGACAATTTTGAAAATAAAATGATGTTGGGAGGGTATTAATTTTGTTGGGTATTTTCATATTAAAAGTGTACAAATAATCTTGAAACAACCTAATAAAAAAAGTGTGCAAATAATCACGCGACGGAAGGAGTGGATTGGAGAAGCGTACGAGTAACAAAGATAATTTGTCAGAGATTTAAATTATACTCCCTCCCCTCCGTTTTCCACTTAATGACAAAAAATTATTGGACACGGGTTTTAATGAATGAATTGTTTATTCGTATTATAAAAGATAAAGTAAAAACTTTTCAACTTTATAAATAGTAATAAAATTACGTTTTAGTGTACTAAAGTGGTGACATTTATTGTAATGTTGTGATGTTTTAAGGAGATAGTTTTAAAATGTTCTTACTATTTTAGATAATAGGTCAATAAGAAAGGGACAACCAAAATGGCAAAATGAATCATTAAGTACGGGACGGAGGGAGTATGTTCTATTGCACTACGAATGTATTTATTTTTATATTATTTTAACCATTTATTAATTATGATATTATTATATTATACTTTCTCCATTTCAGTGAAAACTATCCAAATTTTCTTTTTCGTTCGTCCCAATGAAAGTTATCCATCCTTTTTTTTAAAACTATTTTTCCTCACATTTCATTATATTCTTCTCTCTCAATCACATCACTTCTAATACATCTATTTATTCTATCATATTTCTTAAACTATGTGCCCCATGCTCCCGAGTAGCTTTTATCGGGACGAAGGGAGTACTATTTTTTTATATTAAGTGTTAACAGCATTAACTAACTAATATAGATATTATTATATTATATTTTTTCAAATTATTATACATTACTCATTAATATTATTATATTATATTTGAATTTTATATTATTATAGTAATTTTTTATTCAGATTTTATTTTTTATTTAGATTTTATTTTCCAATTTTCCTCTACAAAAAAAAAAAAAAAGTCCCATCATATTTTGTTTATTCAAAAATCTTATTCATATTTTTTCTTATTGGGTTGTACACATTGTAGCTGCTAGTGCGGAAATTGTAGGCCCTTATAAATGTTTTGACTAGTAGATTGATATAAAAACCTTTTATAAGAATGCAATGTAATCAATGAGCTTATCAACTAACTTGAGATCATCTGATTATGAAAATATTAACTTGTGCGTTTTGACTCTTAAAGATATGATTTTATCAAGTGAATGTTACGACAATTATATATGATCGGATGATATAAGCAAATATTAAGATAAGCAAGTAAACAACACACTAGTATTTATAGTGGTTCGGATCTCAATCCTACGTTCACTCTCACAATCCAACTGTGATATTAATTTCTAAAACTAAAGGACTTGTAATTTAACGTCCCAAGAATAAGACATGAGATAGATATACTCTCTAAGTGCAGTAGGCTCTACTTATTATTGTAAAAACAAATACTTTTACAACTTGGTTGAATAAACAACAAACGAGCTTCTAGGGTTTGGTTTATATATATACCAACTAGTGTGATGAACAACATGTTCAATCAACACTTTTCTAAACGTAAGATATGATTGAAATTTTGGCTTATAAGCTAGATACGGAAACTTAGAGCACTAAGATTTCAAGATCAAATGCAGGTTCTAAAGAACTCGTAGGGATACAATAAACTGGATGATAAGTTTTGCGTCTGTTGATGAGAGTTCTTGCTTGAATGAACTAGCCGTTTCACCAAATCTTCTATGGAGGGGTCGTGATCTTTGTTGATTGGATTCATCCGTCAATTCTGGTACCATCATTCCTTAAAAATGAATATGCATTTAATGCTCATTAAATGCATGTTGTACGATAATTGCATCCATAGTCTCGGTCAACTCAATAGTTGTGTTGACATCTTTTAATTGATCCACATCACCTTGGTTGGTTAAGACTTCAGCCTTGTCTATCAGATGAGATGTGAATTCCGACATTCTCTTTATCTTTAAGGTTGATACCCTTTTTGTTTGGCATACTTTCGTTTGTTGCCACTACAGGAAATTTGAAAAATCGCGACGACAACAATTCGTCATAAAAGCATCATTTTTCGTCACAAATTGTGTTTGACGACGATTTTTCTCCGTCGCAAAGAAGGTCGCCGTAGGTGCGTCGCATTAGGTAAATGTGACTTTATTTGAATTCGTCATCAAAAGTCATCTTTTACCGACGCTAAAGTTCATCGTCGCTATATTATTCCATCTATGGTGACGAATAAAGCGTCACATTTGACACTAACTGTTGTCGCTAAATATGACATTTCGTCACTAAAAGTTTAGCTTTAAATGACGTTTTAATTTATTGTCACTAAAATATTAATTTTTAGCGACGATTATCCATTTCATATCAACCTTTTAAAATTGTAATGACGAAATTTCCGTCACAAATAGATTAATTATTTCGTCGTAATTTATATAGTTCGTCACCAAATTGTTCAACCTTACATGACGATTTGATTTATTGTCATAAAAATATTGATTTTAAGTGACGATTTTTTCCATTTTCTACCGCATTTGTCAAATTTTAGTGACAACATTATCGTCACAATTAAATGAATAATTTCGTCACCTTTATAGAGTTCGTCACCAAATAATATCATATTAGTGACAAAATTTTAATCGTTGTTATATATATGTATTTATAATTGGTGACGAATTAAAATTTTGTCACGATTTATAGTACTTTAATGATGAAAAATAAAATTCGTCGCGTTTAAGTGAGAAATTGTGACGAATTTTGTGTCGTCGAAAAAAAATTCGTCATGAAATGTATGATTTCCTGTAGTGTATATAGATGATTCTAAGGTTTGAATTTTATATCAATTGGCATAAGCTATCGGTTGATTGCATGATGTTACTGTCAACTGACTAAGGCATACAATAGTCTTGTGATTTGATTTCACTAATGAACTTCTCTTCTAGGTATTATAGTCTTTTGTCTTCTACTTTTCTCCTTCTTGTCTGCAATGCTACTTGTCTTTATACTCTTTGTGCTTCCAGGTCATTTGTCATAAATTCAAGAACAATCTATCTAACTAAAAATTTAAGCTCCCTAACATGTATGAGCTCATCTAACCTGAAAACCTAGACTTTGCAAATCATCATACTTGGGGTTTTACATATGGTTTTGGTATCTAATCAAAATCAAATTTTCTTTATTAAAACAAACCATATCCCAACACCAGATGTGTTGTTGATGTACGTAATAATAATAAGTGGGAGGAGTTTTACCTCTTCATGAATTTCAATAAATTTGTGTTTTTTTTATTCGTTTGATTATGGCGAGAGGAGACATTTTTTGGAATTACTCGACATTTCCCTCGTTATTCCAATTAGCGAGGGCATTTCCCTCGCTATTGCTCTCGCCATTTTGCCCTTTATTATAGGGAAAATATCACAAACAGTCCTGTAACTTTTGTCGAATCCGCGTTTGGTCCTATATCTTTTTAAATTATCGTATGTAGTCCTTTTATTATCGCAACAGGTCCTTTTCGGCAAAAAATTTTAAAAATGACTCGAATTCACATGTGCCGGTCACGTGAGTGTCAAATTCCGACGAATTTGCTTGCGTGTGAGAAAAAAATCACAAATGGTCTTGTAACTTTTATTTAATCCACATTTGGTTCTTTATCTTTTTAAATTCTCACCTGTAATCCTTTTATCTTTATTTTCAACAAAAAAAAAAAAGCTTAAACCATATATTAATTAGACACCACATATAATTCTAAATTATATTTTTAATTAAAAAATGGTTGTACCCACATTTTTTAAATGAACTACTACTAATTCCTTTGCAATAGTATTAGAAATTGTCAAACTCATCATATCAATTTACTTGTATTTGTAGGGAATACAAAATAATTAATTGTCATATTTCACTTTTCTAATGTAATTGATTAATTTACTAATTATTTCCACAGATATGGGTGTGACTCCAGGGAACTAAGTATATACTTAGGGGCCATGGCCACCCCATCCCACCCTCTTATATATATATATATATATATATATATATATATATATATATATATATTTATATATTAAAATATAATATTTTAATGTTTTTAGTATTTTTTAAATTAAATACAATTAATGTTAGATTAATTTAATAAATTATTATTGATAAAAAGATGATCCTACTGTATTGATAAATGTATTTTAGAAACTTAATTATTAATACTCCCTTCATCTATGTATAGTGTGTATGAAAATTAAAATAGATATACAGAGGAGATAAAATAAGTGTGGTTGGATATATATATATATATAATTATATATATATATATTAGTGTTTTGAATTATTAAAAAAAATTGCCCTCCTTAACCACGAATTCCGAGTTCTGGGTCTGTCCCTGGCCCAATCAATGCTCATTTTATCATGACAACAATTTGAAGGTAATTGATCAGAGAGTGAGGATTATATGTGGTGTTCAATTAATATGTGGTTTAAGACTTTTTTTTTTGTTGAAAATAAGGATAAAAGGACTACAGGTGAGAATTTAAAAAGATAAAGGACCAAATGTGGATTAAATAAAAGTTACAGGACCATTTGTGATTTTTTTTCTCAATAGTTAGTGATGTGGAATGACACGCAAGCAAATTCGCCGGAATTTGACACTCACGTGACGCTCTATAAAAGCCATGAGGTGATCAACATTAATCTCATCAGGAGTGTTGGGAGTGACATTAGACAGAGAGGACTTGGTCTTGGACTTCTTCTTTTTAGAAGCATCAGAGACAGGGGGCAACGTGGAAACCAGAGCTTTCTCAGTAGAAGACCTGGTGCGCTTGGCAACTGACCCAGTGGAAGGTTTCACTGGGGAAGGAGGAATCGGGGCCTTTGAAGAACTTTCAGGGGCCGGAGACTTAGCAACCATCGAGAGAGGAGTGGCATCACGGGAAATCTGAGTTAACCAACTCATAGTTGCACAAAAAATATATGAAACGACATTAACAACCATGGCAGCTCAAATTTTGAGGACAATACCAAGAAAAAAGAAATGGTATTACCATCGTCGGGACCTAGGGGATAATCGGGGCGACCAAAACCGAAATGAGAGAGGGCTCTAGGATTCTTACAGATACTCATCACATCAAAAAAGTCATGGGCAGAGACATTATCGTTTAAATGATTCATCACATCCAAGTTTAGAGAAGAACAAACAGAAAGAGGAGGACGGGGTACCCCAGGATTCTCATAAATCCACCCCTCATGAGGAAATTCCCAAGGAAGAGGATTTGTAACAAAGAAATAATAGTCCTTCCAGTCCTGGACCCCTTCATGGAGTTTTTCCATGAATTTTCCGGTCCTGGAGGTAGGACCACTGGCGTAAAAAAACCCGTCCGCAAACTTGCACACGTACTGGGTTAGAAAGAGTTGGGCTGAGGGCTCACCACCGTTTCCCTTCATCAGGATATAGAAGCCTAACATTGCGCGTATAGCGTTGGGAGTGAACTGGTTCAGAGGTATGCGGAGGTAAGTGGAAATTTCAGAGAGATAAGGATGGATCGGAAAACGGAGGCCCGCTTTTAGTTGAGCCTCCCAAAAGGCTAAGGTGTTATGACCTGGAAAATTAGGGCGTTCTTTCCTATGCGCAGCCCTAACTGAATAATCGGCGGGGAAGATCCCTGAGCGGAGAAAAGCGGCAAGGCGCTCGGGAGTGAGAATCGAGGGACCAGAGATTTTGTCCTCCAAAGCTCGGTCGGTTACGGGAAATAAGGGAAGTGAGTTGGAAGTTGAACTCTCCATGGATATGGAGTCTGAGGAGGATGACATAAGGATACTGTAAATGAAAAAGGATAAGAAGGAGGAGATACCTGAAACAAAGTCGGTTTTGGGGGAGATGACGGAGTGGTCATTGGACGTGCGTAGAGGAGTTGATTGCAGAAATATCAACGAAAAAGAGAAGAGTGGATAGGTTTGAAAGAAAAGAAAAGAGGGTTTTTGGTGGAATGAATATGAATTTTGAAATAATTATGCGGAAGAGAGAGAAGGGAGGAGGTCGAGAAGAATTAAATACTCCCCAATGAAAGGGCGCGTGGCTGAAAAGGACGGCTGGATGTTTCCCCTCGGGCAGACGCCTGGCTACAAGAATCGAGAGCAAGTTGGCGTGTGGAAGTGGAAAAGGCTTGAAGCCTTCTGGAGGTAATTATTAGGAGAGAAATTAAATCAGTAATATTTCAAGGAGTATTTTAAGGAATGAATTATTTCTTTATAAGTTATCTTAGTGTCATTATTTTCCTACTCTCCTAAAAATTATTCTTTTTATGAGAGTAGGGGGGAGTGGTTGATGTAGATAAATATGTCGCTCTCGGAGGAGTCGACACGTGGAAACGGGATAAATTATGATAGTTATGATTAGGTCAATACACTGGAAAACAGGATTAATACACCCCTGGGCCTAAGAAGGGAAATTAGAGAAATTAGGGTGATTGGGCCTTTAGCCCACATCTGGGGAATTAATAGTCTTTGGGCCCTAAAGATCTGGCCCAAAGAGGGAACGCATAATCAATCTTTCTTAACCAAGTCAAAGGAATGGGTCAATTCACGGAGATAGGGGGTGATATGCTGAAGAACCGAGTCTTCAGGGAGATAGACCGATTCCTCAGGGACTTGGGGCCTGATTTACAGGAATGGGCCGAGAATATAGGGAGAACGAGTCTTTCCCTCTCAGGAGAGGGGGGCCAGGTATATAAGCACGTTCTTTCCATATTCTTAATTACGTTTTTTGACATATACATACATTTTTACAAAACATACACTGAATTGAGAAGAAACACCACTGTATTCGCCGGAATTTCCCTAGAAATACAGGGGAATTCCTCTTTGATTTCTCCTACGACCGATTCTGACTTGAGCGTCGGAGCTTCTACGCCGGAGCCCCCCTCCGGCGTACTTTTGCAGGTCATTTTCGGATTCCCAAGGAGATTTTCTTGAAGATTGCCAAGGATAAAACGAGTGATTTGATTCGTGATTAGCAGTGCTCGTAGAGGAACGACTGATATCTAAAGACGTTCTTTTTCGACGCATCAACTGGCGCCGTCTGTGGGAACATTTCAAGCTAAGGCGTGAGAAAAGTTCCGTACTTAAATGGGTGGAGGACAAGATCTAACGAAGCAGACAAAGGAGAAAGGAGATTCCACTCCTCCTCCTTTCCCTCCGCCTCCTCCAGGTTTTCCCTTAAATCGAAGTCTAGGGAAACAACCTGTGGATCATACACCAGAAGATACCCCTCCTCCAGGTTTTCCCTTAAATCGAAATCTAGGGAAACAACCTGTGGATCATGCACCAGACGATATCCCTCCCGGTCAAGAAGGAAATGCACCAGGTACCTCAGGAGCTTCAGGGAGTGGGATCAATAAGGATAACCCTAACACTCAACCAGAACTCCTGACTGTCTCTCGGGATCAGTTAGACGAGATGATCGCGCAATCCGTTGAAAGGATAATCGCTACTCGAGGACTTCGCCCTCCCGAACCTATTCCACCTACCCATAAGGGTACAAGACAAAATCCCCCAGAACATGTCATCGATTATGTTCCAGTCCCCTCCAGGAATGAGGATCTCCCTCGAAACCCAGAAGAAAAAGTACCTTCCCAGGCCGAAAGAAGCATCCTGGAAAGACCCCCTCGGAGGGATGTGGAGAGGATCCTTGGGGATACCACTCTGGATACAGGGATGGGAGAAAGCACGGACGACACGTACCAAGGAGCCGTCAGTGATCAGATACAGGCCTTGCGGAAAGAGATGAGGGATATGCAGAGACATATTACTGACAATGTAAGTAAACCTTCTTACACCACTGGATATCAATTCTCATCTAATATTTTACAAGATGAATTGCCCTCTAATTTCAAATCTTTAAACTTTGAATATGATGGCACCACGGACCCGTACGAGCATCTGATGAGATTTGAGAATGCCGCTCTGCTACATCGATATGGAGAGGGCGTCAAGTGCAGAGTATTTCTGACCACCCTATCTAAGGCTGCACAGCAATGGTTCACACAACTGGGACCGGATACTGTCCACTCATGGTCCGAATTAAGTGAATTGTTCCTGCATCAATTCGCCAACGCTAGGAGACAGCCTAGAGCCACCCTCACTTTGTTTAACATGCGGCAAGGAGAGAACGAGAGTCTACGGGCTTTCTTAAAAAGATTTAACCAAGCGGCCCTGGAAGTGCCCACAGCCTCCTCGGAGGTCAAAATCAACGCCCTTACCAACGGGTTAAGAGACGGAGATCTGTTCACATCTCTAGCTAAGAAGCCAGTTCGGACCTTTGATGAATTGTTGAGGAGAGCATAAAAATACCTCACCCTGGAAGAGGTAAGGAAGGCTAAACGTTCGGAGACCAGGACGATAGTGGGTAATGGAGAAAGGAGGAAAGAATTCCACTTAGGAGGCCAAGCCCAGAGAGACACAGAAGCTCAAGGAGGTTGGAAAATGTAAGGAGAGAGGAAGTCGCACCCTGGAACTCTAGGGGAAGGGCGAAGAGATATACCCCTTTGAGGATAGAGCCAGCCGAAGTCCTAGAGGTAGCAGGGGACCATCCGGATATGAAATTCCCCTACTCAAGAAACAGAGGTCCCCAAAATCCTAAGTCAAACAGATTTTGCAGATTCCATAACGACTATAGCCACGATACCAACCAATGTTGGCATCTGAAGGACGAAATAGAGAGGATGATTCAGGCAGGCCATTTGAAAGAGTTCATGTTTAGAGACCGACAAAGCCCCAGGGGTCAAAAGAGAAAGGACCCCGAGGGGAAGCAGGAGGACAACAGAAGAGATCAGAGGAAGAGCACTGAGGAGCAACCACCCCCTCCCCAAAAGAGGGGAACTATTCACATGATTATGGGAGGCCCCGCTGATGGGGATTCCTTCAGGCAGAGGAAGCAGAGCGTTCGGTCGCTGAAGAACGTGAAGAATATAGAGCACCATGAGGTGGGAAAGATGACAGAGGGTCCGGACATTCATTTTGGGCCAGAAGACGCTGGGGAACCCAGAGAAATTCATAATGACGCATTAGTCATTACCACGAATATAGCGGGATACGATGTAGCAAGAATTTTTGTAGACACTGGAAGCTCTGCCGATATCATGTTCTTGGAGTGCTTCAAGAAGATGGACCTAAATATAAAGCTCAGAACGGTGGAGACAGCTCTTTATGGATTCTCAGGGGGAGCCATTCAACCCCTTGGTTCAGCGTTACTGCAAGTAGGGTTAGGAGTCGCCCCTAACCGTCGTGTGCAAGTAATAGAATTCCTGATTGTAGATGTCCCATCTTCGTATAATGTAGTAATGGGAAGGCCAAGCTTGAATATCTTTCAGGCAGTGATCTCCACCTTCCACATGAAGATGAAATTCCCTGCCTTGGGGGGTGTGGGAGAGATATGTGGTGACCAATACCAAGCAAGGAAGTGTTACGCAGAATCGGTCAAGATAGCAGACAGGGCCGTGTTTCGAGGAATGGAGAGATTTAAGGGTGAAGACCCTGAATTGAAAAAGCAGAAAGTGGGTGAACTAGTGCAAGAGCAACCCAAAGCCAAAGCAGATGAGGAGTTAATGAGCATCGAGCTTTACCCAGGAAAGGAGGGATTCACAACCAGGATAGGTACACACATGAACCCTGAGCTCCAGGGGAAGATGATACTCACCCTCCAGGAGAATGCGTACATCTTCGCTTTCACGACGACGGATATGACGGGTATCCCTCCAGAGATAGCAATGCACTATCTTAACGTGGATCCCAAAGCTAGGCCAGTGAAGCAGAAGTTAAGGAACTTCGGTAAGGAAAAGAACCTCATTGTGAAAGAGTAAATTGATAAATTGTTGAATGCAGGGCACGTAAAGAGAGTGCAGTTCCCTGAGTGGCTCTCGAACGCAGTGCTGGTGTCCAAGGGAGCCGGCAAATGGAGGATGTGTATCGACTTTAGGGATTTGAACAAAGCATGCCCTAAGGATCACTATCCCCTGCCTAGGATTGATCAACTGGTAGATGCTACGTCCGGATTTGAACTACTCAGCATGATGGATGCATATCAAGGGTACCATCAAATCCAGTTGAACCCCCTTGATATACCAAAGGTATGCTTTATTGCAACATGTGGTACTTTTGGTTATGTACGTATGCCGTTTGGACTGATAAATGCAGGAGCCACCTATCAAAGGATGGTAGACTCGGTGTTCCGAGGACAGATAGGGAGGAACATGGAGGTTTATGTAGATGATATGCTAGCTAAAAGCGTCAAAGCAGAGGAACACATTCATGATCTGAAGGAGATATTTCAGGTAATTAGAGAAAACGGTATCAAACTTAACCCAACTAAATATTCCTTTGGAGTAGGGTCAGGGAAATTCCTGGGATATATGGTGACGCAACGAGGAATAGAGGTTAACCCTGCCAAGGTGAAAGCGGTCCTTGACATGCAACCCCCTCAAAACCTGAAGGAATTGCAGACCCTGAACGGCAGAATCGCAGCCCTTAGCAGATTCATAGCAAAATCAGCGGGGAAGAGCCATCACTTCTTCAGAACACTAAGGAAGGGGTCAAGATTCGAATGGGATGAACAGTGTCAAAAGGCTTTTGAAGAACTGAAGCTCCATCTAGAACAACTCCCGAAGTTAACCAAGCCCACTCAGGGAGATGTTTTACTCTTATACCTCTCAGTAGGGGAACATTCTCTAAGTACAGCCCTGATGAAAGAGGAAGGCTCCACACAACAACCCATATATTATGTGAGCAAAGTCATCCAAGGAGCAGAAATAAGATATTCAGAGGTGGAGAAGGCAGCCCTGGCAGTGGTGGTAACGGCTAGACGACTACGCCCTTACTTCCTATCTTATAAAGTGATGGTGCGGACTAATTTCCCGTTGAAGCAGACGCTAGGGAGAGCAGATTTATCAGGAAGAATGGTCAGATGGGCAGTGGAATTGCAGGAGTATGATATTGACTACGAACCAAGGAGGGCCATCAAGGCTCAAGCTTTAGCAGACTTTATTCAAGAGTCTACCAGAGTGGAAGAAGAACAGGGATGGAAGGTATACGTGGATGGCTCAGCATCCGCCTTGGGATGTGGAGCAGGGATAGTGTTGGTTGACCCTGATGGCCAAGAAGTACAGGTTGCTGTCAAATTCCGGTTTTCAACCTCAAACAATGGTGCAGAATATGAAGCCCTGATTAGAGGAGCTAGCATGGCTGCAGAGTTAGGGGCACAGAAAGTCACCCTGTACTCTGACTCACAGCTGGTAGTGAAACAGGTCATGGGGGAGTACCTCGCCAAAGATGAGAGGATGATCTCCTATTTAGAACAGGTAAAGAAATTGAAGAATAAATTCCATAGTTTTGAAGTAATACAGGTGCCGAGAGAAGAGAATGTGAAAGCAGATGGACTGTCTAAACTGGCTAGTTCCACTGAATTCGAGGGAGACGGAAAGGTAACCCTGTTAGTGGCGGATCAATTAGCCACTGAAACCTTAATCGTAGAGATAACAGCAGGGGATGACTGGAGGAAAGAGATATGGGAAGAATTGAACAGGGGGCCGGTAACCCCAATGTCCAGAGAGGCCAAAGCTTGGAGAAGGAAGTATTGTATCCTAGGAGGCCAATTGTACAAGAGATCCTTCACTCAACCCTATTTGAAATGTCTTTCAAGAAGAGAAGCAGAGCTAGTGATCAAGGACATCCATGAAGGTTGCGCATCCAGCCATGAAGGTTACCAGACTATGGTAAAGAAGGTATTTAGGGCAGGTTTCTACTGGCCTAACATAATCAGAGACGCTAGAGAATACGTGAAGAAGTGTGAGAAGTGTCAGAAAAATGGGCCTTTGATACGAGTACCTGCAGAAGAAATGAGGGCCATGTACTCGCCCTGTCCCTTCGCCAAATGGGGAATAGATCTAGTGGGACCCTTCCCCTTGGCACCAGGAGGGAGAAAATTTCTCATCGTAGCCGTGGATTATTTCAGTAAATGGGTAGAGGTTGTGCCCTTGGCCAAAATCGAGGAAGATAATGTGATTTCATTTCTTGCTAGACATATCTGTTGCAGGTTTGGAGTACCCCGAATCTTGGTTTCCGACAACGGAACACAATTCAATGGAGAGAAGGTGAGGAGATGGTGCGAAAGATGGAACATTGTACAAAGATTTACTTCGGTAGCCCACCCACAAGCCAATGGTCAGGTGGAAGTTACAAACAGAACCCTAGTAGATGGTATCCGAACACGATTGGAAGAGGTAGGAGGAAAATGGGTGAAGGAGTTAGACAACGTCCTCTGGTCTTACAGGACCAGCCCTAAAACAGCTACGGGCGAATCTCCCTTCTACTTGGTGTATGGGGCAGCGGCAGTGATACCTCCGGAAGCCAGACTTAAATCGCACCGAATCACCTATTTTGAAGAAAAAAGAAATGAAGAATTGATGAGGGAGGCGCTGGACCTGGTAGAGGAAGAGAGGGAGATGGCGAGATTGAAAGCAGAAAGGTACAAGAGTCGGATCAAGGCAGTATATGATCGCAGGGTAATCCCTCGTTCCTTTAAAGTCGGAGATTTAGTCCTTCGGAGAGCAGATGTTTTGAAGAACACTGGGAAGTTGGAACCCAATTGGGAAGGTCCTTACAGGGTAATACAGGTACTAAAAGGCGGAGCATACAAGCTCCAGGATATGACAGGAAAAGAAATACTAAGGCCATGGAACGTGTGCCACTTGAAGAGATTTTATGTTTGAAGAAGGTGTTATTCCCCTACTTCCTTCCCCTTTATGAACAATTTTGAATGTTTACTTTTTACTCGAATAATTGCTTCACCGGCACTCTTTTTCCCTCCACGTGGATTTCCCTTTGGGGTTTTACCACGGAGAGGTTTTTAATGAGGCCGGCATAGGTTCCCCTTATTTGCCTATGTTGATGAACATTTTTGATCAATGGAGCATCGGTTTTGATAAAATTTCAGCAATTTCCCTTAATGCATGATTAATGTGATGATGAGATGACTCCTATATGCCAATTTTATGATGAGAGGATCCTTATGTGCTGAGTTTATGACGAAACGTTTCTCATACATTAATACCGTGCTAAGATAACTGTTAGGGGCCTGCATAATGAGTGTTGAGATAACAAATACGTTTTGGAAACTAAAACATAACATGATAGAGATATTGCATGATAAAGGGATTTACGTCAACTCATAAAAGATTCGAATAGAAAACGCCTAGGAACAACTCCTAAAGCCTCTATTCACGACAGCCTCTAAAGCTAGGGGGAGTAGGGGTATGGTAGCAGAAGATATAATTAACTCGCCAATAATCCCTATCCCTGAGAACTCTTATGAGTATAAACAACTCTCACGAGTATAAACAACTCTCACGAGTATAAACAACTCTTACGAGTATAAACAACTTAAGGGAGAGTATAATCCCTAAACATTCTAACTTTTTTGGGAGAGTATAATCCCTAAACATTTTAACTTTTGGGTGAGTATAATCCCTAAATATTCTAACTTCAGGGAGAGTATAATCCCTAAATATTCTAACTTTTGGGAGAGTATAATCCCTAAACATTCTAACTTCAGGGATAGTATAATCCCTAAGAACTCTCACGAGTATAAACAACTCTTACGAGTATAAACAACTTAGGGGAGAGTATAATCCCTACGAATTCTAACTTTTGGGAGAGTATAATCCCTAAACATTCTAACTTCAGGGAGAGTATAATCCCTAAGAACTCTCACGAGTATAAACAACTCTTACGAGTATAAACAACTTAGGGGAGAGTATAATCCCTACGAATTCTAACTCTTAGGAGAGTATAATCCCTAAAAATTCTAACTCTAGGAGAGAAACTAGAAGCATTATCAAGTCACCAAGTAAGTACAGAAAACATAAACTCCATATTCTTATTTAGAGATTTTTTCTATGAGCTTTAGAGCCTTTACGTGTCAAGAAGATACTAGAGACATGCTAAACTTATGATAAAGAAAAGCAGAACAGGTACTACATTATATGTCTAAACAGCAGAGATAGAGATATATATATACGTATGCCAAGGGATAATATGCAGGTACGATGTTAAGCAAAAGTAAAGCAGGAATATTCAAGACCTAAGGCACCATGCCTAGGCCCTCCACAGAAAAACCCAGGAGTGTGGAGTCTCCTGAAAATACCAAAAGGGGTCTTAGAGGCCTTAACAAAAATAAAAAGTGTTTTAAAAGTACCGAAGTGTTATCAGAGAAATAAAGTTATGAAGAGAGGGGAATATCATTCTTCCCCTCGAAACCTTCTCTTGCCTCCTCAACTCGCCCACTGGAATCACCTCCCTCTGCCTTCTCCTCTAGAGCGCCTGCTACCACGGTTGCCACTGGATTCGGGTTAGCCACATGGATAGGGAAAGCCATATCCTTCGCCGGTACAAGGTCGTCCAATTTCTGGGCAGTGTCTTTCAGCTCCAAGATCGCCTTCCTTATCCCAGGTAGCCACCAAGGAGTGTTGATATCCTCCTTAGCATCTCCAGGGAACTTAGGGGGAGTGTCCAATTCATCCAGCCGAAGGGCACGAGTGTATTAACCATTGAATCCTGGAGCGGAGTGTTCGACCACGGCCTTGGAGAACCCATGATCGATGAAATGGGGAATATATGCACCCATTGCCCCCAAGAAGCTGCTACTCTGAAGAAAGGCCTCTAACCATTCCCGATGTAAGGTACCTAGAAATTTCTGACCCATGGCAGAGGTAAAAAGGGAATCTATGCATAATTTCATCCCGGCCAGAGGAAGAGTAACCTCTAAGCGCTCAACCCGTTCACCAAACTCCTTCTTCAGCGAAGAAACCTCCTCCGAGAGCTTCGTCTTCTCCGCTTGAAGTACCTTACACCTCTGGTTAGCGTCCAGTAATTCTGCATCGAGTATCTCCTTCTTTACCTTTTCCAGCTCCACCTGGCTTTGGAGATCGTCCACTAACTGAAGGGATTGAAGGGCCCGTTCAGATATATCGGAGAATAGAAGACCAAACTGCACGCGGAACAATTTAAAGAAGTAAGACGTATATACTTTTTCTTATTAATTATTTAGAGGTATATCTGCGTTGAGAGTCAACCTGAGTAAAGCTGTGGGCGGCATGCACAACTCGCTCTTCGGAGGATAGAGCATTAAGGGCCTCGGTGGCAGGGGTTGGAGTGTGACGCTCTATAAAAGCCATGAGGTGATCAACATTAATCTCATCAGGAGTGTTGGGAGTGACATTAGGCAGAGAGGACTTGGTCTTGGACTTCTTCTTTTTAGAAGCATCAGAGACAGGGGGCAACGTGGAAACCAGAGCTTTCTCAGTAGAAGACCTGGTGCGCTTGGCAACTGACCCAGTGGAAGGTTTCACTGGGGAAGGAGGAATCGGGGCCTTTGAAGAACTTTCAGGGGCCGGAGACTTAGCAACCATCGAGAGAGGAGTGGCATCACGGGAAATCTGAGTTAACCAACTCATAGCTGCACAAAAAATATATGAAACGACATTAACAACCATGGCAGCTCAAATTTTGAGGACAATACCAAGAAAAAAGAAATGGTATTACCATCGTCGGGACCTAGGGGATAATCGGGGCGACCAAAACCGAAATGAGAGAGGGCTCTAGGATTCTTACAGATACTCATCACATCAAAAAAGCCATGGGCAGAGACATTATCGTTTAAATGATTCATCACATCCAAGTTTAGAGAAGAACAAACAGAAAGAGGAGGACGGGGTACCCCAGGATTCTCATAAATCCACCCCTCATGAGGAAATTCCCAAGGAAGAGGATTTGTAACAAAGAAATAATAGTCCTTCCAGTCCTGGACCCCTTCATGGAGTTTTTCCATGAATTTTCCGGTCCTGGAGGTAGGACCACTGGCGTAAAAAAATCCGTCCGCAAACTTGCACACGTACTGGGTTAGAAAGAGTTGGGCTGAGGGCTCACCACCGTTTCCCTTCATCAGGATATAGAAGCCTAACATTGCGCGTATAGCGTTGGGAGTGAACTGGTTCAGAGGTATGCGGAGGTAAGTGGAAATTTCAGAGAGATAAGGATGGATCGGAAAATGGAGGCCCGCTTTTAGTTGAGCCTCCCAAAAGGCTAAGGTGTTATGACCTGGAAAATTAGGGCGTTCTTTCCTATGCGCAGCCCTAACTGAATAATCGGCGGGGAAGATCCCTGAGCGGAGAAAAGCGGCAAGGCGCTCGGGAGTGAGAATCGAGGGACCAGAGATTTTGTCCTCCAAAGCTCGGTCGGTTACGGGAAATAAGGGAAGTGAGTTGGAAGTTGAACTCTCCATGGATATGGAGTCTGAGGAGGATGACATAAGGATACTGTAAATGAAAAAGGATAAGAAGGAGGAGATACCTGAAACAAAGTCGATTTTGGGAGAGATGACGGAGTGGTCGTTGGACGTGCGTAGAGGAGTTGATTGCAGAAATATCAACGAAAAAGAGAAGAGTGGATAGGTTTGAAAGAAAAGAAAAGAGGGTTTTTGGTGGAATGAATATGAATTTTGAAATAATTATGCGGAAGAGAGAGAAGGGAGGAGGTCGAGAAGAATTAAATACTCCCCAATGAAAGGGCGCGTGGCTGAAAAGGACGGCTGGATGTTTCCCCTCGGGCAGACGCCTGGCTACAAGAATCGAGAGCAAGTTGGCGTGTGGAAGTGGAAAAGGCTTGAAGCCTTCTGGAGGTAATTATTAGGAGAGAAATTAAATCAGTAATATTTCGAGGAGTATTTTAAGGAATGAATTATTTCTTTATATAAGTTATCTTAGTGTCATTATTTTCCAACTCTCCTAAAAATTATTCTTTTTATGAGAGTAGGGGGGAGTGGTTGATGTAGATAAATATGTCGCTCTCGGAGGAGTCGACACGTGGAAACGGGATAAATTATGATAGTTATGATTAGGTCAATACACTGGAAAACAGGATTAATACACCTCTGGGCCTAAGAAGGGAAATTAGAGAAATTAGGGTGATTGGGCCTTTAGCCCACATCTGGGGAATTAATAGTCTTTGGGCCCTAAAGATCTGGCCCAAAGAGGGAACGCATAATCAATCTTTCTTAACCAAGTCAAAGGAATGGGTCAATTCACGGAGATAGGGGGTGATATGCTGAAGAACCGAGTCTTCAGGGAGATAGACCGATTCCTCAGGGACTTGGGGCCTGATTTACAGGAATGGACCGAGAATATAGGGAGAACGAGTTTTTCCCTCTCCGGAGAGGGGGGCCGGGTATATAAGCAGGTTCTTTCCATATTCGTAATTACGTTTTTTGACATATACATACATTTTTACTAAACATACACTGAATTGAGAAGAAACACCACTGTATTCGCCGGAATTTCCCTAGAAATACAGGGGAATTCCTCTTTGATTTCTCCTACGACCGATTCTGACTTGAGCGTCGGAGCTTCTACGCCGGAGCCCCCCTCCGACGTAATTTTGCAGGTCATTTTCGGATTCCCAAGGAGATTTTCTTGAAGATTGCCAAGGATAAAACGAGTGATTTGATTCGTGATTAGCAGTGCTCGTAGAGGAACGACTGATATCTAAAGACGTTCTTTTTCGACGCATCAAGGATCATTTCAGGTAATACATGAGATTTTTTTAATTATTTTAATATATAATATATTATAAATATTTATTTTTATTGATATTCCGCGTAATACGCGGAAATTATCTAATATATACTCCTTACGTTCCACAATTGTTTGCACACTTATCTTATTTGTCTTGCACATTCATAAAAGGAAACTCTCTTATAAATCTCACCTTCACAATATTCACATATTTACACAAAATGTCATTACGTTTACCCTCTTTACAATCACCTTTTTACTTTATTCACATAATTTTACAAAATTATCACTCAACACTTCACTTATTACTTTTTTTTTCTTAAAAAGTGTGCTCACCTTATGGTGCAAACACTTGTGAGTAATAAATTATCGATGGCCCAACACATGTGCTGCACACCACTCAAAAAAGGACATGAATATATGGGCTCTATCTCTCTTGTATTTATTTAGAGACGACAAAATTAAATTAATTAATAGTATTAATTACTGTGAGCCCATACCATTAATAAATTAAAGAGTTTATTACTGCTTAGGTACAATTTTCACCCCCCAACTCTACGTAGGTACAACTTTTTTTAAAAGTTGATTTTAGGTGTCAAAAAGTTGATTTTAGGTGTCAAAATAATCTGAAAGACCCAAATTGCCCTTACTTCATTCCTCATTTTTCTCTCCATTCTTATGAAACACCTCACCCACCCACCCTTCCTCTCAAACACGCCTCATCTTCTTCTCTCTTCTCCTCTCTCCTACGTCTTCAAAATCCGCCATGGCCGTGGCCGCTGAAAAGTTTTCCTCCACCCACAACCGCCATCGTGAAGCCCCTCCACCCTTCGTCTTCCCTAGCGGCCATGGCGAAGCAGCGGAGCTTGATGCAGACGGGCGGCGACCGTGGTGGGGCGGCGATCTGAAGAAGACGAAGCCGCCTCCATGGCCGACGTCGCCGATCTGCTTCGGACGAAACAGCCGCACTGCGTCGGAGGCGAAGACTCGCTCGCCGGATTATCTCCCACCCGCAACTCCGACGCTTCGATCTTGAAGAAGGCCTCCCACACTGCGCCGCCGCCCACCTGTTCACGCCTCCGACGCTGTACATCTCGCCGGAATTTTCTCAGACGGCGGCCTCGCCGGAGGTTCTCCCACCGCCACTCCGACAATCTGCTTCTTTGATCTTGAAGAAGGCCTCCCCCACTGCGTCGCCGCCCACCTGTTCTCGCCTCCGACGCCTCGCCGGAATTTTCTCAGGCGGCGGCCTCAAAATTGCTAGGGCATGGACTAGGGTTTCCTCACCCCATTGGGCCTGTTAGTGGGCTTTTTTTTTTTTTTTTTTGAATTTGTTTTTTTACAGATGCAAAAAAATTATTCGTTGATGCAAATCTTTCTTTGTTGATGCAAATTATTTTTGCTCATTTATGTAAATGTTATTTTTATATTTATTTTGTATTTTTTTTTATTTTGTGAGTTTTATATTGTTTTTTAATTTTTTGTGCATTTATTTTCGAATTTTTTGTTATTTTGTTTTGTTAATTAAAATTGATTGTTAGAAAAAAATGAATCTCACACATATTGTTTCCCAAAAATTGATTTTTACCCAAAAAAAATAATATGCATCAATGTTTAAATGTTTAAATTTTTTTTTCATTTTTCGAATACAAGATCATCGTTTTTTGTACATGCTTAACTCTGTTTGTTCTTTCCTGTGGTATTATTTGCTTACGAAATTGTGTTTTATATTTGTTTCTAGGGTGTTGATAAGGCAGTGAGTCTATATTGGGGTGTATCCAGTGATGGCTCTGTTATGATCTCAGACAGTGTTAACGTCATTAAAGGAAGCTGTAGAAAATCATATGCCCCATTCCCACCTGGTATGTGCATACAATGTTTTAACTAACATTAGATATGTTTGTGTTTTGTATGGACTAATGGGTCATCATGATAAGTTGTAGTATGAAAACGGTTTATATAACACTTTGTCCTATGCTAATTGCTACATTGAAGATTGAGAATTCAATCAATAATGTAAGTGTTTTTGCGGTACTGTATATTGATTGTGGCTGTGTGTGGATAGGGTGCATGTACCATAGTGACAGAGGATTGATGAGCTACGAGCATCCGATGTGTAAGATGAAGGCTATGCCAAGAATTGATAGTGAGGGGGCAATGTGTGGTGCATATTTTGCAGTTGATTCATACTCTAAGATTAACAGCATGCCCCGAGTTGGGAGTTCTGCTAACTGGGCAACCTGGAGCTAATTACCTATTGGCTTCTAGTGTTGTTGATAGTACCCTACGACCTACGTCTCCGTTGAAGCGACTTGTCGACTTATTACCGAATAATTTTCATTTCTTTTTTCGTGTTTTTAATAATTTGGGATTAGAGAGAGTCTGTTTGATGTTATGTTTATTTCACAATTCAACCAAAATAAGCTCAATTTTTTTTTAAAAAAATACAAAACTAAATTCTCAAAAAATACAAAGAAAAATTCAACAACGAAAAAAATAAATTTGCATCAACGACGGTAAATTATTTGCATCATCGGAGAAATTATTTGCATCAACAAATAAATTATTTTGCATCAACGAATAAATTATTTTGCACCAACAAATAATTTATTTGCACCAACCGTTCCAGGAAAAAAAATAACATTTTTGTTTCATCTAAAAAAGCAATTCTAAGTGTCTTCAAGGGTGTTTTAATTGAAAGAGTGGGGGCACATTAGGGGTGGGAAACCTTTGCCTTCAAGGTGTTTCATCTAAAAAGAAATTTTAGGTTTTATATTAATTTTTGTATTTTTGTGAATTTAGGGACTTGTCAAATTTATTTTTGGGTTTTTATATTAATTTTCTCATTGATGCAAATTTTTTTTTTGTATTTTTTGTGATTTTGTTAGTTTTATATTAATTTCTGTATTTTTCTGCATTTAGGGACTTGACCACTACCAAATAAAATGTATGCGTCAAGGAAGAAAATATTTGCAACAAGGAAGAAAATATTTGAATCAAAGGAGAAAATATATATTTGCACCAACAACAGTTCCACTAAAGTGTAGGTGCACATTGGGGATTAGAAAAAGTGGGTGTTTTGATTGAAAAAGTGGGTGCACATTAGGGGTGGGAAACCTAGCCCAGGCCCAATTGCCAAAACCCTAACCCTAACCTTAGCCCTCCACCACCACCCCACGTTGGCTGCCGCCGCGCGCCCACACCACGAATGTCGTCGTCGACCGGCCCCCACCTTCGTCCTCCGTCGCCGCCGACCGGCCGACCCCCACCTTCGTCCTCCGTCGCCGACCGGCCGGCCCCCACCTTCGTCCTCCGTCGCCGACCGGCCGGCCCCCACCTTCGTCCTCCGTCGCCGACCGGCCCCCACCACGAACTTTCTTCGCCTTCGCCACGCACAAATCAAGGCTCCCTTCATCTTCGTCTTCGTCGGAGTGCTGCAGATCGGCGGCCATGGCGTCTTCGTCGGAATTACAGACGGGCGGCGGCCATGGCGTCTTCGTCGGAGAAAAGCACAGCAGCGACGGTAAGCCACGGCGACGGACTTCGTCTTCCCCGGCGGCCATGGCGAAGCAGCGGAGCTTGATGCAGACGGGCGGCGACCGTGGTGGGGCGGCGATCTGAAGAAGACGAAGCCGCCTCCATGGCCGAGGTCGCCGATCTGTTTCCGTCGGAGGCGAAGACTCGCTCGCCGGAGGTTCTCCCACCCGCAACTCCGACGAAAATGGAGGGGAGAAGGTAATGTTTTCTTTTTTTTTTGGGAGACAATGAGTTGTGGAGAGAGAGAGGGAGTGGGAAGAAGATATGAGATGACATCTTTCTTACTTTCCTCCTCTATAAGGGCAAGAATGTAATCTTCACACCCAAATATCACCTATAAGAGATTTTTTTATTTTATAGCACTTAATGGGTTTTTCAAGGTCCAAAAGACACTAGAATGGAAATGCCCCTAAATTAAACACATCCTATATTAAGATAACATTTTTTATTTTGAAAAATGCAACCCATAGCGCGTCAGTTGTTTATAGGCCGGTGTGATTTGTGGATGATGCACAAGATATTATAATTAAAGGATTTCTTCAATCTATAAATTCAATTTTTTTTAGTGAGGTGTGACACAATTCATTAATATTATATATTAATTGGTTAATGATGTTTTTCTCATTTTTAGTTTAATCACTCACATCTAGTAACATTAAAATTGATCACTCAATTTTTTTTTCAATCAAAATTGATCATATAGCCAATTGACATATTATTGACTAAGGATGGAAACGTAATTATTTAAGAAATTTATACTCAAATGTTTTTTTTTTTTTATATAAAGATGTGAAAACTAACTTGAAATAAAGAAGAAAAAAAAAAAGTGTGAAAGCTGATATTTTTTTTTTTTTTAGCAACGTGAAAGCTGATTTTAGTGTTATAATAATTACTCCCTCGGTAGGAAAGTTGGTAAGTATAATTCATTTGACACAAGTTTTAAGAAATAATATTGATTGTTTATGTATAAAGTAGAATAGTGAATGGGTGTGACAGTGTATTAATAGTTTCATATATAAAAATGTGGATATTAAATTTAGATTGACAAAAAAAAATAGACTTATTAAATTTGAAAGAAGAAATATAATAGGACAGCCACTCAAAAATAAAATAAAAAAATTATACCTAATCTTAATGCAGGAGATAAACATTGGAAAAATATTATATAGGATATGAAATATTTCATATATGTAATATAGATAATTAAGGTAAATTTTTCATTACTCCCACTCACTCATGAAAAGAATTATTGCATCTACCTTAGTAGAAGTAGGCCTATTATACTATCTTATCTTATACGGAGTAAAAAAAATAGATGAGTAAATTAAGTAAAAGGTGTAATAGTATATTAGGCTAGGGAATACATATTTTCATATATAAAAATGTACATATTAAATTTAGATGGATCAAAATAGAAATTTAATTTGTTTAATTTAATTTTTAATGATATTAATATCTTAATAATTTTTAAATTATTTCCCCTCATTTTGAGTGAAACAATCAAAACTTCCATAAAATAATATGAAAATCAATTTGTTTTATTTTATTATGAAATTTTTTAATAAGTATGCATATTATTTCCCTACCAAAAAATTTCTGGCCCCACCGTCCCATCCCCACGGTATCCCAATTTATTTTAATATTTTCTTCAAAAAGCCTTCCACTTTAAGATGAGATTTTTATTTTATTTTAATTTTAGTGGTGGAAAAATTCTTGGCTGCTTAATTTACTAAGCTTGTTTACAAGATATTTAGGTTGAAATGTCATTATAATTATTTTACCTTCATAATTAATCTAAATTTTCAGGCATAACAATTTTGATTTTCTTAATTTTTTAAACTAATTAAATTAATATTTAAAATATGTAAAAAAAAATGTTTTTTGTTTTTCAGGACCATACATGTCAGTCTGTATGCCAAATTTAGGCTGGTCTCTGCAATAGCAGTCCATACCATTAATATATAAAATAAACATATTCTATTTGGGGCATTTCCATTCTAGTGTCTTTTGGACCTTGAAAAACCCATTAAGTGCTATAAAATAAAAAAATCTCTTATAGGTGATATTTGGGTGTGAAGATTACATTCTTGCCCTTATAGAGGAGGAAAGTAAGAAAGATGTCATCTCATATCTTCTTCCCACTCCCTCTCTCTCTCCACAACTCATTGTCTCCCCAAAAAAAAGAAAACATTACCTTCTCCCCTCCATTTTCGTCGGAGTTGCGGGTGGGAGAACCTCCGGCGAGCGAGTCTTCGCCTCCGACGGAAACAGATCGGCGACCTCGGCCATGGAGGCGGCTTCGTCTTCTTCAGATCGCCGCCCCACCACGGTCGCCGCCCGTCTGCATCAAGCTCCGCTGCTTCGCCATGGCCGCCGGGGAAGACGAAGTCCGTCGCCGTGGCTTACCGTCGCTGCTGTGCTTTTCTCCGACGAAGACGCCATGGCCGCCGCCCGTCTGTAATTCCGACGAAGACGCCATGGCCGCCGATCTGCAGCACTCCGACGAAGACGAAGATGAAGGGAGCCTTGATTTGTGCGTGGCGAAGGCGAAGAAAGTTCGTGGTGGGGGCCGGTCGGCGACGGAGGACGAAGGTGGGGGCCGGCCGGTCGGCGACGGAGGACGAAGGTGGGGGCCGGCCGGTCGGCGACGGAGGACGAAGGTGGGGGTCGGCCGGTCGGCGGCGACGGAGGACGAAGGTGGGGGCCGGTCGACGACGACATTCGTGGTGTGGGCGCGCGGCGGCAGCCAACGTGGGGTGGTGGTGGAGGGCTAAGGTTAGGGTTAGGGTTTTGGCAATTGGGCCTGGGCTAGGTTTCCCACCCCTAATGTGCACCCACTTTTTCAATCAAAACACCCACTTTTTCTAATCCCCAATGTGCACCTACACTTTAGTGGAACTGTTGTTGGTGCAAATATATATTTTCTCCTTTGATTCAAATATTTTCTTCCTTGTTGCAAATATTTTCTTCCTTGACGCATACATTTTATTTGGTAGTGGTCAAGTCCCTAAATGCAGAAAAATACAGAAATTAATATAAAACTAACAAAATCACAAAAAATACAAAAAAAAAATTTGCATCAATGAGAAAATTAATATAAAAACCCAAAAATAAATTTGACAAGTCCCTAAATTCACAAAAATACAAAAATTAATATAAAACCTAAAATTTCTTTTTAGATGAAACACCTTGAAGGCAAAGGTTTCCCACCCCTAATGTGCCCCCACTCTTTCAATTAAAACACCCTTGAAGACACTTAGAATTGCTTTTTTAGATGAAACAAAAATGTTATTTTTTTTCCTGGAACGGTTGGTGCAAATAAATTATTTGTTGGTGCAAAATAATTTATTCGTTGATGCAAAATAATTTATTTGTTGATGCAAATAATTTCTCCGATGATGCAAATAATTTACCGTCGTTGATGCAAATTTATTTTTTTCGTTGTTGAATTTTTCTTTGTATTTTTTGAGAATTTAGTTTTGTATTTTTTTAAAAAAAAATTGAGCTTATTTTGGTTGAATTGTGAAATAAACATAACATCAAACAGACTCTCTCTAATCCCAAATTATTAAAAACACGAAAAAAGAAATGAAAATTATTCGGTAATAAGTCGACAAGTCGCTTCAACGGAGACGTAGGTCGTAGGGTACTATCAACAACACTAGAAGCCAATAGGTAATTAGCTCCAGGTTGCCCAGTTAGCAGAACTCCCAACTCGGGGCATGCTGTTAATCTTAGAGTATGAATCAACTGCAAAATATGCACCACACATTGCCCCCTCACTATCAATTCTTGGCATAGCCTTCATCTTACACATCGGATGCTCGTAGCTCATCAATCCTCTGTCACTATGGTACATGCACCCTATCCACACACAGCCACAATCAATATACAGTACCGCAAAAACACTTACATTATTGATTGAATTCTCAATCTTCAATGTAGCAATTAGCATAGGACAAAGTGTTATATAAACCGTTTTCATACTACAACTTATCATGATGACCCATTAGTCCATACAAAACACAAACATATCTAATGTTAGTTAAAACATTGTATGCACATACCAGGTGGGAATGGGGCATATGATTTTCTACAGCTTCCTTTAATGACGTTAACACTGTCTGAGATCATAACAGAGCCATCACTGGATACACCCCAATATAGACTCACTGCCTTATCAACACCCTAGAAACAAATATAAAACACAATTTCGTAAGCAAATAATACCACAGGAAAGAACAAACAGAGTTAAGCATGTACAAAAAACGATGATCTTGTATTCGAAAAATGAAAAAAAAATTTAAACATTTAAACATTGATGCATATTATTTTTTTTGGGTAAAAATCAATTTTTGGGAAACAATATGTGTGAGATTCATTTTTTTCTAACAATCAATTTTAATTAACAAAACAAAATAACAAAAAATTCGAAAATAAATGCACAAAAAATTAAAAAACAATATAAAACTCACAAAATAAAAAAAAATACAAAATAAATATAAAAATAACATTTACATAAATGAGCAAAAATAATTTGCATCAACAAAGAAAGATTTGCATCAACGAATAATTTTTTTGCATCTGTAAAAAAACAAATTCAAAAAAAAAAAAAAAAAAGCCCACTAACAGGCCCAATGGGGTGAGGAAACCCTAGTCCATGCCCTAGCAATTTTGAGGCCGCCGCCTGAGAAAATTCCGGCGAGGCGTCGGAGGCGAGAACAGGTGGGCGGCGACGCAGTGGGGGAGGCCTTCTTCAAGATCAAAGAAGCAGATTGTCGGAGTGGCGGTGGGAGAACCTCCGGCGAGGCCGCCGTCTGAGAAAATTCCGGCGAGATGTACAGCGTCGGAGGCGTGAACAGGTGGGCGGCGGCGCAGTGTGGGAGGCCTTCTTCAAGATCGAAGCGTCGGAGTTGCGGGTGGGAGATAATCCGGCGAGCGAGTCTTCGCCTCCGACGCAGTGCGGCTGTTTCGTCCGAAGCAGATCGGCGACGTCGGCCATGGAGGCGGCTTCGTCTTCTTCAGATCGCCGCCCCACCACGGTCGCCGCCCGTCTGCATCAAGCTCCGCTGCTTCGCCATGGCCGCTAGGGAAGACGAAGGGTGGAGGGGCTTCACGATGGCGGTTGTGGGTGGAGGAAAACTTTTCAGCGGCCACGGCCATGGCGGATTTTGAAGACGTAGGAGAGAGGAGAAGAGAGAAGAAGATGAGGTGTGTTTGAGAGGAAGGGTGGGTGGGTGAGGTGTTTCATAAGAATGGAGAGAAAAATGAGGAATGAAGTAAGGGCAATTTGGGTCTTTCAGATTATTTTGACACCTAAAATCAACTTTTTGACACCTAAAATCAACTTTTAAAAAAAGTTGTACCTACGTAGAGTTGGGGGGTGAAAATTGTACCTAAGCAGTAATAAACTCATCCTATTTTAAGTAGAGCCGTCAAAACGGGTTGGGCCCGTTGGGCCAGCCCGCCCCGCAACTAAAAATAGTGGGTTGGGCTAGGACTTTTCAAGACCGCCAGGAGGCGGCCCGGCCCGTTTGGGTTGCGGTCTTTGGCGGGCTGGCCCGCCATTTTTTTTTTTTTTTTTTTAAATTATATAATTTTTTTTTTATGTCATTTTCATGACTCGAAAATGAGACCTTAGGCCCAAGTAATAGTGCTATAACCACTTAAGCTATCCAATTTTATCTTTAAATTAATATATAATAAACCTAATTAAAAGAAAAAACTTTATCGCATGACAAATTATAGAAGCAGCCGCATTTTTTTTCCTTCTTTCTTCATTTTCTGAATTTCTGTACTCATAATACCATATTTTATACGGTATAAATTATATATGTATATTTTTTTAATATATATTTATATTATTATTGTAGTTTATAATATATTATATACAATTAATAATGAAAATATTTATAATTCGTGATGTTTATTTTTATTATGTACAATATATGTATATATATATATATATATATATATTTTATATTTTTTGATGAATTTAATAAATATTTTTATAAAAAAAAAAAAAAAAAGTTGGCCCACCTAAACCCGCGGCCCGCCTATTTTTGGGTTGGGTTGAGGTTTTAGCAGCCCGCCTAGTAAACGGGTTGGCCCGCCCCGCCCCGCCTGCCCGTCCTGACAGGTCTAATTTTAAGATAACATTTTTTAATTATATACAAGCTAAATTTACTAATTATTAATCTAAATTTTCTTGTATATAAGAAGTCTTCTACTTAGAGATGTCTATCGGGTTGACCCTAGCCTTATAGGACCGGCCCTACAGGACCACGGGCTAAATGGACTAGGGCCTTAACTGGTTCATATTTAACAGTCCTATAATTGTGGGAAGTGAACGAGAAAATTTATAAAAAAGGCCATTTAGGCACCTAGCTTCTTAAATAAAAACAACTTTTATAATCTTTTTAAAAAAGGACAAAAACGCATGTTAATAACCCATTATACCCTTAAATGTAAATATGGAAATTAATTTATTAATTTAATAATTAAATAACAAGTCTTCATCTTCCTTATTTGTCGCCATAGATTTTTGGTTAATTTATTAATTTAATAATTAAAGAACGGGTTTCTTGGCCGGAAAACTCAAATCTTCAAGCTTTTTGGTTAATCCATGATGAATCAAACATAATCCCGCTGCATCTACAAACTATTGACCATAGATTTCAGATTGGTGAAGCAACAATCCTCGATTTCCTCTTGAAATCGAGGGATCTTTTTCTTCTTTTAGTTTCTGTTTCAATTTTGGGTGACCCCTCACGCCCAAAAACTGATTTCCGATGATTCTCAAAGTTTCTGCTGCTTAGAGGCTTGTTCCTCTCTTTCAACGACGGCCGTGGCTATAAGGTCTCGTCTCCTTTGCTCTTCCATAATTGTTTTCTCGATCTGTTCTTTCGACTGCACATGATCAACAGACTTTCCACGCGATTGTTTCTTTATATTCCTAGGGGATTCAAACTTCACCGATTTCTTCATTATGGATGACGGACGCGAAGCCGCCGGAGATACAGTAGAAACTTTTAATTCCAATGGTATGATTATTAATTCCACACGTACACACATAATTTGCAAAGAATTTAGGATTTTTTGAGATGATTTTAATTTAGGTTCAATTTTGCTCTGTTTTCGTGAAATTGTGATGATTTACGTGCGTGTTGCTGAAATGTAGTTCATGATTATTTGTTATTGGTTTGGTCAAGGGATAATGCAGATCTTATTTTGCATATGTATACGTATTTCTGCATAATCACATTCTAATATGAAGACACCGTACTATTTTTTCTGCATTGTTCATTTTATTATGCAGTTTTAGATTTCATTGTTCTGCATTATTCATTTTATTATGCAGTTTTAGATTTCATTGTTCTGCATTATTCATTTTATTATGCAGATTTAGATTTTATATTAATTTTCCAACCATGGTCTAGGGAGCAAAATGTTCTTATCACTTCTCACTTCGTCTTCTTCCGTACTTCACGTTTTCCTTTCTTCACAAATTGAAAAACCCCAAAATTCTGCACAAAATTTACAAAGTTTGACCGGAGTTGTTGATAGAGTTTAATTTTAGAAAGTTTTAATTAATTGCGTAATTCGGGGGGCTTTAATGAGCTGATAGAACTTTAGTACCAAACCTGTTTTTCTTCTCATTTAATTTTAGGAAGGTTTTTCTTAATTGTGTAATTCTCGGAATTAATGAGCTGATAGAGTCAGCTTTAAATTTCAAACATTTAAATAATTTCTCCATATTAATTCCGAATTTATGTATTAAGGGCATGATGGTACTTTTATGTGCCATTTTGTCCTTATTTTGAAACTATTTTGAATCATGTCTTTATTTAAAAAAACATTAGGTGAAATGACCTTTTATGTGAAATCCCCGAAGTGAACCTAATCCTAACCCTAGCGGGCCACGGAATAAACGGGTCACTAACGGGCTATAATAATTTTATTTTTTTTAAATCTTTTAAAATTAAAGGTCACAATTAACACGTTCAACAAACAAATAAAATAGAAAAATGTATAATTAGTTAATGATCGATAAATAAAAAAACAAAAGTATGATTTAAACACAATTGTAGAACTCATTGGTACTAATTAATGGATGATGATGAACTCCTTAATCTAAATATATATATATATATATGTGGATGATAATGACTCCTTAATGCTTATAGTTATGATTATAAGTCAAATGATCCAAAATTTTTTTGCAAGTTATTTATTAAAAATAAAATAAAAATGTAACAATCTGATTAGCCCGACCCGAATAAACATTTCTACTTCCGTCATTCAAATATTTCACACTCACATATTTAATTTAATTACCTTATAAATATCTCTTCTTTTGCCACCATGTTTGCTTTTGCCTATAGATTTAAGTCGTGGAATCCAATGAAGTGCGTAATTATATATTTATTTATTTGTGAATATTATTACTCCATTATATTTATATATCCGTTCACTTAATTGGTTAGTTTTCTCGTTTAAATTTAGTTAATTCTAACTATAATAATTAATACATCTACCTTAGTTATTTGATCATCTATGTTTAATTTCATTTTTTTTTTTTGATCAGTAAATGTATTATATTAAAATGGGGTAAAGAGAATTACCCAAACAATACTTACAACTCTTCTGTTACAATGAATCAGCACCTAGAAACTCACCATAGCAATATTCTGTCTTATGAGATAATGAAAATTTTTGGGTCATTCACCCATACTCTAAAAGGAATGTTACTGTGGGAGGGAAATTTTGAAACGAACCAACTTCAAAGTCGCGCCTTGAGTTCCTCCATAAACTTTGGGATGGAGATCTCCTCGTTCTTGAATATAATCGCATTCCTCTATTTCCATAGTAGCCAATTCACACCTAACCAAATGCATGTCACTTTCGATTTTTCCATTGCCGTCTTAGAGTTTCCTCTGAAGTTGAGCAGGTTTTGCAGCGTTCCGGAGTGTAATGCAGTGGTCTGGTGTAGCCATGCCATGCATTCCATCCAGATTTTATAGGAGATAGGGCACTCGAAGAAGAGGTGCTTTTCCGTTTCCTCTTGTTCTTTGCACAACACACAGCTCACGTCTTCTCTTGGATTAATTATTCCTCTTTTTCGTAAATTCGATTTTGTAGGTAGCCTTCCCCACAGCAGCCTCCATGCATGAGTTCTCACCTTTTGAGGTGCAAAATTCCCCCAGATTGCCTTGAAGCCGTATATTTCCTCCTCATTCAGTTGTGTCGGTCGGACCTGATTGAGCGCGAATGTGTATATCTCCTTCGTCGAGAAGCTGCCAGAATTTGAGTACCTCCATTTCCAGGTGTCTTCCGCTCCCACTTCGGGTCTGAACCTGTCAATAAGAGAGAGTAGTTCGTTAAAAGATGGGAGCTCTCTATCTAATAGTGGTCTGCTCCAGTGCCACTGCCAACCTTCGTCCACCCTTCTCCCTAACTCTCCTATATTTCTACCCTTATCCATATTTAATCTATATAATCTAGGAAAAAGCTCACAAAGCCTCCCCTCTCCCAGCCACTTTTCCTCCCAGAATTCAGTGTTGTTCCCATTCCCAAGTGTTCTCTCCAAGCCCCCCTCAAACCACCCACCAGCTTCAATTCTGATTGTTCTCACAATGTCCCCCCACCATGTCGACGTCTTCCCCTGCCTACCCGAAGGCAGCCTACCCCTTCCCAGATCCCGAGTTCCCCCATATCTAGATTTGATGACCTTAACCCATAAATTATTCCCCTCATTTATGTATCTCCAGCCCCATTTCCCCAACAATACCACATTAAACAAACCCACATCTTTAACCCCAAGGCCCCCCAAATATTTTGAATTACAGATCTTTTTCCACTCAACCCAAGCAACCTTTTTGTGTTGCTCCCCACCCCCCCAAAGAAAGTTTCGTTGTAAGCTCTCAATGTCCCTCACGATTTTTTTTGGTAAACGATAAAAGGAGAGGTAGTAAGTAGGTAGAGAAGAAAGGACCGAATTGATCAGAGTGATTCTGCCCCCCATTGAAATCTGCTTGTCGTCCCATCTTTTCAGTCGATTCCTGATCTTGTCTATAAGGAAGGCCCACTCCGCGACTCTTTTTTGATTTGTGCCTACCTTCAGCCTGAGGTATGAGAATGGTAAAGAGCCTACACTGCAGCCTATTATCTCCGCCATGTTCGTTAGCACCTCTGTATCAACGTTCACCCCGACCATTGTACATTTGTCATAGTTGATTTTCAGGCCTGACATTGCTTCCAGAATTCGGAGTATCCTTCTCATCGCTTGTGCATTTTCAGTGCTGGCCTTTCCCATCAATATTGTGTCGTCGGCGTATTGGAGGTGTGAAATTTTGATTTTTCTCTACCGATTTCTGCTGCCCTGAACTGTCCCATTGTTGTCGCTTTTTCGAGAAGAATGCTAATTCCTTCTACTGCTATTAGAAACAAAAAGGGGGAGAGCGGATCTCCCTGTCGAAGGCCCCTTTCCAACTTGAACTCGCCCGATGTACTTCCATTTACCAAAACCGTTGCTGTCGCCGTGGAAATGCAGCACATAATCCATTTCCTCCACTTGGGGTGAAAGTTAAACCGTTCCATCATCACCTCGAGGTAGCTCCACTCAACTGAATCGTAGGCCTTTGCGAAGTCGATCTTTAAGAATGCCCGTTCTAATCGTTCTCGTTTCGCCTCATCAATTGATTCATTCAACACAGCCACACTATCAAGAATATACCTTCCTCCGAGAAAGGCACTCTGGGATTCTGATATTATTGAGGGGAGTGCCAAGCTAAGTCTTCTTGCAAGGATTTTAGAGATCAGCTTGTACATGCCCCCGACTAAGGAGATTGGCCTGAAGTCGCCCAGTTCACTGCTTGCTTCCTTTTTGGGTAAAAGCACGATATATGTTGGATTGAATCCCTTTACCAGTCTGCCGTTGCTGTGGAATTCATCTAGAGTTCTCATAACGTCAGGTTCCAAGGTCCCCCAATTAGCTTTGATAAAGCCAAAATTGAACCGGTCAGGCCCCGGGCTTTTTGTGTTGTCGCATGCTTTTAGGGCTGCCTGAACTTCCTCTTTAGTAAAGGGTGCTATCAGCCTATCATTTTCTTCCTGTGAAATGTGCCTATCTGTGAAGTCAGGTCCAGGAGTTGGTCTTAGTATTGATACTCTGCTGAAGTGGCGCTGGAAGTGGTCGTGTATCCCCTTTTTTACCCCTTTTACGTCTTCTAGCCACTCTCCGTTAACTTCCAAACCCAATATCTCATTCCTCTTTCTTCTTCTATTTATGTAATTATGGAATAGGCGTGTGTTGCAATCCCCCTCCCTGATCCATGAGCATCTGGATTTTTGATACACCATGTTGCCTTTCCTTTTTAACTCACGGAGTAGTAGTGTTGTTGCTCTGTTCCTCTCGATAGCCTCTGTTTTCTCCAGACCAAATACTTCGTCCAGAACGTCCAGCTTATGAATTTCCTCTCTGTGTTTCTCTATCTCCCTTTCTATGTTTCCAAACACATTTTTGTTCCAAGATTTTAAGTCACTCTTCAGCCTCTTCAGTTTCTCTTTGAGGACAAAGCTTGCCCGCCCTTGGATGTCGTAATTGTTCCATCTCTCTTGGACGAAGGTTCTGAGGGTCGGGTGAGAAAGCCAAGCATTGAGGCTCCTAAAAGGTTTGGGGCCCCAATATTTGGCTTTCGACCCCATCAGTATAGGGCAGTGGTCCAAGACCGACCTCTTCAGTCCGGTCAGATGAGTATGAGGCCACTAGTTGATCCAGTTTTGATTGACCAGCGCCCTATCCAACCTGCTTTTACAGCTACCGTCCGCCTTTTACCATGTATACTTCCTCCCATGGAGAGGGAGGTCGATCAATCTTGCTCCGTCGACGAAGTTGCTAAATAATGAGTTGTCCCTGCTGTTTGTCACGTTGCTTCTGCCATCCCTTTCACTTTCACTCCGGACGGAGTTGAAGTCGCTGATGATGCATATGCACGATGAAGCATTTTGCGCTACCACTGTACTAATACAATCCCAGATTTCTGCCTTTTCATTTGTGTTACAAGGAGCATATACGTTTATGACCACGCATCGAATTCTATCAGGACCCCAATAGCCATTAACAATTACACACCCGTTCATAAACCACGAGCTTGAACACGAAAATACCTCCGGATTCCAGAGTGATATAATGCCCCCCGATCTTCCTTCCGTCGGTTTAGAAGCCCACTCTACTTTTTCGGTGCCCCATAGACTTCGACATAAATTTCATCCACTGTTTCTACTTTAGATTCCTGAATACAACATAGATCTGCCCCCTGATTCTTTACCAACTGCCTTATTTCCTCTTTTTTCATTCTACTCCCTAGTCCCCTGATATTAAAAGAAATTACCTTCATTTATCACTGGCATCGACTCCCTTTCCTCTGTTTGTCTTTGTTTTCCGATTTTGACCATCCGAGGCTGCGAGGTAGTTGATTACTTCTGTGTCCGGATTCCTCGACTGTATTCCCAGTGCCTTCCCAAGTTCCCAGGTTTTTGTTGCTTCTTCCAGCTCCTCTGATTTCCGCTCCTGGTGTTTTGCTTTGCTCTCTCTTCGGGTATCTTTTGGTTTACTGTTATGTGCTTGCGCCTCGTCTTGCGCCTCGTCTTCCTCGTCGAAGTGACCAACGAACTCGATCCATCTCTCGGTTTCTAATCGTTTCCTTTCGCGTCGCTCCCATGCCTTTTTCATAGGCGCCTGCTTCCGTGTAACTTGTTTTTAAGCTTTAAGTTGTTGTTACTTACTTCTAAGTAGTTTTAATAGCACGTTCTTCTGCGTAAGAACTCTAATCTTTCGTTTTTAAGTGTCGAAAGCTTAAGAACAGTCATATCTTTGTAATAATCCCCAGAGACACTCTTTAAACGATGTCTCACCATACTCCACATGACGGAATCTTACCGTCCGGAGGGAACGAACCCCTTCCGGCGCCGGTAAATCCGTTTGCAAACTTGAACGTAGGGGACATTTTGAAAGATCCCCAACACTTGAAAGAATTTTCTGACTTCCTCATGGAGAAGAGGAGGCAGAATGAGAAGGAAGAGCTTGAGAAGGCCAAGGATCAGGCCTTCGACAGAGCTCGCAAAGCCAAGGGGAATGAGGAGGACGACCGCTCCTATCACTCACACCCCGTTCGCCAAGACAAAGGCAAAAGCAAAGTTGCCGAGCACTCCCACAATAGCCACACGGGAGACTCGCGACACAGAAATTCGGTTTTCAACCGGATGGATGACAAAGATAGAAGGGCTCCTCGCCGAGTGCCCTTCAATGTGGATGGCCGACCAGGCAGAGCCGACCACCACCGAGATCACGCTGATAAGAGAGATCAGGGTGACAGAGTCTCAGCTCTTGATCGAGTGGGACCAGGGAAGGGTTCGCGTGCTCCGGCGAAGAGTTATCGCAGCCATCATTCTGACAGGCACTCTCCCAGGCGATCACGTCATGATGATCGCCCAGCCGCATCCCAAGGGAGTCGACGCGACGAGGACGTCGTCCCCAAGCCACAGACCGCCGAGGAGGGGCAAATCGCCCAGTTCCTCGCAACTCAGAAATTGATGAAGCAAGAGATGGACGCTCTGCGAGCAGAGGTGGTCGCCTCGAAGCAAGGGACCACACCACCAATCACTCTGCCCGCACCTCCACTAAGTGTTGCAATTCTTACCGCCCCCATTCAAAGAAAGATTCAAATGCCCTCCATGGCGGCATACGATGGTGCATCCGACCCCAGAGTACACTTGTCCAAGTACTCCAACTACATGGCCTCAATCGGGGCAACGGACGCCACCCAATGCAGAAACTTCTCCCTAACTTTGGGAGACCGGGCTCATCGATGGTACACAACTTTGAGTCCCGGATCGGTCACCTCATTCCTTGAGCTGGGACAACTCTTTCTGACCTACTACGGGTCTATTGCTGCTCGCCCAGCCTCAAAGCAACGTTTGGCAAACGTTCGCCAATCTATAAATGAGTCAGGCAAGGACTTCATCGAGCGCTTCGATAGGCTGGTGATCGATGGGGAGGCCGTGAACGATGAGACGAAGCTGATTTCAGCCGTTTCCGGTCTAAGGATAGGTACCAAGCTTTGGGAATCTATCCATCTTACTTTTCCCAGTTCTTATGCGGACTTCCGCACGAGGGCTGGGAACTTCATCCAAATGGAGGAAATCATGGACGCCGCCAAGGCTAACGAGCAGCCTGAGGCGTCCAAGAGGGTCTGGCCCAAAAAGAATGCAAACACTGGGGAGTCGTCCCAGCCCAAGAAGGCGACCACTCAAGCTGGCAGTGCTCGCCCAGCGAACTTCAGGCCTTTCGAGGAGTCTCCTGAGATCATCCAGTTCAGAGAATCTCTCTCTCTGGATCCCAGGGGCATTTTCAATGCAGTTAGGGGAAAGAATCTGCTCCCCCAGGCCAAGCCAATGCATACAAGTGATGAAAACCTAGATGGTAGCAAATTCTGCGACTACCACAACTCCATCGGCCACCACACCAATGGGTGCCGAGACTTGGTGAGAAACCTTTTTAAGCTGTACAATGAGGGCAAGCTCGCCCAGTTCATCAAGCCTCTAGGAAATGGCGACAACAGGGGGAAGAAACGTCGCGACGACAGCGGCGATCTGCGCCAACAATTGAATCGTCCCAAGCTGACTCCTCCCATGCCACAGAATCCTGGCAACGACATTGATAACGTGGGAGCCTGTCTAGTTATAGAAGGCCCATTGGGAGGAACCCAATCTGGGAAGGAGCTATATGTTCGCCGGGCTCAGAGCGAGCAGCGAGCACTGAACAATGTCCATCAGGTGTGCGTCGCTCCGACTGCCGAGAAGCCTCCATCTCACCAAATCCTTTTCTCGGACGACGACCTGAACGGCGTGGTGCACCCAAACAATGATGCTTTGGTCATCACGGGGAAGATCATGGGAACAAACGTCCATCGCATGATGGTCGACACTAGGGCATACACCAACATCCTCTTCAAGCATACTCTGGATGCTCTCGGTGATTATGCAGCGTACATCGAGCCTTGCGATAATATAATCGTAGGTTTTGGGGATACGCGCAACCTTCCCATTGGGAAAATCAGACTATCCCTGGAGTTGGCATCATCGAAAGAGCCTGAAATGCACCACGCTAGGCAGCTCGACTTCCTGATCATCGACATGCCATCGTCCTACAATGTGTTCCTCGGCCGACCTTTCTTCAACGAGTTCAAGGCGGCCGTTTCTACTTATTACTACTGTGTAAAATTTCCAACCCCGGCGGGAGTTATAACCGTCAAGGGCGATCAGACGCGGGCGAGGGAGTGTCTCGTCCGTTTTGCAAAACGTCATTCTAAGGAAGGTGCTATGGTTGGAAAGTATATTGAGTGTCAAACACAAAATCAACAAATGAACTACTTGGAGGGTCTTCCTAGCAAGTACAGAAAGATTGAAGTTGGGGAGTGCAGTCGTAGTTCCGGCGACCACCAAGTGGAGGCGAACGAGCACGCCTCCATGGAAGTGGACGACCACACCCCAATGGAGATCGACGAGCAGACAGTCTCGGGCGACCAGCTCCCCGGCGACCAGTTTCCAGAAAACTTTCCAGATCTGGAGCCTAGGTTAGGCTTTGAGCCAGAGTTCGGAATCGAGGATCCTCGTTGGAAGGAGCCTAAAGAACGGGCAACTTCAGCGGAGGACCTTGAAACCATCCATTTAAACGAAGCTCGTCCAGAACTCGAGGTATTCATCGGTTCGAATTTACCAAAACATTTGCGATCAGACATGGTCGCATTTTTGAAAGAAAACATCGGTGCATTCGCCTGGTCGCACGAGGATATGGTGGGCATTCCCACGGATCATGCCTGCCACAGATTGAATATTGATCCAGCGAGGAGACCTATCACCCAAAAACGAAGGAAATTTGGGCCTGATAAATATGCGGCTTTGGCGGTCGAAGTCAAGAAATTGATCGACAATAAATTAATCGAGAAAACTGGAACTGATCCCGAGTGGTTGGCCAATCCAGTGCTCGTCAAAAAGACGACCGGGTCGTGGAGATTGTGTATAGACTTCACAGATCTAAACGATGTCTGTCCAAAAGATCACTTTCCGATGCCCCACATTGATCACCTAGTAGACAACACAGCGGGGCACGAGATGTTAACTTTCATGGATGCTTTCGCGGGCTACCATCAGATAGCGATGCATCCTGACGACCAGCGACATACGGCCTTCATGACGGCCACCGATATGTATAGCTGGAAGAGAATGCCTTTCGGTTTGAAAAACGCAGGGGCAACATACCAAAGACTGGTAAATAAGATGTTTGAGAAACACATCGGCGAGATGGTGGAGGTCTATATCGACGACATCGTTGTCAAAAGCTTGCGGAAAGAGGATCACCTACACCACCTCGCCATGACGTTCGATATACTGAAAGAATACAACATGAAGTTAAATCCGAAAAAATGCAGTTTTGGTGTTAGCTCAGGAAAATTTCTGGGGCACTTGGTTAGCCAGCGGGGCATCGAGGCGAATCCGAGTAAAATTCAAGCAGTCATTAACATGCAAAGCCCAAGGAACGTGAAAGAAGTACAGAGGTTAACAGGATGCCTTGCATCGCTGAACAGATTTATTGCACGAACGGGCGATCGTTGCAAACCTTTTTTCGATGCTCTGAAAAAAGGGAGGTTCGAATGGACCGATGAGTGTGAGAAAGCTTTCGAGAAATTAAAGGATTATCTATCGGATCCGAAGATCCTGTCTAAGCCAGTCCCCGGCGAAATTTTATATCTATACTTGGCGGCCACTGACTGTGCGATCAGTTCAGTGCTCGTCCGAGCTGAGGGGAGCACACATCTGCCTATCTACTACGTAAGTCAAACACTGAGAGATGCGGAGTTGAGATACACTCCTATGGAAAAATTGGCATACGCGCTGGTCATGAGTGTCAGAAAATTAAGGCAGTACCTGTTCGACCACGAGGTGGTCGTCCTCACAACCTTTCCACTCCGACGAGCACTGCATCGTCCGGATACCACTGGAAGACTTTTGAAATGGTCGGTGGAAATAGGGCAATTTGGGCTCACCTATGCACCTAGAACGGCAATCAAGGGACAAGTGCTGGCAGAATTCATTGTAGAGCTCACTTTCCCGGAAAAAGTGGACGAGGGAATCGAACTTCCTTGGACACTGTTCGTCGATGGCTCGTCGACGAGCACCAAAGCAGGGGCAGGAATCGTCCTCACCAGCCCAACCCGACAGACGTTTGCTTCGGCGATCGAGTTCGAGTATCGGGCGACCAACAACGAAGCAGAGTACGAGGCTCTGGTTGCAGGAATCAAGATGGTTATGGCCGTGGGCGCCAGAAAACTGAAAATTTTTTCTGACTCTCAGCTGGTTGTATGTCAAATTACGGGCGACTACGAGGCTCGCGGCGATCAAATGATAAAGTACCAAGAGCTAGTGAAAGGATTACTCGAGCAATTTGATCAATTCCACATCGAGCAAATCCCTAGGGAGGACAATACGCAAGCAGATGCGTTAGCTCGGCTGGCCACTTCAGAGGGGGAGGCAATATTTTCAAAAGCGACCATCACTAAAATTTCTTCCCCATCGGTGAACAGAGGTCTGATTTTGCAGGTTGAAGCGACCAGCGACGAGGACTGGAGATCGCCGATCATCAAGTACATCAAGACCGGCGAGCTCCCGGGGGACAAAGTGAAAGCAACCAGACTGCAGCTCAGGTCCGCAAGGTACACTGTTATTGGCGACCAGCTGTACAAACGGGATTTTTCAATGCCTTTATTGAAATGCCTCGGGGAAGACGAAGCGAAGATCGTCATGTACGAAATCCACGATGGATCATGTGGAAATCATACAGGGGGGCAAGCGCTCGCGTTAAAAATCATAAGGCAAGGCTATTTTTGGCCAACACTGAAGAAGGAAGCAATTCATTACGCCCAGGCGTGCAAGAGATGTCAAGCTTTTGCACCCGCTATTCACTCACCTCCAGGCGAGCTCATCTCCGTCTACAGTTCTTGGCCCTTCGCAAAGTGGGGCATCGACATCATTGGACCTTTCCCGCCTGGCGTAGGGGGGGTAACTTTCGTAGTCGTAGCAGTCGATTACTTCACCAAGTGGACCGAAGCGAAGGCATTGAAGACCATCACAACGACCCAGATGACAAGTTTCATATGGAAAAACATAATTTGCAGGTTCAGCCTACCACGAGCGATAGTGACGGACAACGGACGTCAATTCACAAGTCAAGACATGCTGGATTTCTGCTCAGAGTGGAACATCAAGAAAAAAATTTCAACACCCTATCATCCACAATCGAATGGTCAAGTAGAGGCAATCAACAAAATCATCAAGCACACCTTGAAAGCTAAGCTAGATGGATTGAAGGGCAAATGGGCGGACGAGCTGCACATGGTTCTGTGGGCATATCGGACGACCACGAGGAATTCTACTGGTGAAACTCCGTTCGCGCTCGCGTTCGGAACCGAATCTGTCATACCAGCAGAGGGGCAGGTCCCAACTTTTCGAGTAGCAAATTATGACGAGCAGTTGAATAACGATGCACAGCTCTCCGACTTGGACTTCCTAGAAGAGCGAAGGCTAACAGCGGACGAGAAGAACGTGGTCTACAAGCAAAGGTCAGAGCGCTATTATAACACCAAAGTACGTGCTCGCCAATTCACTATCGGCCAGCTCGTACTTCGGAGGGCGACGGAGCAGTCCATCGGCATACTTGGCCCGACTTGGGAGGGTCCGTACCGAATAACGTGCACACTCCTGAACGGATCGTATGAGCTAGAAGATCTGGAGGGCAAGCCGAGCAAGTACCCATGGAACGCGGTCAAGCTGAAGAAGTATTACCAGTAAGTTTTTAATTTTTTCATATTTGTATAGTTTGTATCTAATCATCATTTCAATACAAGTACAAGTTTTAAATTTCCATCAAGTGTTAGATAAGTTTGAATTTTTAGACAAGGCTCTGCGTAGCCTTCTAGGAAACAAAAGACGAGCACTCTTTCTTAACGATGCTCGCAAGGTAGTGGCGACGACGACCACTACCTGTCAAACAAAAAAGAGTTCAAACCGACGAATGGTTAACTCTAAAAGACGAGCACTATTTCTTAACGATGCTCGCAAAACAAAGACGAGCACTCTTTCTTAACGATGCTCGCAAGGTAGTGGCGACGACGATCACTACCTACCAAACAAAAAAGAGTTCAACCGACGAATGGTTAACTCTAAAAGACGAGCACTCTTTTTTAAAGATGCTCGCAAAGACAAAAGACGAGCACTCTTTCTTAAAGATGCTCGCAAGGCAAAGACGAGCACTCTTCCGCAAAGATGCTCGCAATAAAAGGAGTTTCCAAAAAGACAAGTACTTATCAAAAAATGCTTGCAAAAATTAATCACAACATAAGTTGAAAAGCAGTAACGAGAACGATCACTCAATATTTAACAAAGTAAACGAACACATCATAAGCAAAAAGTTCCATTCATTAAAAAGCCTAAAAGGCTGAAATTACAAAAAGGCCTTAATGGCCGAGCAGTCCTAAAAAACAGAAATAAAATACAAGTAAACTAAGCTACCGGAGCGTTCTCCTCGGCATGAGCATCCTGATCGCCAGCAACTTCCTCCTCGGCAGGAGCTTCCTATTCGCCTTGATGAGGTGGGGAGCCTTGTGGAGGGTTCGAGAAGAGTACCGGAACACCCAAAAGACGAGGGAACAGGAGTCCCAATTCCATCAAAGGAAGCAGAGGGAGTTCTGTTTCCGGCTGAGGATTCTCCTTCATAAGGAGGTCGTCCAAAAATCCGCCGAGCGGAGTCACATCCACTTCCGGATGAACTTCCAACAATCGATGAATGAGCCCGTGGGCAGTAAGCGCCACTGATAACATGGCCACGCCCCCAGCGAGCTCATTGGTCTCATCTCGCTCATTGGTCAGGTCGACCAGCTCTTGCCGAAGAGTAGCCAGCTCTTCCTCATCAGTTTCAGATTTATGCTGAAGAGTGTTTACCTCGACGCATTTCATTTTCAGCTCGTCCTCGGCAGCCTGGAGGCGAGCACGGAGACGTTCGATCTCTTGAAGATCTTCTTGATCCTTCTTTCGAACCATCTCAAGTTGGGCCTCAAAATCGGCCAACTTTGCCTCGAGGTCGACCACCTTCCTCTCAACAATGGCTTTAGCCTTAGCCATTTGGGTGAGTCTCGTGCTCCTCTCCTCGCTGACCTTGCGGCTCTCGGCGATCTGGACCGCAAGCCTCTCGAGGGTGTATGTGGCACGGGTCATATCGATGGCGGTCAGGCGCGCGTTCTCTAGAGAGCTCTGGTTGTTCACCTCGTCGAGCAGCGTGGTCGTCAGCGACCGGGGTACATTCCTCATGACCCTTGCGACGATCGGGTCCAGAGATTCTTGAGGGGCCGCATCCCGCGATCGAAAGAAGCCGAGGAGGTTGTCGTTGTAAGGCTCAACGATCGAGTTCTCGGAAACCCTAAAGAAAAAAGAGAAGAGTTAGAAAAAAGTACTTGAAAATATTCTAAAGCTTTATTGATAATAAGCTTACCTGGCAACCCTTGCGGCATCCCAGCCGAGAAGTGTGTTATCTCCCTGAGCCCTCTCCCCGGCCGACGAGCTCGCTGCGGTCTCTCGCGACCGAGTGCTTCGGGGAGGGGGGGATACGACCTGAGTGGGGGGAGGCGAACTACCCCTCGGCGGAGGAGATCTCCTCGGCGAGACCCTCTGCTCGACAGCAGGTGGACGAGAAGAACCCCCTCGAGTTGTTCTAGCAACTCTCTTAGGTGGAGCCCCCGAGGTCTCCGCCCCTTTCCTTTTCTTGCTGGTACCGTCAACTACCTTGCGCTCGCGCAGCATCCTCGCTTGTTGCATCATCCTGCTAGATTTTATGCGATCAACTTCGACGGATGGAGGAAGGTAAGTGACAACTCTCTCTGGAACCACTACTAAGAAAGAAAGACGAGAAGTTAATATTTACGAGGAGTAATGTCACAAAAACTTAGCAAATTCACAAAAAATTTAGAAATATGTTGATACCTGGAGGGAACTCTCGAGTGAAGTGGTGAGGAGGTACTCTGAGACCTGCTCGCTCACGCATACACTCCCTGTTCAAGAAGCGACAGGACCTCTCCAGGTAGCGACGATTGAGAACGCAGCAAATGTGGTATTGGAAGAGGGGTGTAAGACGGTGTTCGGCAGTTTTCTTGCGAGCAGTTTCACCTACAAAAACGAGGAGTTAGTCAGTATAGAAAGAGCGAGCAGAAATAAAAATAACTTACCACGAATTCTTTGATATTCAGTGTCAAGGGGAATGCGATCAGAGGAGCCATCCGGCCTCACTGGACTTTTCCAGTCCCCGGCTACCCACCACCAGTTGGTTTTCCAATCCCTAATCTTGTTGGGAACCCCCTCAACCAATTTGAAATTATCTCGGCCCCTCACGTAGTAGTATCCATGGCCCACTTTCTCTCCGGCCTCGGCCGCCTGAAGAAGATAGTTAATCTCCTTAGGACTGAGCCATGTGTTGCGACATCCGTTCTCGACCGCCACCAGGCCGAACAGTGTAAGAATGCCGATCAGGTTCGACCAACCGTTCGGCAAAATTTGAGAAGGGGCCACCTTCAAGAAATGTAGAAAATTTGAGATACTGGGGTACAGGGGGAACCTCAGCCCTGCCTCCATCATACCAATGTTGACGGCGACCATCCCCTCTGGCGGCTGGTCGGCCCTCTCATCCGGGCGAGGAATAAAAAAGCAAACATCGGCCGGCAGCTGATACTTTTTTCGAGAGTTCTCTAGCTGGGCCAAGGAGACAGTGCTCGCATATTTGCTCGCCTCGTATATCGATTGGGAAGCTGCTCGATGCGGGCGAGGAGCCTCTCGAGGAGGGTATTCGCAGAAATATTTATAATAGGCCTCCCTCGAAGTCCTCGCGGAGACTCCTCGTCAAGGTCTCCTCGACTTGGGCAGTTTCTATCTGTTCGCCCACCCCTCGATTCAAATCCGGATCACGCAGATCTGAGTTCGTCTCCTCGTTATCCCCCTCCTCGGCATCGTTGCCGGCATCATCCCTGTCAGATTCATCGAGCTCGTCGACGTCGACGACCACTGCCTTTCCTAGGTTTCGGACTCCAACGTTTATGGGTTCAGGGGAGTGGATCCTAGAGTCCGAGGAGGATGCCCTCTCCATCAAAGCCAAGGCCAAACGGTCTCCGCCGCCGGAATTTTTAGAACCACCCACCAACGGCGGCGGACCACCGTCGGAACCACCACCAAAGCCACCAAACTCCATTTTTTCTTAAAGAAATGGGGGAGAAAGAAGTTTTAAAGAAAGAAATGAGAGTTATTTACCTTTGTATCAATCGAGAACCACCACAAAACTCGTCGGAAAAGCTTGAGAGAGAACTTGGAAGGAAGCTTGAGGAAATTCGAAAATGGCAAAAGTAAAAAGCGTTTCAAAGAAGGTGAAAGTCATATTTATAGGCAAAATCGACCAGGGGCCTTTTAGCAAAAAACGGGGTCAAATTCATAATTTTCCCAAAATTTTGGGGTCATTTCCGAAAATGAGTTCGGAAAGTGGCCCCCACGCGCGACCTTTGAGGTCGGCACGCGCCCCACGCGCCAATTTCAAATCCCTTGCGCCGCCCACGCGCCTGACACATGTCAGATCCATCATTATGAAAAGTTGCTTCGATAATCGTGCTCGGCGCTGGAGACGAGGCGACCGCCTCCATCACACGTCACCAAGATCTCAAAATTGATTGTGTTGTCGAGAACAATTTTCACCATCCAAGGAGACGACCATACTGCTCGCCTTACCATTCTACGAATACGAAGAAAGGCGACCAGGGGGCAAATGTTATACCTAGTCAAAGGAGTCAATCTTTGACAAGTCAATCCTAGTCACCAGCTTACGTAGCGAGGACCAGTCAACAAAGTCGTGCGACGACTAGTCAACAAGACCAAGAAAATGTAATAAAGTAGATGTATTTAATATGTTTAAGTGCTCGCTCAAAGATGTTGACGAGCACCTGTTTTAGTTAGCTGCTCGCCCGAATGTGTGGCGAGCACGTGTCTTTCTTAGCTAGAATAGTCTAAGTATTGAAGCCTTGGGAGACAGCATGGAGCGTGGCGATCACACTCCTCGACAAGGTCCTCCGGCGACCACCGTAGCTCAGCTCCTCGGCATCTCGGCGAGGACGAGCACCAGAGGCGGTTTAGCATTAAATGCGCCATCAAATCACCTTTTCGGGCAAAAGATGGGTCCAATAAGGGCGTGCCACGTGTAAAGGGCGGGCAGCCCCTAGAAACCACTATATAATGCCTAAAAGAGGCTCATTTGTACACAAGTTACACAATTCCCACAAATCACCCTACCCCAAAGCAATAAACACTCCCAAAGCTCTCAAGTTTTTAGCTTCTCCAAGAAGCTATATCTTTGTGTTCTTCATTGTTCTTGTTTGTTCTTCATAAGATCATCAAGATCATCTTAAACAACCTCTTTAAACACGTAATAAACCCCCGATCATTATACATGTTTGTCTCGTGCTAACAAATAGTCCACATCCGAATCAACCATCAAAAGCACGTACAACAATCATAACTGCTCTAATTGACAAAACATTCATCAACACCACAAAAGTCCATGCAGAACACTATTCATTTGAAGAAAAGATTAACCTCATGTTCATACCAATAGAGAATGGTGAGTTATGTCCCTCCAATGGATATATATTCAAACTTCCTATAAAAACAGAAGGATCATGAATTGATCAAATACGGGAAATCAAAGCAAACAAGCTAACAATACAATTCTAGTTCAGAAAGCCTACACATCTGAATTACTTGTTTCCCCAAGGTCATATAACCTTCTGTGATCAAAGATTCTAAGCCAATTACATATCAAAGCTTAGAGAGATATCCTATCCTTAAGCATTGTTCAACATTGTAAAGGACATCTCAGTTGGAAAACAACCCCCAACCCAATCCCAAAAAAGATTGTCAAGTTAGGTGTGTTGTAGAAAAAGTGAGCAACTAAGTTATAGTGTGGAACTAAAGCCTAAAACTCTGAGGAGAAGAAGTAGTTGAGTACTAGGTCTCTGTAAACCTAGAGACCACAACACTTAGAAGAAGTGTTTTTGATCAGTGCACCTTGACACTATAATAGGTACGGATTTGTTAAAAAATCGAGATTTGAAATCGAAAATAAAACTGTCTCTCATTATAAATGAATTAGATATGACTTTTAGTTTCGAGAGTTTTAGATACGAATTAGATACAGATACCACCGTCTCTAAACAATCAATTTTTCTCCCCAATATAAAACGAGACAAGGTGGTACACGAAATAAAATAAAGTGCAATAAAAAATGGAGACTAAGGATGCAGCGACATGACAGGAGGAAGTGTACTCGAGGATCCTCAACCGGAGGTTTAGGGGAACAACGACGCGACCTTCCTCGTAAGTCACTAGTGGACGCCCACGATGAGTATTTTCTAAGTATTATATTAAACGTGTTTAAAATATCTATGAATCAAGAGCGGAGGTTTAGGAGAACCACAACGCGGCCTTACGAGGGTCACTAGTGGACACCCACTAGGAGTATTTTTTGCATATTAAAATATTTAATTTACAATATTTAGAAGATTCTTTTCTTGAGAGGTGAAATCAAGTGAATTGAGTTATATTAATTTATTTACTCTTTTATTTAAATAATAAATAGTAAAAATAAAAAAATTAAACATATCTTCTATATATCAGGATAAATATATAGATAAACATAGATATTATAATAATATTATGTTATATCTTTCATATCTTTTATATGAAAATATCTTTTAACAAAATACATATATATATATATATATATATATATATATATATATATATCAAGCTTTTATTATAATATATCAATTTAAAACTTTGTGTACAATAAATAATTAATTAGATACCAATTTACAATACATTTGAATTGAAGTAAAACATTGTACACTAGATAATTAATAAAATAATTATTTAATAATTTTGATACGTATCAAATGTCCTCTTTATTTCCAACATGGTGCCATTTAATAATATTTGAAAGTTTCTAAATATATTTATAAAAGACTTGTAAATAATTTTGCATTAGGTTTTTTTAAAAAGTTCTCGTAGTTTTTAAATTAAAAAAATTATATCATTCATTTAGAAAAATTATATCAAATAAATAGTCATTTAAATAGTTGGGGAGAGGTGATTGCGGGTTGGGTTGAGTTGCGGGCTGCGTTCGGGAAAAAACTGAATGGAAATATAGACGGATTCTTGACCTGAATGTAAAACGGGTTGTTCCTCGTTTAGATACGGATTTAGAGACGACAAAACGTCGTTTCTAATTAGGAACAGATTTTCAGACGTATTCTTGACCAGAATGTAAAACGGGACCGTTCATCGTTTAAAAACCGAAAAAAACGGTCTCAAACTCGTCTCTTATTAGAAACGGAATTTAGAAAACTGTATTTAATCCGTCTCTAAATCTCAATTTTTTTTGTAGTGCGATTAAACTAGACCTGAGGTCTTCTTAACACCATTTTCTCTCATCATACTTCTAGCCATTCTTGCATGCATCACCCCATTTCCTCTTATTACCACATAACTAGGTAAGAGCACATACGTTTATTAGAGTAATTTGTCCAAATGTAAAAATCTATGAAAATACCTCACGAGTATTTTGTTTGTATTGTCACTAAATTTACTCTTATAGGAGCTAAATTTACTAATTTTGTTTGTCACTGAATAAATATTCCATCTCACTTTTTACATTTTCCTTTTTTGTTACAATTTTTATACTTAAAATTTTCACTTATTTATCTCCCATGTCAATATATTTATTACACAGTACTTTTAATTTATCACTTTAATAAAATTAAAATGACTGTTAATATTATTACTAGTTGTAACAATTATAGTGTTAGACCGATACACATGATATACTCGTTTAATTAATGGACAATTTAATACATTAAGGGCTAGTTTGGATTGATGGTTGAGAAAACATGGGACAAGTTAACTCACCCTTCTCCTAGGACTATTAGTCCCACAAATGCATGATAAATAGTACAAAATTAGCGGGTCTTGCATTAAACCCGGGCCACAATCAATCAAACCAACTCGCGAAGGGAGAACTCGTCTTGTGTACCTGAGCCAACTCGCCTTGCGAAGCTTAAGTCTACTCGTCTGTTCTGGATGGACTCGAACAGACAAGCTAAGTGTTTCTCTTGATTGAAAAATGCTAAGTGTTTGATCACATCAAATTAAGGGTATTATTGTAATTAGATAATGCTAGAATTTGAAAACCCTAGATTTAGGGTTTATACACTCCCATTTTAATGAGGTGTATACACCCAGTTCGTACTCAACTATATTAGGTCAGATGAGTTCACTCCCCTGTCCTAATTAATTAGAGCCGGATTTAAAATTTTACAATATCAAATCACATAATATTCTCGATTCCGTAACCGAATTTCAAGGGTCTCGACCGTTGGATTAAACAATTCAATCTTGGCCGTTGGATAACTTTTCAGTTCTAACAAAACTCACCTTTCTCACACAACTCGACTTACAATTTCATAACTCTCCTACTATAGCTCTCAATTTCTTGCAAAATCAAAACCTCCCCAGTTCTTACTCTATTCACTGGATATGTCGATTGCTTCTCTTTTCGATGTTATAACTAACATGCAAGCAAGGTTTGATCTCGGTAGGTATATCGCTGAAAACAAGGTGCATGTGGAACCCTCGTTATTCTTCAAAGGGCTTCACACTGCCGGAAATCAAGAAATTCTCGACAAGTGTTCTCGGTGTGGATTGAAGCCATATCTGGAGGCTTTCCCTCAAGTCATCTTGGAAGAGGAGGTGTTGCTGTTCTATGCCAACGCCACAAGGCGAGGAGATAAGATCGAATCCTTTATTGGAACGAGTCGAGTTGAACTCACTCGTGAGGTGTTGTTCAGACATTTGATGCTGCCCATCGGAACGATTGATGTGGAGAACTATGCCACTGGACAAGAGATGAGATATTTGAGCATCTTTTGTGGAAGAAAGATGAAGCTCAAGTCAGACGGCAAGGCCCCTGCTGTTAAGAAGGCCGAGTTATTGGAGAAGTATCGCACTCTTCTGGACATAGCAAGTAAGATGCTCCTATGTGCCACTGGTTCGTTTGACGCGGTCACTCAAGCCAAGACAAGGGTGATGGCAGCGATCTACGATGGAATCACTGAAGGTAATTGGTTCAAGTTGATTGCGGATCGGATGATGTATTTCGAAAAGAGTGTTCGAGTAGACACCGACTCTTGTAATTGGGTGGTGTCGCACACTGTTGGGTATGGCAACAAGTTGAGTATCCTACTCCCCTTGTTGTTACCAAACAAGTCAGATTGGAGTAAAGGTAAGCCCTTCCATCCTCTCAAATTTTATCTGAAATCGGAAGCTCAGAGGAAGCAAGCTGCTGCAAGGTCAGCTGCCCCAAGACGTGTTCAGATAGACAACTCAGACGTCTTACCTTATGGCAACTCATCTAGCTCCTCAGAAGATGAGTCCAATGATGAAGAATCCGAGGCTCCTGCGAAAGCTGAGTCAAGTGGTGATGATTCGGAAGAAACTCATTCGGACAAGGATGCTGATACAGAGAAGGAGACTGGTGATCAAGCCACTCAAGTTCTCAGGATTGTGAGAATTGGTACTCCACCTCCACCAGAAGAGACGAGTTACCAGGTTGGTTCTTCTTCACAGTCTTTGTCAATTCCATCTCTCTCTCTCTCTCCTCTGTTCGAACCAAGGCTAGATCACACCGATCCAGGCCTCGTCCTTTACCTTCAACCTCACAAGTACTGGCGGCATTACCGCTTAGAGCCAGTCATCCCCAAATCACTCCCATACAAGATACAACTGATACTCCTACAGTTGTCACACCACACCTAGCCACATCAAAGCCCCAAGAAACCACACTCCAGACTCCCTCTTTACCTTCAACAGAATATGTTGAACCCAACCCATCTACTTCAGGCAAGACGCCAGTTGCCACTGCAACAGCTGAGTTAGGGACCCCACCTACTCAGACCCCGTCTGAAGTTAGATTTGAATCCTTAGTTTATTACCCGATATGTATGCGAGAGAAGAGAATTCGTGCTCGTGTATCCAGAAATCTGAAGAAGCAGCTCTCAACTCTTGACATCGACACTGCTTCAGAACAGTTTGAGAAGCTCGTGAGGATTTGCACTTGGTTTTCTCTGAAGAAATCTTCTACGGATGATCTTTTTGAAGTCATTCAAGGCATGGGCGGAATCTCCAATTTCATGGATTGGGAGATGGAACAGAAAGAAAATAGTAGAGTTAAGGATCACTCTGAACTATTTCCTCGCAAAGCCTTGGTTGATCTAGTCAAAAGGATGCTGAGTATTCCAGATGGTGTTCTGGATGATGAATTTTCATTTGATGTTGGAACGCAAACTGATCTGGTGGAAGACAAGGTAAAGCCAGAAGTTGCTGAAATAGCAGTCCAGACATCAGAACAAATTTTGGAGATAGAAGATGGTTCAGATGAAGTCGACGCTGAATGTTCTGAAGAAGCTAATTCTTTCAACTTTGGAAAAGAAGATGATGAATTTATTGAGGCTGTCATGTTCAATGAGGATGAACTGATTGAAAAGGACGAAGTGTTGGTCGAAGCACAGTCGTCTCAAGCTATCCCAGCCGCCTCGATAGATGAGTTGAAAGAAGATTTGAAGTCTGTCATCAAGTCAACTATCGATGATTTTCTCAAGACTGAACTTAAGAAGACTCTTGTTGAACAGAACAGTGTCCTTGTGACAAGTTCAAAAGAGATGATCTTAAATGAAGTCAATCAGTTGGACAACGACTTCAGGCAAGAGATGTTTAAACAGATCGAAGGATTTCTCCAGAATCAAGTTGAATATTCGGAGAAAAGCTCAGTTGATTTTGCTCGTGTTCTAGCTACTGAATCCAAGAAGATGGAACGAGTCTATAGAGCCAAAATCGAAGTAGCTGATGTTCAGAGAAAGGAAGCCTATGATCAGTTAGCACAAGCTAAAGAGATTATCAGTGCTATGACTGAAGAGAACAGGAAGCTGCGTTTGACTGCAACACATTTCAAAAATGAGTTGAACTTGTCTACACAGAAGCTGGAGTTGGTGGCAACCAAACTGGACAAGTTGAGTCAAGACGGTTCTCATCAAAAGCAGATTGAAAAAGCTACAAACCTGATGAAGGAAGCTGTAAAAGAAGAAATGACTCGATTCACTAGTCTTTTCACTCTTAAGGCTACTGATGAAGCCAAAAAGGGGGAAGAGTCAAGTATTATTGAGAAGTCCGCTGAACCAGAAGCTAAGGAGGCTGCTGAAGCAATTCAAGAGCTCAGACGACCTAAGAGAAGGTTGGTCAGGACTGCTGAACTTGAACAAGCTAAAGCAGATGAGCTGAAAAAGTTGGAGAAAGGCAAGAGTATTGCATCATCTCCAGAAGCCAAGGTTCAGACTAGACATGTTAAAAGGAAGTTAGTCATTGAAGAACCGAAAGAAGTGGAGATAACAACTAAAGTGAAAAAGCAGAAGGTTGTTGATCCAAGTGATGAAACTCACTATGCTAGTAAGAAGAAGATTGGAAAGCATATTGAGAATCTACAGAAGTTAAAAGCTGATGAAGATCAGATGGAAGATCAACTCATAGATTACTTCATTGATAATGAGCATCGACCTGAATGGATCAAAGTGAAAAGGCAATGGGAACTTGATCACTGGATTATAAGGAAATATGGTGATGCTGAAGGACAAGATGAGCTATATTCTTTATTTGATAGGTTCATGGAAGGACAGCATAGGATGTTATGGAATTTGATTATAAGGATATCTGCAGGTGCAAACTTTAACATTCTTGTTCCTAGCTTTCCAAGATGGAAGTGTCCTATGACTAGTTCTGGAAGAAGAGTTGATATAAATCAAATCAAGAAGTTTGAAGAAGAATTGCTAGAGAAAGAGAAGATTGATGATGAAAATCACATCAGAGTAATTCACAGAAGACTCCTAGATGCATTTCAAGTTCCAAATCATGAAGGAGGTACTATGTCAGATTAGTTGATTTATAGTTTTTTTTTGTTGCTCTGATACTTAGTTATTTTTGGTTATATTTTGAAGTAAGTGTAATCTACTGGTATTATTTTGAATGAATGAAAAGATAACAACTTTTGATGATTAAAGACAAGATAACTACTTAACTAGTCTACTATTGAGAAAAGATTCAAGTAGTTTTGGCTTCATCAAAAAGGGGGAAATTGTTGGGATATGAATCCTAGAACAAGTCCTACATGATGAAAAGATAAGATGAAGTTTTGATAAGCCAAAAGTAGTTTGAATATTTTCTAAGTGTTGATTGATCTAGTCTAGTTGAGTTAAGTCATCTTGAACAAGACCAGTAGAGTTCACATTGATATTAAAAGATAAGTACTTATAATTCGTATATTGTTTATACTTCATCTATGCTATTTGTGTTAGATTGTTGTTGAGCTATGATAAATGTTGTATAGAGCTCATGATTTTGAATGTAATAGATAGATTCTTTGTATAGATTATAAGTTGACTAAGCTTGTTTTATAAAAGCTTAAAGTAATGTAATAGTCTTGTTAGGATTAGTATAGTCATCTATTTGAAGATTGCACGAGAAGACCAGACAAGAAGACTTGGAGTCTACTACTCAAGACTGATGGACTACAAGACAAAGACAAGTGCATCTACTATACTACACAAGACAAGTCAAACTTAAAAGTCTAAATGAAGCGCGTATAAAGATAAGGATAGAAGTTAGTTATGGAATAACTAATTCGTAACAAGAAACGCGTGGATTGATAAGAAGATTCAGTTGAAGTTAGTTTTCAAGAAAAGTTAGTTACAACTACCTAAGATCTTTGAAGATTGAAGTCTATAAATACTTGAAGGTGTTGATCATTTGAAGACTACTGCAACTACGTATACTAAAGCTACATACTGAAGATATATTGAAGATTACTCTCAGAGTTTATTGAAGTTCAGAAAGAAGCCAGAAGACAAGTGAAGAATTCAAAAGGCTACTACTGAAGATCAGAGAAGTTTTTAGTTTTGTTGTTTTATCAAGTTGCTAGATACTTGTTAAATTTCTAGTTAGATCATAGATATATCTGGTGGTATATTCTTTGAAGATCTAAGTCTTCTTCTTGGGACTTAAAATCACAGGAACATACACTTTGTACTCGATTGGAAGAGTTTAGTGGAAACATCACAACTGGGTTTGTGAGAGTGGATGTAGACAAGTTGTCGAACCACTATAAATTGTTTGTGTTGTTTACTTTACTGTTTGATTCATTGTTTTAATTGCTTAAGTGTTTAACATACATAACTGAACTAGACAAGTTGAGTATAGAACAGAGTTCTCGAATTTGAGAAGTTGAGTATAAACTTGAATTGGGCTCATTGTTAATTTCGTATTCCGCATATTGTATTCTGATATTTCGATAGATTTTTGAAAAGTCTATTCACCCCCCTCTAGACTTTTTCACTAGCTTACTCGTTATTAACTCAACTTTGGGGACCTACATATATATATCATTTTTTATCATCAAAATTTACCTCTTTTTAAATTTGAACACTCACATTTAGTCACTATTAAAGTGATCACTGAATTTTTATTTTTTTCCAATCAAAATTGATCATTTAGTCACTAGTTGACCAGTTATTGACTAATAGATGAGGATGAAAATGTAACCATTTAAGAAATACTGCAGTAAACTTAGATGTAAAAAAATTTTATAAAAGTGTGGAAACTAACGTGGATGAACATAAGAAAAAATAGTGTGAAAATTGATTTTAGACTGGGAGTATGAATTTAATGACGAAGAAAATTAATTAAGAAAAACAAAAAATGTAAAATAATTATAATAATTACTCCTTCTGTTCAAAAGTTAGTAATTAAGTATATAATTCATTTGACACAAGTTTTAAAAAACATTAATTGTGTATATATAAAGTAATTGAGTACGTAAAGTGGGAAGTTAATATTTTCATATATGAAAATGTGAATACTAAAAATAAAATTGAACTTATTAAATTTGAATGGAGAAGTATAACAAAACCTTTCAGCCACTCAAAAATAAAATAAAAAAATCTTATCTTGATGCAGATAAATATATAGGATATGAAATTTGTGGACTGGCTTCCAATATGAAACCTCTATATAAGCGAGCAGCCTTCCGCCATATCTTTCACATAATTTATAAATTATTTACATAATTAATTAATTTCTCTTGTGTTGTCATCATGTTTACTTTAGGCCTTATCATGCCTGACACGAAGTATCCAATGAAGTGCGTTTTTTTTTATTAATTATTACTTCAATATATATATACTTGGTTTTCTCATTTAAATATTATTATAAATAGTTGGTACGTGCATGCATATGTTCATCTTTTCTAAATCTTATATATTACTCATGATTATATCCTTAATTTGATTTCTTATTTTCATAATCTTCTTTTAATTATACAGGTGGAAGCGAACTTAAGTTTATCGTCGTGAAGGATGAGGAGGTCTGGACATTTTTCACCAATGTCATGAAAGTATATATATATATATATAATTGGTCTCATTACCCATTCAATTCGAATTAGGAATTTACATTTTCCCTTATCCTTCACCGTGGTGTTAGCTAGCTTCTTCTTCTATAATGTTTGTTGTCATTGTTTAAAGAGCTACAACTCTTTTTCCGTTGTTGCATGGTATTATCGCGTTGATGTACCTAAGAATAAGTAGGAAGGGGTAAGTTTTACCTCTTCTGAATTTTAATAAAATTTGTGTTTTGTTGTTAATTATTTAACAACTACATCTACATACGTACTCTTGCAAACTATAGTTATATTCATTCACGATTTTAATGATTTTGCGAATTATAATTTGTTAAACACACAATATACAGAGGCAAGTTGTCCAAATATGAAGTCCTACGAAAAATATCTTTTGAATATTTTTACAAGTGTAAAACAAATAAACAAATTAACTATATACTCTTTTTATATACTCCTTAAAAATAACTTAATGTATCACCTAAATTTTACTCATAAAACAATACTTATGTCAAGTCTAGTGAATACTTAACAGCTTTAATAAATGCTTACGAATATGAATAAATAACTTAGTGTATCACCTAAATTTTACTCATATAAAACAATACTTATGTCAAGTCTAGTGAATACTTAACAGCTTTAATAAATGCTTACGAATATGAATAAACAAGTAATGTTTTTTTTTTGAAGCAAGGGAGGATTAGCTTCTATTATTGCACTCACAAATCGAGTTTGGTAGCCCAACCACAAAGTTTGGCGGGTCTAACCAAGTATGGTGCGCACCGAAGTAACGCGAGTTCTTAGCAATAGTATGGGCCATCGAATTGGCCGCCCTATTGACATAGTTGATAGATACATTGGTAAATTCAGCTAACAGTAGTTTGCAGCCGGTTATGTAATCTCCCAAGGTTGATGATATTGTCTCCGATCCCTTGATCGCCTCAATCACGATCTTAGCGTCCCCTTCGATATAGCAATTATCCAAGCCTTTCTCTTTAAGCCAAGATAACGCCTCATAGAAACCCATGGCCTCTCCGATATCCACCGCGACGCAGCCTCGAAACAGCCTTGATTTTGCCATGATGAAGGCACCCTCCTCATTTCGTAGCGTTAGCCCAATACCCGTTAGTTGCATCTCAGCGAAGAAGGCCGCGTCTGTATTCAATTTTGTCATCCCAGCAGCAGGCGGGTGCCATGCTAGGCACTGCCTTCGCGTCCGATGAGCAGCCGTGCGCGGAGCAAAAGTGTGATGCTTGGCCGCTGACCATTCCAGCCAGAAGCCGGCCGATGCATGGACTGCTTCCGTCGGAGTTTTGTAAGCATCATTCCAGATTTTAGAGTTACGTTCTTTCCAAATCTGCCAAAGGACCATGCCAAAACTCGACTTGATTGTGTCTCTTGGATCCTTCAAAATCGCGAAGATTACACCTTTCAAGTCACCAGCCTCTGCTCTACAACGGTCCACAATATCCTCCAGACCTGTTAATCTCCAGCAATTTTGTGCATAATCGCACTCAAGGAACAGATGAAAACTGTCTTCTTCCGCAGACGCGCAAAGGGGACAAGCCGTGTCAGACAACACATGTTTTCTTCTCAAGTTGCATCTTGTGGCGACACACTCTCTTGCTACTCTCCAAAGAAAGTCCTTCACACGGGGGGAACTACCAGCTTCCAAATGAGGTTCCAATCGCCATCCATTCGATTATAGGTGGTTCCTTCCTGCGAGCGGATCAAACGGTAAGCCGATTTCACCGAATACTTCCCTTTAGGGGAAGGATCCCAGATAACAGAGTCCCGAGCTCCTGTCGGCGGTAGAGCCATGTTTAATATTCTGGTTGCGTCAAGGGGGAGCAGATGGGTGAGCAGCTCCTCATCCCACGTTCTTTCGGCCTGATCAAATAACGCTGAGACGGCGAGGTTGTCCAGGCCCTCCACCCTATCCGACTGTACATAGAAGTTACCAGGTTCACTCACCCACGGGTCATCCCAGACGCGAATTTCATCCCCCGAACCCAACTTCCATCTAAGGCCTGCTCGGATTAATTCTCTACTCGCGTGTATACTCGCCCAAGTATAGCTTGGTCTCCAACCTAAGTTTGAGTTTTGAAACTCGCCATTCGGGAAATAACGCGCCTTAAGTACTCGAGACACCAGGGCATTGGGGTCAGTGACAAGCCTCCATCCCATCTTCCCCAACAGAGCCAAATTAAACTTATGAAAGTCTTTGAACCCTCTGCCTCCATCCCTTTTGGATTCACACAGTTTATTCCAGCGCATCCAATTAATACCTTTAGCCGCATCCGTTGAGTTCCCCCACCAGAACTTGTTTATCATCACATGGAGCTCGTCTAGTAATGTGGACGGAAGCAAGAATGTCGTCATGCAATAGGTTGGAATGGATTGTGCCACTGATTTTATAAGAACCTCTTTGCCAGCTTTGGATATTTTACGTTTGCGCCAACTTTGCAGCTTATTCCACATTCTGGTTTTAACATACTCAAAAATTTCTTTCTTCTTCCTGCCAATGAGTGAAGGTAAGCCCAAATATTTCCCCGTGTTGATTGGATTACTAACCCCCAAAATGTGCTTGATTTCGGCCCTTCTTTCTTCACCAACATTCTTGCTAAAAAACACACCCGATTTCGTGTAGTTCACCGCCTGGCCAGAAACTATTTCGTACTCATTCAGAATCCTCTGCAGCTTCCCACACTCTTCCCTCGTTGCACGATAGAAAAGGAGGCTATCGTGAGCAAATAATAAATGGGTAATTTATGGGGCATGTCGGCAGATTTTATTCCCATGTAACTCTCTAGCAGCGTTCGCCTGGTTAAGGGCAGCCGATAGGCCTTCAGAACAAAGAATAAAAAGGTAGGGCGATAGAGGGTCGCCCTGGCGAAGACCCCTACCTGGGCTGATCGGCCCTACCAGTTCGTCGTTCACTTGGACCGAGTATTTAACCGTGGAGACACAGAGAAGCATCCATTTAACCCATTTATCACAGAAACCCAGTTTCCTCAAAATAGTATCCAGGTACGACCAACTCACCCTGTCATAGGCCTTGCTTATGTCAATTTTGAGTGCCACATCGCCACGCCCACCTGTTCGTCTATTCTTCATTGCGTGTAAAGTTTCGAAAGCAATGAGAATGTTATCCTGGATTAGACGACCCGAAACGAAGGCTGACTGGGCCTTGTCAATAAGGTTTGGCAGGACTTCCTTCAATCTATTACACAGCACTTTCGACAGGATTTTATAGAGAACATTGCAAAGGGATATAGGGCGCAGGTCACGTACCGATTGTGGCGACTCCACCTTAGGAATGAGAGTGATATTAGTGGCATTTAATCCGGTGGGAAAAGCCTCCGCTTGAAGCCACTCGTTAGCTGCTGTGAAAATGTCCGGTCCAAGAATGTCCCAATTATGTCGGAAGAATGACGGGTTAAATCCGTCGGGTCCAGGCGCTGAATCTCCATTCATCTGTTTGAGGGCTCTATCAAACTCTTCTTGTGTAAAATCCCGAGTGAGTGTGTTATTCTCGGCCATAGTGATTACTGGAGATGTGGGGGCTAGGAATTCGGCAGTAGCATTACTACTAATATCCATCGGCGCCGTGAATAAGGTCGAAAAGTATTCCCGAATTACCTCACACAGGCCCTCTTGCTGCTCCACCCACATGCCTGCATCATTAGTCAGCCTGTCGATTCGGTTGCGTTTCTTACGAGAGGAGGCCGATTGATGGAAAAATTTAGTGTTAAGGTCACCATCCTTAAGCCAATGCAGTTTAGCCCTTTGCCGCCAATACGTCTCCCTCTGTCTTAATAAACCTCCTAGTTTTTCCCTGGACTCTTGATATTCCAGCCTGCCTTCAACACTAAGGTTTCCTTGTAACCTCTGAATTCTGGATTCCAGAGCTTTAATCTGGGCTCTAAACTTCGCGTCAGCTCTATGGCCCCATGACGTGAGAGTATCACTCGTCGCCGCTAGCCTCTGGTTAATATTAAGATCCTGGAACCCGTCCCAGCATTTGCGCACCACCGTTTTTAAGTCGGGCTCCTCTAACCATCTGTTTTCAAAGCGGAAACCTCTGCGTTGCACTCTCCCTGCCGAAGGAGAAGTATCCAGAAAAATAGGGTTGTGATCTGAGACGGGTGCCACCAAATTTAGAAGTTCCGCATTAGGAAAACGTTCGTGCCAATGTGGGTTCCCCATTGCTCTGTCCAATCTCTCTTCGACAAGCGAGTCCGGGTTTCTTCCTCTGCTCCATGTAAATTGGTAACCAAGGAGACGAACATCGGTCAGAGAACAATCTGCCACAGCATTCCGAAACCCCTGAAATAAATAGTTGGGGTGTGCCGCTCGACCCCTCTTCTCCTCCGGGCTCAATAAGTCATTGAAGTCGCCAATACAAATCCACGGTGCAGAGTTGATATTGGATAGAGTGCGAAGTAAGTCCCACGACAGATGTCGGCGATTTCTTTCAGAGAAGCCATAAAAACCTGTTAGCCGCCATTCACCCTCCCTATCGTTAACCACAGCATTAATATGATTCGAGGAGTAATTCAAAATCGTGCATTGAGCATTGTTATTCCACAAAAGAGCCAAACCGCCACTGCGGCCTACACAATCAACAGTAAAACAAGAGTCGTAATTGAGTTTGACACGTAACATTTCTAGTCTAACTCCAAAAGCATGAGTTTCCGAGATAAAAGTGATATCAGGTCTCCGAGCTTCAACAAGCTCACACAGGGCCGGAACTGTATTCGGTTGACCCAAGCCTCTACAGTTCCAACTGAGGATCTTCATGAGTCCCGGCTGGCCTCCGAGCCGGGACCAGCCGCTAAAAAATGGTGGTGTTCATGTCCAGAAGCAAGCATACTTGATTCCCCATGCAGGATCCCACGTCTCTTCCGTTTCTTAATTTCCCCTAATGAGTTCTCCTCCATCAGCTCCTCCTCATTAAATTCCGACATGTTATACATCGGGTTTAAAATGCTATTATTATGGAAATCGGTTTCAGTAACCCCCGAGTGCGTAACTGTCAGTGCGGAATGATTGCGGTAACGGTCGTTACCCTCATTACTGCCTTGATCGCCGCCTGGAAAGGGGTTCGCATTTAAGTCGCTCCCCCCAAAATCAGCGTGTGCATTAAATGCACCCCCTCCGCCGGTACTGGCTTCCCCGTCTGAGGTGGTGGTTTGGCGTAGCCATTTGTCCCCTGCTAGTTCCGGGCGGCGTCTGTCAGGTGCTACAATCTCCTTCTCCCATTTGAGAATCTTTTCATCCGGCGGTGCATCGAAATGGTCCGTACAGTAATTGAGCGTGTGGTCCAGTTTTCCACAGAAGAAGCAAAACATCTGGAGCCTCTCGTATTGGAAAGAGACCTCAGATGAAGCTCCACTAGCCAGTCGAAGGTTTTTAGAGATCTTCAGGGGTTCAGCAACGTTGATCTCTACTCGGATTCTCATGTATTTCCGCCATACCGCAGCGTTGTTCGAGCTATCATAGGTCAGGAAGCGTCCAATGGAGTTCCCTATGAGGCGTCCCACCCCCTCTGTGAACCATCCTACAGGAACATCATGGACTTGTATCCAAAACGGCACGGCCACCGAAGGAACTTGGTGTGGTACCTCTCCCAGTTGTAGTCTATGGATGAGCAATATGTGGACCCCCACCATCCACGGGCCTCCTTCCATGACTCTCTGTAGATCCATCAAGTGATTGAATTGGATCAGGAAGCGACCCTCTCCAATGTTCGAAATCGCCATTCCACGAGCCGGTCGCCACATCCCCACAAGTAATGTTAAAAGAAAAAAAAAAACAAGTAAGTAAACAATTAATTATTAATAAAACCCTGGCCCAAATGCGAGAATATGTTCTTTTTTTTTATCAGTAAATTAAGCATTTTATTAAATAATGTGGGTATAAGGCATACCCGACGATCAACAGATTACATCAGAAGGATACAGAACATATTACTCATCTAAGAATATAAGCATTTGGTTGGATCTTGCAGCCATTCTTTGTAAGAGATGGTGCTACTTTGCGGGTATTTTATGGTGATCCATGTCCATAGTCTCGACTTCAACTCCTCCATAACTAGCTCTGCGAAAGATAATAGCATTCCTTAATTCATTTCCAAATTTTCCACACCACACCAAGCCAAACACATGTTGCACTAGCTACTTCTACCTTTCTTCCCTTTAATAATATTTCTAAAGCTCAAAAAATGTTTGATTGTACCTGTGTGTGTGCATTGCCATCGGTGTACGTAGCCAACTTAATACGTTCTCCCAGATCTGGTATGTGATATTGCATCCAAAGAAGACATGTTTCTCGGTTTCTACCTCTTGATCACAGAATACGCAGTAGTTTGAGCAGCTTTGGGGGAGTGCTCCTCGTCTCTAGGATTGCTACTCCCGTCCCCCAACACTTTCTCTAAGTTATCCCGAAACCAGCTTGTCTCCCCACTTCCTTCCACCACCCCCCCCCCCCCCACCCCCAGTTGGAAAGCAGCCACTGTCATCCCCCCACGACTCCCCATACCTCGACACAATGACCCTAGCCCACAAACTATGCCTCTCGTTTAAAAATCTCCACCCCCATTTACCTAATAATGTTCTATTAAAGACCTCCACATCCCTTACTCCTAGGCCCCCCAATTCTTTCCCCTTACAAATAGAATTCCAATCAATCCAAGCTAATTTTTTTTATCCTTCCCCACCCCTCTCCCAAGAAATTTCTTTGTAAACTCACAATCTCACTCACAGTTTTTTTCGGGATTTGGTAGAAGGACAGATAATATGTAGGTAGTGAAGAGAGAACCGAGTTTAGAAGCGTGATCCTTCCTCCTATCGAAATCTTCTTGTCGTTCCATCGTTGAAGCCGATTTCTGATCTTGTCCACTATGGCTGTCCATTCCAAGACTCGTTTGTGATTTATGCCCACTTTTAATCCCAGATAAGTGAAGGGGATAGTATGTATTTTGCAGCCCAAAATTTCCACCATTTCCAATGTGAGTTGCTCTTCCATGTTTACCCCCATTAAAGCACACTTGTCAAAATTTAACTTCAAGCCTGACATGAGCTCCATATTACGCAAAAGTCTTCGAATTAACCAAGCATTTGACAGAGACGCTGCTCCCTTGACAATTGTGTCGTCGGCAAATTGTAAGTGGGGAATTCTGATTTTGTCCTTCCCCAGCTCAGCTGCTTTAAATAATTCTGTCTCTGTTGCTTTTTTCATGAGGATGCTTAGACCTTCAGCTGCTATTAGGAACAAAAAAGGCGACAGGGGATCACCCTGTCGGAGGCCCCTTTCCAATTTAAACTCACCCGATGGGCTGCCATTGACCAAAATCGAGGCAGTTGTTAAAGACACACATTCCATAATCCAACCACTCCACTTTGGGTGGAAACAGAAACTCTCCATCATTTTGTCTAGGAAATTCCACTCGATAGAGTCATACGCCTTTGCAAAATCAATTTTGAAAAACATCCTCTCCAAGTTCCCTCTCTTCGCCTCATCGATAGCTTCATTGATCACCACCACACTATCAAAGATATTCCTCCCACACACGAAAGCACTCTGGGTGTCTGAGATGATCGATTTGAGGACTGTAGACAGTCTTTGAGCCAAGATTTTGGAGATGATTTTATATATTCCTCCTACCAGAGATATCGGTTTGTAGTCGTTTACGCCGTCACAAGCTTCTTTTTTTGGTATGAGTGTGATGAAGGTGGGGTTCACTCCTTTGACTAATCTGCCATGGATGTGGAATTCCTCAATGAGCTTCATAAAGTCAAGTTCAAGGGTGTCCCAGAATTCTTTTAGGAATTTGAGATTAAAGTCCAGGACTTTTTGCACCGTTGCACGATCGGATGGCATCCCGAACTTCCTCTTTTGTGAACGGAGCAATAAGAGTCTCATTTTCTTCGTCTGAGATTTGTTTAGGCGTGAATCCCAAGGCTGGTACCGGTCTACTTCGATTTTCCTTCGTAAAGTGGTTTTTAAAATGCTCAAAAACCCCTTGTTTGACCCGAGTAACCTCCTCCTGCCACTCCCCATTAATCTCAAGACCCACAATTTCATTCTTTTTTCTCCTCTTGTTGATATAGTTGTGAAAGAAACGGGAATTGCAGTCTCCATCCTTTATCCATTTACATCTCGATTTCTGAAAGTCGAGGCTATTTTTGCGCTTAAGATCGCGTAGAAGGTGGGTCGTTGCCCTGTTTCGACCAATTATTTCCTCCTCTTCAAGACCGAAGACCTCATCCAACATATCCAGCCTATTAATTTCCTCCCTATGTTGCTCTATATGATTCTCCAGGTATCCAAATACACATTTGTTCCAATCTTTCAAATCTATTTTTAGGTGTTTTAATTTCTCCTTCATAACATAGCAACCCCAACCTGGAATGTCATATCTCCTCCACTTTTCTGTGACAAAGGTCCTAAACTCTAGGTGGGAGAACCATGTGTCCAGGCTTCGAAAAGGTTTCGGGCCCCAGTCTTTCACTTTTATTTCCAGGATAATCGGGCAGTGATCCGACACCGTCCGTCGTAGGCCTTTAAGATACACGTTGGGCCATTGATTAAGCCAATTTTGGTGGAGAAAAGCTCTGTCCAACCTGTTTTTACATTGCCCGTCTGATTTGTACATAGTATATCTCCGGCCATGAAGGAGGGACTCGATCAAATTTGCGGCGTTGATGAAGTTCACAAAAGCTGTTATGTCTCTATTATTTGGCACTTGTCCTCTTCCATCCCGTTCTACCTCATTACGTATTGAATTGAAGTCGCCAAGAACACACACACAAGGGCTGGCGTTCTGTGCAACAATGGTTGTGACTCGGTCCCATAGTTCGATCTTCTCCGGCAGGTTGAATGGCGCGTAAATATTCACAATACAGCAGGGTATTCTATCCTGACCCCACAGAGCATTTAGGATCACGCCTCCAGCCATATCCCACGAGCTAATCATTGCTATTACCTCTGGGTTCCAAAGGGTTATGATACCCCCTGATCTTCCTCGTCTACAGATTCCAATTTAGACTCTTGTAGGCAACATACGTCTATTCCCTGACTTCTTACCAAATTCCTCACTTCGTTCCTTTTGATGGTGTTCCCCAAGCCTCGAATATTGAGTGAGAGGACCTTCATTGATCAACTATGTCGGTTACCCATTGACCTTCTATCTCTAACTTTTGGTTCTGCCTTTCCATGATTACAAACTGGTCAGCTATGTCAGCATCCGATGATTGTGCTTTGAGCCCCAAACTTTTCCCAAGATCCCAATTTTTAGTTGCTTCGAGGCGAATAGCATCACTACGCGAAATCGACTGATTGGTCTGCGTAGGTTGGGTATTTTGGGGGACGTCGCTTGATTCAAGGTCCCTAGCAAAGATACTCCATTGCTCAGCTTCAGATGCTCGTCGTCTCTCGGCTTCGAGCCTCATAAGGGTACGACGGTTCCCCGGGTTCCTTCTCTGCGGTTGGATTTTGGTGGGTTGGGTTGGTTCACTGATAGGTATCAAACGCGCATTGGAGGTCGGTTTTGGTGTTAATCTGGGTTCAGGCGTATGGTTTGGGTGAGGGGAAGCTTGGAGAGGGGTTGGGATATGGGGTGGGGGGAAGTCGAGGGCGTGAGGAGTGGAAGACAGTTGTAGGGGATTAGGGGAGGGTGTGTTGCTGTCGGTGTAGTTGGGTTGGGGTGTATGGGCCTGTGGAAGGTGGGCTTCAATATGAGAGGGTTGGGTTTCACGCTGGGGGGAGGGATTAACTGCGGGCCCCTCAGGAATGGGCCCATGGATATAAGTTTTGGGTTGGGCCAAATTATCGGTAGGAGGTAGTGGGCTAAAATTATTATAATTGGGCAGCTCTGATTCACCTAGGCTCGCATTCGGGGACATAATCTGAGGCCCATTAGGGATTGGGGACAAATCACAGCCGGTATCCACAATTTCCACGTCATCATTCAATAAAGACTGTGGGGGCGGCTGAGGATCTTGGAATCCCAATTGACCATTTTTCGAGATATCAATAACTGACTTTGTTCCCTGTGGTAATGGGGGTGGGGTCCCCACGCCGTCTTTTTCACTTTCCACGAGGCGACTCTTCGGTTGCATGGATATCGATTCGAAATCTGAGGAATTTTCCTCTTGTGATGTTTTCCGATCAATAGCAATCGCCGGCGCGGGTTCATTAGACTCCAGGTCGTCTTGTTCACTCGCCCAGGACGACTCCTCCTCATCATCTATGTTATGGTTATAGTCTAGCGGGTTGATTTCCATTTCTTCCATAATTCTACACGAGAAGAGTTCCTCATTAATGTAAACCTGGGCCATGTGATCTATCTCTTTGAGTGTTGGGACAGACATAAGGACCCTGGCGAAATCAAGTTTGTTTCTTGAGAGAGTGTTGTGGTCTATCGAGATGACCGATCCAATAACTCTCCCCACTTTCTCAAAAAACCGAGAGCACCAGGCATGAACAGGGACTCCGAACCATCTTGTCCAAGCAAGGCGCTTATGACTAACATCTTTGGGTTTCCAGGGTCTATACCATTCAAACCAATAGGTGAACCATTCATTCATTTGCTCTACAAGACTTTCATAAGAGTGTTCTACTAAGATCTAGATAAGAATTGCATTATCGTCCAGTGTTCTCAGTTTTAGTAGGTTTCCACATTCCTGCTGTATTTCTTCTCCATGATCCTCCCACGAGAACTCCTTTCGTAGGATGCCGGTTAAGTATCCACTGAGCCACCCTATTTCTTCCTCTGTAGGGTTGAACTGAATGGTAGTTTCCACTCTTGGCACCAGGATTTCCGGTCCTGATGTCTCACCTGAGGAACACGCCCCCACGTATGACACATTTTTCTTTCGACGACCTTTCTGTGAGTCAAAGAAGACCGATTGTGATTTGGCTTTTTCCTTGTTGGTATCTGTTTGTGCTCTGTCATATCTGGGAATGTAGGCCCTGACTTTATAACTACCAATCCACACCTTGTTAAGCTTGTCTAGGGTTTCTTCCTTTCCAGTTCCTTCTGCAAATCTGACAAAACCGAAGGGTCTTCCTGTTTTGTCGTTCTTTGGGGGCCTATACAGATCTACGACCTTGCCCACCTCCCCGAATCGCCGCCTCAACTCTTCCGTACTGCACTCGGCTGGGAAATTTCTAAAGAAGAAAGAGACTGCTCTCCTACCACGTAAATCAACAAGCTTTTCCTTCCAGTCGGACGCCACACGCTCCAACGCCCGGAACCTACTACCAGTAACCTGGTTCTTATCTGTCCTATAAGGATGGGCTGGGTTCATGGGTAATCTAGGGTTGGGTGGGTATATCTGCCTTACCGGAGAACGCTCGGAAAAGGAACGATGGTTCCTACGGGTAACTCTCACCCACTCTCTCTCTCTTTAACTCTCACCCACTCACCAAAATCGATCAAGAATTGGCGGCTTTCAACTTCTAATGTTTTCATATCAAACTGATTTAAATCTAATTTCACGTTAACAAATAACAATCATCTTCTGATTTTGCTTATAATTAATATTTTCAGAATTTGGGAGACCTAGCTAATTTTGACTGGGGGTGATGAACGAGTAATAATTTAAATTTCTTTTATTTGTTATTTTGTTGAGGTGTTTTTTTAGTTTAAGTTTATTCCAAATAAAAATGCCAGTAGATATGGAAAAAAATGATTTCTTTATATATATTTTAAAAATATATTATAAGTACATTTTAGTAATTTTATACTTATTTCATAGCGAAGTTCGATCGCCCAATAACAAACTTAAATGACGTATCAATTTTTTATTTGACGCTTGTTGTAAGAAAAGCCCTATTCAAAAAGTTAAAAAGTATTTACTACGTTCACTTTTATCTCTCATAATACTAATATACAATTAATAAGTTTAATTTTTTTTTGGTCCTTCCAAACTTATTATGTATGCCTCAAAATGAAAATATTATTTTAATCTTCACCCCTTTCATCATCTCATTTACTCAAATTATCATTTATTTTATTCTTACACAATGACTTTAATAAAAAGTGAATCTCACAATACCTCATAATATCATTCAATATATTTACTTAATATATAAATAATTAATAGTTCTTAGACTATGTGAAATGAATTATATCATCTCTATTTTTTTTTTTTTTTTTTGAGTTGGTCTCCTGTGCACAGTGTGCACGTGCACACAAATGCACAGAAGTGGTTATAAATATTCTTCACAAGCATGAGGTCACAGACTCACAGGTTCAAATCCTTCCAAATTTTTTTTTTTATTTTTTTTTTCCAAACTTTTTTTTTTCCGTTTTTTTTTTCGTTTTTTTTTTCCGTTTTTTTTTCGTTTTTTTTTTCCAAACTTATTTTTTTTTTCTTTTTTTTTTGTTTCTACTTTTCATTAATAAAATTTCCACTTTTCACTAATAATTTTTTTTTCTTTTTTATTTTTTTTTTCACGTTTTTTTTTTCTTCGTTTCTACTTTTCATTTTTTTTCTTTTTTGTTTTTTTTTTCACGTTTTTTTTTTTCGTTTCTACTTTTCATTAATAAAATTTCCACTTTTCATTAATAAAAATTATCACTTTTCACTAATAATAGCTATCACTTTTCAGTAACAAAATTTCCACTTTTCAATAATAATAATTACCACTTTTCTGTAATAAAATTTCCACTTTTCAATAATAAGAATTACACTTTTTTTCAGTTAAAATATCTACCACTTTTCAATAATAAGAATTACACTTTTCAGTTAAAATATCTATCACTTTTCAATAATAAAAATTACATTTTTAAGTTAAAATATCTACCTGCACTTTTTAATAATAAGAATTAATTACACTTTTCAATTCAAATATCTACCACTTTTCAATAATAAGAATTACACTTTTCAGTTAAAATATCTACCACTTTCAATAACAAAAACTACATTTTTCATTTAAAATATATACCACTTTTCAATAATAATAATTACATTTTTCAATAACAAAATCTACCACTTTTCATTACTTAATTAATTAATTAATTACAGTTCTCATTTTTATCGATCAATATTTACAATTATTAATTAACTTACAATTCTCATCACTTAATTAATTAATTTACAATTATTAATTAATCTATAATTTTCATTTTTATTTTGTTTATTGTTATCATTGTTAACTTAATTAATTAAAACGAGTATATTTAATTATAAATTGTACCGTTAAAATTATTATTAAAATTGAAAAAATGTTATTCTTATTATTGAAAAGTGGTAGATTTTGTTATTGAAAAATGTAATTATTATTATTGAAAAGTGGTAGTTATTTTAACTGAAAAATGTAGTTTTTATTATTGAAAGTGGTAGATAGTTGAACTGAAAAGTGTAATTCTTATTATTGAAAAGTGGTAGATATTTGAACTGAAAAGTGTAATTCTTATTATTGAAAAGTGGTAGATATTTTAACTTAAAAATGTAATTTTTATTATTGAAAAGTGATAGATATTTTAACTGAAAAGTGTAATTCTTATTAATGAAAAGTGGTAGATATTTGAACTAAAAAGTGTAATTCTTATTATTGAAAAGTGGTACATATTTTAATTGAAAAGTGTAATTCTTATTATTGAAAAGTGGTACATATTTTAACTGAAAAGTGTAATTCTTATTATTGAAAAGTGGAAATTTTGTTACTGAAAAGTGGTAGATATTTTAACTGAAAAATGTAATTTTTATTATTGAAAAGTGGTAGATATTTTAACTGAAAAGTGTAAATCTTATTATTGAAAAGTGGAAATTTTGTTACTGAAAAGTGGTAACTATTATTATTGAAAAGTGGAAATTTTGTTACTGAAAAGTGGTAGCTATTACACCCTCCGTCCCATAATAACTTTCACACTTTCCTTTTCGGGACGTCCCACAATAACTTTCACACCCTTAAAATGGAAACCCCTTTATAAACTCCACCCTTAAAATATACTCAATTGGGATTTTCTATGGTCAGGAAGGGTGTTCGCCCTTCCTGACAACACGGAACCTATGAAAAATTGACACGTCATCAACTTTCGCTATAGTGCGATTTAGCTTTGTCATGTAATAAAGTAATTAATTATCTAAATAAAATATATAAAATTACAAAAATATCCTCATAACATTTATTTTTAAAAAATTCAAATATCACATATTTATAAATTAAATAATCTCATTTTTGCACCATAACTTAAACCTCATTCAATTTTAAATCCTTTAAATATTCACTTTATCAATTTTTGTCCTAAAGTGTTGAATTTAGATATTTTTTTTTGTCTAATCTACGTCATTTTTTCTGTAGGATGTGCATCATCTAACGAACCCCGAATATGAATCGAAACGTTACTATTCGTAACTAAAACCAACCAAATTGCTTCAAAATCAAATATAACCGAAAATCGAAAAGTTCAATGTGCCCAAATACTTAAAAATAAACATGCTTTAAATTGCAAAAAATCCAAAAAGAAAAATTTGACAGAAAAATTGAGATGAAAAATTCAGAACAACTTCAACTGCAATTTGAGATTAATTATAGGTTTCACCAAAATTACTTTAACTGCAATTCAGAGAAATTGTGTTGAATTACAGATTTCACAAAAAAAAAAAAAAAATTACATCAATTTTGTGACTGTCATGTTCTAAGGTTGAAAATTCTAAGAACACATGTTACAAATATAAAACTCAGAATAAAAAATGAATCGTCTGTACGATGAGGTCTGGTATCTGGTCGATCGGCGTGGGGGAGGGGGAATCGCGAATCGGCGTGGGGAATGGGTATTAATAGATCGACTGGTCGAGTGCGATGTGGGGGACGAACGTGGTGGCCAACTGATCGTGGGCGCCGGTGGGAGACCGGAAGTGGGCGGCGGCCGACGTATGAGAAGAGAACTGAGTAGTGTCGCCGCAGTAGGGCTATTTTTCCATTGACTAAAAATTGGGTGGATTTGATAATGGCTTAATAGGATATATATTTTATAATTAAATATCTTTATTTATTTAAGTTTAGAAGCTTGTTTTTGTCATTTTATATTTATTAATTTAATTTATTAATAGGGCGAAGCAGTGCGATTGCACATTGCATTGAGCAAATGCACTATTGCGAAGTGCAATCATATAAAAACAATTTCATTCGTTAGATCAATAATCGAATGGTATTTAACGAGTTTCCTGTTATCAGGAAGGGCGAAGCCTTCCTGACCATAGAAAGACCCTACTCAATTTTACACAAATGCCATTACTTTTTCTTCACACATACACAAAAGTCAACTCATTCTTTACTTTATACATAAAGTTTTACAAAATTACCCTTCAAAACTCCACTCATCATTACACTTTCTTAATTTACGTGTCCCCCTACCTATGAAAGTTAATACGGGACGGAGGGAGTATTAGTGAAAAGTGGTAATTTTGTTACTGAAAAGTGGAAATTTTGTTACTGAATAGTGGTAACTGTTATTAGTGAAAAGTGGAAATTTTATTAATGAAAAGTAGGGACTATTATTATTGAAAAGTGAAAGTGAGTAACGAAAAAAAGAAAAAAGAAAAAAAAAACAAGTTTGAAAAGATTTGAACACCTCATACTTATGAGAATTGTAAATTAATTAATTAAGTGTTGAGAATTGTAAATTAATTAATAATTGTAAATATTGGTCGATAAAAATGAGAACAGTAATTAATTAATAATGGTAAATTAATTAAGTAATGTATTATAAATTAATTAATTAATAAATAGAAAAAAAAATGGAATTATAACCATAAGTAGAGAAAAAATGATAATAAATTAGGGTGGGAGGATAAGGACAAAAGCATGTGCACCAAACCTGTTTTGGTGCACGTGGTGCATTTGAGAATTTCCCTTTTTTTTTCGTAGCTCTTTCTCTCCTTTCTTTTTTTCTTTTTATATCTCTCTATCACAACTACCCACTACACATTTAATATTATTTTTTTAATCTATATTTAAAAAAGCACATGTAAACTTGAAAAACTTTGGACGAGGAGGCTAATAAAATGTATTGTAAGAAAAAAGGCAACAAAGTAGCATATGTAGGGGTGAACACCAGTCTCCAAGAAACCACATTTCTCTTGGGCATCTCATCAAACAATTTCCGTGCAAACTATTTACTCGTTATCATTCACTTTATTCATAAAAAATCACTTTACTCATAAATGGACCCCACAATACTCAATTATATCCTCAATTTATCTACTTTATACATAAACTAATCAATATTCATTAAAACCCGTGTAAATAGAAATGAGCATTATAAATTTGGAAGGAGGGAGTACAAGAGTTTTTTTTTTTCATATTTACCTTGGTGTGGAAATGGAAATTCCACCAAAATCAACTGACAAACACAATAACACACTATGAAATACTAGCATGGACCAAATATATTTAATATGAAAGACAATAATAAACACAGATGAAATGCAACCTAGCCTGCTGTAAATGTAATAATGTGGTAACCAAAAAACACAAAGTAACCCTCCCCTTTCTCAAAGCAGCTAGAGATGGATTTTACATTAGAAGGAAGAAGGCCTAAGAAGATAAGAAGCAACTCGAGCGTTTTGTGTATCACCTCGATGGGGTTTCCGATGGCTGAGTACTATTATTCAGTGCAGAACTCGAAGGTATTGAAGGTAAAGCCCCGTTTTCTTGAGAGCTTGACCCGCCCCATTTCGTCTCTGATGAGTCTGATGGTTCCATCACATGAACTGCGCCGTCACTCATGCCAAGTGCAAATTGATATGGGTCTGCAGGATGTGCTGCGATCACAACTGGAAACCCATTGCCATTGCTGCAATATAAAAAAATATATATATATCAAATTAAAATTGAGGTATAAGTTGTGACTATTGCATAAATTTTGGTTCACATACAACGAACAAATTTTAAAGCAAAGGGAAATATGAAATTGAGAGTGCAAGGACCCAATTGAAAGTATATATGTCTATAGAGACTGGCCTAATGTACAAAAGGTAAGAACCCAATTCAAACAAAAAAAAAAAGGAAATTTTGAAACAGAAAGAGAGGGAAAATGGTTTCTTTAATCTTGTCAGTTATCCATATTTTGGTTCCAATCCCGTCGACTTTCACGAATTGAAAATAGTCTTGTAACTTTCAATTTTTAACATTTTGATCCGGTGACCGGATATATGAGGTGTAACATCTGGTTGATGTTGACATTGCAGAGTCTAATTTGTCCACACGGCAAAGTCTAGTTGGTCACCAGACCATAATGTCAAAAAATTGAAAGAACCTGGACTATTTTTAGTTCGTGAAAGAAAATAGGACTAAAATCAAAATAAGGACAACTTACAGGAGTAAGAAAAAACTACTTTCTCCATAAAGAGATCAAACATAAACGTCAATGGCTTCTATGAACACTGACACATCATGATTGCAACAAAACATAACTCAAGATTAAGGGCCACTTGAAAGGGTAAAAATCATCATAAAGTTTCAAGGATATTACAATTTGCCTACCTGGATATATAAGCTGATGGTGCTATACGGCATCGAAGGTTCAAACTTTCAGAATCGAAGATTCCAACAGCGCCATCACAAAATCCAGTAAAAATTAACAGGCCGTCGCATGAGTATATGGCGCTTGAAATGGGAGATGAAAGTGAATCTCTTGGATACCACTGCAATTGAATTAGTATGTAACTGAAACAATTTCTTTGGAGAAGGTGACACCAATATTACCCAAATGTAAATAAGCACAATCAAATTAATGGATAGGTAAAAGCATATACAGGTTTTTGACCTAAACTTCTCAAGTACGGACCAAATCACCAATGATGTTTATGTAAATAAGTTGTACACTTGTCCGTTTTTTGCATGTGACACTCACAGGAGCTGCCAGAATTCCATGTAGCAATCGGACTAACATCAGTTCGTGGTATAGGGAAACCCAAACATATTAATATAATTTTTTTTAAAGAAAAATCACAAATTAATTATCATCCTAGAAAAGTAATTTTTATGCCACTAAAATTATCAACACCCAATAGATAATGGGACCAATTTTACAATTTACTCGAACTTCCATTTACGAATGTACCATATCCATTGGCAAGAAAGAAAAAAAGTTCTAAATCCAATCCCTTCAATTAATAGTATTGCAATGTGGGTCTTTGTAAACAATGGTTTGGTTTGAACGGACAACATCATTGGTACTTGTAAGGAATGAGTGCTACAAATATTGCATAAAAGTGGGAGAAACTTTGCTGTATAGGTAGTAGGAAAGAAAAAATATTTTCATAAAAAAAACATGGGGGAAGAAAATGAAAACGATGAACGAGACACTTACCGAGCGTATACATTCGAGTTGAGCATCATAAATTGCTATTTGACTTTCGTGAACAACGAGTAGATGAGATTGATTGTTGTGAAACTGAACTTTAGTTTCTCCAACCATGGGAGTTTGTTGTCCAGGAGGTGCCTGTATGGGCCGTGATTTCTTCTTCTCCCAGCCATCAATGCTCCACATATACAGCTGCAATCAAGATTGAGACGTAATCATGTTGGTATTCAAGTAAATTAATCATCAAATTGTTAACAACTTGGATGCTTCTTCACATAAATTATTTTCTCCGTATCTGTTGAGTGTAGGCAATTTTAGTCCCTTAAGAGTTACGAGTTAATCGAGAAAATTGATTCGTATGAGACTAAAACGCCAACACCCAATAGGTGGACCAATTTTGCAATTTACTCATAATTTTGATATGGTGCATGGGTACTTGCCTGCGCATCAGCTCCAGCTGACACCAATATGTTCAAACTCTGAGAAAATGCAAGCCCTGAAATTCGTTTCTGATGGCCCTTAAGCTTGGTTTTAACCTGTTCACCAAATAATATTTATAAATATCAGTCACTAATTTTACCACAATTAGAAAATATAGAAACATATCCTGGTAGACCAACAGCATGGCAGACTGCATAGTTAATTTTTAATAAAAAAAATAGAATCCCAGTCTCAATCAAGGATTTACCTCATCAACCCTGACATTATAAATCTGTATGGAAGAGTCTTCCATTCCAATAGCAACTATGTTGTTATCCTGAGGATGAAATGCCAGGTATGTTGCTGCAGGAGGTGGCGGCATGAAAGTTGTCATAACCTGACCACGAATCAATATATATATATTAAGTTTTCTTATACAGCACACTCAAAAATTTCGTCAAACGGTACAAGAACTATAACACTTCTCATTGAATCTTAAGGGTATTTTTTTTATTTGGGATTCTGAGGATTTCAAAATCTTGATAAACAGTATTGATGTGTGTTTGTTTTGAGATTTAAATAGAGTAGGATTTAACTTTATGTCAAATCGATTGGTAAGAGTGTGTGATGTTGTATTATTATACTATTGTTGGATTGTAATTGTAATGATTGAATGAATGATTGTGTAATAATTATTGTGTTTTATTGGAAGTTGCAAAAGTGAGAATAAAATGTGTATAAAGTAATAAATAAAATAAGAATATATGTATAGGGTTTATAGGTATTCGTAGGGTTGGATTTAAAAACCAGATTCTAAAATCTCAAAGTTGAACCGGATTTAGATTTCAAAATCCCAAATCAAACATACTCAGAGTGAACCTGTTAACAACACACCTTAAAGGTCATCATGTTGAACAAGGAAACTTTCCCCCCTGATGCAGACATGACGTAAGAATCATTTTTAGACAACGCAAAACATGCGACTGTGTCTTCAGCTGGTTTGGCTTCGTTCACGTCATTAGACATGAGGGTCCCATTTGGAGGCTGCCACAACTGTGGCACAACAGAGGCAGACGACTGAAAGCACAAGTCAAATCATTTATTTAGTGAAGCCCACAAATAAAAACATGCCTTGGGAAAAATTATCAGTCAAATTCTGACCTTTCCAGATGGATTACGTTCATTTCGTTGCCACTTCCAAAGCTTATGAATAGCATTTGAAGCCAGTGCTAGCACAGCTAGGCCGGAATTTGTGTACAACAACCGTACAACCTGCAGTACATTACAGCAGTTTACAGAAAACACATACGATTTGAAAAGAAACGAAAATGTAAAAGATAAAAGAGCAAATGGCATAGATTGACAATTACAAGCAGGCTAGGGGAAGGGCAAATATGTGCAAGATGAAATTGAAATTTTAGTGAGTTGAGCCGACATACGAGTTAATCCTGCTTGACTCATAAAAATCTCAAAATCGTCTCTAATTTAATTGAGGTGAGCTTGAGCTCAGTAATACTAGGCTCGTCAATCTCGCAAGACTAATCAAGAGTTTAATCGAGCTGACCTAATTTTATTATTTTACTTATATAAGCTCTAGTCTAATTATATATAATAATAATAAAACACTAATTAAAGTTATGTAAGTTATCTGTCGAGCTCAAATATTATGATTTTCCATCAAGTCGAACTCGAGTCAAAAGAATTGAGTTTGAATAGAGTTCCAAGCTTCAAATTTTTAATAGAGTCAAGTTCGAGCTTAATAATACTTGACTCGGCTCATTTACACCCCTAAAACAAATACTCATTAAAGCAAAGGAGGATCTCATGACATACTTTGCTAGGTGTGAGAGGATCAGGCAATTTCAGTGTCTTGAGTTGAGAAGGATCAGATATATCAGGGAACTTCCAGCTTTTACTTTTTTCTGCGGTTTCAAGAATCCTTGGTTTTACATCAGCTCCCCTGCTGCTTTCCATGTTAGCCTGTAATTTAGTTCAGATAAAAACAGCAGGATAATTGAGAACAAGAAAAATGGAACCATATTATAAATTAAGAAAAGCAAATCGAGTGAATTACAGAAGCACTACCAGAAGAGACATAGGCTGATGAATTCGATCACTACGCTCAAGTGCTGGGGACATTGAGGTGGAAACATTAGCAGCGGGACCTAATGCACCAGAAATAGAAGGCTGTGGAAATAGTTGAACAAGACAAATAAAAATCAGGATATGTAAAGCACGTTATAGAAAAATAGAACAGTAAATTGGAACGAAATATTTACTTTGTTATTGACTGCTTCAGAAAGACCACGAGGCCCATCAAATGCTCTAGTCTCTAGCATCCTCAACATGCGCTGCCCATCAGTATTAGCCAAGATTTTAATTCCATTGTCACTGGTTGTAACAGCCAGCAACGAGCCTTCCTTATTGAATCTCAATCTAGGGCTTGCCTGCAAGTAATACGTACCAACTTAAGGGTTTCTATTTATCTAGGCTACAATCAAAACAATTTGTAGGGTAAAAAATGCAGGTTAATTGCACGAAATCCCCTCGTGGTTTGAAAAATTTGCATGAAACCACCCTGTGGTTTATTAAATAAAGTTAATTCTCCCATTTTTTTCAGAAACGAGCTAATGATGTTATCTATTTCATCCATTTCCTGTTATGTCTTTCACAGTATAATCTCAAGACTTTATTTTTTGAAAAAAAACAAGCTACAGGAAATAGAGGAAATAAATAACACTGTCAACTTGTATCTAAAAAAAGGGAGAGTTGAACACGGGAATTTCGTGCAATTTCCAAACCACAAGGGGTTTTCACACAACATTTCCAAACCACGAGGGGGTTTCATGCAATAAACCCTACAAAATACTAGAGATACTAACAGGCAATCCACCATCGCCGTCTGTATATGTAAGCATGTTGGTATTATCCACATCCCAGAATTTTATCTGAAACTCATCGCCTGCTGCTAAGAAACGGTTCCGTGTTGTGTCAAACTGCACGACACCCAAAGAACGCTTCCGGAAACCGGAATATGTCCTCTTAATGGCTCCTTCACTCTCATTCCACTCAACCAGGTGAGATTCACCATCTTTGCTGGTTCCACAAGAGAAGAGCCTGAAAACAATATATAAATAAATATAACTAATCAACCTTACTTGAAGAACAGGCCATCCATTCAAGTAAATTGTATGAATGCGTGGTGGTAATGTTGATCATGTGTAAAGGGGGTGGGTGCCAGATTCTTTTACTTATAATCCGGTACTCCCAGAATTGAACACATCAAAGAAACTTCTATGAGCCCGAAATAAATCCCTCAAGACACATACCGAAAAGAAATTCCACCTAATAACCCGACATAAGCTTCATAGAAACGAAAAAATAAAATCACCTCGAGGTCTCATCTTTCGCCTGTGGATATAACAAGCTATTATACCTTTTATTTGTTACCATGTGAGTTAAGCAGCTTTGCAACATACAGATTGCATGTAACCTAGACTTAAGTTTAAATGTGAAATGCTGGATAGCTTCCCATGGCGGTCAAATTGAAGAAAACTCAACTTGTGAACTTTAAGCAAAAATCACGCAGGCATACTTTGTAACAGCAAATCCTATACTTTCTCTGTTTTGCCAAGATTACTCCATTAGAGCATTTGTACCACGAACAGTTAATACTCCTATATAATCTATTCATGGTCACAAACATCACCAGGTCTACTCATAAAATAGAAGGGTCAACAATGGCATTTACTGAGGCAAATATTCAATTCCAACTGAGTTCAATAAATTACAGAAGATCTTAAGGTAGGGATCACCAGCTGTTGACTTGTTGGAGGGTCAGCTTTCACCTTTGCAATTTGTTGCTCAAAACTATTCTAAAATTCGAAACAACCTAATTCTTATTACATGGATTACATATTCTTCATATGTCTTGCTTCAGTTATACAAAGTCTGCTAAGCTAGCAAAACAAAAGGCATGTGTATGTAGATTGCATAAGACATAATACTATGATTGCAAGGTGAAATAACAGGGTTCGCATGTGTGTAACACTATCAAAACTTAATATTAATAATCATGTAAGAACTTCATTGTCGAGTTAAAGAAGAACCATCAGGACAAAAAAAAATCATTAACCAAAGGATGAGAAAACTACTATCTGTCACAAAATTAGGCTGAGCAATCAAGTACAGAATATATAAATAGTTTCTCTAAGGTTAGTAAGGTAGCTCTCTTTATATTGCATAAGCCCATCCATGAGCCCAGTAGCTCACTAGTACATTTTACATGCTTTGAACTTCTCATGTTTCTAAGATAGACAATGTACAAATTTTCACGTACTTGAACCATAATAAAAACACAGAGGGTTGGAAAGGAATATCATTGTCAATCTGTTATCAATAAGTGATTAGCCCGTTAGGTTAGGGATGGCAATGGGATACCAATCATACTATATTATTACCTATCCCAATCCACATCGAGCATTCATACCCCACCCAAATACCCTATTTTAATAATTTAATAGGGTAATCTAAACATATCTAAACATCAATTTAATCATATCTAAACATCAACAAATACATCAAATTAGAAACCACCCTAAACTTCAAATACATATATATATATAATAATTTAATAGAGTAATATATAATTGTTAAAGGCGCACCCCAGTGCATCTTTTCTCGAGGCTATAGGTTGTGTCTTTTTTTAGCTATATTTAGGGCATGCGCCTCAGTGTGCCTTTCCTGATGCGCTCGGCGTGCCTCTTTTACTTTCCAGATCTTCACCCCAAAATGTGGTGTGTAAAAATATTGGAAAAAAAAAACTCGGAAGAAAACAAAGGTGAATCATAAACAAGAAAACGATGATGAATGCAGGCCAAGGGTTTTAAGAAAAAAATTGGTAAACAAAGAAACTGAGAATCATCGCAGCTGCACCTGTAGACTAGGTGGTTCCCCCTTTTTTTTCTTTGCAAATCTTATCTCTGTTGCTGCAATGTTTACTTATGATGATAATTGGGTCCTTTTCTACATTTGATTTTTTCGTGCATTAATGTAGTCTAACTTTACAACTTTAGTGTTTATTTCATGTTTACATGTATTCTAATGTTCATTACTTTATATTCTAATGTTCATTAACTTTATTTTGTACGACAATGTGTGTCAAATTCAAATATGTCATATTATTATGTTTTTGGTCGATATAAAAGAGAATTTCATTAAGTAATTGAGTAAAAGGGGTACTCAACCCTTACATGAATTATGAATACAACAATAAAGAGTCAAACTAACCATCTGCATACTGAGGATTCTTTTCAAACTAACCATCTGCATACTGAGGATTCTTTGTCCAGAAATTGTCAATTAAGATCTCCTAGACAGGGTATTACACTTATAAACCTAAGCACTTTCGAGGATTATCCACCCAATCGGCCATAGTAGTATTCTTCATCTCCTCGACCTTTGCCATGAACCACGATCTCATGTTGCAAATATGTCATATTATTATATAAATGATGTTATAGTGAAGGATAACAAAAGGCGTGCACCAGTGCACCTTGCGTCTTGGGAGCTGGGATTCCTCTTGTGCCTTGCTCCCTAACAACTATGGGGTAGTCAGGGTCGGGCACACATACAACACTCTTATACCCGCCCCCATAGCCGTACCCGAAAGTATTCATACATTATTACTCATTTAATTAACTGGGTCTAAAAAGCCACCTCCCACCCAACCCCCCACCACCACCCCTAAAAAAAAACTGCCACTTCAACTTTGGTTGGGTATCGAGTATCCCATCAGGTTAGGGTAAAATGCATCCCTACAGTAGATATCATTACTGTCCACATCTCACACTACTAACAAGTCCTAAATGGATCGTACTTCATAGACATGTTCAAACCGTAACCGGGAAACCGGCCAACCGGCAAAACCGCCGGTTTTTAACCGCCGGTTACGGTTTAAAAACCGAACCGTAACCGTAAAATGGCGGTTCGGTTACGGTTTGACATTTTGACAAACCGCAAACCGCCGGTTTGGCCGGTTTTGACGGTTAACCGCCGGTTTGCCGGTTTTTTTTTTAAAAAAAAAAATATATATTTTAATACACAATTCTTCTATTTTTAATGTATAAATTTAATTTATATAATTTTTATTCAATTCTAGTAATGTATTTTATAAAAAATGAGTTAAAATGAATAAAAAATGAACAAAAACGGAGTGAAAACGAGCGAAAACGGAGATAATATTTAAAAAATTAAAAAAAAAAAAAAAAAAAAGCAAACTGGCAAACCGGCGGTTTTTAACCGTAACCGGCAAACCGGCGGTTCGGTTACGGTTACCGATTTTCGAAAACCGTAACCGGCGGTTTCTAACCGTTGCGCATGTCTAGTACTTCATACCCATTTCAGGGTGGATCCTTGAAAAGCTTCTCCACTTGATCAGATCATTTACATAGTTTTTCTTGAGTTCAACTTTGAACACTTTCGATCCCCATATGGCTATATGTATTAAATCTACCTAACTGCAGTTTATAAAACTTTTTTGCAGATAAATTAAGAAACATGGCAGATAAACAAGCACATGATTTTGAAAGTACCTGGTTCCATCAGCACTATATGCCATTGTTGTGCACCAAAGTCCAGGGGCATCATAATCTACTCTTGATCCCAAGGAATCATAAAGCCATGCTTTTATTTTACCATCAATGGCTGTAGAGAAAATAAACTGCATACAGACTAAAATCAGATTGCCCCCTTATCAAGTTAATATATAGAATGACACATATGCAATTCATTAATACTCAAAAAGTAGCAAGATGTGAATCAGTCTACAAATAACCAACCTGAATATTCTCTTTATAGTGAGGGCAGACTGAATAAACAGGAACTTCATGACCTTCAAAAATATACAGCCTGCGTCCACCAACTGCATCCCATACCTAAAAGACAATATCAAATATGAAAACCAGATTGGGAGACTTTACTAGTTCAAATGGTTTATATGTTATAAAAACGTTACTAATCAAATAGTAGCTACCTTAATTGTCTTATCATCACCACAAGTAACTATGCAAAGCTGTTTATTGGGATGGGCGAAAGCAATATCATTCACACCACCTATATGAGCATCAATCTACAATTTGGAAAGTGATTAGTATTTTCAGCTCCAATAATCACCATTATAGAGACAGAATCCTGAGAACTCCTCACCTCTAAGTGTTGTCTTAACTCTCCAGCTGGATTGTACGTATATATCTGAACTATATGCTTGGAAAATGCAACACCTTCAAGATTAACGCATACTAATTATGAGCAATTAATTCAGGAGTGTAGAATTTAAGTGCAATCTTGATAACACAACAATTTTGCATACCGAGAATAGACCCATCTGGGCCCCATACGCATCTGTTGACGGATATAGTCGCATCTTTAACCAGAGTCGTCTAAAGAACAATAAATGCGATATCAAAATAATTTCAAAACAGGGAACTCAAAACATATTTACGAAATTTAATATAGAGAAGAAAAATCAATACGGAAATCAAATGATATAAGCTACACATAAGTAGCCAAGCACATTAAATACTCACTTGGAATGGCATTGAGCAAGCTGATATGTCCCAAACCTTGAAGGTTTTAAGTGCTAACCTTTCTCGAGAGCCAACTTCCCAAATGCTGATATCACCAACATTTGTTCCAACTATGATGTAAGATGACAGTCGGGCATAGTCAGTCAAACACATATACTAAGGTTAACCATTTTCATGTTCTACAAATGGCTATTTAATTTCTACAACGGCACGCTCTATAAACCACAGATTAAGAGTAGACTGATCAAAAAGAAAAATGAAACCAATCATCTAATTAAAAAAAGTGGAAGAATTCAACATAAGGTTCCAATTTTTAGGTTTCATCTTAATATAGGTCCTCATTTTAAAATGTCCCAATAGAGGGTTCAATTTTTTAATCTTTTCCCGATTCAAGGTCTGATTTATATATTTTTTTTTTGTCTCAATTCAAGATCCGACGTTTTTTTTCTCATTCAAGTCTTACATCGCGACAATAAAAAGTCACGTACACCTCTAATTTTTTTTATCATCTTGTGTGATTTAATTTGGAATATGAATGTTATACCGGGCCTTGGATTGAGACAAAAGAAATTAAATCAAGACTTGAATTGAGAAAGAAAGAAATAAAAAACTGAGCCCTAAATTGAGACATTTATAAAATGAGGACCTGTGTTGAGACTCAACCTAAAAATCAGGTCTTGATGTGAAATTCTTCCAGAAACAGTAAAAAAATGTTAATAGGTCAACCTAGAAGAACAGTCTGTTGTTGAGGATGGAAGTCCATGCTCATAACATTAGATCCTTGATTAAGATTCCGTACAACAGTCTTCGGAAGGTCATCTGGTGAATAGATATTATGCTGCTGAGTAGAACCAGAAAATGATACCTACACAATACCAAAAGTGTGTCACTATAAGGTGTTGTCAATCAAAATTCAGTACTGAATGGAATCAGAGATGCAAATGACACCTCATCAGGCTGTCCACTACGAAGACGTTTCATCAAATGTTCAGAATCGGCAGTCTGGTAATCCATTCCAGGGCCACCGGGAGGAGTCCTAGGATGTTTCAAAAAGGCAGCTGGGATAGCAAACCAAAGCATGAACATCAAAAAATCAGTAACTTTTACATACTTCAAGAAATTGCAAACAGCCAAATAAGTGAAGCTGATCATTTGAATATCTGACCGGAGCTAGGTGCCTGAACAAGGCCATGAGGAGGTGCAGCAACAGCAGCATGAGGCATAGACTGGTTAGCCGTTGACATCCAACCTGCAATAGCGTTCGGAGGGGGAGAAACAACAGGCTGGAAAGGCTGCAAAAATAAACAAAAGGTAAGACGTCATGAATCTCAGTCTGGGGTGGGTGGGATGATTTTTGTATTTAAAAAAAATATTTATTTTAGAAAAAATACACATTACTTAAGTATAGCTTAAAAGATTTTAGAAAAATAAGTCGGGGTGCTGGTACATTTTTTTTTGGAGCTTATACGCCGTAAAGAGCTTATTTTAAGATCTTAAAGGCTGTTAAAAATCTTTTTTACCAAACAATTTTTGAGAGCTTATAAGCTCCTAAACATCTTATAAGCTGTTTTAAGGAGCTTATAAGCTCAGCCAAACGGGATTTCAGTCAGCAGCCAAAAAAGTAACTACTTCACTTACCCCACGGCCTCCGAGAGGAAAAACACCAGGTTTAGGAACAGGCCCAGCAAGAGGGGCGTTAATAGGAGGTGGGGGGCGTGTTCCATTATTTGAGGAGCAAGAGTGATCAGTGAAGAGTGTTTTTATATCAGGGTTTGATCGTGGATTCTTGCACAGCTGATGCTGCCAGTTAAGACTGTAAAACCACCAGAGAAATATTATAACAAAACAATAGTAGGCATTAAACATTGTAAAGGTTCCACAAGATAAGTAAAATGTAATGGAATCTTATATATAAAAAAGAAAAAAAAATTAACCACACCTTAGTAGGATCATAGGAAGACTTAGCAAAGACAGAATTCAAATTATAATATTATATACGTCAACACTAAATTGTTGGCAATACCTTTGGTTGATGAGTGTTCTTAATCTTGAAGCCTTAAAAGCAGGCAAAGTGAGTTTGTCACGAAATAACGGATTAGCCTCTATTAGCTTTTTAAGTTCAACCAGCATAATGTTGCGGGCTGACTTTGTGTCCCCATATTTGGAGAGTTGCTCGTTCTGCCTATAAATGCATTTATTATAAAAATTAAAAAGTGAAAGGAAGCTGAAAAAAGTATAGTCCCTACTCTACATTACCTAAAATTATCAAGAGTCAATAGCTGTGTGATCTCTTTAAATAGATCTTCATTAAAAGAGGCAAACACCTTCAGATCTTTAACAAGAATATCAACAGCCTTTGCTCGATCTTGCCTGCAAGGAATTAGACAGTGTCAAGGACTACCAGGAGACACACAATATTTTAAGTTGTATGATAATACTGTACCTATCAAGAGCTTCAAGATATTTCTGCTTTCTAATCTCAAAGAAAATTTTCATAGAATAGCGGTTGTCCTCAACTTTAGTAAATCCACTCAAATAACGCTCAACTTCTGCCCATTCACCAGCTTGGACACTATCCTCAAAGTACTTCATATTAAAGTAAAAGCCAGATTCTTGCTCCAACCTATGCCAATTATACACGACATAATTAAGAACAACAGAACCAATTGATTTTTGGTACCAACTGCAAAGTCATAGTAAGAAAATAACAAACTGTACAAGCAACAGTAGCTTTAATATTTTATGTTTGTAAGCGAGTGACTGGCTACACATGCACAATTGAAATAATTTGGCATTTAATTGCCACTTTTGGATTAGAAAACAACTGAGATGTATAAAGAAAGTAGATGTTCATTCCTTCTGTCGAAATTTTACACACAAAATACCCAAAAGAAACATTGCAGTTATAACTTATACGCCAAAGCGTAGCTTGATCAAGATTATCAATTGTATCTCATTCCTTCTGTTGAAATAAAATAGGCAACACATGCAAAAGTGAAATAAATTGGCATTTCATTGCCCCTTCTGGCTAAGAAAACAGCCGAGTAAAAAGAAAGTAGATGTTCATTCTTTCTGTTGAAGTTTCACACACACACACACAATTCACAAATAACCTAAACAAAACACTGCAGGTATACTCCAAAGCTCAGCTTGATCAAGATTATCGATTTATAACAGCAATGAAATAAAGAAAATTCCAGTTGCAAACACCCTAAACAAACATTACATTGCAGATAAACTTCAAAGCTTACCTTCATCATGATTTATCAATTGTATCTCAACCAATGCAATAAAAAGAAGAGAGAGACAACCCCGAGTTACATGCAATTAACAGATGCAAAAGTGATATAAATTGGCATTTCATTGCCCCTTCTGGCTAAGAAAACAACTGATATGTAAAAAGAAAGTAGATGGTCTATCCTTCTGTTGAAATTTTACACGCAAATACCCTAAAGAAACACTGCAGTAATACTCCAAAGCTTAGCTTGATCAAGATTATCAGTTATATATCAGCAATGAAATAAAGTTTCAGATGCAAACACCCGAGACAAACATTGCAGATAAACTTCAAAGCTTAAGATTTATCAATTGAACCAATGCATTAAAAAGAAGAGAGTGAGACAGCCACAAGTTACATGAAACCAACAGATGCAAAATTGAAATAAATTGGCGTTCCATTGCCCCTTTTGGCTACGAAAACAACTGATACGTATAAAAGAAAGTAGATGTTCATTTCTTATGTTGAAATTTTACACACAAATACCCTAAAGAAACATTGCACATCAATTGTATCTCAGCAATGAAATAAAGAAAATTCCAGATAAACTTCAAAGCTTACCTCCATCAATGTTTATCAATTGAATCTCAACCAATGCATTAACAAGAGCAACAACCACGAGTAACACGCAATCAATCAACAGACACGAAGTTAAACGAAACCAACAAGACAACTTACTTATGAACAGTCTCCTTGAACTTCTCTTCATCAAGAAACTGCAGTATTAAGAAAACGAGTTCTCGACTCAAGGACGACATAGTGACGCCTCCCGGATTCCCCAACCAATCCAGTGCAAATCCCCACTAATAACCTAACTAAACTAATAGAAAAGGAAAGTAATAAACTAAAGAAGCAAACGTAAAGCACCTTTCCAATTCTAATAATTCTAAGATCAAGCAATGAACCACTCCTTACTTTAAGCATTAATCATAAATTCCAGTACCATTTTCCAGCTACATCAAGTTCAATAACAAGTCCAAATTACAGAAAAATGTTGATTCGAATAACAACAGTGATACAATCAATGAGTCTAAATTCTTCCCCAAAACCGAAACTAATATCCCACACTACAGAGTCAATAATACTTCGAAACAAAAAGGCCTTTTGTAATCTAATTTATGACCATATCGCGTAATTCCAGCTCAGTGATTTTCATATCATTCAAAACCCACTATAATTACAGAAAAAGATGGAGTGTTTCCAGATCTGAAGCACATCCCGGCGAACAAAAAGAAGGGCTCGCTCGTACTAGCCCAGAAATTAAGAATGCCTAGGGTTTTTTTCCTTTTTTTTTTTTTTTGTTATGGAAAAAAAAACTTTTCTTTTTGTACTCTCTCCTCCCTCTGTTAAACCATCCCCCACAGGCCCCACTTTCCTAGGACAAGGAGCAATCTTTTTGCCTAATTTTTCTCCTTTTTTCATTAACGGGTTTTCCATTTTGTAATGAATATTTATTACACTATCCCAAAATATAGCTAATCGCCTTGAATAATGTCCAAAATGTATTATATGGTGTTTTGAAAATGATAAATTGCTGTACACACAAGTTGCATCTGCTTATATGAAAAAATGTTATGGTATTTAGATTTAATAAATAGTTTTATCACTGTCATGTTTTGTATCAACACGATAAAGACATGCGTCGACACGAATATAATCATTTTTATATCAGCTTGACACAACATGATAAGAAAATAAAAAAAATTAAGTTACATTTAAATATATGAAAATTTTAAAAAAAAATGTGTTACTATCAAATATGTGTCAATATCAAGTAAAAGGTTGTTAACTGGTGAATGTATTATCTGTTAATTTTATTGAGTTTAACGAGTTAACGCGAACACAATAAGAATCAAACACTAATCCATAATTTTTATGTTAGATTCGTGTTGTGTCCAAAATTGTCACCTCTAGTGGTATTAGTTTATAAGCAATTGATATCACTAGTTTATCATGTAGTATTACAAATTGCATGTGTTACTCTTTTCAAAAAAAAAAGTGTTACTCTTTTGAAAATAAAACTTTATTTTTTATTAAATTCTACTATATAATACATTTATGATGGATGAAAGATTAAATGTGACTACATAAATTAAAATAATAAATGAATTGATATAACTGAAAATTGATTATTTAAAAAAAATGTTATAAGAGTTATCCACCTATCAATTTGCATTTAATTACTTTATTTTCTTAAATGTGCTAACACACCTTTTACAAGAAAAAAAAAAACATACAACTCGTAATGAATGATTGGAGTATAATTCTATTCTGATTATATTTGTATGCATTTAATTACTTTTTTATTCTTGAATGTGCTAACACGCCTTTTTCAATAATGATAATAATTTTATATACTTTTTTATCACCTATACTATATGCATAAAAGTTGAAGTTTGTGGGTGCTGTTATGTATTTAAAATAATAATCTTAAGTAAAAAAGTTTAATTTGGTAAATATTGAAATAAAATTAAAATGAAATCAGAGTAATAATCTCGACGGGGTGTAAGTGTGTTTCTTTATTTTATTGCCTGCTGTTTTTTTTTTTACAGCTTAATTTGGGTGTGAATTCAAAATTTTGTTTTATTAGGTAATAATGAAATGATGGTCAGATGGTGATGGTCTCTTTCTATTCTATAATCTTTTCTTTAATTTAATTTTCGTCTTTTTTTTCTTTTCTTTTTTTTTTTGAAAATAGTGTAATGATTTTTTTTTTAATGGATACGCTTCTAGTTCGAGTTAGGCGTCATTATTAGTGTCGTGTAATTAAATTAGAGAAGCCACCCACATTTAGAGCAAAAAAATATTATATTCCTTAATTAGATTTTACTATTTGATCATTCTAGCTTCTATTTTAAATAACAAAATTTGAATTTCATAGATTGAGACGAATTTTAATTATTTGTAATAGGGTGTGAAGATTTTTTTAGTCTATTAAGAATGACTGATTACACATTTAGATTCTGGTTCAATAAGTATACTCAAATTTTAAAAATGATTCATTAAGTTGGATTGATATTATTCTATTCGAGTTAAAACTATTCGATTCCAGTTTTATGAGAAAAAATCTGTAAGATAATATTTTAAATAATACAACACATTAGACAAAATAGACCTAACTTATGATGGAGTATATTTTAAAAATATATATATAAATATATTATAAATATAATCGAATACTTATGAATAATCAAGTATTATAATTTTGTATTTATTTACTAATCGAATTAAAAAAAAAATTGTATACGAATTCGAATAATAAATTTTTGAATACGAATATTAAACCGAACAAAATTATTTGATTCGTTTATAATCCTATGTTAGGGTACGCCCTGCTGGATTCTATCGAAATAATATTACATATAATCTTTCCATATCTATTTGTAAAATAAATATATATAATTTGTAAAATGATTTAATTGTTTTTTATTAATATAGGCTTTGTTTTGTTGGTGTATTCGATTGTAGACTTGTAGTTGAATTTACATTGGGTGTCGTTTATAGAATTAATGCAAAAAAAATTGTGACATGAATGTAATAATTATTTTAATTAAGGAAATTAAATATAATTATTGAGATTTAGTTTTAAATGGATGGTTGACTAATATTTATTGTGAGTTAGCATTTGTTGTTTAAATTTTTTTTTGAAACGGTAAAAATATATTTCACTCGAGTACAAGGGGTACTCAACCCATAAAATTACACGGAATAGTACAAGTGCATTTCATCATTGTGTATATCCCTATTACAGCCACTGCCTCCAGCCATTCATAGAGGTGCAGCTAGCTTGAGTTTCACTCTGTTTGCAAGCCTGAATATAGATCTGTGCACCAAGCCACCACCGACGAATTCGATTTTAACATCCCACGTCCTTCCAACCAAGACCAAAGATGGATTTTGATGCTCTCTACAGCTTTTTTCACCACTGGTTCCTTTCTTGAGAAATTTTTTTCATTTCTAGTTTTCCAAATTTCCCATCTAATACCACACCATAAGCTTACTGCTATTTTCACACCCCTTTTCTCATAACCAAAAATCCCACTATATTGAATAAGATGAGATGTTACAGCATTGTGGGGAGCCATACTGACCTTGATCCACTTTCTACATTCTTCCCAAATTGCATTTGCAAAATTGCACTCTATTAGAAGGTGGTAGTTGCTCTCCTCCTCTATACCACACAATTTGCAAATTGATTCCGCAGCTGTGATGTTAATGCCCCTCCTTTTCAGCAGGTCTGTAGTGGCCAACTTGCGCTTCAATGCTTTCCACCCGATTGTTTGCACCCTTTTTGGTGCCAAGCAGTTCCACACCAATGAGAATTCCTCGCTCTTGCTTTCCTGCTGGTTTGTGTCGTCCGCTCTTTGCATTAGTGACCCGTACACTTTGCTCGTCGAGTAGATGCCGTGAGGTGCCAAATCCCAACTCCACCCATCTTCTTCATGTTGCCTGAGTTTACACCTGTTCATGAGAGAAGACAGTAAAGCAAAATCATTAGCCTCCTGGGCACTTAACTCCCTCTTCCACTTCCACTCCCACACCCACCCCTCTTCTCCCCATCTCCCCATTTCACCTATCCTAGCCTTTTTCTGGGCACTACGTTTGAACAGTCTGCCAAACTTCTCTTTAAGAGTCCTCTCCCCCTCCACCCATATGTCTTCCCAGAAAAAAGTTTTAGTACCATTCCCCACCACTCTCCTAAAGTTATTTTTAAATCCCTCACCCCCTCCTCTCTCTCCTAAATATAATTTTTGTATTTCTTTCCACCACACCGACTCCCCTATCCCTCTCCCTCGACTACCTCTCTCCACCCCTTCTAAGCCCCCGTATTTTGATTTTAACACGCTCACCCATAAACTGTCCCCCTCGTTTAAAAATCTCCACACCCATTTGCCTAATAGTGCTCTATTGAAATTATACAACTCTCTAATGCCCAGCCCCCCCTTCTCTTTTGCCTCACAAATATCTGCCCACTTCACCCAAGCCACTTTTCTCCTGCTTTCACACCCCCCCCCCCCAAAGAAATTCCCTCTGTATTTTGGTAATTTTTTTCAGCACTCCTTTCGGTATTAAGAAGAAAGATAAGTAGTAGGTTGGCACCGCTGATAAGACCGCTTGAACTAGAGTGATTCTTCCACCCATCGAGATGTGTCGTCCTTCCCATTTTTTCAATTTGCCCCCAATTTTCTGTACTAACCCATCCCATGTAGATTTCCTTCGGTGATTGATGCCCACGTTTAAGCCCAGAAATGCCAAGGGCAGGCTGCCCGCTTTGCACCCCAGAAGGCCAGCCATACGTTCAGTCTCCTCATCACATATATGGATCCCCATAAGGCTGCATTTCTCAAAATTCACCCTTAGTCCTGAAACCAATTCGAACAGCCGTAATACATGTTTGATTGTCACTATGTCCTCCCATCTTCCATTGCACATAAACAAAGTATCATCCGCGTATTGCAATATTGGAATCTTCACTTTCTGATGGCCGATACTAGCCGGTTCAAAGGCCCCAATTTCAGCAGCTTTCTCAATCATTACGCTCAACCCTTCAGCTGCAATGAGGAAGAGGAACGGAGATAACGGGTCTCCTTGTCTCAGTCCTCTCTCTAGCTTGAAGTCACCTGAAGGACTGCCGTTCACCAACACTGATGCGCTTGCCGTGGAGACACACTCCATAATCCAGGCCCTCCATTTTGGAGCGAAATTCATGGCCCCCATCATTCTGTTTAGATACCCCCATTCCACCGAGTCGTAGGCTTTCGCGAAGTCCACTTTGAACAACACTCTCGGTTTTCTCTTCTTTTTCGCCTCATCAATCGCCTCGTGTGCGATTAGAATTCCGTCCAAAATCTGTCTCCCCCCTATAAACGCTGATTGACCCTTGGAAATCACATTATCCAACACCTTGGCCAATCTCCTTGCTAATATTCTTGATATTATTTTGTATAGACTCCCAATGAGTGAGATAGGCCTATATTCTTCAATTCTGCTCGCCCCCTCTTTCTTTGGTAAGAGAGTAATAAAAGATGGATTGAGGCCTTTTACTATCCTCTCGTGCACATGAAATTCTTCCATCATTAGGGTGATCTCCGGTTTAAGCAGCTCCCAACTATTTTTGAAAAATCCGAACGAGTATCCGTCCGGTCCCGGACTCTTTGACCCCTCGCAATCCCAGATGGTCGTTTTGATTTCCTCCTCAGTAAACTTTGCAGTGAGAAATTCATTGTCACACTGATCAACCTGTTTGATATTCATTCCTTGACCCAGTATAGGACGTGTGATACCTTCGGACTTAAAATGGCTGTTGAAAAATTGGAAAATCCCACCCTTTACATCTTGCACATTTTCGCGCCATCTGCCGTCTACCCACAAGCCGTTAATCTCATTCTTCTTCCGCCTACTGTTCACTGCCCTATGAAACATTTTGGAATTAACATCACCTTCTTTAAGCCATTTAATTTTTGCCAATTGATAGATTTGGCAATCCTTCTGTTGTAAATCTGTTAACAGCCCTGCAAATGCCTCCCGTCTCTTGTCTGCTTCCTCTTCCTCTAGACCGAGAGTATCATCAATGGCATCCAAGCTCTCGATTTCCTTTCTTCTATCATCGATCCTCTTGTCTAGATTGCCAAATACTGATCTGCTCCAGATTCTCAAATCCTCTTTTAACTTCTTCAATTTTTCCTTCAAAACAAAACCTTTCCAACCCTGAACCTCATATGAATTCCATTTTTCCTTCACAAAATCACTGAACCCTAGGTGTTTAATCCACGCGTTGTTAAAACGGAAAGGTTTGGGGCCCCAATCCAATTGTCCTGCACTCGTGAAAATCGGACAATGATCTGAAATTGACCGACCCAAACCCTTCAATACCAGTTCCGGCCATTTCGCCGCCCACGCGTCGTTCACCAATAGTCGGTCCAACTTGCTTTTACAAGTACCGTCAGGTCTATACCATGTGTACTTCCTCCCCACCAAAGGCACCTCCATCAAATTGCTTGCTCTAATGAAATAATCGAAGGCTCTTATATCACTGTTATCCACCCTGTCTCCCCTCCCAACTCGTTCATCTTCATACCTGATAGCATTGAAGTCGCCCATTAAGCATACACATTCTTCCCTATTCTGAGACACCACTGTTCTTACCGCTTCCCACAGTTCTTTTTTTTCTCTTCCATTACAAGGTGCATAAATATTCATTATACAACACCTCGACCCGTCCTTCCTAAAGATGCCATTTACTGTCAGGCACCCGCTCATGTGGCAGATGCTAGTCTTTGTGAAGACTTCCTTGTCCCAGATAGTGAGAATCCCCCCAGCCCTTCCTTCCGCCTCGCGACATGCCCAGTCGAACCCCGCTCCTTTCCAAATTGACTTACAAATGAACTCGTCCATGCGCTCGATTTTTGTTTCCTAAAGGCAGCATATGTCGATTTTGTGTTTGGTGATCATATCCTTTACTTCCCTTCTCTTCTCCCTCCCTCCCATGCCTCTAATGTTGAAACTAAGCATTTGCATTGTTAACCACTGGCTCACCCTTTGCTTTGCTTGATTTTTTCTCTTTTCTTATCTTTTTTTTCTCTTTTCTCTCCATCTTTTCTAGTTGGTTCACCACCGACGCCTCCGGGAGCGCGCTCGCCAAGCCAATCGATTTTCCCAAATTCCAAATCTGCTTTGCTTCGTTGACAATATCTGCTTCATTGCAAGAATAAATCCATCTATTGAGTTCGAAACTGGTGGCGGGATCCATGTCGCCGGCCTCCAGGCACACGATTCTTTTATATTTCTTCCTCTCCTTTCGTTTTTGCTTCCTCCGCCTACGCTTTTCCTTTCCCGGATTTTCTTCATCGGTGCCCTGTTCTGATTCAGAGACTTCTGGAAGGTAGCACGAGTCTTCTGGACAGTCATTTTTGGACTCACCATCCATAACATCCACATCTTCCTCTTGGTCCATTTCTTCTTCGGCCCATAATTCTTTATGCCCAACATGTGTATATGGGCCTACCCAATTATTTATCCACCCAAGCCCGTCACTTGATGAGGTAGGTTTATTAAGGTCCAAATCAAGTCTCTCGCATCCAGCGTCTAGGTCCTTCGTCCCATCTGCTTTAAACTCTGAGCCCATCTTCCATTGGGCCTCCAAATTATTATTTTCTCTGCCCTTTTTTACATACAACACATTATGCCCGTTACTTTCTGGCCGACTTTTGGGTTCCGCCTCCTTTTCTTGGTTTGGCCCCATGCTCCTCGGGACTGACTGATTATCACACGTTCCCATACACGATTCCTCGATTATTGTTCCCGAGGTGCATGGCGGCGTCTGCATCATCGATGAGTTATTTTCTTTACCACCGCCGTCGGTATAGTTGCATGGTGCCACTAATGTACCATAATCTAACTAATTTAATTAACAACATTTATTTAAACAACAAATGTTGTTAATTAAATTAGTTAGATTATGGTACATTAGTGGCACCACGCAACTATGCAAATGAGTGAAACGCGACATTAACTTTAATGGAAACATGATACTTGTTTTAATTAAAACGTGTAAATTATAATAATTAAATGTACAATATTAATTAATTATATAAACAATTACAAATAAATAAAATAGAACACTAGTTTTAACTTAGACGTAATGAATGTACGGATCCTAGATTAGTAAATCTGGGCACCTAATACATACCGAGACCTAGTTTTTAATAAACAACAAATACAATTTTAAAATACATATAAATTGTATGTTACTACCAATTGTTCATTACCTAAATAATGCCATTCTTTTTTGTGATAGTTGAAGTTATTTAGTGTGTATAGTAAATTTCACTTGTCTGTAGTTATTTCGTATTTATATTAACCCTATATCACCAAGTCAGTTTCTGGATTATTTCTTTTATGTTGAGATCAAAAAAAAAAAAAAAAAATCTAAAAACTGTATATGCACATAAAATCTGTGCACAATTTATCAAAAATGCACCTAGAAGAGATCGATCATGTATATATAGAATTTATGCACAACTTACACTATTTTAACTCAACTTAAACACCTAATTAACTTAATTATTCCAATCCAATTAAAATAACTTAATCAAAACATTTCTAACCTTACCAACCTCTCTCAAAAGAATCTGCCTTCCCCTCTCTCTGGTCTATATGGAGTATGCTGTGGGTCTCGCTGCTATTTTTATTTTAATCTTAATTTTTAGTCCGATCATTTTATATTATGGAGTATACATGTATCTTTAATGTTAATTTGTAATCACCATACTCATCATAATACAAACCAAAATCTTATATCCTGCTCGTGGATATAGCTAACACATTGTTAGTAGGTTACGTAAATTCTTGTTTGCAAATATTACAACGGTACCTTTTAATATAATCTTTTTAATTTATTTTAATACATATATTGATCAAAATGTAAATTTAGACAAATAACATAATGTGGTACATCAAAAAATGATCATATATAAAATTTAGCATATACACAATTTGAGACACTAAATACATAATTGATCATAAGATTTAAAAAAAAAAAAAATCTAGTTAGCAAAGTAGCCTTTGATAACACCACCTCTGTCAAGAGACTCATAATTGGGAGCATAATCAGCTGAAACCCAAATTTGGGATTTGGGTTCCCATCTATAAGCACCATCTTCGTCAAATCTCCAATCGCATGAATCGAGATCATGTGCACTGCATTCGTAGTCGTATTTGAACGCCACGAATGTGCCCATATTGGTGGAGCAGTTGAACATGGTGGACGAAGGGTAGAGCGCGCTCCTCTTCACTGTAAACTGGAATTGTCCCCACGGCGCCAAGTGCTTCACATCATACTCGTTGTTGAACGAGAAACAACGGATGCTCAAGTAGTTGGTGTGGTTGTTGGTTACCAAGACGTTCTTTGGAGCGGACCCTGCGCGACTGGGGACGATGTGGAGGAAGGCGACGACCACGAGAAGGAGGAAGAAGACACTATTTATGGAGCCCATGGTAGTGTCTATCTAGTAGACTTATTTTGTCTCTATATTTTCTTCTTGCCTTCAAAAATTACCCACAAAACTCTAATTATTACATATTTTTCTTAAACTCCGTTTAAACAAATGCAAACATTTCAGGGACAAAGGAAGTACATAATAAGTGTAACAAACAACATTACAAATTATTATTAATGACAATTGTCATCTGTTAAAGATAATGAAACATTAAAATGATTCAAATTAAAAGTTGATTCATGAAATTAATATATAAGCTCCATAATAGGTAAAGTGCCAACAAAATTAAGAAACCTTGAATAAATGATAAATGTGCCAACAGGTGATAAAGACAAATACTAAAATGGATAGAATTTGCCCACCAAAGTTAAGCTAGGATTATATTAATTTTGAGGAAAAATTATGGGGCTAGTTTTGTTTGTAAAACATAAAATATAACCCTAAAATTTTAGTTTCTATTAATTTCATGTGAATAAACTAACCCTAATCATAAATTTGGACCTACAAATGATGGATTAGATCCTTTTGAATATGGTATCTAACTAGTATTTACATGCATACACAATTATACATCCAAAGTATACATTTTTTAACAATATACATAATGAATATAAGAATTGCAAGAACAAGAAAACCCCCAATTCAATAAGATCGAAGGAACGATTTTACCATTTTAATCTTTCATTTAAGGAAATATATATATACATGCATGCATATGAAGAATTCAAGAACAAGAAAAAAAAAAAAGAGAGAGAATTATAACATACCTCCCTTTTCCTTGCACGAAAGGGGAAGCACAAGAAAATTTCCAACAACAATTAATTGCTAAAATTTGGGCATTATATAGAGAGGGGATGATATGATGTGTGGTTTAGTTTTTTTTCTTCTTTATTTCCATTATGTTTTAATTTTTTTTCCTTTGTAGTATTTTATATATATATATAAAAAAAATTGGGTGAGACGTGGGGTTGTAAACAAATCGAATAATTTTGCTCGATTCGATATTCGTATTCGAAATTTTATGATTCGAATTCGAATACAAATATATTTTTTGATTCGATTAATAAACGAATACAAATACAAAATTATGATATTCGATTCAATATTCGTAAGTATTCGTTTATATTTATAATATATATACATAAAATATATTTTTAAATGTATATTATTTAAATTATTATTTTAAAAAAATTCTCCATAAATTTTCGAATCGAATAGTATCGAATACGGATCAATTTCAAATCGAATACTTGAAAAATAATGTTTAGAATATGTATTAAAAAATTTGAATCGAATACAACTGAACGAGTCATGCACTTAGTTTTGCACATGACCCGTTTATAAAAGAATGTGTGTAAGAAAAGGGCAATCTCTGGTGAAACAGTTTAAAGTGTCAAAAACACAAAGAAGTTAATTAGCATCAAATCATCAGACTCTAAATCAAATGATAAACCTATCTGATATCAGCCTCTTTATACTACGATTAACTAAATACCGATGCACGTTGACAACACTACACCTTATGGTTTGATTCTATATCATAGCTAATCACGTTACTTCGTGATTCAAACTGATATTGGTGCACACTATGTGATGTTTCGACTTCATGGTGAGTTCGAGCATAATGTGGGGACGAAGCACTAAGATCGCCTACAGAAGAATTGGTGATGTTGGCCAGGTTTTTGTCCACTCTGACTTCAGCTAACTCGACTTCTTCAGACGAGTGGAAGATCAGATGCAAGTAGGCATCAGCCAAGTAAGATTTGAAGTTGGCATCCGACTCATCGTCATGTTCTTGTGCATCCTTGTTCATGGCTTCCTGATGATCATCATCACAACACAAGGAATTATTGTGCCATTTAGGATAGGGGTGTAAACGAGTAAAGTCAAGTAGATATGCATGATTCTTACCTCAAGAGGATACTTAATGAATGCTGGTTCAAACCGATGCTTGCAATACCGATGAAAAGTGAAAGTCAGTATAGGCAAAACGACGAGCAGAGGAGTCGAGTTTGCAGCCTTTTTCGTGCTCAATAGGCCCATTAGTAGCAGCTGTGATATTATTAAGCTTACTATAATGCGATTATGGACATGAGGCCAAAACGCAGCAGCACTCTCGTATTTCTGGTTATACACATTAATGACCTGCACATTAAGCACAGTAGATCTTACATTCGTTTGTCTTATTCAGAAGGGTTAAAAAATCATGACTTTTTCACGTTTATTACAATTACAAGACATGCTGACGTGGTAGAGCTGGACTTGCCGGATAATAGAATTGCAACAATTTGAAAGGTCATGTATCAAATTGCAAATTTTAAAGACGTGTAAACAAGTTGATTCAAAGTGAGTAAACTAACCTGGTGACGATATACAAAGTAGGCGAAGGCGAAGAATATGAGCATAAAAGGAAGAAGGATAGGAGTAACAACCATGTAGACAATGCCGAGAAGGAAATACAACTGAAGGCTAGGTAAAGCCTCTGGAAAATCTATACTCTTAGGGTGCATTGCCTTCTCCAAGTCCCTTTCAGTTTTTACGATGAACATGTTCTTTAGGTGGAAAATCGCTAATGGTTTCAAACGGAGGATTTCTCCAGCAATTCCAGCCCAACCGTCGACCATTATATATGTGATAAAGAAGGTAGCTTTCATTGGTATTGACACACCAATATTTCTTGGTATCCTGAAACCAAGAAAAACTCAATTAGAACTCAATCTATAATACAAAGTCATTTTCCAAAAACACGAAATCCTTACTTTTTATAAGTACAAGAATAATGTTCAATCGAGCCCAAATCAGGCTCAATCGCACGTGAGTTGCACAATTGTCCTACATTTACTGATTTACAGGCTTGTGAATGAAGGACACTGTGTTTTTAAAATCTGTACATGTCTTGATTGTTTTATCAACATAATTTGAAATCAGCACTATAAGAACAAATTAGCAAGTATACTGTATAAGAGGTTCGATTCATATTAAGACATGCAATGAAAAGTATCAAATGGCCACGAAGATAGTAGCAATAAAGTAAAAGTTTACGTATTATTGAATTATAACTGAGACTATAAACGGCATAGGGAACATTACTGGGTAGCTGATTGGGAAAGGAAAGCATGAAGTTGCTGAAAAGCTGTTCCCATTGCTATACTCCCCAAGAAGACGTTAACTAACATGAACAAGTAGAATTTTGCAGCAGATTTCTGTTCTAATACTGAAAATGCAACGTGCCCCTCGATTTTTGACATCATCATTAAAAGCTTGGGAAGAATGAACATAAAGATCTTAAGAGTTAGACCGGGAAGGAAACCCTGTAGCAATGACTTCAAGAACTTCCTGCAAAACACATCAACTGTTTTATTGAAGAAAATAAAATAAAGTAGGAAAGCTAAAAACTAGGATGGATATAATCTGAGAGTTAGTGAAATTTATTGTTTGCATTGTCTCTTACCATTCAATAAGTGGCTTTAGGAATGGAGCAGCCCTCTCAAGTCCTTCCAGATTTGCCAATGATTGTACAAAGGCAATGGGTATCATATAAAAGAAGACCAATGCAAACATAGCTACTGAAATCACAAGTTTACGAATGCTGAGGGACACAAACGGTATTGCCAGATTCTTCCAGTACACGTCACGGGGCTCCGGGGCCCAATTTGTTAACCACAGTGTGGGGTTTTTGCTCTGTGTTGTCTGTGCACAAACTACTGCTCCCCATCTCGTTTTGAAGGACACGAAGGCAGCAGGAATCACAGATTTAGGATCTTCCATAATTCTTTGGCGTTCCAACGTCAACTAAGAAGAAGGAATGAATGATTTCTATTAGGAAGCCATGCAATTACAGCTACAAAGCAGCCATTTTTTATTTTCAGGACAATTCACTTTTCCGAATTGAATTTCGTCATGTTAACTTTTGAAATTAAACTTTTTAGTCCTTTTACAGGCTTCATCGGGTTAATAACTGGTATTAAAAGTTAACAAGACGAAAAAAAAAAAAATCAGGTAAAAAATGGCTGCTAGCCCACTGTAGTCGGGTTAAAGGACTAAAACGTTGAATTTTGAAAGTTAATAGGATAAAATTCAAATCAGGGAAAGTAGAGTGTCCTGAAAGCATAAATAGGCAAACTTGCAAGATTGAAACAAAAACCTTTTGTCAATAAATTAAAAGTAGAAGTGTGTTCACTTACTTCTTGATCAAGATCTTTAATTTCCTGTTTGTAGAAGTCAATCGAATCAACCTTTTCGCCCCAGAGTCCAAGAAATCCTTTCTGAATGATATAAACAGTTTAAGCTACGTAAAATAGTTGTGTCAAGTGGTACACACTAGGTAATGCTGCTATATGTACAAATTTTTAAGACAAAGGGAGTGTACCTTTGTCGTAGGCCTCTTGTTGTTTGGACTTCTCTCAAACTTAAGATGGTTGTAATCAAGCCTATTTTGAAGTTTATTTCTTTTCTTAACTAGTTTCACAAACTTCTTAGCATTGTATACACTCTGGATAGTAAAGACAGGCCAAACAACCAAATACAGTTAACAAGTCAAAAAAAAAAAAAGTTAATACACAAAATGGAGATTTTTTTAATATCTTCATAATCAGAATTCAAGTTAAAATTCATTTTGGCCTCATTAGTTTTTCCTTTTTCCGCAAAGGGTCCCAAAAAAGCTCAGTTTTTCAATTTAATCCCAGAACTCCTTAAGTGGTCCAATTTTGGTCCCAAAGTCGCAAAAATTTGAAGTATGACATCATTTTGGAGCACGTTTTTGGCACTGAGTGCAATATTGGTTTAAGTTTTTTCGGACCTTTTGAGGAAAAGGCAAAATTTACGAGACCAAAATGAATTTTAACTTATCGGAATTTGATTGAATCAGTCGTTTCGGTATGAGAAATATTGGGAGTGGAGCAATCCATTACCTGGTGACAGAGATAGTGTTCTGGATGGTTCCTCCGAAAGAAGCTGTCAACACTATCAGATATTGAGTGGTCCGGATCATGTGGCACAGACCTAACTAGAACCTGTGGGGAGTTCACATTAATAACACAGAAACTGGATTCAGCCATCACACATTTTGAAATTAGTCCAAAAACGAAAGGACTTGGTGTCCTAAAAAAGCAGTCCAAAAGAGCTTACCTAGTCTTACAGTGAGCCTAAGTTTCCTTTTGACTCGAATGGTTTAGTCGATAACGGAAGTATGCAACCTATATGCTCTTTTTTCAAATGTTAATTTCAATCTTTAAGTTTATTTTTTGTAGTAAAAGGACTAAACAAATTAATTTGGACAAAGATAGGAATGATGCTTCAATTATCTTCTCAAGTAGTAAATTGTCTTTTTTACTTGTGTATCTTCTTCATTCTTTTATATTCAAAAGAGCATAAAAATTGCCAACACGGGAAACCAACAAATAACGAAAAAACAAAAAACGGTAATAATACTTGATATCTGAATAGCCATGATAGTTCAACTAACCGTGAATTGTTCAGGGTGCCTGCTTTGTGAAGCCAAAAAATTTAGTCTCATTGATGCAACTCTATCATATTCCTTGTAAAGCATGTAACAAGCCCAAAATGTGAACAAGTACTCCAATGATATGTGGACAAAGAATCTGAAATTCAATCATAAGAGTTATCATCTTGTCAAGATATTAGGATACCACAGGAAAAAAAAAAAAAAAGATGGACTAAATTATGATATACTGTATGTCGTCATAACTAGTGGCTCGACTACCTAATTGACAAAGTTAGTAACCTCGCTCACATCACTATGGAATAAATAAAAGCCAGCCAGATAAGTAACATAAATGATGGCACAAAATAAACAGAGCAGTACTCTGATAATGAAAAACAATAGCAAACAAGAATGATGAATGTTAGTTTTATTTTTGAACATACTAAGTAACTTTTTGTAGAAAGTGAACTTACTTATTAGACTTCGCGTGAACATTAGATATAGAAAGCTTGTCGATGTTGCTAACAACCAAGTCACTCTGTAGAAAAAATAAAGTGCCACCAGTTGCATTCACTGGAAGCAGAACAAGAAATGCTACAATGGCAATTGGTCCAAATATTTTCAATCTGTCAGAGATAAAATACCAAAAAAAATTAAGCAAATGTGAAATTAAAAAATATATATATCAAAATGCTAGGTAGAACCGTAGAACATAACAGAGATCAAATATAAACCTACTCAATCTGTTGTCCCGTAAATGAAACAGTGGATCCGATAATATTTTATGTTATAAACCCCCCATATATAAGAAGATTAACTCACAATTTCATTAACACATTCTGATCAAGAACAGTTGTATCATACAAAAAAAATATTCCTGCAAAAAACATTGTTATTCACTATTCAAGGACCAGCTACACTGACATCTAATGCTTAATATATTTAAATACCAAACTTATAACTTTAGTCCAAGCCTCATTTTTAATGAACTCCTCTCTAACATAACTGACAAGTGATGACTGGTCTAGAAAACATCAAAACAAGGATTTTCTTTTCGATACGTCATAATTCTAGACTAGACGATGGCCATCTTAAGCTTCAGGAATCATAAACTCAAACTAGACATGATACTTGCAAATTCCCAGAAAAGTAAAGCATAACTCTCTGTGCATACCCTAAACTTCATTTGAGATGAATAATAGGAGAACCTTGAATTTTATGAAAACACCAAGTTTCACTACGAAAATAATTCGAAAAGGGCCTCAATTTCAAAAGACTTTCACCAAAAGAAAATGTGGACCAAAAAAGTATCAACATCTAAACACTGAAAAAACCAATAAAGTTGTTGAAATAGTGATAACAAATAAAACAACAGAAATAAAAGAGTTGCAAGTACCCTAGTATGTAAATCCTCAAGAAAACAGCAGAATCAAGTCCAGCATGGTTAATAATCTCAGCCTCACTCATCTTCAAGGCCTGAGGCATCCAGTTGAGGAAAGTGAAATAAGTCTGGATATTAAGATTGACGAATTTGCCCACCCCACCAACACCCCTGGGGCTGCTCCTCTGCCCACTAATGTACCATTTGGTAAAGTAAACTCTATCATTAATCGGTTGAAGCCGCAGCAAAGCAAATGCAAGCAAGAATGCAAAGGCCCCCAAAATATTGATAAGCCCTGCAACCCCTATATCACCTAGAGTCGCCATTTTTTCTCAGAAAACTTCAAGAACCCGAAATTTGTAAAAAGAACTGAAAAGGGTTGCGAAAGAAAGTACTAGAAAGAGCCCTGCAAAGCCCCCCAAAATTCTGATAAGCCCTGCAATCCCTATATCACCATTGTTACAAGAAACAGAAATTTGTAAAAACAAAATATCAAGAATTGAAAAGGGTTGGGAAACAAAGTTCAAGAAACAAGAAAGGAAAGAATATTTTTTCCTTTTACAGCTTAATGGGCTTATCTTTCGGTGGATTAGTTTGCGTTAGTATGTTTGTGAAAGCAGGAACCCTGATTTGTGGGGTTTTTCTGGATTTGGTAAAGGTGGTGGTTTAACTACTGTGGGCTTGCTTTTGTTTTTATTTTAGTTTATCGAGGTTGCTTTGAAAAGTGTAATGGCGTAATTCTTCTTTTCTTTTATGTAACTCTTCACTTTGGTCTGTTGGAGTCTTTTTCCGGCGATGCTCCGACGTGGGGCGGCGGCAAATCAAGAATAAAGCCGGTCATGGGCGTGCCTTGGGCCTTTTGCTAGTGCAAAATGTACATGTGTAGTTTGAGTGTTTACATCAAAGTCATTAAAGTAGAATATTATTGCAAAATCTTGTACAAACATTCAAATTGGGGTCATTAAAGTAAGCACATTATAGCAGAATCTTCAATTTTATGGTGTAATTGAATTTGCATTTTAAATGTATTTTTAAATAGTGTTTAGTTGTTTTAAAAAAATTGTATGAGTTTCATACTGTGTTTCAAAAATAAAATTTGAGTACCATTTGAACTAAACAATGAATTTAAAGAAAGATAAAAATATATGTATGAGATAACAAGAATCTTATTTATTATATTATTATACTCATATGTTAATAGAGTTAATCATATTTTAAAATAAAATATTATATTTCTATAAATATTAAAATGGAAATCTGACTCATACATGAAATCATCACACACAATATTCTCTTCTAAACTAGAATTATCACAATATATTATGCGACAGCTAAAGATAACTCAATGAATCTACAAATCAGAAGATTAAATAGAGAGATAGTTTGTACGTCATCGTGTATCTACAAATCAGAAGATTAAATAGAGAGATAGTTTGTACGTCATCGTGTAGAGCCTGTGAGATTTAAGAATTTGAAAAAGTTGAGTCAAGACAAATAAAACCTTATAACAATGGAGACCCCAAACTCATACCTCAAAAGGACAATTTAGTTGAATAGAGACCCAACTCATAGCTCAAAATATATTGCAATAATGTGTATAGGCCTGGCCTGGGGATTTTAGTAATTTTACGAAGAGTAATGATAAATATATTGCTTTGTTTCAAATAGAATTGTATACTAACATATTTCTTTTCAGGGGAGACCTCCCCTATATACTAATAGGGAGTTTAAGTTTGCCATATGTCAAGATGTGGTTAAATTTGATGATGTGTCTTATGGAGAATAATTATGTTGATGTGTATATTTATTATTGGTTAGAAAACATATGAGTCATTAATATTAAAATGAAAAGTTATATCTAAAATTAAATTAAAATCAATTAAACTGTTATTTTAAATACACTTTCTTTATAAGTATTATTTTTACCTAAAAATATATCTAAACATTTTGTAAAATATATATATTGATTTAATTAATTAATATTTTTTAAAATTATTTATAGGACTACCTAATTCATATAAAAAACACTTTAATTCGTATAATTTTTTTTATATATTATAATTCAATAAATTTTTCAAAATAATTAATTATATAATAAATTTTGAAATTATAGGAAATAAATGTTATACTATTAAATTTTATTAATATATTGTTAAAAATATGAGTACTGTTATTTAAATTATTATATAATAATTAATACATTTTATGAATATTGGCTTTTACGAATAGTCCGCGTAATACGTGGGAGTTCTATCTAGTATATTCATAATAATGAGAATTTAAATGTGTTTGGTAAAGTGCATCACCATTTTGCACTTTAGGGGTATGATTGAATTAGAAATTGGAATGATCATTTCTTAATTCATTTTAAATATCATGTTTAATATGCCATTTTTCCCTCCCCATCCACCCACCGTCGTGGCTCCTACCCCCGCGTCCCCAACCATTGCCCCTTCCCTCAATTCCGGCGCAACACCGTCCATCCCAACCCAGGTTTGTACGACCGCCCCTTTTATTGTTAAGGTTTTCTGCAGAATTTTTTTTTTTTTATATTTTCGACAGCTTAATGTCAATTAAATACACACTCGTCAACAAATAAATATTTAGGCCCACGCTCACACTACCATGGCCTTTTTCGAAAAGACGCCCACCATCTTTTATGTCTTTCATTCTTGGATTAAGTTCACCCTCTCCCACATGAAATATCCCCTTGCCCTTCCTCCATTCAAAAATTTTTCAATTTCAAAACCCCCGTTGATGCGGCCAAAATGTGTCGTCCTATGAGATAATAACACGTGGAATATACATGTTATTCGTCCATTTATTCCTTTAATTATGTGATTAAGGCCCGTATTATGATTAGTAGGGCCCATGTTAGTTGATACCCCGATTGTGAGCCATATATATATGGGCTGTGCCTCGAGGCCCATGACCTAACAAGAGGCCCAAATCCACATCTTGCACATGTTTATTGAGAACCAGGTTTGAGCCCAACCATACAAGACCGATTAAATTGGGGGCCAGTAGAAATTCTTAGCTTGCCCCTGAATTATCAGAGCTATAGAGATTATCGTGGGATTATTTCCCACTAAGAGATAAGGTTTGACTAGGCCAGATGGGCCAGAATTGAGGCTTTGCAGGCTAGACTGAAGGGAGACTTCGTCAACTCCCTTGGAACTCGGGATGAGTGGTTTAATGGAGAGATAGGGGGAGATTGTTATCCCCTCCCCCAAGACACCTCTATAAATACTCCATGCATCTCTTCCATACGTTTTTACGTGATTTCAGTGCATAGTATACACTACATTTATACGTACTCACTTGAGCATACTGCTGCATCGTGGAGAACGGTTTTAACTCCGGTGGACTGTTCTCCGAACATATTTATCTTGGTGATCACCGATTCTCTAACTTGAGCGTCGGAGATCCCTCCGACGTGTTTTGCAGGTTTTACGGAGTATCGCGAGCTACGTGGCAGTCCTATAACGAGTTGTTTAACACCGACGACCTAAGGGTAATTTGGTAATTTGTTAAGCGTTCAAACCCAACGCACCACCCATTAAAGCCACCGTCAACCGGTGCCGTCGCTCACCGCACCCTCAACTCAATGAACATGATTTTGTACAAATTTTATTGATAAAAAAATTGGATTTTTACATGGACATTGGATGAAAATCACGAAAATTTTGAATAGTGTCCATCTCAACACTGGTTCGTCGGACTTTTGTAAAAAACTCGGCCAAATTTTTTGATTTCTTGTCAAAAACATAGTACTAGTATATTTTTTTACAATTTTTGTTGATATTTTTTCAAAAAATTAAAAAATTTCCGTCAAGAATTATGAAAATTATCAGTGAACCAGAGCCGAGTTCTTAGTGTCGTAATGAAAATTTGAAAAAAACACGGAAACAAAGTAGAGCGTGCGCACACACACACACACACACACATATATATATATATATATATATATGTTGGGATATGAATCCTAGAACAAGTCCTACATGATGATTAAAAGATTAAAAGATGAAGTTTTGATAAGCCAAAAGTAGTTTGAATATTTTCTAAGTGTTGACTAATCTAGTCTAGTTGAGTTGAAGTCATCTTGAACAGACCAGTAGAGTTCACATGAAAGACAAGTACTGTTTTATATTAAAAGATAAGTACGGATTTATAAGTACTTCATATGTGCTATTCATATATGTATTAGATTGTTAGTGAGCTATGAATAATTGTTGTATAGAGCTCATGATTTTTGAATGTAATAGATAGATTGATTGTATAGTTTATAAGTTGACTAAGCTACAAGCTTAATGTAATGTAATAGTCTTGTTAGGATTAAAATAGTTTTCTACTGAAGATCGCACGTGAAGACTGAAGAAGAAGAGTTGAAGTCTACTACTCAAGACTGGTGGACTACAAGACAAGTGCATCTACTAGACTACACAAGACAAGTCAACTTGAAGTTAGTTACAACAACGCGTGTAAAGATAAGGATGAAGAAGTTAGTTATGGGAATAACTAATTCGTAACAAGAAACGCGTGGATTGATAAGAAGATTCAGTTGAAGTTAGTGTTCAAGAAGAGTTGGTTACAACTAACTGAGTTCTTGAAGATTGAAGTCTATAAATACTTCAAGGTGTTGATCATTTAAAGACTACTGCAACTACGCATACTGAAGCTACATACTGAAGATATACTGAAGCTTACTCACAGAGTTTATTAAAGTTCAGGAAGATAGTCAGAAGTGAAGTGAAGAATCAGAAGACTACAACTGAATAAGTTTTTAGTTTTTGTTGTTTTATCAAGGTGCTAGATACTTGTTAAATTTCTAGTTAGATCATAGACATATCTGGTGGTATAGTCTTAGAAGATCTAAGTCTTCTTCTTGGGACTTAAAATCACAGGAAAATACACTTTGTACTCGATTGGAAGAGTTTAGTGGAAACATCACAACTGGGTTGTGAGAGTGGACGTAGACAAGTTGTCGAACCACTATAAATTGTGTGTGTTGTTTACTTTACTGTTTTGTTTAATTGCTTAATTGTTTACACACATAACTGAACAAGACAAGTTGAGTATAGAACAGAGTTCTCGAATTTTGAAGTTGAGTATAAACTTAGATTGGGCTCATTGTTAATTTCGTTATTCCGCATATTGTATTCTGATATTTCGATAGATTTTTGAAAAGTCTATTCACCCCCCTCTAGACATTTTCACTAGCTTACTCGTTATTAACTCAACTTTGGGGACCTACAAGTGGTATCAGAGCAGTGGTTTTCGAACTGCTGTTTCTTGATAACCGACTTAAGACTAAGGGTGAAATCTTGGTCCGTGATTGTACTTGCTTACGTGTTCTTGATCTATACTTGTTCTATCTGTTTCTTGTTCCCTGTTCCTGATCTATCTACCTCTTGATCATAAAACTACTTAGCACTTATTTCTTGAAATCATGTCTCTTGAGATCAGCGCTAACAAGTTACCCAAGTTCCAGGTTCAAGACTACGACTACTGGAAGTTGCGAATGGAGGCTATCTTCAGCTCCACGCACGATCTAATGATCTTTGTTGTGACCGAGGGTCCGATCGTGACAATGGTTCCAAACACTGCAAACCTTGACAAAGACAAACCAATTGGCACCCTCGTCAAGAAACCAAGGTCTGATCTAACCTCAGAAGAAATGCGTCAAAATAATTTGGATAGTTTGGCGAAGAATTATATTTTACACACCCTTCCTAACGAGTATCTAGGAAAAGTGTTAAAATGTAAGACTGCCAAAGAGATGTGGGACAGATTAGCTATCATTTGTGAAGGGACATCCCTGATCAAGGAGAGCAAATTATCCACTGCTGTCCAAAGATTTGAATCATTTCAGATGAAAGCTGGCGAAACTATCGACCAGCTGGATACTCGTTTCACTAAAATCATGAATGACCTTGAAGTTCTTGGTAAAACTTATACTCCTCGTGAAATCAATCTTAGGATTCTTAAGAGCTTAGATTCTCGATGGAAAATGGTAAAGATGATAGTTAAGAATACCCAAGACATAGATGCTTGGAGTGCAGAGACCATGTTTCAAACTCTGAAGGCTCATGAGTTTGATTTAGACGAAGATGAATCACTAGCCAGTAGCGATAGAGAACATGCTGTATCTAAGAACGTTGCTTTTAAGTCTAGCTCTTCTAAATCTTCTAAGGTAGATAGGTCTAAGTCTAAGACTAAGTCTGCCTCTGCGAAAGATGGGTTGGATACTGATCTTAGTCTGAAGGATCAGGTGAACCTCATGGTTAGAAAGTTTGATAGGCTAAATAAACGTTTCGGTAGATATAAGAAGTTCTATAGAGATCATAGAGAATCAACTTCTAAGAACTCGTCTGAGACCAGACGAGACCGAAACTCGTCCGAAAGGAGAGACGAAGTCTCGAAAGGTAATAGGCGAGATAGAGAGTCTGACGATAGGAAGATTCAGCGTTCTGATAGACGTGATAAACGTAGGGATAAATCTCCTATTAAAAAGGCTACTAATGATCTCTTGTGTTACAACTGCGAAAAACCAGGTCACTACATATATGAATGTCCAGACCTGAGCACTGACGATCGAGAAGAACGTAAAGCTCGAAGGGAAAGAAGATACAACCGTGGCAAGCAGGCAATGATGGCCAATGATGACTCTGATTGGGATTCAGACGAGCTGCCATCGTCCTTATCTAGCCACTCGACTGATCGAGACCACGACGAAGCATTCATAGTAGATGATGGCCTATGTTGTATGGCTAAAATCGACCAAGAGGTATCATCTGCTACATCTTTTCAATCTTGTGATGATTCAGAAACTGATGAAAGTGACACTGCTAGTAGTGAAGTAGGAAGTAGTCCTCAGCACTCGACTAGTGCTATTGAAGACGACCTTCTACTTGCTAACCAAGCATTCATCGAAGTCAGTGATGAAAACATTGCATTAAAACAAGAAATCATTGATCTTAAGGAAGCTCAGTCCAAAGTAGATCCTAATATAACAGTCCTAAATAAACGCTTGACTGAAGAGTTAAGACAACTCAAAGAAAAGTGTGCATTGACAGACAGGTTATATCAAGACCTACTTAAGACACATGCAACTGAGAGAAATGAATTTAATGTTTTAAAGAGCAAGTGCAATAGACTTGAAGAACGTAATAAGTTCTTAGAGACCGAGGTTGTCACACTTGATCTCAAACTTACTGACCTGGTTAACTCTTCAAAGATTAACCTTGAATTGTCAGATAGGTATAGAGACCCAGGTGACAAGACAGGTATAGGTGCTGAGTCATCTAGCTCGTCTACTCGAGTCATTAAGAACCCTACTACTACTAATGCAAGACTTTTGCCAAATGATAAAGGGAAAGGACCTATGTTATACGACATTGGTACTCCATCTCAAGGTACTGTACCTAAACAAGCTCGAGTTAACATTCCGATTACCAAGGGAGGTAAAAAGAATGGTAACAGCAAGCCTGTTCAACCTAGAACTAATCTTCAAAGGACCACTAATCGTGGACGACCCAACCAGGTTAGATACGAGGACTGGTATCCTGAGGAGACGAGTACTAGACAGGTACAGACTAGACGACAAGAGCCTAGACCTCCTTTCATAAGGCAGTCTCAGCTCTACTCGTCTAGACCTAGACAAGTAGCTCCAAAATATCGTACACAAGCTGTTTTATATCCTCCACCTTTATCATATGATATCATTAGTGAGGAAAGACCCAAACGCGTCTATAAACCGTATGGACCTAATGCTTACAAGCCCTACTCTGACTATCATAGACCAGTGCCTGCTCAAGTAGAGATTAAGTCGAAAGGCTATCTCCAAAGAGTAGACCCGAACTCGACTGATAGGCCAGTTAAGGACAACAAGGTCTTATTTTGTAACAAATATGGGCGAAAGCTTAAAAGATCGAACTTGTTCAAGACTCCAATGTATATTTGGATTCCTCTGAACACGACTAACCCCCAAGGACCCCAATAAACAAATGGGTACCTAAATTATTGAATATCTTCATTGCAGGGTCGACTTGACTTGTATAAGAAGGGTGGCTCAGTAGGAGAAACCTGGTACATAGACAGTGGTTGTTCGCACCACATGACTGGTACCAAGGCTCTCTTATCAAGCTACCATGAGCAAGAAGGACCAAAAGTGATATTTGGTGATAGCTCCACTGCTGTCACTAAAGGATTTGGTTACATCCGGAATGGAGACGTTGAGATCCAAGATGTCTCATATGTTGAAGGTTTGAAATATAATTTACTCTCTGTTTCTCAGTTTTGTGATCGTGGTTACAAGGTGCAGTTCAAGAGCCGCAAATGCGAAATCATTGACAAAAGGACGCACACAGTCCTACTAGTCGGCGTAAGACAAGGAAGTGTGTACATAGTGAACTGGAACAGTTGTCCGAGGGACACCTGTCTACTTACTAAGAATCCTAAAGAGCTTGGGTGGCTCTGGCACAGACGTCTTTGTCATCTAAACTTTAAGGTTCTTAATAAGATAGCCAGAGATTACCTTGTTGAAGGTATTCCCAATGAAGTTTACTACAAGTCACATGTATGCACGGCCTGTCAACAGGGTAAACAGGTTAAAGGTTCTTTTAAGTCAATTCCTACTCTCTCAACTAGTAGAGTCCTAGAACTTCTACATATGGATCTTCATGGTCCAATAACTCCTCCAACCTTGAATGGTAGAAGGTACACACTTGTTGCTGTAGACGACTATTCTAAGTTCACTTGGGTAGTCTTTCTACACAAGAAGAGTGATACACAAACACTTCTGCCTGAACTGTTGAAGAAGTTACAAGTTGAGAAGAACCAGTCCATTGTCAAGATTCGTAGTGACAAGGGAACTGAGTTCATTAACTGCTATATTAAAGATTTCTGTACTAAATGTGGTATCCAGCATCTTACTAGTGCAGCTAGGACACCACAACAAAACGGTGTAGCAGAAAGGAGGAATCGAACACTTAAAGAAGTCTGTAGGACCATGTTAGCTGAGTTCAACACTCCTCAAAAGTTTTGGGCCGAAGCTATCAATACTGCATGCCATTCACAAAACAGAAGCGCGATCAACAAGGCTCTAGGCAAGACACCTTATGAGGTTTGGAAAGGTAGAAAACCCAGAGTTTCATATTTCCATATATTTGGTTGTAAGTGTTTCATTCACAACAATGGAAAGAGCAAGTTGAATGCTTTCGATGCTAAAGCAGACGAGGGGATATTCTTAGGATACTCCTCGACTAGCAAAGCATTTAGGGTATTCAACTACTCAACTCTTTGTGTGGAAGAAACACCACATGTGGTTTTCGATGAATCTCAACAGGACTCGTCTGCCGACAAGATCAGTAAGAAGGTAACTGATCTAACGATCGAATCTGACAAAGATTCAGAAGTATATGAATCCGTTCAAGCCTACAACCCATTCATGAAAGCTCTCGAATCTGATGACAAGGAGAAAGTAAGTGCTCAAGGTAAGTCTTCTAGACCAGTTGACATGCCTGCTCTAGTTGACTCATCTACTCCTAGTAAATCTGTTGATGATACAAATGATGTTGACATGCATGATGCTGTACATGATATAGATGATGATAGTATTCCTGTTAAGAATAGGAAAACATGGAAATCTGCGCATGATACTGAAAATATCATTGGTGACTCTACTATTGGTGTGAAGACTAGACGACAACTCTTTGAGTCGCAAGAATAGCCGAGTCCAACTATGTTTTGCTGGTGTTGTTTCCTCTCATCTATTGAGCCTACCACTGTTAAAGAGGCATTGGCTGATAGTAATTGGATCATCGCTATGCAAGACGAGTTGAACCAGTTTGTTCGAAACGACGTCTGGGAACTTGTCGATAGGCCGAAACATCATAATGTAGTTGGCACTCGATGGATTTTCAAGAATAAGAAAGATGAGAATGATTTAGTCGTTAGGAATAAGGCTAGACTAGTCGCCCAAGGCTATTCACAAGCTGAAGGCATAGACTATGATGAAACATATGCTCCTGTTGCTAGACTAGAAGCCATTAGATTGTTCCTTGCATATGTTGCTGATACACGTGTTATACAACACTAAAATAAACAACCGCAAGTGTACGGTGTCTATCGTAGCGTGATAAGCACGAGGTCGATCCCACAGGGAGGTTAAAGCGTAAAAGGGTAGTTTGCTAGTCGAATTCTAAGTAGACGTGATCGATAATTTGATTTTGATGGTTTACTCTAAAATTACCTACCAAGTGTCACGAATAAGCAACAAAGAGCAAATATAAAATCGATCAAATGGCATACAAATCACAAAACGAAAGTAAAAATGGATGTAACTCAATAAAGAGAAGGTAGGTCCTAAAGCACATGCAATACTAGTGAATCCATCTATGATTAACTATCTACTCAAGTGGTGTTCATGCTTTGTCTATAAGAATGATCACGTAATAATGAATTAAAAGTTCTTTCGATCCAAGTAATTCAAATGAGATATCACACAACCTAGTATCTCTACCTAAATTGCACAATAAAACCCAATCACGCTCCTAAGATCATCACACATCTTCCTAATCATTGATCATCTTTCAATCTCACAATAAAATTAGGTCAAATGCTTGCAATCAATCAACCAAACTAGATTTCTCAACCTAATTCAATTAACTATGATCAACACATCATCATTGTACACATAATGCCATGCTTTGCAATATAAACCAAGCATCCAAATAGAATTAAGCCACACAAACACCAATTAAGCAAAACATTAATTCATAGATATCATCAAAAGTATTTACAAGGCTTTAGAACCAAAAGTGTTCTTAGCCAATCAACCACATGTTCAAATTACAAATAAACTAAGATCAAAGCAATAAAAACTGAAAATAAGAGAAAGCTTAGGCTGTGGTGTGGTGGGGAAATGAATTCCCAAGCTAGTGGCTCCTCCCTTGCATGATTTGGTGTTGAATTGAAGAAGTTATGGCCCAAAACCTCCAAGTGTGTGTTTATGTGTGTAAGAATTCTTGGGAGAGGGGTAAGATGGTGTGAAGTTTAAGAATTGGGGTATTTATAGTGTTGGGGTAGGGTTTGGATATGATCTTTGCAAGCTAGTGTTACGGTATTCTTGCGGAAGAAGTGTATGTTGAACAACCTCCAGGTTTCGAAGTCAAAGGCAACCAGGTGTACAGATTGAAGAAAGCCTTGTACGGATTAAAGCAAGCTCCAAGAGCATGGTATGACACTCTCTCTCTCTTTCTATTGAAAAATGGTTTTACTAAGGGCAAGGTCGATCGAACCTTGTTCAGAAGACAAGAAGGGAAGGACATTTTACTCGTCCAAATTTACGTAGATGACATCATTTTTGGGTCACCTAACAAAAAGCTGAGTGAAAGTTTTTCAACACTCATGCAAAGTAAATTTGAGATGTCTATGATGGGTGAAATGAATTACTTTCTTGGTCTTCAAGTAAAACAAACTCCAGAAGGTATTTTCATAAATCAGGCGAAGTACACTAGAAATCTTCTAGACAAGTATGGGATCAAAACTTGTAAGTCTACTGGCGTACCAATGCAACCAACTTACAGAATGGATCCAGATGAGAACGGTAAATGTGCTGACCAATCCTATTACCGTGGTTTAATTGGTTCCCTACTGTACCTAACTGCTAGTAGACCAGACATTGCATTCTCTGTTGGTGTTTGTGCTCGATTCCAAGCCAATCCAAAAGAAAGTCACATGGAAACCACCAAAAGGATCTTGAAATATTTGAAAGGGACCATCAATCGTGGTATATGGTATCCCTCAAATGATGATCTATCCTTAAGTGGCTATTCAGACTCAGACTTTGGAGGCTGTAGAATAGATAGGAAATCTACTTCTGGTTCTTGTCAATTTCTAGGCACAAAACTCATATCTTGGTTTTCTAAAAAGCAGACTAGTGTTGCAACTTCAACTACCGAAGCCGAGTACATGGCTGCTGGTAGCTGTTGTAGTCAACTACTCTGGCTCATGCAACAGCTTAGAGATTACAACATACATGAATCAAATGTTCCTATTTTCTGTGATAGTAATAGTGCAATTGCCATTACACAAAATCCTGTTTTACACACACGATGTAAGCATGTTGATGTGAAGCATCATTTCATACGTGATCATGTAGAAAAGAAGGATATTCGCATGGAAAAGATTCATACTGATTTTCAAAGAGCTGATATTTTTACAAAACCATTAGCTGAGGTACGATTTCGTGAGTTATGCATTAGTCTAGGGCTAATTGATTTAGACCCTACTTGCCTCTAGCTATGTACTAACCAGACAGGTACATCAAGAAAAGGACACAAGATCACTAGACCAGAACACTCGACTACTCACGCAACAGACAGGTATACAAGGATAGACTAGATGACCAAACAACCCGATGAGGAAGCTGGTAAAGCTGAGGGTAATACTAAGGGAATAAACATTTAAGGGGGAATCCTTGATTTCTTAAATATCCTTATGTTGACTCTTATGTTTGTTAAAGGTCATCTTGTTCGAAACCTTGATCATTGTTTTAGATTGATATTCATCTTATTTATCTTACTCTATCTGTACCTATGATTACACATTGAAAATGATGAGATAGGTACATACAGTCGTTCGACGTTCAGAATAGACAAGCACAGGCGAAGGGGGAACTCGTCTTGTGTACTTAAGCCAACTCGTCGTGTGAAGCTTAAGTCTACTCGTCTGTTTTGGATAGACTCGAACAGACAAGCTAAGTGTTTCTCTTGATTGAAATATGAAGTGTCTATTCAAACAGATTAAGGGTATTATAGTAATTAGATAATGTTAAAATTTTGAAAACCCTAGAATTGGATTTATACACTCCCATTTTTAATGAGCTGTATACACCCAGTTCTTACTCCACTACACTAGGTCAGATGAGTACACTCCCTGTCCTAACTAAGAAGAGCCGGATTTCAAAACTTACAATACCAAATCACATAATATTCTCGATTCCGTAACCGAATTTCAAAGGTCTCAGCCGTTGGATCTGATCTTTCAATCTTGGCAGTTAGATCTCATTTCTGTTCTAACAAAACTCACTTTTCACACAACTTGACTTACAATTTCATAACTCTCCTACTATAGCTCTCAATTTCTTGCAAAATCAAAACCTTCCAAGTTCTTACTCTATTCACTAGATATGTCGATTGTTTCTTTTTTCGATGTTAGAACTACATGCAAGCAAGATTTGATCTTGGTCGATACATCACTGAAGGCAAGGTGCATGTGGAACCTTCGATGTTCTTCAAAGGGGTTCACACTGCTGATAATCAAGAAATTCTGGACAAATGCTCTCGGTGTGGTCTGAAGCCTTATCTGGAGGCTTTCCCACAAGTTGTCTTGGAGGAAGAAATTTTACTGTTCTATGCCAACGCCACAAGACAAGGAGATGTGATTGAATCCTTTATCGGAACAAGTCGTGTTGAAATCTCTCGTGAGGTGTTTTTCAGACATTTGAGATTGCCCATCGGAACGATTGATGTGGAGAATTATGCCACCGGTCAAGAGATGAGATATATGAGCATCTTCTGTGGAAAGAGGATGAGGCTCAAACCTGATGGCAAGGCCCCTGCTGTCAAGAAGTCAGAACTTCTGAAGAAATATCGCACATTATTGGACATAGCAAGCAAGATGCTTCTATGCGCCACTGGTTCTTGATACACGTGTTATACAACACTAAAATAAACAACCGCAAGTGTACGGTGTCTATCGTAGCGTGATAAGCACGAGGTCGATCCCACAGGGAGGTTAAAGCGTAAAAGGGTAGTTTGCTAGTCGAATTCTAAGTAGACGTGATCGATAATTTGATTTTGATGGTTTACTCTAAAATTACCTACCAAGTGTCACGAATAAGCAACAAAGAGCAAATATAAAATCGATCAAATGGCATACAAATCACAAAACGAAAGTAAAAATGGATGTAACTCAATAAAGAGAAGGTAGGTCCTAAAGCACATGCAATACTAGTGAATCCATCTATGATTAACTATCTACTCAGGTGGTGTTCATGCTTTGTCTATAAGATTGATCACGTAATAATGAATTAAAAGTTCTTTCGATCCAAGTAATTCAAAGGAGATATCACACAACCTAGTATCTCTACCTAAATTGCACAATAAAACCCAATCACGCTCCTAAGATCATCACACATCTTCCTAATCATTGATCATCTTTCAATCTCACAATAAAATTAGGTCAAATGCTTGCAATCAATCAACCAAACTAGATTTCTCAACCTAATTCAATTAACTATGATCAACACATCATCATTGTACACATAATGACATGCTTTGCAATATAAACCAAGCATCCAAATAGAATTAAGCCACACAAACACCAAATAAGCAAAACATTAATTCATAGATATCATCAAAAGTATTTACAAGGCTTTAGAACCAAAAGTGTTCTTAGCCAATCAACCACATGTTCAAATTACAAATAAACTAAGATCAAAGCAATAAAAAGTGAAAATAAAAGAAAGCTTAGACTATGGTGTGGTGAGGAATTGAATTCCCAAGCTAGTGGCTCCTCCCTTTGCATGATTTGGTGTTGAATTGAAGAAGTTATGGCCCAAAACCTCAAAGTGTGTGTTTATGTGTGTAAGAATTCTTGGGAGAGGGGTAAGATGGTGTGAAGTTTAAGAATTGGGGTATTTATAGTGTTGGGGTAGGGTTTGGATATGATCTTTGCAAGTTAGTCCCTCGAAAATGGAGAAAACACGCGTTTGGCACCGAATTTGGAAGTAACTCGGCCGAGTTGGGGTCACTCGGCCGAGTTGGGGTGTTGGTTGAATCTTCACAAAAAAACAGGGTATGCGCGTTACTCGGCCGAGTGGTCTTCAAGCCTTTACTTCAACTCGGCCGAGTTGGGTTACTCGGCCGAGTGCGCAGAAAAACTCCAACTCGCAGATTCGGCCGAGTAAGGTCACTCGGCCGAGTGCGCAGTAACACCCAAAGTCGCAGATTCGGCCGAGTAAGGTCACTCGGCCGTGTGCGCAGTCGAGGCCAAACTCTCAGATTCGGCCGAGTAAGGTCACTCGGCCGAGTTGCCTCGCACCTCGATTTCGGCCTTTTCTCGTTTCGTGCATAACTTTCGCCTCGGGTGTCGGATTGACTTGATTCCTTCGGCTAATCCACTCCGTTTTCCGCGACGAATCCAACCGTGCACTCCTCTTTCTAGTCCGATCACTTGTGGTATGTGTTTTGCTCCAAATTCCATCGTTTTACCTACAAAACCGACAAAACACAACCTTTCTCTCATTTTGGCTTAAATAGTCATATTCCATGCATAATTCAATGAAATCCACATCAAAATACATCTCACATGTGCCCCTAAAACGTGTAAATTCCACCCGAATCAAACCCCCCCAAACTTAAAATGTTGTTTGTCCTCAAACAACTAAGCACTTAAAGCAATGAGGGTGGAATGATCACAATGGAATATTCAATGCAAATCACACATGCAAAGTAAGATGTAATGATATCTCTTTCTCCAAGTGCATTTCTCAATGAAAGTTATAGGCTCACTTTTGCAATCCACATTCATAGATCAAAGAATGCACAAGTACACAACACATTGTGATGGGAAACATAATCCAAATGCTCAAGTCCTCTACTAACATGATGGAGTGTTTCTCTCAAACACACAAACAAATTAAGGATATTAATGCACTCATCAACCAAGTCATGCTATGCAATCACCATATGCTTGCCCAACTTCTACTTTCTACACACACTCAAATGCTCAACAAAGTGATCAATAGGACTTAATCAAGGATGTAACATTGGCTCTTTGGACAAGGTAGGATGAATTTGGGAATTGTGACTCTTCTAGTGGAGGACAAAGTTTGTTGTTTTACAATGTGTGCTTCCACTTTCAAAGCTTACAAACTTCATCCTCACTTTTTTTTCTTTTTTTCCATTCTTTTTCAAGCATTCATCACCTCATCTTTTGAACCATTTTTTTTTTTTTTTAAGCTTTTGGGGCTCTTTGTCCCTCTTTTCTTTTCCTTGATTTTCTTTTCATCTTTCTCTTTTTCTTTCAACTTCTCCAATTTCTCCTTTTCACCAAAGATATTCATTCAAGCACATGTTTTCCACTTTGTCTTTTATCCCCCACTAGGTATAGGAATCAAAGGCTCAAAAAGGCTAAGTGGTTACATTGTAGTTTGCCAAGAAAATGAGGAATTAAGCTCAAGGGGCTAACTACGGAAAATTACTTCGGTTTTGGGAAATTTTGGCTAAGTGACTCTTTAGAACAAGATGGCCTATATCATATCACATCATTTCACACAATCATGCTTTCAAACAAGAACTTGGGCAAGTTCTAGGATCACTAGCAATAACCTAGTCCACTCTCAAATGAACTAAACCGGATTACATGCTCGATTTAAGGCTCAATTCTCACCGGCTTATTCAATAGGACTCTCACAATCATCAAATGTTCCCAAACAACAAGATATCATGCATCCATGCTATCAAAGATCACAAATATGAACACAATCATGATACTATATCCAACATCAATCATGCTTACATTCAAAGCAAATAGACATCACCATAACTACTCAACAATGGATTCCAATGACTATTCATGCTCACATTTCACCAATTGTCCACTACCCAACATATGCTCAAAACCAACTAAACCAATATACTCATGTGAAAGCCAAGTGTGCGCCGGTGCAAAATGTGACACAAGTAGAATGACGAACCGGTGCAAGGGTAACAATTAGTAGAAAAAAATAAAAGAAAAATAACTCCCCCAAACTTAGAATTTTACTATGTAAAAATTCTAAGTTTGGGGCTACAAATTGTTACCTCCCTCCTTGCACATCCAATGCTCTTCACGAGTCCCCATTGCATCACTTGCTTCCTTTTTCCAAAGTTGGCTTTGCTTCTTCTTCATTCTTCATGACAAGGTATCCATGAAACTCCTCATCCATACCTACAAAGAACTAAGCTATCAACACTACCAAAACAATAAAAACACAAAGCAATAAAACCTTGGGTTGCCTCCCAAGAAGCGCTATTTTTAACGTCCTATGCCGGACGGTTCCTCTTGAGGGGAATATCAAGTCACCCCATCATCATCCTTGCTCTTAAACTTCTTTCCCCATGCAACCTTCTTAAAACCATCAAAACATCCACAAGCTAGCCCATCCGGCTCTTCAATCATATCATAAGAGGTTGATGCCTCATTCGTCCCCAAGTTTGCACAAGTAGCTCTTTTTGATTTGGGGGAGTTTTTTAAAAAAACTCCCCCAAACTTGGCCTTCTTGCCCATCTCTAATTCCTTATCCTTCTCCCTGGGGTTCTCCTCCATAACATTGATTTTGAAATCTTCTTCCACCTTCTCTTTCATTGGCTTTGGAGGTTGATCTCCTCTAGAGTACCCATACTCTCCATCTTCATCGTCCCGGATTTTGATGGCTCTATAAATGTTGAACAAGACTTTCTCATCGTTCACTTGAAGTTCTAGCTCTCCTTTCTTCACATCAATTTTAGCCCCACCGGTTGCCAAGAATGGCCTTCCCAAAATCAATGGCACATACTTATCTTCCTCCATATCCAACACTACGAAGTCCACCGGGAATATAAACTTATCAACCTTAACCAACACATCTTCTACTATACCCAAAGGGTATGTTACGGATCTATCCGCCAATATAAGACTCATTGTGGTTTGTGTAAGCTTTCCAAAACCAAGTGACTTGAATATGGACAAGGGCATGAGATTAATGCTTGCTCCCAAATCACACAAAGCTCGAAATGTACCTCCATCCCCGATGACACATGGCAAGGTGAAGGATCCGGGATCTCTAAGCTTTTGAGGTAACTTTGCTTGAATGATTGAGCTACATTCTTCGGTCAAATGCACCGTTTCATACTCCACCATCTTCCTCTTGTTGGACATAATTTCTTTCAAGAACTTGGAGTAGTGGGGCATTTGTTCTAGAGCTTCGGCAAAGGGGATGTTGATGTGGATCTTCTTGAACATCTCCACAAACTTGGCAAATTTGTTGTCCAAGCCCTTCTTCTTCAACCTTTGAGGGTATGGGAGAGGTACCACATTCTTGCCTTTGTCTTGAGGAGGGATTGTCTCCTCACTCTTTTTCTCCTCTACTTTCTCTTCTTCCATCACTATCTCCTCTTGCTTTTCTTTCTCTTGTCCATCTTCTTTGTCGACATCCTCGGGTGCCATTACCATTTCCTCCTCTTGTGGCATCTTAGGCCCATCGTAGCTCGTCCCACTTCTTAGTTTAATAGCTTTGCAATGCTCCTTGGGGTTGAGCTCCGTGTTTGAAGGAAATTGCCCCGGAGTGTGTTGACTACCGATGACATGAGAGAGTTGGCTCATTTGCTTTTCCATGGCTTTCATGTTGTTTGACATATTCTTGATCATTTCTCCTTGTTCCTCAAATCTTTGCCGAGTTATGTTTGCATTCTCTCTAGTCTCTCTCATAAATTTCGTGGTTTCCCCCATAAAAGTACCAAACATATCCTCCATTGATGGTTTTGATGAAGACTCCACAATAGCTCCATCTCTCACATTAAAATTTGGAGGTGGGATGATGGCATTTCTTGTGTTGGCATAAGAAAAGTTCTCATGTTGCCTCAACCCGGGATGGTAATGATTCGGGTTAGGAGGGTTTTGCCTCTCATTCCAACCTCTTTCTCGAAATTGACGGTCCCTTTGATTGTTCATATAATGGGCCTCTTCATATTGTTCATCACTAGGTCCCATTAGTGACTTGGCCGCCATCATCGAAGTCAACTTGTCCATCTTGTTGGATAAAGTAGCAAAATCATCCGACTCCTTCGTGGAAGCAACTTTCCGGGCTTGCCTTCTCTCGGATGGCCATTGATGTCCGTTCTTCGCCATCTCCTCTAGAAGCACATAACCTTCATCCGTCGTCTTTCCTAGCAAAGAACCTCCACCGGCCGAGGCATCCACCATCCCTCTTGTTCTATGGTCCATCCCGTTGTAGAAATAGCAAATCAATTGGTATCTTGAGAAACCATGTTGAGGGCAACTCCGTATAAGATCCTTGAAACGCTCCCAAGCCTCGGCTAAAGACTCATCATCGTCTTGCATGAAGGAAGAAATTTCTCCTCTTATCTTGATTGTCTTGCTTGGAGGAAAGTATTTCATGAGGAAGGCATCAACAAGGCCGGCCCAATTCTCAATGGTTCTTAGATCAAGGGACATGTACCATTGCTTTGCACGATCACAGAGTGAGAATGGGAACAATTGGAGACGAATATAATCTTGAGGAACTCGGTTGATCTTAACCGTTCCACTTATCTCTAAGAATTGAGATAAATGGAGGTTAGGATCCTCCTTTGACAACCCTCCAAATTGGTTGTTTTGGACCATCATGATTAAGGCCGGCTTGAGCTCAAAGTTATGAGCGTCAACGGGTTCCCGACCCGCTCCTCCATAGGGCCTTGGGATAGGGCGGAAGTGGTCTCTCAAAACTCTTTGATTTCCATTGTCCTCCCGTTGCTCTCCATCTCCTTCAACATTGACATTCCCTTCCATCCTCCGGTTGAGGTTATCTCTTATGCCCCCTTGTGGTCGATTACCACCATTCCCATTAGGCTCTACTATGCCTCCAACATCCTCTTGGTTTCTTTCCTCTTCCACAATTGGATTCTCTCTTCGATTCATAGCTTCTAATTCAATCCTTCTTCTTTCGGCGTTTTGTCTTCGACAACAAACTTCGATTTCCGGGTCTAGAGGTAGCAACTCTTGTTGATTTCTTCTAGCTCGGGTGATCATATGCCATGTCTAGACAAAAGTTCAAAAGAAAGTAAGAATCACAAGTGAAATCAAGGTAAAACAAACAAATATTTTTGGAATTTTTGCAAATAAGGAAAACAAGTAAAGTGTCTAAATTAAAACTCTCCTAGCCTACACTCTAGAGCTTATAGAAACCTCCCCGGCAGCGGCGCCATAAACTTGATACACGTGTTATACAACACTAAAATAAACAACCGCAAGTGTACGGTGTCTATCGTAGCGTGATAAGCACGAGGTCGATCCCACAGGGAGGTTAAAGCGTAAAAGGGTAGTTTGCTAGTCGAATTCTAAGTAGACGTGATCGATAATTTGATTTTGATGGTTTACTCTAAAATTACCTACCAAGTGTCACGAATAAGCAACAAAGAGCAAATATAAAATCGATCAAATGGCATACAAATCACAAAACGAAAGTAAAAATGGATGTAACTCAATAAAGAGAAGGTAGGTCCTAAAGCACATGCAATACTAGTGAATCCATCTATGATTAACTATCTACTCAGGTGGTGTTCATGCTTTGTCTATAAGATTGATCACGTAATAATGAATTAAAAGTTCTTTCGATCCAAGTAATTCAAAGGAGATATCACACAACCTAGTATCTCTACCTAAATTGCACAATAAAACCCAATCACGCTCCTAAGATCATCACACATCTTCCTAATCATTGATCATCTTTCAATCTCACAATAAAATTAGGTCAAATGCTTGCAATCAATCAACCAAACTAGATTTCTCAACCTAATTCAATTAACTATGATCAACACATCATCATTGTACACATAATGACATGCTTTGCAATATAAACCAAGCATCCAAATAGAATTAAGCCACACAAACACCAAATAAGCAAAACATTAATTCATAGATATCATCAAAAGTATTTACAAGGCTTTAGAACCAAAAGTGTTCTTAGCCAATCAACCACATGTTCAAATTACAAATAAACTAAGATCAAAGCAATAAAAAGTGAAAATAAAAGAAAGCTTAGACTATGGTGTGGTGAGGAATTGAATTCCCAAGCTAGTGGCTCCTCCCTTTGCATGATTTGGTGTTGAATTGAAGAAGTTATGGCCCAAAACCTCAAAGTGTGTGTTTATGTGTGTAAGAATTCTTGGGAGAGGGGTAAGATGGTGTGAAGTTTAAGAATTGGGGTATTTATAGTGTTGGGGTAGGGTTTGGATATGATCTTTGCAAGTTAGTCCCTCGAAAATGGAGAAAACACGCGTTTGGCACCGAATTTGGAAGTAACTCGGCCGAGTTGGGGTCACTCGGCCGAGTTGGGGTGTTGGTTGAATCTTCACAAAAAAACAGGGTATGCGCGTTACTCGGCCGAGTGGTCTTCAAGCCTTTACTTCAACTCGGCCGAGTTGGGTTACTCGGCCGAGTGCGCAGAAAAACTCCAACTCGCAGATTCGGCCGAGTAAGGTCACTCGGCCGAGTGCGCAGTAACACCCAAAGTCGCAGATTCGGCCGAGTAAGGTCACTCGGCCGTGTGCGCAGTCGAGGCCAAACTCTCAGATTCGGCCGAGTAAGGTCACTCGGCCGAGTTGCCTCGCACCTCGATTTCGGCCTTTTCTCGTTTCGTGCATAACTTTCGCCTCGGGTGTCGGATTGACTTGATTCCTTCGGCTAATCCACTCCGTTTTCCGCGACGAATCCAACCGTGCACTCCTCTTTCTAGTCCGATCACTTGTGGTATGTGTTTTGCTCCAAATTCCATCGTTTTACCTACAAAACCGACAAAACACAACCTTTCTCTCATTTTGGCTTAAATAGTCATATTCCATGCATAATTCAATGAAATCCACATCAAAATACATCTCACATGTGCCCCTAAAACGTGTAAATTCCACCCGAATCAAACCCCCCCAAACTTAAAATGTTGTTTGTCCTCAAACAACTAAGCACTTAAAGCAATGAGGGTGGAATGATCACAATGGAATATTCAATGCAAATCACACATGCAAAGTAAGATGTAATGATATCTCTTTCTCCAAGTGCATTTCTCAATGAAAGTTATAGGCTCACTTTTGCAATCCACATTCATAGATCAAAGAATGCACAAGTACACAACACATTGTGATGGGAAACATAATCCAAATGCTCAAGTCCTCTACTAACATGATGGAGTGTTTCTCTCAAACACACAAACAAATTAAGGATATTAATGCACTCATCAACCAAGTCATGCTATGCAATCACCATATGCTTGCCCAACTTCTACTTTCTACACACACTCAAATGCTCAACAAAGTGATCAATAGGACTTAATCAAGGATGTAACATTGGCTCTTTGGACAAGGTAGGATGAATTTGGGAATTGTGACTCTTCTAGTGGAGGACAAAGTTTGTTGTTTTACAATGTGTGCTTCCACTTTCAAAGCTTACAAACTTCATCCTCACTTTTTTTTCTTTTTTTCCATTCTTTTTCAAGCATTCATCACCTCATCTTTTGAACCATTTTTTTTTTTTTTAAGCTTTTGGGGCTCTTTGTCCCTCTTTTCTTTTCCTTGATTTTCTTTTCATCTTTCTCTTTTTCTTTCAACTTCTCCAATTTCTCCTTTTCACCAAAGATATTCATTCAAGCACATGTTTTCCACTTTGTCTTTTATCCCCCACTAGGTATAGGAATCAAAGGCTCAAAAAGGCTAAGTGGTTACATTGTAGTTTGCCAAGAAAATGAGGAATTAAGCTCAAGGGGCTAACTACGGAAAATTACTTCGGTTTTGGGAAATTTTGGCTAAGTGACTCTTTAGAACAAGATGGCCTATATCATATCACATCATTTCACACAATCATGCTTTCAAACAAGAACTTGGGCAAGTTCTAGGATCACTAGCAATAACCTAGTCCACTCTCAAATGAACTAAACCGGATTACATGCTCGATTTAAGGCTCAATTCTCACCGGCTTATTCAATAGGACTCTCACAATCATCAAATGTTCCCAAACAACAAGATATCATGCATCCATGCTATCAAAGATCACAAATATGAACACAATCATGATACTATATCCAACATCAATCATGCTTACATTCAAAGCAAATAGACATCACCATAACTACTCAACAATGGATTCCAATGACTATTCATGCTCACATTTCACCAATTGTCCACTACCCAACATATGCTCAAAACCAACTAAACCAATATACTCATGTGAAAGCCAAGTGTGCGCCGGTGCAAAATGTGACACAAGTAGAATGACGAACCGGTGCAAGGGTAACAATTAGTAGAAAAAAATAAAAGAAAAATAACTCCCCCAAACTTAGAATTTTACTATGTAAAAATTCTAAGTTTGGGGCTACAAATTGTTACCTCCCTCCTTGCACATCCAATGCTCTTCACGAGTCCCCATTGCATCACTTGCTTCCTTTTTCCAAAGTTGGCTTTGCTTCTTCTTCATTCTTCATGACAAGGTATCCATGAAACTCCTCATCCATACCTACAAAGAACTAAGCTATCAACACTACCAAAACAATAAAAACACAAAGCAATAAAACCTTGGGTTGCCTCCCAAGAAGCGCTATTTTTAACGTCCTATGCCGGACGGTTCCTCTTGAGGGGAATATCAAGTCACCCCATCATCATCCTTGCTCTTAAACTTCTTTCCCCATGCAACCTTCTTAAAACCATCAAAACATCCACAAGCTAGCCCATCCGGCTCTTCAATCATATCATAAGAGGTTGATGCCTCATTCGTCCCCAAGTTTGCACAAGTAGCTCTTTTTGATTTGGGGGAGTTTTTTAAAAAAACTCCCCCAAACTTGGCCTTCTTGCCCATCTCTAATTCCTTATCCTTCTCCCTGGGGTTCTCCTCCATAACATTGATTTTGAAATCTTCTTCCACCTTCTCTTTCATTGGCTTTGGAGGTTGATCTCCTCTAGAGTACCCATACTCTCCATCTTCATCGTCCCGGATTTTGATGGCTCTATAAATGTTGAACAAGACTTTCTCATCGTTCACTTGAAGTTCTAGCTCTCCTTTCTTCACATCAATTTTAGCCCCACCGGTTGCCAAGAATGGCCTTCCCAAAATCAATGGCACATACTTATCTTCCTCCATATCCAACACTACGAAGTCCACCGGGAATATAAACTTATCAACCTTAACCAACACATCTTCTACTATACCCAAAGGGTATGTTACGGATCTATCCGCCAATATAAGACTCATTGTGGTTTGTGTAAGCTTTCCAAAACCAAGTGACTTGAATATGGACAAGGGCATGAGATTAATGCTTGCTCCCAAATCACACAAAGCTCGAAATGTACCTCCATCCCCGATGACACATGGCAAGGTGAAGGATCCGGGATCTCTAAGCTTTTGAGGTAGCTTTGCTTGAATGATTGAGCTACATTCTTCGGTCAAATGCACCGTTTCATACTCCACCATCTTCCTCTTGTTGGACATAATTTCTTTCAAGAACTTGGAGTAGTGGGGCATTTGTTCTAGAGCTTCGGCAAAGGGGATGTTGATGTGGATCTTCTTGAACATCTCCACAAACTTGGCAAATTTGTTGTCCAAGCCCTTCTTCTTCAACCTTTGAGGGTATGGGAGAGGTACCACATTCTTGCCTTTGTCTTGAGGAGGGATTGCCTCCTCACTCTTTTTCTCCTCTACTTTCTCTTCTTCCATCACTATCTCCTCTTGCTTTTCTTTCTCTTGTCCATCTTCTTTGTCGACATCCTCGGGTGCCATTACCATTTCCTCCTCTTGTGGCATCTTAGGCCCATCGTAGCTCATCCCACTTCTTAGTTTAATAGCTTTGCAATGCTCCTTGGGGTTGAGCTCCGTGTTTGAAGAAAATTGCCCCGGAGTGTGTTGACTACCGATGACATTAGAGAGTGCAACTGACTCAGAGAAGACTCAGACAGAAGAGGAGTCGGAACAACAGAAGGAGCCAAGTGCTCAAGTTCCAGAGATGTACACTCTTGTAAGAGTTGGTTCGCCTACTCAACCAGAAGAGTCGAGTCTTCAGGTTGGTACATCTTCTCAATCTTTGTCAATTCCTCCTCTCTCTCATTCTGCTATTCGAACCAAGGCTAGATCACATCGATCTAGGCCTAGACCTCAACCCTCAACCTCGCAAGTACTGGTGGCATTACCGCTTAGAGCCAGTCTACCCCAAAACACTCCCATAATAGATACAACTGATACTTCGACAGTTGTCACACCTGACCAAACCACATTAAAGCTCTCAGAAACCACCATCCAAACTCCCTCTTTACCTTCAACAGAATATGTTGAACCCTCCAACCCATCTACTTCAGACAAGACGCCAGTTGCCACTGCAACAGCTGAGTTAGGGACCCCACCTACTCAGAACCCGTCTGATGTTAGATTTGAATCCTTGGTTTATTATCCGATGTGTATGCGAGAGAAGAGAATTCGTGCTCGAGTATCCAGAAATTTGAAGAAGCAGCTCTCGACTCTTGACATTGACACTGCCTCGGAACAGTTTGAGAAGTTAGTGCGGATTTGCACTTGGTTTTCCCTGAAGAAATCTGCTACAGATGATCTTTTCGAGGTCATTCAAGGCATGGGCGGAATCTCCAATTTCATGGATTGGGAGATGGAACAGAAAGAAAATAGTGGAGTTAAGGATCACTCCGAACTATTCCCTCGCAAAGCCTTGGTTGATCTGGTTAAAAAGCTGTTAAGTATTCCTGATGGCGTTCTGGAAGATGAGTTCTCATTTGACGCTGGTACTCAAACAGATTTGGTAGAAGACGAGATTAAGCCAGATGTTGCTGAAGTTGCTATCCAGACATCTGAACCAATTTTGGAATTGGACAACATGTCTACTGATGAAGCTGACGAAGCTGAAGAGATAACTTCTTTTGATTTAGGTGAAGAAGATGAAGAATTTGTTGAAGCAATCATGTTCACTGAGGATGAACTGATTGAAAAGGAAGAAGTGTTGGTCGAAGCTCAGTCGTCTAATGCTATCCCAGCTGCGTCAATAGATGAATTGAAGGAAGAATTGAAATCTGTCATCAAGTCGTCTATTGATGAATTTCTCAAGACTGATCTTAAGAAGACTCTTATTGAACAGAATAGTGTCCTTGTGACAAGTTCAAAGGAGATGATCATAAATGAAGTCAATCAATTGGACAACGATTTCAGACAAGAGATGTTCAATCAAATTGAAGGATTTCTCCAGAACCAGGTGGAATATTCGGAGAAGAGCTCAGTTGATTTTGCTCGTGTACTAGCTACTGAATCCAGGAAGATGGAAAGAGTATATAGAGCCAAAATCGAAGTAGCTGATGTTCAGAGAAAGGAAACCTTTGATCAGTTAGCACAAGCAAAAGAGATTATAAGTGCTATGACTGAGGAGAACCGGAAGCTACGTCTGACTGCAACCCATTTTAAGAATGAGTTGAACTTATCTACTCAGAAGCTGGAGTTGGTGGCGACCAAACTAGATAAGCTGAGTCAAGATGGTTCTCACCAAAGGCAAATTGAAAATGCTACACACCTTATGAAGCAAGCTATGATGGAAGAGATGACTCGGTTCACTTCTCTATTCTCTCTCAAGGCATCTGATGAAGCCAAAAAGGGGGAAAAGATGAGTCGAGTTGTTGTCACTCCTGAAGATAGAAAAGACAAGTCTAGTGCTGAACCAGAGGCTAAAGATGCTGCTGAAGCTATGCAAGATCTTAGAAGGACTAAGAGAGTCAAAGGCAGGTTGGTTAAAACTGCAGAACTTGAACAAGCTAAGCAAGAAGCTAAGGCTGAAGCAGTTGAGTTGTTGAAGAAGGAGAAGGGCAAGGCTATTGCATCTCCTGAAGCTGAAGTTCAGATGAGACAGGTATCAAAAAGGAAGTCTATTGTTATAGAAGAACCTACTTCTGAGAAAACAGTCATGAAGAAGCAAAAGGTTGTTAATCCAAATGATGAAGCTCACTATGCAAGCAAAAGAAAGATTGGAAATCATATTGAAAACTTGCAGAAGCTAAAGTCTGATGAAGATCTGATGGAAGACAAGTTCATTGACTACTTCATTGACAAAGAACATCGTCAAGAATGGATGAAAGTGAAGAGACAATGGGAACTTGATCATTGGATTATTCGCAAATATGGAGACTCAGAAGGTCCAGATGAGTTGTATTCTGTGTTTGATAGGTTCATGGAAGGACAACACAAGATGTTATGGCATTTGATATTAAGGATATCTGCTGATGCAAACTTTAACATTCTTGTTCCTAGTTTTCCGAGATGGAAATGTCCTATGACCAGTTCTGGAAGAAGGGTGGATATGAATCAAATCAAGAAGTTTGAAGAAGAACTACTAGAGAAAGAGCAGATTGATGATGAAGATCATATCAATATTATTCACAGAAGACTCCTAGATGCGTTCAATGTTCCAAATCTTGAAGGAGGTACTATTTCAGATTAGTTGATTTTATGTGTTGATATGAAGTTTTTTCTGATATTTAGGTGTTTATTTTTTTTGAAGTATGTGTAATATCTACTGGTATTATTTTGAATGAATGAAAATATAAGTAATATTTGATGTTAAGACAAGATAACTACTTAACTAGTCTACTGTTGAGAAAAGATTCAAGTAGTTTTGGCTTCATCAAAAAGGGGGAAATTGTTGGGATATGAATCCTAGAACAAGTCCTACATGATGATTAAAAGATTAAAAGATGAAGTTTTGATAAGCCAAAAGTAGTTTGAATATTTTCTAAGTGTTGACTAATCTAGTCTAGTTGAGTTGAAGTCATCTTGAACAGACCAGTAGAGTTCACATGAAAGACAAGTACTGTTTTATATTAAAAGATAAGTACGGATTTATAAGTACTTCATATGTGCTATTCATATATGTATTAGATTGTTATTGAGCTATGAATAATTGTTGTATAGAGCTCATGATTTTTGAATGTAATAGATAGATTGATTGTATAGTTTATAAGTTGACTAAGCTACAAGCTTAATGTAATGTAATAGTCTTGTTAGGATTAGAATAGTTTTCTACTGAAGATCGCACGTGAAGACTGAAGAAGAAGAGTTGAAGTCTACTACTCAAGACTGGTGGACTACAAGACAAGTGCATCTACTAGACTACACAAGACAAGTCAACTTGAAGTTAGTTACAACAACGCGTGTAAAGATAAGAATGAAGAAGTTAGTTATGGGAATAACTAATTCGTAACAAGAAACGCGTGGATTGATAAGAAGATTCAGTTGAAGTTAGTGTTCAAGAAGAGTTGGTTATAACTAACTGAGTTCTTGAAGATTGAAGTCTATAAATACTTCAAGGTGTTGATCATTTAAAGACTACTGCAACTACGCATACTGAAGCTACATACTGAAGATATACTGAAGCTTACTCACAGAGTTTATTAAAGTTCAGGAAGATAGTCAGAAGTGAAGTGAAGAATCAGAAGACTACAACTGAATAAGTTTTTAGTTTTTGTTGTTTTATTAAGGTGCTAGATACTTGTTAAATTTCTAGTTAGATCATAGACATATCTGGTGGTATAGTCTTAGAAGATCTAAGTCTTCTTCTTGGGACTTAAAATCACAGGAAAATACACTTTGTACTCGATTGGAAGAGTTTAGTGGAAACATCACAACTGGGTTGTGAGAGTGGACGTAGACAAGTTGTCGAACCACTATAAATTGTGTGTGTTGTTTACTTTACTGTTTTGTTTAATTGCTTAATTGTTTACACACATAACTGAACAAGACAAGTTGAGTATAGAACAGAGTTCTCGAATTTTGAAGTTGAGTATAAACTTAGATTGGGCTCATTGTTAATTTCGTTATTCCGCATATTGTATTCTGATATTTCGATAGATTTTTGAAAAGTCTATTCACCCCCCTCTAGACATTTTCACTAGCTTACTCGTTATTAACTCAACTTTGGGGACCTACAATATATATATATTCATTTCAACTAAACAATCATACAACAATATGACCAAATAAACAATAATAACATAAAAAATCTAAATACAAAAAATAAAAAAAAATCCAAATACACAAGACCATTAACTATGTTTAAAAAAATACAAGGAACACTTACGTATATGTATCGACCCTTTTCTGCAAAGACTTATACTAGGAGACCTTTGTTCGGTCGAAAACTCAATTTTTAACCATTGAAACCCAAATACATGTACTTGATTCATGTTCCTTTATGTTCTAAGGTTTTTTTTTTTTTTTTTGGAACGATAGTGTTTGGGAGGTAGAAGGAATACAAAAGGTTTATGTTTTTGTGATTGGGTTGGGATGAATTTAGGAAGGGGGTAGTACAGTCTTTTCACTCAAAATTTCAAAAAATAAATTGGGATGGGTGAAAACATAAAAAAGGAGGGGTGCATTTAGCCATGGCCATTCAAAAATTCCTAGGCCCATATTAATTATTCACAAGCCCTCTTGATCATCTGGGCCTGTTACTGTAGCCCAAGCCCATAAGTCCCAAATACTCTGCACACGTTGTTAGGAAAATTTCAGAATATATCGAACCTCATAAATAAATTGTGTTTGTAATTAATTTTACAAAACTCATAATTTATTAGTAAGTGATAATTTGACATAGGAATTTCTGTAATTTATTTTTTAATAAAATTGCTTTAAACTCAAATGTAATTAAATAAGTTAACAAACAACTAAATTGAAGGCAGAAAGAAAAATAAATAAGTTATAGAAAACTGTGCAGTCATTTTAATTGGAAAAAATAAATTATGCTCTGAAAAAAACATAATACATTTTCATTTTCCAATTATATACTTTTATATGGAAATTCGTAATATTTTAAAACTATTAATACATTTTTTTTTGTCTTCTAAATTTTTTGATTTTAAAATTAGTCTTCTGTATTTACAATATTTGATTTTTTACCTTAAATTATTTTTAGTTTGAAATAAAGTTTAGACACTTATAACTCTTAATATCTATATCAGAATTTTCAACACTATAAAAATTATCAACTAATGCAAAAAAAAAAAAATCAACACTGTCTAACATATTATTATTCGTAGAACAGATGATTTACCTCGATTTACAATGACAAAAAAAAAAAAAAAAAAAAATTATAAATATAGAAGATAAATTTTAAAGGATAAAAAAAAAATTGTTGAAAAAAAAAATGTATTTACCATATATAGTAAGTAAAAGAAAAAAGGTGTATAAAGGTCATTTTGTAGCCATTGCTCAATTTGCCGCCACACCCTAAACCTACAATCTCAACCGCTTCTCTAACTAGGGTTTTGGGTTGTAATTTTTCCTTGAATCATTCATGGGTGGCCAAAAGAAGCAGGAAACTGAATCGGAGGCCGTTAATTCCATGGAAAATTGCGAAACCAAGCTCCAGAAGAAGCACAAGAACAAGCAAAAGAGAAAGCTTGAAGAAATCGGCGCTGAACTCGTTGCAGATGCAAAGGAGGAGAAGACGAAAGAAGAACAGGGAGAAGCCGTAAATGGTTCGGTTGAGATTTCCAAGAAAAAGAAGAAACATCAGAAAAACGAGGAGGATTTGAATGATGAATCGCCAGAAAATTCCAAAAAGAAGAAGAAAAAAGAGAAGCTAGATGGAAAAGAGGAGGTTGCAGTTGAAGAATCTGGAAAAAAGAAGAAAAAAGAGAAGGCCGGAGAAGAAAAGGAGAGCGTGAGTACGAAAGACGAGGTGAGAGAAAGCAGTGGTGGTGTTGTGGTATCTGGGCAGAATGTGAACGATTCAAAATACAAGGAACTGAATTTGTTTACGGAGTCAGGGCTTCCTGATAATGTGTTAGAATGCTGCAAAACGTTTGACAAGCCATCGCCAATTCAAGCTCATACATGGCCTTTTCTCCTTGATGGCCGCGATTTAATTGGAATTGCACAAACTGGTTCTGGTAAGTAATTGTATTTTGACCCTCTCTGTTGTAATATTGCTCAATTCAGCTAATGTGTGTGTGGTTTTTGTGACTTGTTATTGGTGGTTGTTTCAGGGAAAACACTTGCATTTGGAATCCCTGCTATTATGCACGTGTTGAACAAGAAAAAGATTCAAACATATAAGAAAAAGAGCCCACTTTGTCTTGTTCTGTCGCCTACAAGGGAGCTAGCTCAACAAGTATGTCCTTGATTTGGTTATTACGGGCATATGTTATTTGTTTTACATAATAGATTTACGTTTTTTTGCAAATATTTCATTTGGTTTGTCCTTGATTTGGATATTTACTACAGTACATGTTTATGAATTCTGTATGTATATAATATTGGCAAATGCAACTTTTTATGTCTCGGAAAAACTGAAGGTTTACTGATTTTGTAATTCTGGATTTATGTTCGACACAATTTGATTGTCATGTATTACACATCTTTTCATAATATTTGAAAGCATCTTATCAACTGCCTTTCCTTGAAAGATGTATGAAGTATTTCATGCATTGTCATCTGAAACAATGACTACTATATGTCAATCCCATGCCTTCATTCCTATAAATTCCTTTAAAAACATTGCTAAGCATATACACTGAATGACTGATGATGACACATAATTGTATTAGATTTCAGATGTTATTTGTGATGCTGGAAAGCCTACTGGAGTGAAGTCGATTTGTATATATGGAGGAAATCAAAATAAAGGAGTCCAGATATCTTCTCTAAAATCTGGTGTGGTAAGTCTTCTAAAATCTTGGTCTCTCAGTTTCCTTATAAAAAAATAAAGAAAATAAAATCTTAGGATGAAGAAAATACCATAATCACAGCCCCTCTGTGATTCATTACATACATGTTCATGAGATTACCCAATTTTAGCAATTTTATTTTTAGGAAGGTTATTGACTAATTTGACTCACTAATTTGTTTTCCTTCGTTACTGGACTTGCGTCTTGCAAGTCACCATTATGTACGATGTGCAGTTGGTACTAGTATCATTGACCTTTACATTCTAGTCATATTTTAGCTTGTATGTCTATTTAGTGTTGTGAGGCCAGGGGAAAATAAGTTACTTGTGGTCGCATCAAGCATTTGTGTATTGAATGGACTTTTCAGGAAAATTAGGAACATTTCTCTCTGGTTGTCCTGCATTTGTAATCTAAAAAGGGTAAAACAAAAATCTCAACAATGAACCGGCATTATTGAATTTTCTGTGGGTATGGTAGTCGTTGTTTTTGTCCAATCTTTATGCTGGTCTTTATGTCTTCAAGGAACAGAAGATTATTCAAAGATAGTGAGGAAGCACGAGGGAAGTGTGGTCTTTTTGTCCAGTCTTTATGCTGGCCTTTATGTCTATTTAGTGCTTTTGCGTGGTGGGGTTTAGTCCATAAAAAATGAAACCTTCTCTGTATCAGACATTGTTAGAGATTAAAGTGTTATGTTGTAGTGTGGTCTTGTTTGGGATCTCTAGTCCCTTTGTTCTTATCTTTGATTGGATCTGAGGGGGTGAAGAGGTGACGAAGGAAGGTTCTAGACTTCTACCTCTAAATAATAAATTTTTATCTGATCTCTAATGAAATAATAATTGAGTCATTGGTTTTTCGTCGATGATTCTGTTATTCTACTTTTAATTTGAGACACAATGGACCAGTCTCACTACTACTAGTGCCTTAATTGGATAGTTGAACACAGTTGTTAACATAGTTGTTAGAGGCTAATCTCTTATTATTTCGGATACCACAATATAGTAAACAATGCGAGGTACTACTTTTAAATACCTAGTATATCAAATTCTCGATGCATTTGATGTTGACTACAACTTTCGCAATGGGGAGAATATACTGCATTATGATTTCTCATATAGTAAGAGTAATAATCACATGCACTTTATTTTGGACTCTATCCTTTTATGTAATTGCTAAGTCCTAAAAAATATTGCATCAGCAAAGAAGTTGTTTCTTATGCTCTTATCAGTCGGATGGCATTTTTTTTTACCTATAGTTCGTACCAATTTGGCTAATAGTGATTCAATAAATATGCATCAATACTTGAAGCTTTTATGTGGCCTTATGCAGGATATTGTTATTGGGACCCCTGGCCGCTTGAAAGATTTGATTGAAATGGGAATGTGCAACCTAAAGGAGGTATCTTTTGTGGTAAGTACATATTGTGTGGCCATTGTATAGGTAATAAATGGGTGGGTATCTTCTGATGAACTGTTTGTTTGTTTCTTGTTCACTGCTTAGGATTTTCCGTTACTTTCTGTTAATGAATTGTTTGTTTTAGATGAGTATCTCTGAATGAGAGCACAAGTCATTAAACTTTTAGACGTCTGCAGTTATGGGTTGATTACCACTATTAGAACAAACTGGGTATGATTTGCAGATTTTATTTTTTTGCATGAAATTGCTTAAGCTGCTGCCACAACTCATTAAAGAATTGTGACAAGAGCACAAAATGTGGACTTATATGTGATTAACAGTCATAGTCACTTGAAATTATAAGTATAACAACTCTCAGGATTTCATAGAATTTTTCATGTTGACATCTTGAAGTTCCTGATTTTATCAGGATGTGAATGGTAATATGCTTTTTAGTTTCAGTATTGTTATCATATTTTCCCTTCCCTAGTAAATTTAGAATACACATCTCCTCCAAAATGTATCCTTAATTGACCAAACATAATTCTATAATTATTGGAGTTTAGTGCACAAGTTTGTTTTAATTAGGAATTTTAAAGAAGCTGGTAACTTTTAATGTTACCTCAAGGACATAAGATTTCTAGAAATCATTCTTTTAGCATGTTAAAGGAATGCTTCTCTAATTTCATGTAATACCAACCATCCTGGAAGCTAAATATCAAGCCACACATAGTACGAAAGGTTTGATATCACTCCAAGAAAAATGTTAGTATATTACTATATTGGTAATATCCCCTATTTCAAAGTGGCTCAAGTACTCAGCCACCTACATATTATGTATGTCATGTATATGCTTGTTTTTTCTAGTACTTAGGGGCTATTTTTAATCTCTAGTGCACAGTGTAGAAATGTTTTTTTTTTAAGTTGGTGTGACCTAGCTTCTTTTTTAAAAAAAGCGATTCTTGAGTTAAAATATTGTTTGAAAACACGCACTTAGTGGTGTTCTATAATTGCTTTTTATTTGTATTCTATTGTTGGATGATCTTTTGTTTGAATGAGTGATCCATTTGAAATACCAGTATAATTTTTTAACTCCTTGCAGCCTCATCCAACTCAAATATTCTAACTGGTATATATCATTAGGTCTTAGATGAAGCTGATCGAATGCTTGACATGGGATTTGAGCCAGATGTTCGGTCGATATTAAGTCAAACAAGCTCTGGTATGATATGGAGCATATGACGTCTATTTAAACCTTTTGAATTACCATCTTTCGTTGTACTCACCTCAATCATAAGTTCATAACTTTTAGTAGGGGTGTGTTTGCAAATTCTAAAAACAGCTTCTAGAATCACTTTTTTTCAAAAGCTGTGAGAAGTAGCTTTTGAAAAGAAGGGATTCTGCCTCACTTTCTACAGTTTGCAAACATCACATAGGTCCATGGGTCATTTGCACTCTTTTCTATTTCAGAAAAAATCTATTGCATTTTGCATGATTGTTTGTCTTAAAAAATATCCATTGAAATGAGTAAGCTTTCAGAGCATTTTGTAATACTCTGAATATAAAATAATTTTGAATGTCATGCTGTTCAGTTCGCCAGATGGTGATGTTTAGTGCAACTTGGCCATACGCTGTGCATCAATTGGCTCAAGAGTTCATGGATCCCCACCCTGTTAAGGTGTGCATTATCTTAGAGAATTACCTTTACTACTGACGTTATTCTGCTCTCTTTAATTTAACCTAAATATGTTTCAGGTGGTTGTGGGTTCAGAAGATTTAGCTGCCAACCATGACGTCATGCAAATAGTGGAGGTATTTTTTTTTCTTTTTAAAATATAGTGCAGGGTTGGTTAAAATAGCATGAACTGGTATTTTCCCTAAATAAAAATGAACTTTATTTGAATTAGTGTGAAAATGATAAATTTCCTTTATATTGCAGGTGTTGGAAGATCGAGCACGTGATGACCGTTTGCAGGTTTTGCTTGAAAAATACCACAAGTCGAGAAAGTATGTGTTGATGTTGCAAGTAATGCATTTCCATTTTTTTTTTTTTTATCCTTCTAGCAGTCTAGCTTAACATGCAAGCATAAAGCTGTTGAAGATTTTCAAGATATTGTTGTAAATAGAAGGCTTTCTGAATCTTCTCTCTGGGACTATAATTTTTTGCAGGAACAGAGTATTGGTTTTTGTTTTATACAAGAAAGAAGCATCGAGGGTGGAGAGTATGCTTCAGAGAAAGTAATCTCACATTTTTATATGGGGCATATAATCTAAAATGCTTTTATATTGCCATTAGGTGATAGTTTTGCTCACTAGTTTTTTTCTTTTCTTTTTCCAGGGGTTGGAAAGTCGTTTCTATAAGTGGTGACAAAGCACAGAATGCAAGAACAAAAGCATTGGCATTGTTTAAGGAGGGAACTTGTCCTCTACTGGTATAACCTAGGCATTTCTTCAAACAAATGAGAACTCGGTTCAAATATACACACACACACATACTTTATTGGAATGCGCAGCATGCCAGTCTGAAGTTTAAAATTCATTAATGAAATACTAATTTATTGGTTTTCATAGTATTTTAAATTAAATTAATCTTTTTGTACTTAATATTATTATTTTATAATATTTCACTTTTTTATTTAATTAACTTTATATTATAAGCTCAGTCTAACATAATGGTGTTGAAAATGGTTCATAGCTCTCATTTCGAGTTGTTATTTTTTTTTAAAAAAATTCATGGATTTGAAAATCCACTTTATACGACACTGTTTGAATTTCCTTCCCCCAAATCCCTCTCATCAAATTAAACCGTGTTGTGTATTCTCAATTGCAGATAGCAACTGATGTTGCTGCTCGAGGACTGGATATTCCTGATGTTGAAGTTGTAATAAATTATAGTTTTCCACTCACAACGGAGGATTATGTTCATAGAATTGGTCGAACTGGAAGAGCTGGTAAGAAGGGAGTGGCTCACACCTTCTTTACAAAGGACAATAAGGTATGCACTTCAATTTTACTAGTAAAAATTTGCTGATATAAGTAATGATATTGGAGCCTGGCGGTGGGTTTCTTATGGAAGCCCACAACATCATAAACTACTTGTAAATTGTAGCACAGTACAAGTAGTTTATGCTGATGTTCTTCCATAGGAAACCCTCCGCCAGGCTCCATGTGCATGTATACATATACATATTGGGAGTCTTTTGTGAGACCGGCGCATACATGAGACGGTGCTCCACTTTATTGTCTGAGTCATATTCTCCTTTAAAATATGATTTGAGTTTGGGCTCCATAACCCCATGGGTCATATAATAGAGTGAATGAGATCTGACCCATGTATGAGACCATCTAATATAAGTTTTTGCCATATATATATGTGTGTAGAGAGATAGATACATTATACATACATATATATTATATTGCATCTGTTAATTAGATTAATATATTCTTCCCAGGGACTTTCTGGGGAATTGGTAAATGTTCTCAGGGAAGCTAATCAGGTTGTACCTGATGCCTTACTGAAATTCGGGACTCACGTCAAGAAAAAGGTCAGATATACCTTTTTTTTTTAACTGATAAATGATGTTAGAGTTTTGAGCTTATTAACCACATCATAGTTACATGAAATCATCAATGAAATCTGTAATTTTATTTAATCATACACCAAATCAAATCACACGATTACAGGAGTACAAGAAAGTCCTGTTTAGAACTAGGATATATGTTGTTTGTTATCTGGTTTGTCCATATATGAAGATCATTTTGCTGATGAAAGTAGGAACGTCGTTTTTAAATGTTATTCTTGCAGGAGTCCAAGTTATACGGTGCCCATTTCAGAGAAATCGAGGCCAATGCTCCGAAAGCTGTGAAAATAAAGTTCGATGATTCTGATGATGAATAAATTTGAGGAGAGCAATGTGGGAATATCAATCTTGTTTTTTGCTGCTAGTTTTCATCAGACATATATAAGCCATTTTTTTTTTAATTTAGGGTTTCTATTTTGTGCCTCTGGAGAACTGATTGAATGATAAGGATTTAACTATCAATTAAAAAAATATTAAATTATGTTTGCTCAGTTTGATGGCTATTTCAAGCCTGTTCTTACACATGAGATTCTTTCTATTTGTATTCTATTTTATCTTATGAATTAATGGTAATAATAATATGATAAATGCCCTGTGAATAAAATAAAACAAAGTCGGAGCATATTATAGAGTAGATAGATGCATCATACGGTCATACAAAGTTGAAACGAGGTTCCTAATACTCCCTTCATGAAATTTGTTAGAATTAAAAAAATATATGTATTGATAAGTATAATTTTAAATAATAAATGAAGATTTCAATCACCTTAATTTTCTTCAAATCTTTCTAAATTTTTTATTCAATTTTTTTCAATCTAAAGTTAAAGGAGCATAATGAAAACAAACTGCATTATTTGTGTATAATAGAAAAAAAAAACTAAAATAAAAAATGAGGGAGTATAAGATTTTAACTTTCAAGAAAAAAAAAATTTTTTGAGGGAAAGAAAAAAAAGAGTCCTAAGTTCATATATAATGTTCGAAATAATGTAGGCTAAGTTTATTTAATATTGGGTAACTCTTTTAATTTATACTTTTACAATTTATAAGGTAAAATATATCATCTTGAATAGGGTTTTTAAAATAAGTGATAATTTTTTTTGTTTTAAGAATTTAGTAGATATTATTGTCAATTTGTAAAACCTCCACTAAGTTTATTTATAAACAAATATATGAGGATACTTTTTTTTTATTTGACTCAATTTTAATACCAAATTTATGATTTAGTAGCAATTTACCTTTCAGGATTGAAGATGTTCTAAATACTTCTCTCGATATTCAATATTTTTTTTTCTTTTCAAAACACGATATAAGTCGTTGAGTTTGATTTTTCATTAAAATAAATAAATTAAACCGTCAATTTAATGAGTTAACTGTTGATTTCGAGTAACTGATATCAAATCATTCTATATAAGATTTTAGTTTGATTTTTTTATCGAAACGTCTAAAAGTCAAAATGGCCAATTGAATCATCATCATTTTTTTTTTTTTTCAAGTCTAGGCAAAAAATACATCTTTAGAGTTTTGAATTCTACTACTAGAGTTGACCCTGATACTAAAATTGGCAGTTAGCATGGATGGTTTAATAATTGTACTTTGATGGATTGAAAGAAAGAAAGGTCAATAGGATTAAATTAAAAAAAAAAACATGTTTAGGAATTTTTTGGTAAGCCATGTGAAATTGGTTTTTTTGAACATAAAAAATCTCATTTGCCAAGTCCTACATGTTTGGTGGATAAATTAACGGACTTCGAATAATTGTGGCTTTTTATTTTTTCTCTTCTGGAGAATCATATACTTCCTCTGTTCCACAATATATTTCACACTTTTTTTTTCGAGGTGACGCTCTTAAAATGAAAAACCCTTTATAAATAATTCATTTACAATATTCATAATTTACATAAAATGTTGTTACTTTTCGGCCCATACATACACACAATTCAACTCATTTATTTTACTTTATACATAGAAGTTTACAAAATTACCCCTAAAAACTCTGTGTAATTACTATACTTTCTTAAAAAGTGTGTCCACTTAATGTGAAAGGTATTTCGGGACGGAGTGATCGAGTAGTATAAATCAAGGCGGTTCGATTCTCTTGTTCCACGTTTTGTGTTCCATTGATATTTCATTCTGATGAATTTTTAACACGCGTGGCTTCAATATTATAGGACGTTGATTATTTTTTAATATGACGCATGTCAATCATTCATATAATGAAATAAAATATGAAACATGAAAATAAAATATGAAACATGAAAATTGAAACAAGTGATCTCCGATCATGTGTATTCATTTTTCAGTACTTTTGTAAATACCGTGAAATATCGAATCCTTCAAATAAATATGTTCTCAATGATAATCTCAAATTTAATATCCACCCATATAGAAACTTTATCATTTAAATCATCAAAAATATTTAATTAAAACATGTATACCCAACAAAAAACTTTTAGCAATATTATAATATTGCATGTAATGGTATAAGAGTGAGATTTTTATTTTTTTATGGCGGGATGAAGATTGAGTTGAATATAATATTATTCAAAGAGATTATTACCAAATTAAAAACGACCATGTTAGTATAGAGAAACAATGAATTGTGAAATTATAATTTAATTGAGTGAATGTAAAGTGTTTACAAGAGAGGTATTTATAGATACAAAATGTATCTATATTTACAAGATATGAATAAATATTTACATCAAATATTCTAAAAGATAAGGATAAATCATAATATTAAAAGATACAAATCTTTATAATATTATATTCCTAATACGCCCCCTCAAGATGGAGCACCGTAGGAGAGTCCAATCTTGGTCATAAGTAGTTGCAGTCGAGCACGAGGTAATGGCTTGGTGAGAGCATCAGCAAGCTGGTCTGCGGACGAAACATGTGAGACTCTAAGCTGAGATGTCTTGATCAAATCTCGAACAAAATGAAAATCAATTGCAATATGCTTCATTCGAGAGTGAAAGACAGGATTTGAACAGAGATAAGTGGCCCCAATATTATCACAGTAGATAACAGGAAGAGTCGGAACTGAGAAACACAATTCATGAAATAAGGACTTTAACCATTGAACTTCAGAGGCAGCAGAGGCAATGGCACGATACTCGGCTTCCGTGGAAGAACGAGCAACTGATTTTTGTTTCTTTGAAGACCATGAAATAGGATTAGCCCCAAGAAATACAATGTAAGCACTTGTAGAAGTACGATCATCATTGTTGCCGGCCCAATCAGCATCAGTAAAACAATGTAGAGATGAGGAAGGTTCAGGTTTCAAGGTTATTCCTACATCTCGAGTCCCATTTAAATAACGAAGAAGACGTTTAACTGCACCCCAATGAGTAGTGGTTGGAGCATGCATAAACTGAGATAACTTGTGAACAACAAATGCAATATCAGGTCTGGTGAGTTGGAGATATTGAAGACTACCAAGTACTTGACGAAATTGAGTGGCATCAGCAGGAGGTGTCCCATCCGAAAGAGTGAGACGAGCTGAGGTGGATAGTGGAGTCTGAACTGGTTTGGAGGTGATCATGTTATACCGAGTAAGAAGATCAACCACATACTTTCGTTGGGAAAGAAAGCATGATTTCTTGGTACGAAGAACTTCCACACCTAGGAAGTAGGAAAGGGGGCCCAAATCTTTCACTGAAAATTTTGTACCAAGGTCCGTAGCCACTCGAGTGAGGAAGGGAATGTTATTTCCTGTGAGAATCAGATCATCAACATACACAAGGAAATATGCAATAACACCATATTTATTGTACACAAAAAGAGACTCATCAGACTTTGTGTGAATACATCCAATCCCTTCCAAGAATGTCCTAAGAGCATAATACCAAGTACGAGGTGCCTGTTTTAAACCATAAATGGACTTATGCAGTTTACAAACATAGGACGGAAAGGTTTTATCAACAAAACCAGGGAGTTGTGCCATGTAGACTGTGTCAGACAGGGTACCATGAAGAAAAGCATTATTCACATCAAACTGTTGAAGGGGCCAATTTCGAGTAACCGCAATACTGAGAACAGCTCGAACAGTTGAAGGTTTGACAACAGGACTGAAGGTTTCAAAGAAATCAACACCCGGACGCTGATGAAAACCTTTGGCCACAAGGCGTGCTTTAAATTTGTCTAGGGACCCATCAAGTTTGCGTTTGATGCGAAAGACCCACTTGGAGCCAACTATATTTTGAGACTCATTAGGGGGAACCAAATCCCAAGTTCCATTCCTGAGAAGAGCATCAAACTCGGAGGACATGGCTTCCCTCCACCGTTCATCTTTCAAGGCCTGAGAAACACAACTTGGTTCAGTATCAGAAGGTAAAGCCGATGTAAGACAATACCTTGGATTGGGCTTGAAGATCTTATTTTGAGACCGAGTGACCATACTGGATCTGTGCAAGGCCGGAGGTGGTGAAGGTGGTGCGGGGGGCCGCGGAAGAGCGTTTGGCGGCACAAGAGCAGCTGGAGGTTGGATAGGGTGGGCGAGAGGTGGGTTTTCGGTATTTGGGGTGATGGGGGGTGTATTTATCAAAACAGGAGGTGTGTTCAGCGGAACAGTGGGTGTAACAGGGGGAGGGGGTGCATTTATCAATTCGGTGGGTATATCAGGAGTGGGGGTGTATATATCAGTTCTGGGGGTGTAACTGTCAGATCAGTGGGTGCAGGAGGTGTATCTACCAGAACAGTGGGTGTGTTAGAAACTGAATTGATTTTGGCAAAGGGAAAGGTGTGTTCAACAAATTGAACATTGCGAGAGGTATATATTTTGTGGGTGGTAAGATCTAGGCATAGATAGGCACTTTGAGTGATGGAATATCCAATGAAAACACATGGCATGGAACGAGGGTCTAATTTGTGAGCAGTGTAGGGGCGGAGCCAAGGGTAGCATAAGCACCCAAAAACTCGAAGTTTGGATAGGTTAGGTGGTTGTTTTAAAAGGCATTGGAAGGAAGAAAGCATGTTTAGGTTAACTTTAGGAAGGCGATTTATGATGTAGGTAGCTGCACAAACCGCATAAGGCCAGTATGTGAGGGGCATGGAGGCGTGGTGTAGTAGGGCTAAGGCTGTATCAACAACATGTCTGTGACGACGTTCAGACATGCCGTTGTGCTCGGGAGTATGGGGTGGGGTGGTGAGGTGGGATATGCCATGGTTTTGGAGAAACGAGCGAAGAGCAATAAACTCCCCCCCATTATCTGTGTAAAGAGTTTTAATTTTGGTGTTGTAGTAGTTTTCAACAATGGGTTTAAAGGTTGAGAAGGTGGATAGAACATCCGATTTGCGTTTTAGGGGGTAGATCCACATGTATTTACTGAAATGGTCAACAAATATGACATAATACTTAAAACCATCAGGAGATATGACCGGAGATGACCATACATCGGAAAAGATAATTTCGAGGGGTGTATGTGAAACAATACTAGATTCATTAAATGGTAGTTTGTGACTCTTAATACAATGACAAGAATCACAACTAAACAGTTTTGTAGGATTACTAGGTAAACGAAATTTAGACAAAGTATGGGATAGAATTTTGAGAGATGGGTGACCTAAACGGGAATGCCAAATCGGAAGGGGAAGGCAGTCGAAAATGAATGTGGTAGGGGAGGGTTTGGATGCTTGTGCCGGCCATACGTAAAGATTATCAATGCGACTCCCCACGAGGAGAACGCTCCCCGTACGACCATCTCGCACCTGAAAGTAAGTTGGGCCAAAGATAACATTAACATCATTGTCTCGACATAACGATGAAACGGAGATAAGATTTTTGGCCATTTGCGGAACAACTAGTACGTTTGAGAATTTTAGCATAGTAACATGAGGAAACGATAAGGAACCAATATGTGAGATATGCAAACCGTTACCATCACCGATGACTACGTCATCTGAGCCAGAATATGGAGAGTGGAGGGACAGGTTTTGGAGGTCGGCGGTGATGTGATGTGACGCACCGGAGTCCAGAATCCAAGGAACGGAGTGGGTACGAGAAATAGTCGAATGTGCGGAGGTGGTGTATGTACTAGGAGGATGGGTGTATATACTGGGTGGGGTGTATGTAGTATTGATGTGGGTGCGTAGATGTGGAGGGGTGTATTTACCAGAGTTGGGTGTGGTTACTGGATAAGTGGGTGTAATGATTCTGGGTAGGGGGGTATGTTTACTGGATAGGTGGGTGTAAGGATTCTGGGCATGAGGGGTGTGTTTTGGATTAAAGGGTGGGGTGTATTTACTAGAATGGAGAGTGTGATTACCTGGTGAGGAGGGATCGAGTTGACTCGGTGAGTAGGGACCGAGTCGACTCGGTGAGTTTTGGATTTGGGTAACTTCTGATTTGGGGGGTTTCGGGCCTGTTGTGGCCGTGTGACCGAGGAATGGTGTACGACCAGACGGTCGTCTGGAGGTCTTGCCGGCAGCAACGGCCGACGCCAAGCGCGACGCAACAGAAGGACGCGGAGCAGCCATGAATGGAGGTCTTGGAGCAGCCATTAATGGAGGTTGGAACTTTTTTTTTTTTTTTTTGGCTACTGGTAGTGGGAGGAGCAATATATATATATATATAGTTGAAATAGTAGATGATTTTGAAGAAATAGACCAGGTATGATCTAATCTTGTGTGGTTTGATTAAAAAAAAAAACCTCCTGTTCTGTTAATGGCGGCTTATTGAGGAAGAAGAAGACAAAGCTTCTTAGGAACCGTGTAGGTTGGGATGGATCGAGGCGTGAGCCGAAGGACTCGTTGATACCATATAGAGAAACAATGAATTGTGAAATTATAATTTAATTGAGTGAATGTAAAGTGTTTACAAGAGAGGTATTTATAGATACAAAATGTATCTATATTTACAAGATATGAATAAATATTTACATCAAATATTCTAAAAGATAAGGATAAATCATAATATTAAAAGATACAAATCTTTATAATATTATATTCCTAATAGTTAGTTGTTACACACATAAATATATTACAATCTGGTTGGATTTTTTTTAAAAAACGAGTGAATCTCATCTGCAGTAGTTGTATTGTGCAGTTAAGTATATAGTGAAACGTAACATTATTGTTAACTGAAATATGATATTCCCTTTATTTTGGAATAACTTGCATAGTTTGATAGATACATTTTTAATTTTTTTTTTTAGTGATTGCTGATGTAAGATAAATGAGGACATGAAAAAAAAGAGTGATAATTTTAAAAATAAAATGATGTTGTGAGGTTATTAATTTTGTGGGGGTAGTGTACAAGTAATTTTGAAATGTTCCAATAAGGAAAATGTGCATGTAATTAGGGGACGGAGGGATTACTAATTTTTACTTGTAATATAATATTTCATTCGTTCAAACTTTGTATGAACAATTCATTTATACGAGTTTTAAGAAATATTGATTGTTTATGTATAAAATAAATAAAATGAATGACAATTTAATTAAATAAATAATAATTTGAAGGGAATGATACAATTACTCCGTATATTTTATTTTAAGGCATAATACATACCTTCACTAATTTTAATTAAAAGTGTGTCGTTTAATTTCCATCATTTGATTAGTGCCACGTGGAGAGAGGAAATCGGAATTGGTAAAAGCATCACACGCACATACAGGAGAATTCGTCAGAGCAGAAGAAGAGAAACCGAGTGGAGTTTTTCGGTCTCTCAATCACTGCTGTAAACCCTAATCTTTTGACCTTTTTTTCTATATATAATTCTATTTATTCTTTTTTTATAGTAAACCCTCCTGTAATTCCAATTGATCTCTTGCATGAACTGGTAAGCTCGCTCGCAGCCGTTATTATGGATGTTATTAGTATGATATATTGGCTAATTAATGGAAATGATTCTGATGGATAATGTTTTCTTGTTTGATTGGAGTAGTTGTGCTGTGCATGGGCAGTGGTGACCGGTGGTTTGATTGATCATTTGCTGATTCTGTTTTACGTTTTGGAAAGCTAATTTAGGGTAAGTTTTACCTTGTTCTGCGGTTTTTATTTATGGAATATGTTTGCAGATGAATTGTTTTCCCTTTTGTTATTTTGAGTTTTGTGGCCGCGGTATCCCTTTTTCATAGTGGTGGAAATGCTTCTCTGTTTTTGATTGCTGTAACTTCAAGTTTGGAGATGGATTCTAGACGGAATTAGGGCTTTTCTGCAGTTGTAGCAGATATGAGTGTTGTTCTCTCTTGCACATTGAGTTTTAGGGGATGCATGAACTAGCATTTTAGAATTGAAGAAAATATTTTCCTTCTTGATATGATCATACGCTAGCTTTGTAATATGTTTGTGCACACGTGTACATTCGGAAGGTGATGTAAATTGAGAAGCTTGACGCGTGGCTTTAACCTTAAATAGAATGATAATGGGAATCCTTGAATGATCAAGTACAAATAGAATGACGATTACATTGTTAGTCGTTTGATTATAATCTTGACATAATGAGGATACTTAATTGTTGATTGAAGAATAGTGAAATGATTGAGGAGTTTTGGTCATAGGAGGGGAGGTAGATAATTAAAATGAGGTGATGATTAACTTGCTTTGAGACTCATTGCCCGTTACGAAGTATATGAGTGTGAATTGGTCATCTTTTATTATCATTAATAACTATAATTACCCCATACTCATTTCCATTGAAGAATTTTGAACCAAGCTCCCCCTTAATATTCTGCAAGTGCAGAGGACTTAGATTCTGTTGCATCCCTGCTGCAGAAAGTTTTTTAATATTAGTCCTCATTGGTGGTTTTTTCTTTGAAGAATATAATCAGCATTTTTGTCAATTTCCACTCTCAATTGTTTGGCCTATTTGATTTCTTTGGAAACTCATTCCCACAGAATATTAAGCTAATATAGTTTTTATATTAGTACACATGAATCGGAACTTAGATTCTGTAGGATCATTGGTGAGAGATATCTTTGTTTGTTAATGTTAGTATTCTAAAGTGTCTGAAAACAGAATCGACGTTTCTGTTTTGGCATATTTGACTTTTTTGGAAACTCCATTCCCCACAGCACATCATGCCCTAAAAGATTTAGGGGTCGTACTCAATCATTGATCTTTGCCAAATAATTGAGATGAATGCATCGTACACTCCTCAAAATCTGCATTCGTTCCATTCAGCTGTCATATATCCATCCACCTAGATATCAAATGTCAACCATACTCCAATAACCAATTCCACCCATTCCTCAAAATCAGCTGTCATTTATGAATCACATAAAAGCCCCCTTTTTTCTCTTTTTTCTGATGAGATGCTTCCTTATAATCATGAGTGGTAAAACTTGGGGAGGATTAAGTAACGACATCTGTGTTAAAGGTAGTGGTGGGTCGAATAGCTGATGACATCTTTCCATTTTTAGTTCATCACTCGTCATATAGATTTTTAGGTGGGATAGTATTAAATATTGTCACTCACTACATGGGTTTGCCTCACAGATGTGTGTAAAAGTTTGGATATGTGATTCTACTTATCTTTTCACTCTGCCGGTCTGCCCCATCTTCGCTTAGCTCTTTAATTTTTGATTTGTTTTGTGTTGTTTAGTTACTAATACTTGTTTTAACGAATATACTTTTCCTTGTATTCTTTGCATTTGAATCCACTGGAAAACATCTTATTATTCTTCATTTCCACTGACACTGACACTAGTAATTGTTTTGATTTGGCAGGTAATGGAGATACCATTGCTGAAATCGCTTCTCAAAAATATCAGTCGTCTTTTGGAGTTATCATCTTGTGAAAGCATATCATGCGAACTAGTGAAGAATCATCATCAGAAGATTGAAGAGATACTGAAGTTATTAAAACAAGTTCTTGATGCCATTGTTGATACTGAAATTGCTTCAGTTGAGATGCTTCAAAATGAATTTGCAGGACTCCACCAATCTGTAGATGAATTGACAGAGATATTCGAAAATTGGCAACCACTAATGAGTAAACTTTACTTTGTATGTTATTCAAACCATTGACTTTAGTAGTTAACATGTAACAAAGGGTGGGGGAAATTTATGGAGGTGAAGGGAGGAATTTTCCGTTTAGTCTTCTCAATAAATCTTTAACACTCTTAGCTTGCTTATAATGCCTCATTACATATTAGGTTCATTCTGGCTAATATTTGCTTGATTACCCAGGTTTTACAAGTTGAATCACTTAGAGCGAAGATTGAAACTCATGGCGAGGAAAGCCTCGAGTTACTGAAATCTCATCAATTCGTACCTGATGAACTCATCGTTGCATCTATTGAGGTAATAACTGATTGTTTTCTTATACTGTTGAAAAAACATTTACTATTAGAAATGAAGTATGGTGTGGTTATTAATTCCGTCTCTTTCTGTGTACAGAAAATCAAGCATATGCGATCAGAACAAATATCACCCATAATCATTAATGCTATTAAGGATCACGAGGAGGGTAGTTCAGAGAGCCTGGAAAAGGTTGCTGATAAGTTGAACTTGAAATCAAACCAGGAACTTCTAATCGAGGCTGTGGCCCTTGAGAGACTTAAAGAAAATGCAGAACAAGCTGAGAAGTCTGCTGAAGTTGAGTGTATAGATCAAATGATTTCCCTGGTTTCCCACATGCACGATCGTCTTGTTATGAAGACACAATCCCAGACCCTTAATCCCGTTCCTATTCCTTCCGATTTTTGTTGCCCACTTTCACTCGAACTCATGTCTGATCCCGTTATCGTTGCATCTGGACAAACGTATGAACGGGCTTATATAAGGAAGTGGATAGATCTTGGACTCACTGTTTGCCCTAAGACAAAGCAAACTCTAGCACACACAAATCTTATTCCTAATTACACTGTCAAGGCGCTCATTGCACATTGGTGTGAAAAAAACAATGTGAAACTACCCAATCTAATAAAATCAACAATCCCAGATCAGCCTTCATCCCTTCTTGCAACTGCAGAGTCTGTCGATAGTTCTGAGCAGTCGTTAGGTGCCCCAGTAAAGAGTTCAATTTCGTCTAGTGCAGCACAAAGACTGTCAACATCTCCATATCATCCTCGTTCATTGTCTGAGGATTCTTTGATAGTAGCTGCTGTAAATGGAAGTACATTGGAGACTGAAAGAGTATCCACAGGAAGTTCTGAAGACAGATCAGGAGAGAGAAGATTGAAATCTGCTGATCGACTCATGATATCCTCATCACCGCTAGGCCACAACCGAACTAATTCAGCACCAGTCGCTCCTAATGTCTCACAAGAAACAGCAGTAGATGGCAATGAAGGGGCATCTCATGCTATTGAAAGCCCTGTACAAAGAGAGCCAGATTTTCGATCTAGGCCTGAGCCAAGATCTCGTGGCCAATCATTTTGGCGCAAACCATCGGGTAGATTTGTTCCAAGAGTGGTTTCTTCTCTAACCGTTGAAATGAGGGCTGAACTTTTAGAAGTTGAAACGGAAGTCAAGAATCTGGTTGAGAATCTAAAGAGTAGTTCCATCGACGTGCAGATAGATGCCACCACACGAATCAGGTTACTAGCTAAGCATAGCATGGACAATCGCATTATAATAGCAAATTGTGGTGTTATCAGCTTGTTGGTTAATCTGCTACCTTCAACAGATTCAACAGTACAGGAGAATTCCGTTACTGCCCTTCTCAACCTATCAATCAACGATAACAACAAGTCCGCCATTGCAAACGCTGACGCAATCAATCCTCTTATTCACGTCCTTGAATTTGGTACCCCTGAGGCTAAGGAAAACGCTGCTGCTACTCTTTTTAGCCTCTCCGTGATTGAACAAAACAAGGTCTTGATCGGACGGTCAGGGGCAATCAAGCCTTTGGTTGATTTACTGGGGAATGGAACTCCGAGAGGCAAGAAAGATGCATCAACAGCTTTGTTCAACTTGTCACTTCATCATGAGAACAAGCCCCGCATTGTGCAATCAGGTGCTGTGAAACGCCTCGTGGAGTTAATGGACCCCGCTTTCGGAATGGTTGATAAAGCAGTCGCTGTTTTATCGAATCTCTCAACTATTCAAGAGGGAAGAGCTGCGATTGGTCAAGAAGGAGGGATCCCCATTTTGGTTGAAGTAGTCGAACTGGGGTCTGGAAGAGGCAAGGAAAATGCAGCAGCTGCTCTCCTGCAGTTGTGCACTAATAGCAATAGATTTTGCAATGTGGTGATTCAAGAAGGCGCTGTTCCCCCATTAGTTGCACTGTCTCAGTCGGGGACGCCAAGAGCCAGAGAAAAGGTAACTGAAGAGCCCATTTGGCTAAAGCTTATTTCATACATCCTAAACATCTTATAAGGTGTATTAAGGAGCTTATAAGTTCAGCGGCCAAATAGGCTCTAGATTGCTTTCTTTAGTAATTTGTTCATTTCGAAATTTATCTAACTTTTTATGCCCTTTTGGTGTGACAGGCTCAGCAACTTCTTAGCTACTTCAGAAGATATCGCCATGGGAATTCTGGCAGGGCTTGATTTTCCCTTGTGACAATTTTTGGTATGTATAGAAGTTTAATCCTACTCAGCATGTAAATTTTGTTGTACAAATAATTGATTCAAGATCTTGTCTTAGAGAAAGAAAGAAATTGATGTTTGATTTATTATAGGAAGAAAAAGTTGTAACTCTAATTTTCTGTGCTATATAGGTTTACATTTGGTTTGTATTGCTAAATTGTTATTGTTGTCTCTGAAATTCTACATGAGCTTAGGTTTACATTTCCAAGATGACTCTGAGACCAGATGGGTGTTCTTACCACTTGAATAACCGTAAAAACTTATATACAATATTCTACACATGAAATAGAACCTAATTAAGGTAAATTGGGGTAAAAATTTGTGGATCAACGCGTGTTAAACTTAATTGAAACATATTTTCTCGCTCCTAAGTATTGTGTTACTACGAGTTCAAAATATGATACATGAACAGTAAAAATAGCTTTGCTTTTTAGGTGAATTCACGTGTCAAAACTTTATGTAGCACAAATTGTCCTTGTAGTAGTAGAATATTTTTGGCCTTACGATTCGTAATTTTGTCCAAAAAAAAACAGTGTGGATCACTGTTCATGCAGTATTTTTGACCTTGTGGTAACTTTATTTTGGTTTTGTAGTTGCTTATTTATTTGTCTTGTAGAGTGAAACACTTGCTTGCTATTTACAATTTTTTTGAACAATTTAGATATAGGCTTATGACCTGCAAATTTATAGAAATCCTTCTGAATTAGACAAGATTTAAATGACATTCTTATGTGAGATAGAGCTTCAATTCTTACCTATTGACTAGTTCATTTGCATCCATGTCAAACAATTTTATATGAGACGGTCTCAGAAACGAGTGTTCATCTAATATGGAGTATTTGTTTAATCACATCAAAAATTTCTATTTTTATTCGGAGAGTCAATTAACATCAAAATATAATCGAATGCACAAATATTTCGACCAAACAAAATGCTTACCATATGTTCACTTTAACTGAACAAAATGCTTAGCGTATGACCTCTAGTTAAGATTTTAAAAGGTATCGTTGTCATTATCGTTCCATACATGTCTATTTATTTTTTACTAATGACATTTTCCATTCATTTGGACACATGTAACTAATCCTTTTTGTGCAAATTTTTTTAAATATTGCAATTTTGAAATCAAATATTGCAATTATGGTAAAAACAAAATTTATTTTCAATTTAAGCATAGTTCTATGTACAACCCGCGACTATTTAAGAGTTATGTTTTCAAGGTGCGACTATTAAATTGATTAATTTAAAAAATGAAAAAGAAAAAAAATTATATTTTCAATTTTGTCTTTTAGTAAAGTTATATCTGATGATAGGTGCGACTATTTAAGAGTTCTGTTTCTAAGATGGGGACTTACAACAATCAATCATATTGTCTTGGAAAAGTTATACAGAACATCAAATTATTCTAAAAAAGAATTCAATGAATGTCCTAAATTTCAAGTTGGAGTTCCCATACCTTTTTCCAAATATTAATTAATTCGACATAAATGATACTCCAGTTAGTTGAAGTGGTAAAATTACTATTATTAAGGTCAGTGAGTCACTTGGGGTAAAAATAACATAACTAGATAGTGGAGTAACAATTAATGGATTATATCTTAATAAATTATCTAAACTAAATCATGCAAATGATTATGGTCGTTGAAAGTAAAGAAATTAAATTAAAATTAGTAGAATAATAATACTAATAATTAAAATATTATATTCCATATTTTATATTAAAGTCGAAATAATACAATTATTAAATTATGATGTCCATCATTCTATTCTATGTATATTAAATAAACACAAAGTAACTAATAATTCTATTTTATAAATATAAAAATTTAATTAAAATTACAAAAAATTATCTGTGTGGAAGAGGAGAGGATAAGGCTGAATTTTTTTATTGTTAAACAAGCAGCAAAAAAAACGAGAGGATAAGATTGAAATTTTTGAGTGTTAAACAAGTAGCAAAATGTATTTGTGTGGAAGAGGAGAGGATACACCAACATATATCTGAGATGAGATGGTTAATTATAGGATGGAGTATACAATATATAGCACATAAGGAGAGTTAATATGAGTAGGTGGGAGTGATTTTATGAGTTGTCAAATCAACTTTTTTTTTGTGTGTCACGTATGATAGACAAAATTCTGACATAGTCAAATTTTCTTGAAAACTCACATGGGCCCTCATTCTCGCTTTTTTGTGTGGTCTTGTCACCTGACATAGTCGCACCTATCAGATAGAACTTTACTAAAAGACAAAATTGAAAATATTTTTTTTTTCTTTTTCATTTTTTAAATTAATCAATTTAATAGTAGCACCTTGAAAACAGAACTCTTAAATAGTCGCGGGTTGTACATAGAACTGCTTAAATTGAAAATAAATTTTGTTTTTACCATAATTGCAATATTTGATTTCAAAATTGCAATATTTAAATTTTTTTGCCCCTTTTCTGCCATTGCTTTCATGATTTTTAAACTAAATAAAATTGTATTATTTATTATTATCATTTTTAATATATAAATGATCGATTGTTGAAATTATGATATTAGCTGCTCCATCAATAATTTAGATACTGTTAGTGTCGTATGCTGTATTCTGGTTGTGGTGCACACACACACACATATATATATATATATTATAATATTGCAATAATTAAGACATACTACTAATATAAATAAAATAACGAGCCGCATTTGAAGACTTGCTAATATTCGATCAACTCAATTTCAATAATTGTTAAAGACTTTTTTCTTTCTTCCTCCTCCTCCTCGACACTTCTTTCTTATAGTATACAAAATATTACTCCCTCCTCCCGCAATTACTTACACATTTTCCTTTTCGAAACATCCCACAATAATTTTTATACCTATAAACTTCACTCTCACAATATCCTCAATTTTACACAAATGTCATTACTTTTTCTCCACACATACACAAAAGTCAACTCATTTATTTACTTTATACATAAAATTTTACAAAATTACCCCTTAAAACTACACTCATTATTACACTTTCTTAATATACATGTCTATCTACCCATGAAAATAATCTTGGAACGAAGGGAATACTTTTTTTTTAGTGAAATAACTAAAATTATCAAACTAATACTCCATCCATTTCACTACATATTACCTATACTTTTTTAGCACATATGATACAAGTCAATTTTACGGTGAAATCGATTCCCACAAATAGATACTCCAACATACAATGGAACGGGGGATAATATTTTTATTAAACAATTAACATTTAACATCATTAAAAAAAAACTGCAAGCCAATTTTATTGATTCACACGGGTCTTTGTTATTTATTATGACAAAAAATTTGTTAATTATCATGACAAAAAATTTGTTTGAAACAAATTTTTATATTATATATATGATCCGTGAACTTGTAGTCTCTCCACTATATAACTTTTTCGAGATCATTTTTTTTGGGACGAGTCTTTCTTTTAACTCGGGCTTTGAACTTGGCTTTTTCTAGTCTTGCATCAAAGTGGATGAGGTCAAAGTAGAAGTTCAAATAGATCTCATTTCTACGACTTCCTTTCTTGTGTCTAGTGTTGTTTAACGAATCGTGAGCTCCGACCTCGGTTTGACTCGTGCATTAAATGAATTGAGCTCTATTTGTTAGTCTCAATATTTATTTTTATTTTCATTAGGCTCGTTAACGAGTGTTGAAGTATACACACAAGAGCAGCCGTAAAGCATGCAAGCATGCAACACATGCATGCAACACATGCTAGCTAACACACTCACTATATACATACAAATTACATATAGAAGGGTAGTTACATATTTAACTAATGGTTGTTAGATAGAAGGTTCTAGAACATTGAGTCATCTATATATAGTGTACAACACACACATTATACTCTTTGAGTTGAAAATATACAAATTTAACATGGTATCATGAGATCCAATCTTTTCTCTTGATTTTGTTTTGTATTTTGCAAGATCTACCCTTCTTCTATCATTTTCTCCTATCCTCCTTCATATCTTCATATCTTCAAACCAATAACTGCCGTGTTCTTCGTGTAACAACCTTCATATCTTCATATCTTCAAACTTTGTAACTGCCGTGTTCTTCGTGTAACCAATTCATCTTCATCAATTTTTCGACTCCTCGATCCTCTATTCCGCGCACATTCCTCTGTTTCTTTCTGTTCTTCAGCTTAATCTTCATTCATGACTACTCAATCCAATTCCCCTTCTCTTCCTCGTTTCATTACACTCTCAATTCGTCTTGATAATGATAAATATCCGTTTTGGCGTAATCAAGTGCTTGCTTCAGTCCGAGCTCACTGCTTTGAAGATGTGCTCCTATGCACAGCTGTTCCGACGGATCCGACTACATCTCCATCGGATTCGATCTCTTGGCAGAGAAAGGATCAGTTCTTACTCAGTTGGCTTCTGAGCTCAGTTTCTGAGACCATGCTTGGTCATGTTAGTAGATGTGAGCACTCATTCCAGTTGTGGTTGGTATTTGAATTACTGTTTCAATCGCAATCCAGTGCCAAGGCTATGATCCTTCGATTACAGCTTCAGACAGTGAAGAAAGGTGATTTGAGCATTGATGCATTCATACTAAAGATGAGATCCATTGCAGATGACTTATTTCATGCTGGCCAATCCATCACAGATGCTGAACTAGTACTGTATATACTTGGAGGTCTTGGTGCTGATTTTGATGCAGTGGTTGTATCCCTCACCACTCGAGGCATCATTCCCTCTCTGCCTGAAGTTCAATCTATTCTGCAAGCTTATGAGGTGCGCTTACTCAATCATAGCACACACTCCATCCAAATCCAAGGAGGTAACATCTCATCTACTCCTCCTTCTGCTCATGCTGTTTCTAGAGATAATAGAGATAATAGAAATACTGGGAAAGGCAGGGTGTACACCAAACCTAAGGTGGTTTGTCAATTGTGTGGTCGCAAGTTTCATGTTGCAGCCAAATGCTATAAGCGCTTTGATCAGTCTTTCTCTGGTCTTGAGAATTCTATGTCCAGGACATTCCCTACCAACTCATCTCACTCTATATCATCTCCCCGTCCACCTCTCACTACTCCATTTCAAGCTCATCTCACTCATCATCAGCCTACATACTCTCACTATCCATCTGCTCCTAACCTTGCTCTTACTGGTCATATGGATCAAGGAGCTTCCACTTCTGCCACACAACCTGCTCCCTCTCATTCTCCCTGGTATGTTGATAGTGGAGCTACTCATCATGTAACTTCACAGCTTGCTAATCTTCACATCAACTCTCCATACCAAGGTATGGACTCTTTAATTGTTGGAAATGGCACCTCCACTCCTATATTACACACAGGATCCTTTAATCTTCCTGTGCATGATGGTTATGTTGCAATGAATAATGTCTTACATGTCCCAGCAATTACTAAAAATCTCATTAGCATATCTCAGTTTCTTAAAGACAATGATGTTGTTATTGAATTCTATGCTGACTGTTGCCTTGTCAAGGATATGAAGTCTCACAAGATTCTGTTGAGAGGGGTGCTTAAAGATGGACTTTACATGCTGGATTTTGGATGCTTGAAGTCATGTAGAGCTGCTCCTACTAGTATTGTCAATAAATCTAGTCATTTGACTGCTGTTGTAAATAATGCTAAGTCCAATAGTAGTGCCTTATCTGAGAATAAATGGAAGTTGTGGCATTGTAGATTAGGACACCCTAATGATTCAACTCTCTCTACTGTTTTGAGGAGGTTGAACATTCCTTGCATGAAATCTCATTCTAGTTTCTGTGATGAATGTAAGATTGGGAAAATGCACTTAAAACACTTCTCTTCTGTTGTGCATCATACTGTGTCTCCTTTTGAATTGATTCATATGGATGTTTGGGGGCCTGCATCTTCCGTTTCCATAAAAGGATACAAATACTACTTGTCTATAGTTGATGACTATACAAGATTTGTGTGGATATTTCCCTTAATGGCAAAGTCTGAAGTGGTGTCAGTGTTTACTCAGTTTATGAATACTGTTGAGAGGTTGTTTGGTAAGCCCATCAAGGCACTTCAACATGATATGGGATCTGAGTTTCTGCCTGTGGCAAAATTGGTTAAACCACTTGGGATACAAGTAAGACTATCATGTGCTTATACTCATCCTCAGAATGGATTGGTGGAAAGGAAGCATCAACATATTACAGAATTTGGATTGGCTATGCTTGCTCTCTAAACTAAATATGGCCTTCTGGTGGCATGCCGTGTCTACTGCAGTGCATCTAATCAACATGCTTCCATCTCCTGTCACAAATCACACATCTCCATTTCAGCTACTTCATAACAAAGCACCTGATTATCTATCACTTAGGGTTTTTGGGTGTGCTTGTTTCCCTTTTCTTAGGCCTTACAATACATCTAAGCTACAGTTCAGGAGCTCAAAGTGCATTTTTCTGGGCTACAACTCTGATCACAAAGGATACAAGTGCCTTCATGAGTCTGGCAAGATCTTTGTATCAGCATCTGTTCAATTCAATGAAGAGGAATTTCCTTCATTCACACTCTCCAAACCATCTTCAGTCACTTCTTCTCCTATTTTCTCTGCTCAACTGCCTGAGCCTATCATCACCATTCCCACTCCATCATACACTCCCTCCTCCTCTGATCATGAGCTCTCCCCTCACACTTCCCCTCATTCTACCTCTAGCTCATCAAGATATATGCTTCCTTCCATTCCAGCTCTCCCCTCTCCTCCTCAACTATCCATCACCTCATCTCCTCCTATTCACACATCTCACCCCATGCAAACAAGGTCCAAATCTGGAATTTATAAACCCAAGGCACTTCTCTCCATCACCCCTATCCATGAACCAACTTCTGTTACTGAAGCCAGCAAAAGCCCAGAATGGAGACAGGCTATGCAACTTGAATATGATGCCTTGATACAGAATGGCACCTGAAGTCTAGTTCCCCCATCATCTGACATTCATCCTATCACCACTAAATGGTTGTTCAGAGTAAAGTATAACAAGGATGGCACTGTTGAAAGATATAAAGCCAGATTGGTGGCAAGGGGTTTTCAGCAACAAGCAGGAGTTGATTTCTTCAGCACTTTTAGCCCAGTGATCAAACCAGTAACTCTGCGCATTGTGTTCACTCTTGCTGTTTCCAAAGGATGGTCAATTCAACAAGTTGATATTAACAATGCATTTCTCAAAGGGGTACTTCATGAAACAGTTTACATTGCTCAGCCTGAGGGTTTTGTTCACTCTCATCATCCCAAAGGCTTGGTATGACACTCTCAAGGCCTTCTTGATTCAGCAGGGATTCACTCATTCCAATTCTGATAACTGCCTATTCCATAGACTCTTACATGGACAACTCACTTTATTGTTGGTCTATGTGGATGACATCTTGATCACTGGTGATAACTCCACTCTTATACAGTAGCTCATTGATACACTTCACTCTCAGTTTTCTCTCAAACACTTGGGGGGAAATCAACTACTTCTTGGGCATTGAAGCTCACTCTACACACTCTCTTATCAAACTTGCACAATCCAAATATGCCAGTGATATCATCTCTAAAGCTCATCTCACTGATTCCAAACCATGTCCCACTCCCATATGTCCATCATCCAAACTCTCCCTTGCTGACAGCCCTTTGTTTGACAATCCTACTCTATATCGCAGCATAGTTGGAGCCCTTCAGTACCTCACCCTTACCAGACCAGATATATCCTTTTCTGTGAACAAACTATCCCAATTCTTGCAAAATCCATCACAAAATCATTGGAAAGCTTGCAAGAGAGTACTTAGATATCTTAAAGGCTCTTTATCTCATGGCATCACTTTTTCTCCTATTTCTGATTTCAGGTTGCAAGGTTTTGTGGATGCAGATTATGCCTCAAGCATTGATGATAGGCGCAGCACTTCTGGATTCTGCATCACTCTTGGTCACAATTTAATCTCATGGAGCTCACGAAAGCAAAATGTAGTTGCTCGCAGTAGCACTAAGGCTGAGTACATAGCTCTTGCTCTTGCCACTACAGACCTCATGTGGATTACAAGTCTTTGCAAAGAGATTCACATCCCAATCTCTACTCCTAGCTTACTTTGGTGTGACAATCAAGGGGCCATTACATTAGCCTTCAGCCCAACCTTCCATTCACGCACCAAACACATTGAAGTCGATGTCCATTTCCTCAGAGAAAAAGTTCAAACTGGTGTCCTCGACATTAGGTTCATCACATCAGAAGACCAACCTGCGGATCTACTTACAAAGCCGATTGCTCCAGCACGTTTTGCTCATCTTCTGTCCTGGTTCAAACTCATGTAGCAATGGTGGCTTCTCTTCTTTCGGGGCATGTTGAAGTATACACACAAGAGCAGCCGTAAAGCATGCAAGCATGCAACACATGCTAGCTAACACACTCACTATATACATACAAATTACATATAGAAGGGTAGTTACATATTTAACTAATGGTTGTTAGATAGAAGGCTCTAGAACATTGAGTCATCTATATATAGTGTACAACACACACATTATACTCTTTGAGTTGAAAATATACAAATTTAACAACGAGCCGAACTCGTTTTTTAGCTCGTCAATATTATCGAGTCGAGCCGAACTCGAGCTTTTTAAGTAATCGACTCTACTTGTGCTTTTACACGGGCTAGAAAAAAAGGACTATGTCCAGTCTTTTTATCGATTCGAATCATATTTTAAAATAAAATACTTACGGAGCTTCGTTTCATACGTGTCTAAATGATTGATGAGGTTTTATTACAGCCGTCAGCCGGCCATTTGGTATGAAGTTCCAAGTCCCACCGTTTTCTTTGTTGTTTCTCTTCTTCCACCCACTAATACTTTACAATATCTCTACTTCAATAACAACAAAAACCCACTAAACTATTCAATTTAATCACATAATCTAATCTAAATCCCATCACTATTACAGTATTACTAAATTAATCTACATCCCAAATCTTATGCCTTTTCATATTCCCAATATTTCTGCCTCTCTCTTAGTTCTAGAGGAAAGAGAAACTCAACTTTTTTGTTTTTGGGGCAGAGATTAAAGATCTTAAAAAAAAAGGGGCATTTATTTTGGTGGGTTGAAATATGGTTGGAATTTTCTCAAGATTTTCTGTTAAGGGTAGCCATCGCCGTACTCAAAGTTCTCTTGTAAGCTCTCTTTCTCTCTTTGTTTGTAAATTTTAGAGTTGTTTGTTAAGTCAAGTTTGTAAAATTTGAAAATTTCTTGGTTTTTTGTATGAAATACTATGCATATGTATTTTGGCAGGGGAGGTGTTATTGTTTCCGAACTGCTGTCTGAAACGATTTTGATTTTTTTTTAGTTGGAAATTGAGTATGAGTAGTTCCGCGAGTCGGTTGTACTTATACCCTTGTGTTTTCGTACTTTCTTGTTAGTAGATTTCACTTTTGAGTTGTCATTTCTGCAGTTAGATTGAAGACAGATTTGCAGATACACACAATTTTATTTTATTTTGAATAAAATGACGAAAATACCCCTGATTTGTTTGTCGGTGATCCTAATTAAAATGACGAAAATACCCCCATTTTGCTTGCGAATTTGTCCCTTTTTTATGACAATTTAAAAAAAAAAACCGTGGAAAGGTGTTAATTGTAATCATTACTCAACTAACTAGGAATGTCAATTGGACGGGATCCACTGAATTATTACTAATATATTTTTATTATGTTAATGCATTACACAATTATATTATAGTTGAATTATTTAACGCTTAGAAGAAAAAACTTTCATCCATCTTGTGTATAGAGTCATTTGTCGTTGCCTCTTGAGCATGGGTATTTTTTGTCCGACTAGCTGTCGTCGTCTCTTGTTCTCTCATGTCTAGAGAAAAAAACAAATATGAAAAAAGAAACGGGGATGGGGACAGTTTTTTCCCGTTCACTTGATCTTCGTGAGTCGAGTCAATAAGCACTTGTATCTAACTTGTTTATGCTTCATTTTGTTGGTATAGGATGAAAGGGAAGCATCTCCGCCTACAACCACCACTATATTAGCGACGACAGCTTCGTCTGCTGCCACCCATGGGATTGATGTAACGGGTGCGTTTAAGGCAGTCGAGCATCCGACTGAGCCTCTCGACAATGATCAACCTATCCAGTGTCCATTGCCTGAGCCTTCAGTTCATAATGTAAGTTTGAATCTCTACCATTAATTTAAACTAATTAAGTTATTGAGAGATGAACTTTGGGCACAAGATCAACCTCCATTTATTTTAATGATATTATATATTATGCCTATTTTACTTTACTGATGTTGCATAATGTATTATGGTTATGGTGAACGTGGTGTTAGTCGCGTAAGTTACCTCTATTTTTTCGTTACTTTCACGAACTGAAAAGAGTTTCGTAATTTTCAAAATTTTGATATATTAATAGCCCGGTAACTGGTTGTAGGAGGTGAAACATCTAGTTGACCTATCAGATTTTGCCACATGAACAAATTAGACGTCAGTGTCAACCAGATGTTTCACCTCCTACAGCCCGACTAAAATGTTGAACAATTGAAAGTTATTGAAATAGAGGTAACTTACGGGACTAAAAAAATTGTAGACGATTAATTTAAGTAGAAGCATTTGATGTTTTGTATATGTGAAGGATGGACGAATATGGAAGGAACGAGTGTCTTCAGTTGGACAAACGAGGGCTGAAACACGAGCGATGCAAGAACGCGCCGCGGAGATTCCCAGACCAAAACATCGGCCTCCAAACCGACTTATTCTGCCATCAATCAGTGCCCCGGAACACAACATCCTTAAACTGCTCGAAGAATGTCATGAATCTGGAATGGTCTTCAATAGTTGATCACACCACACATGTTATTCTGTATTATAGTAAATCTTTTGAAATCTCATGGTCAATATTGGTGAATTCAGACAATCTTCTTTTGCAGCTTCATTCTATATATGCTTCTGTCTCTATCATTGGGTACGTACTCCATATTGAACCTAGTGTTTTTCTTTTAAGGATTGAACCGGTCAAGATATGCAAATCATCAAAATACGAAAGTAATTGTTGAATATGAAATTATGTATGAAACTATTAGTAATTTAATTTGGATATTTACTTATTTACTATGTACCTTTATGTTATTATTTGATATTTTAATATTAAGACTACCAAACCACAAAAAAAAAAAAAAAAGTCGAACCGTCTAAAACCACATGATCAATTTCACTCGACAAATCACAATAAAATTTGATAATTAATTGAGCGGTATATAATTTTGTAAATAAAAAAGAAGGCAAAACCGCACATAATCCCCCCTAATTTTTATTGTAAAAAGAGTAGAAAATCCGCGGGACGAATCCGGGTTGAAATCGGGCCAAATGAACATTCTCATAAAATTCGTGCAAGACAAACATAAAAAATTGATTTCAGATCTGTGTTAATATAAGGAAAAATGTGTGCTACAGTAACACATATTTACCCTTATAATAATACAAACCTTAAAACGAGTTTTTCTATTTGTTTTGTGTGAATTTTTTAAACAAATATGTTTAACCCGATTTTAACCTTTTCTTTTAAAAAAAAAAAATCTAAATTGTGTTAATATTGCTAACCTTTTCTTTTAAAAAAAAAATAATCTAAATTGTGTTAATATTGCTATTGTACTACTACTTTTACTTAGAGAGTGTAGAGATGGCAATAGGACGCGTCCAAATTCGGATCCACATTGAACCCGTCTAACATGGATCAAGTATAGATCTGGTTAAATGGGTAAGGGACGGGTCACGATTTTTTGCCAAACCCGTCCTGCCAACCCGAATCAGGACCTACTATATATAAATATAGTACTAATATTTAATATATATATATATATTGTTGGAATTAATGGGAATTAATTGGGTTTTGACACCCTGATCTAATTTAATTAATTAGACAGACTAAACGTTAATTAAAAAATAATTGAACGTGACATAGTCGATCTACTCGCGGAGTAGATGAACGTGGTATATTTAATATCTCAAAAGTTAAGGTGAGTGAGGAATTAATTGTTGAAGTTGAAGAGTTTTAACTTGGAAGTTTGAGAATGTGGGAAATTGTCTCACATAGGAAACCCACAAAACATTTATGATGTATAAAAGTATTGAAGTAGCTTGGTAGTTCAACTATCTAAAAGAGGTACACTCCTCTAAGAGCCACATGCGCCCGTCCGTCTGGCCGGTTCCCTACGCAGCAGAACAGAATATATTTATTTAATGGTTAATTAATTAATTAAAACTAATTTTGGCTTATTGTCGCCTTTGGTTCTCAGGCCGATCTCGGATAATCCGACGGTTGAAATCAAATCTTTAGGGCTTGATCTGAATAAAATTGAAAAATTAAAAGCCTTGAATTGAAACGGAATGTCATTTTCGAATTGGCATAGTTTTGGGCCTTTTGATTGAATTTTGGTTGTATACCATTAATTCATAATTGGTTGGATCTCAGGCTGTCAACAAAATTTAATCAATTTAATTGATTAATTTTGGCCCCAAGGAAGGAGTATCAAATTATATTTGATATGGGATCAAATATTTGTGCTTGAGAGCATAAATTTGTTTTGAATTTAGTTCAAAAGATTCTGACTAGTGTAATTTGATCAAAAATTACGATTGAGTCACGGGTGACAATAAAAACACACTTGAAATCGAATTTAATTTTGGTATGTTGATTAAAGATTAAATTAATTTTGAAGTTGAAAATAATTCCAATAAAAGAAAAATAAAAGCTCGATTTTTTAAATGTATCGAGGATGTGTCCAAATTTGATGAATAAGAGAAATTCACAAATAAAGTGGCAAGCAACTCGAATGTGGGGATATGCATCTCCTCACATGGATACATTCAAATGTGAGGGAGAGAGGTCTCCGTCGACATGTTTGAATGAAAAGGGTAGCTAAGGTGTGACCTTAAAGCTAAATATGGAAAAACCTAAATTGGTTGAATTCAGTGGAATGTTTTCCACATGTAATGTGGATTTGTTCATCTTGAAAAATCACATTCGAGTAAAAGCTCCACACGAGGAGGGAAAAAGTACTTTATTGATGATTGTACACGATTCTGCTACGTTTATCCTTTAAAAAGTAAAGACGAAGCTATAAAAGCTTTTAAACGTTACAAAACTGAAGTAGAGAATCAATTGAACACTCGAATTAAATCAATTCGTAATGATAGAGGTGGAGAGTACGTAGCTCCGTTTGAACAATTATGTATTGAATCAGGGATTATACATCAAACGACAGCCCCTTACTCACCTCAGTCTAATGGTGTTGCGGAAAGGAAAAACCGAACACTAAAGGAGATGATGAACGCAATGTTAATCAGCTCTGGTCTACCTCAGAACTTGTGGGGGGAAGCTATTCTGTCGGCTAACCACATTCTGAATAAGATTCCTCATAAAACTAAGGATCAAACTCCTTATGAAATATGTAGGAAACGAAAACCTTCATACAAATACCTCAAAGTGTGGGGGTGTTTGGCTAAGGTTGACGTACCGCTTCCTAAACAAGTTAAGATCGGCCCTAAAACCGTCGATTGTATCTTTATAGGATATGCTTCAAACAGTAGTGCCTATCGATTTCTGATTCACAAATCCGAAGTACCGGATATGACAGAAGGCACTACAATTGAGTCAAGGAACGCAGTATTCTTTGAAAACGTTTTTCTCCTTAAGGAAAAAGAGAAAGTGAGTTCGAATAAAAGAACTCTCGAAGCAACAAACGACACTGTTAGTCCTTCCACTCAAGAGAGTGAAGAACCGAGACGCAGTAAGAGAGCTAGAATTGATAAAGATTTTGGTTCAGACTTCATTACTTATGTTTTGGAGGAAGAAGAACCTAAAACTATCAAAGAAGCTATGGCAAGACCAGATGCACACCTCTGGAAAGAAGCCATAAAAAGTGAATATGAGTCTATTCTCTTAAACCACACATGGGAGTTGGTCGACCTCCCCAAAGGTTGTAAGCCCTTATGATGCAAATGGATCCTTAGAAGTAAGTACAAAGCTCGTCTTGTTGCAAAGGGGTTTAAACAAAAGGAAGGGTATGATTTCTTCGATACATACTCACCAGTGACGAGGATCACCTCCATTCGGATGTTAGTCGCTATTGCTACTTTGCACAATCTCGAAATACACCAAATGGACGTTAAGACGGCGTTTCTTAATGGTGAGATGGATGCTGAAATATACATGGATCAACCTGAAGGATATGTTGCTCCTGGAAACGAGAAAAAGGTGTGCAAACTCGTTCGATCACTGTATGGACTTAAGCAAGCTCCTAAACAGTGGCATTTGAAATTTGACAATACAGTGTTGTCAAATGGGTTTCGAATTAACGAATGCGATAAGTGTGTGTATGTGAAGGATACACCTAATGGATTTGTTATTGTGTGCTTATATGTCGATGACATGTTAATCATGAGTAACAATCACAATATCATCGTTAATACAAAGAACATGTTAAGTAGAAACTTTGACATGAAAGACATGGGATTAGCAGATGTGATTCTTGGAATCAAGATAGAGAAAATGTCCAATGGAATTTCCTTGACACAATCTCACTATGTGGAGAAGGTACTAAAGCAATTTAAAGCCTTTGACGATCCACCTGCTAAGACACCTTTGGAACTCAATGTTCACTTGAAAAAGAATAGAGGAGAACCAGTGGCTCAACTGGAATATGCAAGGATTATTGGAAGTGTGATGTACATCACGAACTGTACACGCCCTGATCTTGCATGCTCAGTAAACAAGTTGAGTCAATACACGAACAATCCAAGTCATGAGCACTGGAAAGCATTGAAAAGGGTATTAAGATACTTGAAGTACACCCTCGATTATGAGTTTCACTACACAAGACATCCAGCTGTGATCGAAGGATACAGTGATGCAAATTGGATATCAGACACTAAAGACTCGTTATCCACTAGTGGATATGTATTCACTATTGGAGGAGCAGCAGTGTCGTGGAGGTCCAAGAAATAAACGTGTATTGCCCGTTCCACAATGGAATCAGAATTTATCGCTTTAGACCTAGCCGCTGCAGAGGCTGAATGGTTGCGTAACTTTCTGGAAGATATTCCATGTTGAAAAAAGTCGGTACCTTCGGTGACGGTACACTGTGACAGTCAAGCTGCCATTGGGAGAGCTACGAATGTCATGTACAACGGAAAGTCGAGACACATACGTCGTCGACACAACTCCGTTAGAGAATTGATCTCCACTGGAGTAATGTCCATTGATTATGTCAATACAAAGGACAATATAACGGATCCGCTCACGAAGAGCATAAACCGAGATCAATTGAACAAGCTGGTAGAAGGAATGGGTCTAAAACCCACAAGAAAAACCAAAGCAGTGGTAACCCAACCATGATGACTGGAGATCCTAAGAACTTGGTTCAATGGGAAAACGAAGCTGTGGAAGTTAGTGATAAAACACTTGAAAAATACGACTATTCCTGACAGCACTATCTCAAGTGTTAACGACCCGTAAGATGTGGTAAAGGCTGAGTCTTCGACTCTTAATGATTCCTAGAGTATAACGGGATACTCGAAAGGAAGTTACCTATATAAATGAGAAGTGAGGGCCGCTTCGACCAAACATTTATGAATACAAAGGACGTCCATGGCCAAAACGGACAAAAACGTGAGAACGTTACAAAGACGAGATTGAAGTGTGCTGACACTGTTGACTAGGTATACACTATGGAGGAGTAGTTCAAGGCATCGCGTCCACTAAGCCGCCGGTATATCCGATAGTGTTTGGCTACGGAAAGTTCAAGGCCAAAAACCACTTATCCGGACGCACGGAGATCTTACTCGAACTGAACACTGAGTTTGATGTTGTATAGATACGATTTTCACTCATGTGGGGGATTGTTGGAATTAATGGGAATTAATTGGGTTTTGACACCCTGATCTAATTTAATTAATTAGACGGACTAAACGTTAATTAAGAAATAATTGAACGTGACATAGTCGATCTACTCACGGAGTAGATGAACGTGGTATATTTAATATCTCAAAATCGAGTTAAGATGAGTGAGAAATTAATTATAGAAGTTGAAAAGTTTCAACTTGGAAGTTTGAGAATGTGGGAAATTGTCCCACATAAGAAACCCACAAAACATTTATGATGTATAAAGGTATTGAAGTAGCTTAGTAGTTCAACTATCTAAAAGAGGTACACTCCTCTAAGAGCCACACGCGCGCGTGAGCGCGCCCGCCCGTCCGGCCGGCTCGGCTTCGGCTTCGGCTTCGACTTCGACTTCGGCAATTGGTCCTTTGGGGCCCGCCTATCTTTTTGCAGACCCAAAAACTCCGAAAGCCCAACTCAGGAATGGGCTCGGCCCATTCGAATTACTTCAAGAATGTTCCAGAATTATCTGGAAGTCTCAAACTTGGTCTTCAAGATTCGGTCTTCAAGACTTATCCACGTGCGAGATATTTTCTCAACCGCTGCGATATTCTCGCAATATATTCCCAAGAATCGGGCCTGGCCCACGCGTTTTTCCGACAGCCCTCCTAGGGTTTTTTCTGCCTATAAATATCAGACTCTTCCTTCATAAATCCTTACGCTGAAATTCGCCCCTCTACCCTTCTACTCTCCTCTCGTCCCTACGCAGTGTGTTGAGCTCCCGAAAGCCTTACACTGTTCTTTCTTGTGCCGGATTTATATCCGAGAGTGTTCAGTTCGTACTAAGTACGTTCGCTGAGGCTTCTTATACAGTGGTGCTACTGTGTAAGAAGTAAAAGTCGTTTTACCTTTGGGAACGGAACGCCGTAACAGTCGAGCACTATCCTGGGCGTATTCTGTTCTGCGGGAAAAGGGTTTCCCTTGACTCGACTTATTTGTGTTATCATATTTGTTATCTGAAATCTTCAATATTGCAGGTTGTAGTTTACACGGCGTAAGCAGCTTCCAACATATATATATACACTGACGGACCTACCTTATGCCCAAGGGGGCCCGCGGGCCCCCCACTAATTTTATAAATTTGTTAGGGGTATTTTGGTAATTTCACACATATTAAAATTAATACCCTGTTTTATAATTATTTGTACATTTCTGATATAAAAATAATCCATAAAATTAATATATATCCGAACATCATTTTATTTTAAAATCGTCACTTATTTTGGGTCTAGAGGGAGTATTAACTTGTACCAAAACATAGCAAAAGTCAACTTATCCGATCAATTTAATTTAATGAAATGTGACATATTGACAATTTTATAATGTGGAATTTTAATGAAAATAATGAGTACATATTTTTTTTTTAATAATAATATTAATCGGGTATGTTTCCATTTTTATAAACTTAAACGCATATTAATGTACTAGATAACTCCCCGCGTATTACGCGGTATATTGATAAAAGTTAATACTCAAAATAGTATAACTCATATTTTAAAGGTACACTTATAAAATTTTATATAAAGATTTAAAAGATTATAATGTAATTGGAAAATTAATAGGTGGAATGTATTGAATAATTAATGTAATTTAGAAATTAAGTGATTAATAGATAAAAAATATTGAATAACATGTAATTATAAATTAAGTAAGGAAAGTATATATGCTTAAAATATTACTGCAGACGTGGTTTCATAATAAATAACAAAATTACACGTGTAACTCGATTTTTGATAAAATGACACGTAGGCCAAAGCTCTCACAAGACGACACATCATCATTTAAAAACTCCCTATTAGTATTATAGGGGATATATATTTGTAAAAAAAATTTATATGTAGTTTTTTAATGAGAAATTATCAATTTTGGTCACCCAAGTTTACCTCTTTTCATATTTGGTCATCCACATTTAGTCATTATCAAAATTGATCACCCACTTATAATATTCTATCAAAATTGATCACTCTGTTAGTCAATCTGTTATTGACTAAAGGAGAAAGAGTTTTGAGCCTGAAATTTCTCAAAATCTATGTTAAAAAAATCTCATGCATCTTCCAGAACTTGTATTTATCTAATTGGTCAGAAGGAATTCGAATGCATCTTCTAGAACGTGATTTATTTTACAGATAATCAGGAGATGAGAAACTTATTTCAATTCATTTCAAATGTCCAATTGTTTGTCTAACATTTCAAAAATATGCATAAAAATATTTAGAATTGAAAATAAGTTTATGAAATTTTCTTGAATGGATAATTTTAGAAAATTATTTAAAATTAATCTTCACCACAAATTATGCTCCAATTTTCTTGAATGAAATAAAATAAGTTTCCATCCCCAATTATTATACAAATTCAATATTAAATCAAGAATTGGAAAACAGAGTACAATTGTTAAAAAAAAACAAAAATTTCATTCTATATCTTGAGTTTTTCATTTAGTGTAAAATAAAAAGTAAAAACTACAACAATGAGATGAATTCATAATTGAGTTAAATAACTATTAAAAACTCAGAAAAAAGTTGATTGAATCACGTTCTAGAAGATGCATGAGAATTCCTTACGACGGATAAATATAATGAGAATTGCTTTTAACCTATGAGATAAATATAATAAAATAATTTAGTCATAAAAAAACTTAAAACTTAAATTGAAATAATAAAAAATACATATGTAAATAGTAATTTTTGTGATTGACTCAGATTCTTCCATGGGTATTTCTTCATGCTCCTCCACTTGCTACTGGGTTTGTTTCATTAGTTCTCGAAGATGCATGAGAATTTTCTCCGTTAGTTAATGACATATTGACTAACAGAATGATCAATTTTGATAGAATATAATAAGTGGGTGATCAATTTTGATAGTGATTAAATGTGGGTGACCAAATATGAAAAGAGGTAAACTTGGGTGATCATAAGTGATATTTTTCCTTTAAGTGATATTTTCCCTTTTTTAATATAAAATAATATGAAAGACTATTTAAAATAATTATATATTTAATTTGAATTATGTAATATTAAAATAAAAATATTTTATATATTTCAATTAATTTAAAAATTATAAAAAGTGGAGCAGCCCGAGTATGAGTATAGCGGGTTGTGAAATCGGGCATACCCGTCCCGATGCCATCCGGGTGTGAGTATTGGGCCATTAATCGGGCCAATTGAGCCCGTTTCGTTAAACCCAGGAAATAATTCCTTTCTTTGGGAAAAAGCAAGAGAAGAAAAATAAACGAAATATTTAAATCAACATACACACTGAATTCATAAATCTTCACCGCTTCTCCCTCTCTCTGTGTGTAGAATTTCGTAGTCTGAGAACTACTGTTCGTCTTGATTGGCCGGCGGAAGGAATCCATGGCGGCTCTACAGTATCTGGAAACCTTGCGGAATGCGCATCCTGAGCTTTCCGAGTGGTACAGCTCGCTTTCAGATCTGTACCAGAACAAACAATGGCACCAGCTCAGCCTCAAGCTCGAACAATTCGTCGCTCTCGCTGTTTTCCAGGTAGGTACCACCAGACACTTACCTGCATCTGAATTATGTTTTAGATTTAATATGAATTGTTACTACTTTTTCATCTGAACAACATGAATTAGGTATTCCTTTTGTTTTGATTTGTATTATGTTGATTTATTGAAGTACTAAATTTGATTTCAGTAGTTACTTTACGAGTTTTGGGATTTAGGGTTTTATTAACTTTGATGTTTTCTCGGGATTGAATTTTTTTAATCAGGTACCTTCTCGTGGAATTCTTTATATTTCCTGAGTTAAAGAGATGAACATATAAGTAACCTGAAGTTTATTAGAAAGTTAGGAATTTTGGTATAACATTGGCAATTGCAGTATAAAAGTTTGGCTCTGGGGTCTGAAGAAGATTCCATTTTGTTATGAAATCGTATATTAGACTATTGTAGTTCGTCAACTTCTTTCCACAGGAATTATTAATGTTTCTAAAATCTTAGATGCAGAGTACCATACAGTTGCAACATTATTTGGGAGGTTTAGAAACCTGGACTTAGGACTCCATTCAGTTGACAAAGCAGGGGTAAACATGAATAAAATTACATATAAATCTAAGGGAGCCTTTGCTCAAGCTTCACTTTCGAACACTATATCTGCTGATAACCTCTGTCAATTCACTTAACCGATCCAATATGAGAGATGCAATGTCAGAAGATGTTGTCCCACTCTTTCCACGGAAATTTGGAGAACTTATTCTATGATACGATTTCTCGTTAGGCTTTCAAGACTCGTCATTTATGTTTTATTTATGATACTCTGCAGCTTTATTTGTCATGGTTGGAACCTCTTGCATTCTGTTTTGTTTCTGAAAGAGTGAAAGGTGTATGACTGAGTCCTTATATTGCTTAGGCTTCTAAACCATGTACCAATATAGCTAAGTAGCTAACTCATTTTAGTTGATTTTACTTTGTATTATTATAGAATATAGGTACTTTGCGTAGTACGGTAAGTAATTGAGTACTTATGATTGTGAATTTGTGACGGCGTTCATGGAATTTGTACGTTCTTGAATAGTTATTCTGCATGAAGTCTTGAGTGTACAGTCTAAAATATTTTGGTGTACAAAGATTATTTACTTTGACAAATCCTTTTGGTTCTTCTGCAATGACATATATAAGATATAATTTCCTTAGTCAAAATTTACCATTTCTCATTGAGCATAATTATGTTGCATAGTGAGGCTTAACTGTTTCACTTGAGGAATGCATAATGAGTGGTCTATAATATGAGACTATATAAATATATTATCTTAGGGAACTGAAGGTGTATATAAATCAAGTGATGGCGGAGACATTATTATTCAAGCCTGTTCGAATTTTATTGAATTTCCTAAAAAGTGTTATTTTTGTATTTAAATCTGGTTTTCATTATTAGTTGAGTTTTGCTTTAATCTAGCCTATGCTGAGAATTTATATTTAATTCATTCCCTTCTTTTTCTGTGATTCAGGCTGGGGATTCCCTAATCCAGCTCTACCACAATTTTATAACGGATTTTGAGACAAAGATCAACAATCTCAAGCTTGCTCATTTTGCTGTCATAGTTTCTCGCCAGTATTCAGAGAAAGAGGCTGCTATAGTTTATCTTGAAGGAGTGATTGAGAAGCTTCAAAATATTAGAGAAGCTCGGATAGAGGAGGCGATACTTTATATCAAAATGCAGATTGGTATATTTAAGCTTGAGCAGGGAGATCAAAAAGAGTGCAAGAAACTTTTAGACGAGGGAAAGAGTACACTTGACAGCATGACTGACATTGATCCATCTGTCTATGCCAACTACTATTGGGTTTCATCACAATATTATAAATCCCGTCAAGAATTTGCAGATTTCTACAGAAGTGCCCTCCTTTATCTAGCTTACACTTCGGTCGAGAGCCTGTCAGAATCTTTTAAGCTGGTATGCATGTTTTGTTCTATATTTTGTGTTTGATAATCCATTGCATTTTCTGATTATAATGAAGTTATGGATATTTCATATCTAATTATTGTTCATGGTATGCATAAGCTTTTTTTTGTGTGTGTGCGTGTGTGCTTAGTTGTACTGGGTTTTGATTTGGGTAACTAGCATAAAATATAATCATCATGTAATAGCATGGAGTTTTGCCTATAGAGATTGCAACATGAATTGGATCCAAGTCATGTTAGGTGTTTAAGATATGGATTCTTTTGAAGCCTACAGGTAATGACCGTAATGTTTGTTTAGGTTTTAAAAATCAGGTTTAGGATTTACAAATCTAAATCTGATTTTACTTCAGGATTTTGAAATCCGGTTTTATAAAATCAACACTACGACACCTATAAACCTACCAACAATTATCTCTCGTTACACTTTAATATATTTAAATCATAACCCACATCATCCAATCATTACAATCACACCTAACAACAATATAATAATACAACATCATTCAGTCTTGCACATTAATTTGACATAAAGTTCAATTCCACCCTACTCAAAATCCCAAAACAAGAACACACCTTACTATTTATAAGGATTTGAAAATCACCTAGATTTCCAAAATCGATTTTTACTTAATACCCAAAACAAACATCTCCTTATGGAACTCAAGCTTGGTTTGAGTGTAAAGAAAATGTCGGAAAGAGGTGCCAATTTATGTGGGAAAGACTCTGAACTAAATTAATTAATATGGAGGGTGGTGGAGAGTGTGTATTTCACTTGAAACAATTTCAAAGAAATCCCTCAGTGGTTGCAATGAGCATGTTCTTTATTAAGCATTCATTCTTTCTGCAGTCTTAATCTTCCCCTTCTGAGTATCTTCAGTGAATCATGTAGTCATAATTAACTAATTTGTTTATTTAATTGAAGATACTTGCTTTAATTTTTGAAACTGGAATGTATATGCTCTTTGTATTTTGGCCTTTTGCTCAATTTTAATGTACGGAGGTTTAAAATTGGATATTACCTTTAAGATATTAATTGAAGTGAGACTTGTCTTTCTTTATGATGCTTATTTATCTCTCTCTTTGTTGCCATGTTATACACAAATAATGTTGGTGATGGTTATTCACACTGACATTTTCGTATAATCTAATATAAATTTCAGGCTGTTTTCATTCAAAATGCATTTATCAGTTTATATTGTTATTGATGATCTATCAGTATTCTATTTTATCGTATTAAAGCTACTCTTAACGAAGACAATTGTCCCATGAGAAAGCATGCTTGATCTTGTGCATTTTTAGTATGTTTGTTCTTATGCAAGTTAAATTAATTTTCTCGTATTGTTCATTAGGATTTGGCGTTTGACTTATCTCTATCAGCCTTGTTGGGGGAGAACATCTACAACTTTGGCGAACTTCTTGCTCATCCAATTGTAAGTAATTTGATTATGATGGTTCTGAATTTTACAAATGTTAAAACCATGTCTAATATGGCAGAGGCTATGGTGTGTACTTGTACAGTTGTACTGAAATAGATTTTTTTATAAGAACTAATGGGGGCCCATTAAATCAAACTTTATTTAATCCAGCCACAAAAGGAATATTCGGGGTTGAAGCCAGGAATTTTAGTGCAATCCAACTGTACAAATATACAATTACTTTAAGTTTAAAGCTAGTCAGACAATATAGCTTGCATATTTCACTTCAATCGAGGAAAGAGATACTCAAATGAGCTATATATCATTTGGTTTAAGTGGTATATTTTTGCTTGCCTTATTTGTGAACTATTATGGTGTCACTAAAATCCAAATTTAATTATTTGTACAAATGATGTGAGAATTGTGTTTCCTAAAACCTTCATCATGTAAATACTCAAGATTGAGAAACTATGAGAATGTGCCTGTTCTCCATAATTCTATAATCTTGTTGAGAAATTTGTTTCCGAGCTGATAGTGTTTCTTCTTCCTTCATTATTTCTGCAGATAAAAAGTCTTGTAGGGACTAAGGTCGAGTGGCTTTACTATATTCTTGAAGCATTCAACTCTGGTGATTTAGCACGATATCAAGAACTATGTCACGTGCACGGAGCAGCTCTGACTAGCCAACCAGCTTTAGTCCAGAATGAGAAAATGCTTCTGGAGAAGATCAACATCCTTTGCTTGATGGAAATTATATTCAGGTAAAAATAATTATTTATTTTTCAGAATATTAGCTTGCGTATATTTTCTTCACTGAATTTTGACATTTTCTGTTACTTGCAGCCGGCGATCAGAAGATAGAACCATTCCATTGAGTATTATCGCTGAACGGACAAAACTTACTGTAGAAGACGTGGAGTATCTTCTTATGAAGAGTCTATCAGTAAGTGCATAGAGATGATATTGTGCGCTCACTCTGCTTTCTGGTTTCTAATATATATGTGCATGAGTGGAATAGAAATATGCTTGTTTCCCGTCAGTAACTTAGTATAAGCATATGCATAAACTGTGCCTTGGTGAAGAACATACACATCCACCACAAGCGTTTTTTTTTTAAAGTGCAACTCTCTACAAAATAGTTTCTTTTCGTTGCGACATAGGTAAAATAATACTCCCTCCGATCTTAATTATCTGTCTGGTTTTATATTTTATCCATTCAAACAAATCAGTTTTTCATTATTTAGGATATCAAAGGACTATTAGAGCCTTATTTATTGTACTTAATGAGCTTATAATTATAAGAAGATGGTTAGTATTAGGGTTAGTGTTGATATTAGCAAAGTGACAAATAATTAGGAACACCATTTCTGGATAAAGATAAAATTAGGAACGGAGGGAGTATTTTGTTATGACATTGCCACATATCAATCACTTTAAATTAAATTCGAGACATTGTAGGTTAATTGCTTGTTAAATGTTGTTGCAGGTGCATCTGATAGAAGGAATTATCGACCAAGTTGAGGGCACCGTTCATGTGTCGTGGGTGCAACCTAGAGTGTTAGGAATCGGTCAGATCAAGTCATTACGTGATAGGCTGGACACTTGGGTGGATAAAGTACACACAGCTTTGTTATCAGTTGAGGCTGAAACACCCGATCTAGTTGCAGCATGATATCCTTTTCGTTTCTAAGACAATGTTTTAGACGCCAAATGTGCTACTCTTGCAGAACCTGAGTCGTTGGCCAGCGTGTGCGATGCTTGTATTTCTAATTTTCCCTCATGGATATTATCTGTTGGATACCCATACCATGTTTTGAATATCCTATTTTACTTCTGAAAATTATTTAATTGAACAAGGTTATTCTCTATATTACTCTTTACCTGTTGGGAATTGGGATCATTAATCATTTATGTGAACGGAAGTTTTTTGCTATTGTTCTAGAGAAATCGTCTCGTTTTTTCGAAATTTACTTTTGGTCAAATTCTTAATCCAGCTATATTTGTAATTTTTAGTTGGCAAACGAATAATCATTTTGAGCCCTCCTTTTCGGGGATACATATAAAGTCAATTTTTTGGACAACAAATTGCCAAATTCGATTATAAAATTCAACGTTGCTATTAAAAAAAAATATTTTAACTTTCTCCTTCAAAAATCTCAATATTACATCAAATGTCATCCATAATACTACTCATAAAATTGAAAAATCTTTCCGACCCTCCCTTTTATCTTCCATAATACTAATAAACAATTCATACATTAAAACATGTGGCCCAAAATTATGAGACTTTAAGTAAGGGACGAATGGGATTACTGTTTATCAGGATTTCAAATACCGATTTTCAAAAACCACAAAAAACCCAAATTAAACATATAGCCTGAGTGAATGTTCTTTTTGAGGGATATTGCTACTCTACTCATTGAAAGGAGTTGCAACTTGTTTGCAGCTTTTGAATGCTTGCTGATGGGATGATATTATTACATGAATTGCTAGGAAAGATCAAGCAATAAGGCACAATGACACGTGTCGATATATAATTCGATGGTAAAATTCTGAAATTTACCATCAGCTAACCTTAAGACCTAATTCAAGAAATGTACGTAGAAAATAAGACTTTGTATTATTTACTAACAAGAGAAAGGTAATATTACACACGCCCACGCCTAGACTATAGTTACCTCAAATAACGGAAGTATGTTTTGCCGAATGCTTCAAGCTTCTTTTCTGGACACAAAGAAAGAAGACTAACCACATGCCTCAAGGGGGCAAAACCGGACGGCTCTCTGGATTGTATATTCCCTCGATAAACGCAATCAACACAAAGATTATGAGAATGCCTATCACAGCATTACGTAATGCTCGACTGCAGTGACTCACAATCATCATATCATCGTACTCATAAGTCGGTTGTCCTGACGGGACGTCCTCAGCAACCACAATATCTGTAACAGATTCGGCAATGGCGGTTGGCGTGTCCAAAATCTGGAACACATTGCCGGCACCACATCTTGGGCACGTGCATTTGCCACCAAGGTATGAAGGAAGACTTTGAAAATAATCGGGAAGAACATTTTTATACGACTCCCCTAAGATTCTCAGCTTTTGCTTGGTGGAAGGTTTGAGAACCTGATGTGAAGGCATATCAGATTATCATAAAATGAACACATCTGTTTGCTTCTTCTTCTCTTCTATCTTTCAGGCATATGTTTGCGGAAAAATAGTTTTTTTTTAGTCCTGTAAGTTATCCTTATTTTGATTTAAGTGTTGTCGACTTTCACGAATTAAAAATAGTCTTGTAACTTTCAATTTTTCGACATTTTGGTCTGTTGACCCGCTGTATGAGGCAAAACATCAGGTTGACCAATCAAACTTTGCCACATGGACAAATCAGATATTTCTAGGTCAGCATCAACCGGATGTTTCACCTCCTATGGTTGGTTACCGGACCAAAATGTAAAAAATTGGAAGTTACATGGCTATTTTCAATTCATAGAAGTCGACAAGAAATATAGTTAACTTACAGGACTAAGAACTATTTCCCCTATATTTGCTCAATACATCATTGCTAATTATAAGAGTTCGTAAGTGCTTACTTGTATAAATGTTTGGGCAATAACACGAACAACTGAAGGAAGCCGTATAATGATTAAACAACCCAAAACATTCGGAAAGTGATCTTGCAAAATATTAGAGCAGTATCTCAGCGTCTGCATCGGAAATCTGAGGGGCGACAACCCTTGACAATCCACTAGAACAGTAATTTGAGGATTTTCTCCATCTACCAAATGCAGGACACCGTGCTCCACCTGGGATACTTCATTTACAATGTTTGTGAGTTGAGCATGAATAACCCATTATCTTACAGATAAATAATATACTCAAGTTCAATCACAAATATCAAATAAAAAATGGGTAACACATCATCCGACACTTTAAAAGATTCAGAAGCAATTGCCCTCAAATGTTCTTTAAAAAGAAAAATCATAGATAAACAAGTTAAATAACAATAACATACTACATACTCCGTATATTGTTAAAACATCTGAACTGTATTTTGCCTGACATTTTTTTTTCTTTCCAAATGCATTCTAAAATAAAACCCTCACCTAATAATTTTTAAATTAAATATACACTCAGACACACACACACACACACATATCACAATCTTTTTACATATCATTTAGAAACCCCTCCACATTTGAACAAGGAAGTTAGGAACCACACATTGCATTTATGCAGCATCAACAAAATTGTGAATGACTCAATAAATTAAACTCAAGTGCATATATGTTTATTTATAAATAAGATTGTATTCGGAATTCTTAGTGAGTACAATAATAATATTCTTGTTGCAGTAACGTGAATTCTTATTCAGTTTCTCATTGGATTTCTCAACCGATTATCATCAAGGCCGATATTACAATATTAGATGATTCCAAAAAATCTCATATCTTCTAAAAATTTAATAAAGATCAAATGGAGGACAAAATAAAAAATAAATCAAACATAGCACCACAGTAAAGTTGCTTTGACTTTCCCTCACAAAGAAAATGATCCTGACATTTCAGCTCTTATAACAAATACTACCACATTATTTTCCTCTCTTATATTTTCATTCTAAATTGCACACACCTCTAAGGGGGTGATAGTGATACCTCAAAGCCACGAGGGGAGTTTGTGACTTCATAACACAAAAAGGGTTTTCTGCTAATAGGCCAAACCTCAAGGGAAAAAGTAAAATATTTGTTGCTAAATAATAATAACTCTTTACAGTTTAAAACGTAGAAGATTAAAATTGTGGTGCAACTTAGATCAGAGAAGAGCTTACCAACTGCCTGAGCAAAGCGTGGTCTATCATGAGATGGCAAGCCAACACAAGCCAGGCCAAGTCGGACGATGAGACAGGGTCGATGATTCACATCTGATCCATGCCAGAAGACCATATTTGACCACAACTCAAGTTCCTCTGCCGACAGAATTCTGTAAGTCTCCCTCCAACGCAGTGTCTTTTTTATAGACGATAGCAAGGTTGAGAAATCACCATTGGCAGCTACATAGAATCTCTGCAGTTCCTCTTCGTTAAATCTGTACAACATGACCATATCAGAGAACCAAAATACGCATAAATGTATTAGATGGTTTATAGGAAAAAACCAAAATAAAAAGGATGCTGAGTGTATTGGATAACCAATTAACAGAACTAAGATACAATCTTTCAGTGACTCTGATTTCTCCTAGATATCGCAATATCCTAATATGTTGAATAAGCAGGATGATCATTCATACGAAGAAACTGCGTGAAATTATTTAGCGACAACCTCAGGAGGAAAAAGAGAGAATTTTGGTAACAGAAAAACTAGGTCAAGATAAAATTATAAGCAAATAAACTGCTCATGAATCACGAAACAAGAATATTAACCTGGCCATATATTACTACTAGAGAGTAGAGACAGATTACAATAGATTGAAAAGAATTTAACTGCAGAAATATTTGATGCCATGGCACACGACAAGATAATTTAAAGAACAAGAAAATAATATATTTTAGTATTTAATTCATATATAAAAATAAGGCAGCAAAACAACACATAAGAATTCCTAAACTTTCAAATAGGAAACATAAATGCAAAAAATACTTGGGGGCCTTTTTTTATCTTTACATTCCTTCAACTGATAATTCAAAGATTCAAGTCACAAAATTCACCTCTCTGGCAAAGTAATTTCCTGATTTGCAAGCTCTTGGCAAAGCTGGTTGATCCAGTTCATAGATAGAGGCTCTTGATGATTTTCAGTACCACTTCTGTACAATGAAAAAAAAAAAGAGATGGATAAAGCTTCAGAATGAAGTTCCATAGAAAATATGTTACTGACTTTCCGGGAAAACATAATAGAAACTTCGCACTGAGTTCCTTGGACTCAGGATGGGTATCCATTATGGGTACATATTTCTATATAAGATAAGGATACGTGGGTTCAACTTAAAAAAAGTCAAAATTTGCATACAGGTACAAGATATGTCTCTTCATATACATACAGAAAACTCAAATACATAAGGATTAGTCAATTTATAACAAGAACAGTAATTTTCTAAATAAAAACTAAAATTATAAACAAACTACAAGTTTAAAAGTCGAAACAGAAAACATAAGCAACAAAATTACATCCTTAAAGAGTTCAGCAAAACTTCAGAAAAAAAGTACAAGGTGTCATTTTTACATTTGAATTTTCGATGGCCAAAGAGGAGAGTGAAGGTATAATATAATGCATTGACCTTTGGGAAGCATGAATTTTATTTCTCAAAATCTCATTATTTTTGGCAGGCATGCATGCATTTGGTTTCTCAAAACTCATTTCAGTTATTTTTAACTAAAAAGCCAGAACTATTATCATTTATTTTTAGCTACCATCTTTGTTTCAACTATCTCCTCCAGGCAAACCAAAAGGCACAATCTACAAAATCTTTATATGCAAATGGATCTAAAATATGAGCAATGATGTATGTCATATACCTCGTGCTCTGATCACATTGTAAAGATGGGGATGCAGAAAGATTTTCTGAATCCAACTGAGAATCATCAGTGCTAGGAGAATCTTCAGTATCATCCAAGGGAAAATTGTTGCAGTTTGAATGATCGGAGACAGCATCGACAATAGAGAGAACCAACAACGGTCCCGATATCATCTAAATCCAAATAAGTTCAGCATGTAAGATTGACAAAATGTTAAATGCAATTAAGAATTGTAAATAACAATTTCAGAACTTACTCGAAGATAATAACAAACTCCAATACCAAATTAAGCATTAAGTGAATAGCTAATATAATTTCCTCACACACTTTTATTTTATAAAATAACTAAAACTTATACTCCATGTTTTAGCTGCAATTTGGCGCCATGCAATAACTTTTGGTTTCCATATGGAACTCATATATTGGTAAACCCATGTATGCTTCTCCAAGAGTAACACTTAAAAAGTCCACTCATGTATATGTATATCAGTTCAATATATACAAATCTACAATCATGAAAATTAAACCAAACTTTAAGTTTAAGAATTAGGACTTACCTGCATACCTCTAACCAAGAATCCAAAAGGTTTCCAGCACTGGATCCATTTGAGAGGGGGATAACAAAGAACTTGTAAACCTTGCAGCCCAGTCCAGACAAATGAGCACTTGGCCCTCGAAATCCGACGCACAGTTGCTAATGCAATAGTTTTAATAAGAAATGATGCTAACTGAACACCAGCTCCCTTACTGGTTTCCCACTTATTTGATGTTATTGATCTTAAAGGTCGACATACAAAAGATTTAGGGCCAGAAGCAAGTGAACTTTTTGACGCGTTTTTATGATTGACAAAATTGGCCATATCAGATTATGAAACAAGCCAATATTGTCAACACAGTCTCTAATCAAAGTAACAGGCTGAAATAAAGTACTCTTACAATCGAACAAAAAATAAGTAACAATATTTTCACCCCAACTGGGTGTCAAGTATGGACATCACATCTCTTTGGTAATGGAACCATGGCAATCAATATGAGAAATTTACGCTGTTCCATCTTATTAAAGGAGTTCGTATTGTCATCTCAGATTCAGAACCGGTGGGATGGTAACCTGCAAGAGTATGCATAATAACCATCAAGACCTCTTCATATATTACACTCGTAAAACACTAAGACATGATTTCACACACTACCATATACCGGAGGGCAGTGAAGTTTAAATTGATCTTTATATGTACTCCAATACGAGTTTTAAGATATTCGAATTAGATTCCTAATTTACAACACTTGCACTTCAATATGATCAGTAGAAATTGCCGAATTAACCGCGTGATCAATCAACCCAAAAATATAAATAAAGGAACAATTAAAACAAAGAAATAGCAAAAGAACAGAGAAAAACAACAAATTGCAAGCACATTTTCTCCGATTTATTGGGTAAATGATTGCCGATTTCAAATTGTGACCGTAAATCAGCCAAACATAAGAATCGAATTATGCAGTAACCAAAACGCAAATTGAGTAGAGCGATTAAAACTACATACGATGGCAACAAATTAACAACAAAGGCAGAAAAATACCTCGAGAAAGGCTTTTACCTTTTAGGATCGGAGGGAAGATTGCGATGAAGGGTGGGGCGATTACAGTTAGGAAAAATAATGCTAGTAGTATAATTAAGCATTAGAGAGTTAGATATGTCGACCGATTAAAAAAAGAAAAAAACTTAGATACGTACACACGTGCGAGTAACACTCACTAGTTGCATCTAGAACCGAGCTGTTAAATAAGTCGAATCCGAGTTCATACTCAATTTATTAATATCCACTTTAATTGCACCAATAGACAACTAATATTTTTTTTAATATAAATAAAAGTTATTTATTAAAAATAAGATTCCAAAATTAAGAAGCTAAGAGGCCTAATTTTGTCAAGAATATGAGTTTATTGGATCACAAGTGAAAAGAAAAAGAATTTAAATGAAATAAAATAAAATTAAGAGGCCTATTTGACCATACTAACAAGATCACATATTAAATCTATATATATAAAAGGAGGACGAGGGCTCTCCTGCTTTCGACACGTGTGCATTTGAGACCCCTCCTCCTTTTGCCATGTGTATGCTGAGTGTCTTTTCTTTTGCCACGTGGCATTCTTACCATACATGACTGTTACAATTAGAGAGAGAAATAGAGTTAGACTCTTCAAATTCCATCATAACTCCTTTTTATTAGTAGACTTTTCGATTCTCTCCTCTCATCTTCTCCAACTTCCGATTTTAAGGACGACCTTTTCAAATTTCACAGTTCCAAGAAATTCAAGAAATTCGATCGGTGAGAGTGGTGGAGACTTTTTCAACTTCCCAGTTCGCAGGTATTCCATGTATATACTACTCGAGCTCTACTTTACTATTTTATTAAGCTAGCAATAGAAGGAGTAAATATATCCGGGAAAGGTTTCAATGAAGATATATATGTATTTGTTTTTGTTCATACATTTATGATTTTAGAAATATTATACTGTATTATTTTATGATGCCTACAGTGTAAAGACACGAGTGATGCATCAAGAACCTTCATGGCGTTTGGAGGTGGTAATAGGTTTTGTGTGGGAGCTGATTTTGCTAAGGTGTAGATGGCTGTTTATCTCCATTCCTTGGTCACTAAATACAAGTAAGAATAAATTAATTAATATTTAATTTGTTAGATCCATGCCCAATCCTATCATTTGCGTGAAATAAGCATATAGGAGTGTTTGTCATCATTTGTTTGTAAGTATCCCTAATTAAATTTAAGTGTTCCATTTTGTTTGAACTTTTTTGAGTGTCAATTGTTTAATGTAATTATTTTAGTTCCATTTTGTTTGAACTCTTTTGAGTGTCAATTGTTTAATGTAATTATTTTAGTAGATGTAGAGTTTTTCATTCTATTTTGGGTGTTATTTTTGGTGAATAGATGAGGAATTGAAGTAGCATGAAAACAACTATTGTGTTTATGTGATTTGGCAGGGCTTTTTTTTTTTGGATTCGAGAGTTTATTTTATGAAGGTTCCTCATGAAATAATGCAACAGAACTTGGTCCATTTTCGAGAGATATGTACTTAATCACGTCCCTCCTTTTTTTTTCTATTGATATTATTAAATTTTGTTTATTACACAATTACTGCATCAATTGTATGTAATTGAACTATGATCATTCATCATATGGTGAGGCACTAACTTGAAATATATATATGTGCTTCTTTTCTGTCTTTGATTGTATCCCTATTGCTAGGGTCTGGTGTTGATATTAATCTCAGGAACTATCGCGGGCAGGTAACACTTTGCGCGTTATTTTTTATCAGGATATATCGTTTTTAGTTATTTTAGTTGAGTTAAAATGATGATTGATGGATACAATGGCAGACGGCGTTGATGCAAGCTTGTCAATACGGGCATTGGGAGGTTGTTCATTCATGTTCTTCTATTTTTTCCGACACGTGTCCGTGTATAATAAATCTTACTATTTTTTTTTCTTAATTGCAGAAATCGTTTCATGCTTTCATTTTTAAATATTGCTAATTACAAAGGTAGGAAGATAATTTTGAATGTTAATGGTCACATTTCAGAGAGATCTGAGACATGAGACTGTGTAAATGGTCTCACAAGGACGTTGCGTTTTGGAAGCCCACTCCAACCGGCGCATGGCGATGGTCAATCAGCGACAAAAAAAAAGACGAATCATCGTTCTTCATACAATTTGGAGGCAGCGGAATTCAGAGAAGGTATGAGTTCCTTCTCAATTCAATCTATGTATAAGGGCATTGTAACAATGGCGAAGCTTAAGTACACTGGAAGATATTTCCACGGTAGGTCACTTCGTCGGCGTCTGTCTCTCTCTGGTAATTCCCTTTTCGGATAAGTATACAAATACTAAAAATTCCATCTTTACTTTAAAATACTACTCTACTTATAATTGATTTCGATATTTTGATAGGATTTCTTTCTTCAAATCTACACAATTATTACCAACAATCTTTCCTTCTCCTTGTGTTTACAGGTATGATCTATGTTTTTTCCTTAAATTTTCTTTTATTGATATCTCATGTGCTGCATACCAGATCTGAATTTCAATCAGTAGTCTGATTAGTTTGTGGTGCTAGCTAGGTTGTGTATTTTTTTGGGTGAAGACTAATTCTCTAAATTTGATAGGGAACAAAGGAAATTGCTATGTTTTGGGTCCACGCTAAAGGTGTACTCCTAATTTATTTTTTTGTATATTGCATGCACTTCCTCTATCCACAATTTACAACTCCAATTGTTTAGAGTTTTATGAGTTTCACTTTCTTTGCTACAATGTATAGCTAGAAAGCTTTTTTTGTTTAATAGTGGTATTATTGTTTTGCTTATACACTTATTTCTCATGATTTTGATTGGAAAACAATCGAGCTTGCTTACTTATATATGTTTAAAGGATACATATATGTATATATGTGTTTTTCTTCTATTTAATTTATGAGATTCTATCCACCCTTATGTTCATTGTTGTTTGTATAGCAAATTCTTAAAATACTCTTGGTGATGATTCTTTTGTTCAAGTAAAGAAATGAGAAATTTATAGACACTTTAAAAATAACTTCAAATGGTTGAAGCGTTAAGTAGGTAAAGTGAAAACTTATATGTGTCCTAACTGCTTTAGGACTAAATTAAGCTCAACATTATTGTGAATGTGTGAGGGTGTTATCGTTTCCATTTTTAGTGTTGCTTTAAACCCATATCTAATAGTTATATTTTTGTTTTTTTTCTTCTGAATCTTAAATCTTAATTGAGTTTTTGAATTGTATTGATGTTTACAATGTTTTCTGTCTTGCACTGTAAAATTGTGGCCTTTACTTTTCTGATTTTTAGATTTATTTGTTCCTTGATGTCCATATATTCAATTTTTTATTATTATTTTTTTTCACAAATAAAAATTTGCAATATGCCTATTGGATTATACATTTATCATTACCACGAAAATTGAAGCAAAAAGATAAACACATAAATTTTATTGGAATATTTGTGGTTCTAATGCGAAAATTCTAAAGACCTCCAAGACTAATTGTCAAAAAAAAATTATTTATTTAATTCATTCCAGTTTTACAATTGACCCGATGCACGGGCAAAAACTAGTGTAAAAAATGATCACATATTTGCTTTTAGCCATGATGAATTGAAGAAAAAGGAAAATGAGCATTATTTAATTTGGGTTATTAGGATTAATTATGCGTGTAGGTCCCACATCTCACGATTTTTTTTTTGATTAGGCGGGTGTATTCAATTGAGATTCTGTTAGATTTTTTTGGACTTTTAAAATCTAGGGTATTCAATCTAGATTTTTAAAAGTCTTTCAAAATTTAAATTTTGAGGTATTCAATACGGATTTTAAAAAAGTCTTTAGAAATCTTTAAGTATTCAACAATCTATGGATTTTAATACTCTATGGATTTCGTTGGATTCTCTTTCAAAAATATAAATAAATTTCACTATTCAAAATCTCTTCTAAAAAGTAGAGATTTCAACGGATTCTCTTAGAAGACTTGAAAGAGAAGAAAAAAAAACTTTTGTTAACTATGTTCTTCAATAAGCATCACAGATTCTTCACCATCATTATTATCGTGAAAAAGATTACTGTATTTTAAAATTATGTTCTTTCTTTAAAAATTATAGTAAATCGACGCCGTTATCTAATCGACGTCAATTCCCATTACGTGGTGTTCGATATATCTAAAAGATTTTGGTGGTCAAGGTCGTCACCCCAGAAATGTAATTATTCAATCGAATTTTTGGTATTTTCAAATTGCAATCGATTCACAAGTTCCCATTTCAAACACAAGCAGAGTTAGTATTGACTCGTGCGTGCTGGATTACATAACTTTTTTCGGAAAGAATGTCGCTTTGATGAATTTTCAATCGAATATAAAGAAGATCAAGATTCACCACATCTTAGCATGGAAGAGGAAAATGGAAAATTTGAAATTGCTTTCTCGAAGCCAATTAGAACTGAAGCTAATGCATGGAGAACTATGAAGATGAGAATAATAATTATGAACAATATTTTTTTTTAACTAGTTTTAGGGGCGTAGTTTATGGAAATCCATGTAAATCAATAAAAAAATGTGTATTTCAGAATCCTGTCAAATCTATAAAAATCCATATAAATCAATAAAAAAGTCAGTCAAACTCTGCATAGAGTCTATGGATTTTCTAAATCCACCGATCTTTTAAAGTAAAAAAAAATCCAATAGAATCTCAATTGAATACACCCCCTTAAATAAATGATTGAATTAATCTCGCCAACAAGGCAACAACCATCATGTCTCCGGCTCCCACGCGACAATATGACCAATCACTTTATTTGCACACTTTTTTTTATTGGAACGTTCCACTTAATATAAAAATACCCCATAAATTTTTTTTTAAACATTTACCCCACAAAATTATTACCCTCCCAACATTATTTTATTTTTAAAATTGTCACTCATTTTTTACATACATTTTACTTTACACATCATCAAATCACCTAAAATACCACTCTTTATCTTACATCATCAATCACTTTATTTCATTTTCTTAAAAATCATGACGGTCAAAGTGTGAAAAAAATGCTGGAACGGAGGGAGTAATATTTATCGTTATCATGTTATCATGTCGATCCGATAACGATATATAAATTTCATGTCGTTTTCGTGTCATTCTGTTAAGTACGATAAAATTATCAAATAACTCAATAACCCATTTAACCTGTTATGGACAGTGGCGGATCCAGGATTTAAAATTCGGGGGTGCGGAAAATATTAAGTAAAATACTACTCCCTTCGTCTTGACGAAAACTACCCATTATCTTTGGTCATTGAGAAAAAATAATATATTGAAATGTGAGAGAGCGTTATTTGACAAAAAAAAGAATGAGTATCTTTCATTGGGACGGATAAATTTTTTTTAATTAATTTTCACCGGAACAGATTGAGTATTTAATAATAAAAGTAATACAATTTGGTGCAACTTAAATAATAAAAAAAATGCATAACATTAACGTACAGTGAAAATTAAGAAGTATTGTGTATTAACTTTTGAGACTGTAAGGTTGTGTTTGGATGGAGGGATTTGATTTGTGAAGGTATTTCAAATGGAAGGTTTTGAAAATAGATGAATTTCAAATGACATGGTTTTAGGGAGGATTTAAAATCCTCTCAATTTTAACTAAGGCTCCGTTTGGATGGAGGGATTTGATCTATGGATTTTAAATCCACCATCAAAATTCACTCCACTTGTTTGGATTATGAATGGATTTCAAATCCTTAGTTTTTGTCCACACAATTTTTAGTTAAAATTGGGAGGATTTCAAATTCTCACTAAAACCATGTCATTTGAAATCCATCTATTTTTAAAACCTTTCATTTGAAATACCTCCTCAAATCAAATCCACTTATCCAAACACAACCTAAAAAAATATGCTAAGGATTTTAAATCCATTCATTTGTTTTTTAATCCAAACAAGTGGAGTGGATTTGAATGGAGGATTTGAAATCCATTGATCAAATCCCTCCATCCAAACAGAGCCTAAGAGAATTGAAGTAGTTTTAAAATGTTGAACCTGAGTCTTTCACTTTGTTGGGAACAAAAAGTTGTTGTTGAACCTTTTTAATTTGAGTTGAGAAATAAAATGGGGATGCAACTAAAATAATTTGTGTCAGAATTAACTAATTAATTAACATTTTGGGGGTACAACTGTACCCCCAATTTCTACACTGGATCCGCCCCTGGTTATGGATTGGTCTTGTATATAATCGATTATAGGAGTATATAAGAAATTGAGTCGATTTGGTCAAAAAAATTTTTTTTAATTTTTTTTCGAAAACGTGTGTGATGAAAATTGTAAAGCATTATAACTAAAAAGTGTAACACCTTTTTTTTTTAATTAAAAAAAGTGTAAGTCATTATAATTAAAAAGTGTAATATAGTTTTTAATGAAAAATGTAAGTCATTATAAATAGAAAGTGTAAGTCAATATAACTGAAAAGTGCAACACAATATTATTAAAAAGTGCATGTTAGTATAACTAAAAAGTGCAACACAATATTACTAAAAAATGCACGTCTGTATAACTATACCATAAAATGTACGTCAATATAACTGAAAATATTATTTTGAAAAGTGTAAATCACTACATTTAAAAAGTGTAACAAAAAAAAAAACCAATTTTTTAAACGATCAATGATTGACCGTTGACTTGGTCAACTCAGTTTCTTATATAGACTCAATTCCATAGGAGACCTGCCCACCTGTTATTTATCAAATACGATACGGTAATGACATGATAATTTTTATATTTAAATAAATATATATATATATATATTTTTTATATTTGAATGTAATTTTCCATTTATTTATTTTCTTATCGTATCATGTCACATCAGCACAAAAATTATTATGTTCGTGTCGACACATATTCTTATCGTGTTGTGTTTGTATTTGACTTTATTGTATTGTGTCACTATTTTATCGATACGAAACACAACATGATAACACAATTTGTCAGGCTTAGCTCATGCGCGAAATTAGAATTCGAGATTAGAAGAGATGATTTGTTTTAATGATTCAAAATATTAACATAGAATATAATAATACTTTTATATATATATATATATAATATGTTGATTTTCAATTGAAAAGTAAATAAATAATATTATAATCATATTTATAAAATTGTTTTCATATCCTAAAAGAGTTAGACACTCAAAAGAATTTTTAGGTGAAACCTATTGTATTTCATATATATTAGTTCCCATGTAAGTTTTCTTTCTTTGGAATGTTGATCAGAGAATATATAAAATAATAGATGTAGTATAACTAATGTGATGGTAATAGAAAACATAATACTTCCTTAATTTTTAAGTGATATTTTAGTTTTTTTGGTACATAATTAAATAATGTTTTAAAATTTTTACACTATTTGATCCAATTATACTCCATTTAACTTTAGAAAATCTCTCAATTTCTAACTTACATTTATTAAATATGAAAAATGTGCATTAAACAATTAATAGTATAATTAGAAACTTCCTTAATTATTCAAGGGTATACATGTCAATACATATCATTTTTTTAATTCTAATAAATTTTACGAGAACATCACTTTAAAAAATGTACTCCCTCCGTCCCGTGATTATTTGCACACTCTAAAAAAGGAAATAACTCACATAATTTTTACCAATACAGTAAAACCTCTCAAAAAGAATACTCTATTAAGGAATAAACTCTCTTTAGGAATAAAAATTCTCTTTAGGAATAAAAATTCATGGTCCCAAGACCAGTTATAATTTGGAATAAACTCCATATTGTCATAATTCATATTTTTTCAAGTCCCAACATAAAGAAATACACCTCCATTTAGGAATAAATCGTAATAATATATATAATTTTACAATAGATTTAAGTTGATTTAAAATACTTGTTCAAGGTTGATTGTGACAATGATTTAATCTTTTGTGTTGTAACCTTATCTTTCAACTTGCGTGTGCGCATTAGCTCGTCCACATGACCACCTTCTTGTTGAACCCAAAACATTTCCAACTTGTCGAGTAAGCTTAAAGCTTCTTCACATGCATCTATGATGGATGACTCTTGAGTATTGTCTTTTCATATTACGTGAGTAAATTAGTTCAATTAAGTTCAACACATTACATCATGTACATGTATCTACTAATTATACCATTATATAATATACATGCATTTAAAAAAAAAAACATTATAACTCTATTTAGGAATAACCCCCATTTAGGAATATTTTTTTGTGGTCCCAAGGATATGACTATAGAGAGGTTTTACTGTATTACCACGCCTTTATTTTACTTGGGCCCACAATTTAACTCAATTTATAATTTTAGTCAAATCTCCACTCACTTTAGTCAATGAATTACCAATAATACCCCTCTTTTATTCTACTATACACATCACTATATTCCATTTTCTTAATTTCCGTGCCGGTCAAACTATGCACAAAATCTTGGGACCGAGGGAGTAGAAAATAAATGTATATGAGATATATTAAAAATGAATGAAAAATTTATTGTCAGACATTGATAAAGAAAAATGAGAAACTTATAGTGATATAAAGAAAAATGAGAAACTTATAGTGATATAAAGTAAACTTATTGTCCCGACCCGATACCGTTGGCCCTACTCTTTGACCCAGATACCCAGCCGGGTCGAAACAGTAATAGCTGCGAATATTGACCGCCTTTCTCCTCAATTAAAACCTAATTTCTACTCCATTTTTACCCATCTCAATTCTCCGATTTACCGTTCCAAAAAAAAAATAAAAAATCTGAATTCCCTCCTTGTTCCTTCAACACTCTTAAATCTGGTATTCATTTGAAAATAGTTTGTAGTATCAAATGTATGTATTTGTTTGATTAATTAATTTTAATTTGAGTTAGGAAATGGGAGATTCAAGGAACGATGGTGAAGGAAATTTAGAAGATGAGGAAGAGCCATCTCATAGCTCATCGGTGGCTTCTTGTACCACCGGAGGTAACTAACTATCTACATAATGTTTCCGATTTTCGAATTTCTTTAGTAAACTTAATTAGTGTAATACTTACCTGTTTTACAAGCTTAAACTAATACTTCCTCTGTCCCGTCCCGTAATAGCTCATTCATAGTTGGTCGCACATATTAAGAAAGTATAACGATAAGTGGGGGTGGACAATTTTGTAATATATATTTTTTTTATGTATAAATGAGTTTACTTGTGGGTATATGTGTGGCTAATCATTTTAATTGTACCTTCCCAAAAGAAAAATGTAAAAATTATTATGTGATGGAGTGAGTATAATATTTAATGTGTGTATTGAGGTGGAGAGAGATATGAAAGCAAAAATGTAAGTGAGAAAAATAGGTAGATGAACATACATACTAAGAAAGTGTATATTAAGAAAGTTGTAAACCTTTGTGTATAAAGTAAAGAAATGCGTTGACTTTAGTGTATATGTGAAGAAAAAGTAATGTGATTTGTGTAAAATTGAGTATATTGTGAGAGTGAAATTTATAAGGTATTTTCCATTTTAAAAGTGTGAAAGTTGTTGTGAGACGTCCTAAAAAGGAAAGTGTGAAAGTTATTGTGGAACGGAGAGGGTACATAGAAATAGCAAGTGAGATAGTGAGTGTGTTAAAAGAATTGGAAATGAATATATAACTTGACGTCCAAAATGACAAAATTGTTAACTTAATAAGGGATGGATGTAGTATATTATTAGCCTTACATGTTATTGGGTTGTTGAAAATGACATTGCAGAAAAGGTTAATTGAACAATACTATTGCTAATATAGCTAAATTATTTTAGTATAACTCATTTGGTTATACAAGGATATGGTTTGGTCGAAAATATGTTGAAATTTGTCAATCATTCATTATATGTATAACTCATATTTTAAGATTATGTAAAAATACTAGTATCATTTAGACTAGCTAATTCAATTTTAGGTATTTATTAAATTCTACTTATTATAGATGTTAGGATGCTTACTTATTATTGATGAGTCAAACATATGCTTAATATTAGGCATAATGTTGGGTTCGGGTTTGGAGGATGAGGATGAGCATGAGGCTGTTCCGATTCTTGGAAATTATGATGATAGTTCTGATGATGAAATGTTAGCACACTTTTTGTTCGTTGTGTGTCGATCATATATTTTAAATCAGCCCCAACAACGCATTCCACAGATGACCTGGGTTGCGAAACTCCTTAATGGTTCTGAAACCCAATTTTATAATGCTTTACGAATGACAAAACCGTGCTTCAGAGCACTTGTGGATGAGTTAACCACACGTGGACGCTTGACTAACACTCCCCAGGAACGACTTTCGGTAGAGGAGAAGGTGGCAATATTCTTGCGCACCGTTGCAGATGATCAGGCGAGCCATCGTCAGCACAGGGTACGCTTCCAGCACTCCACCGAAACTGTCAATCGTGCTATCAATCAAGTTTTGAAAGCTTTGATGCGTATAGCATCTACGCATGTCACTGCACCAGACTATGCAAACACTTCGTCGCAAGTGCTCAATGACCCGCGCTTTTACCCGTACTTCAAGGTTAGGAAGTTGTTACATACGATTTTGACATCTGCTTAATTTTTATATAATATCGACTTGTAGGATGTAGTTGGTGTCATGGATGGCTCATTGATTCCAACATGGGTTCCGGAAGAGGAGCAGAGGCGCTCCCGATCGCGGAAGAGAATTCCATCGCACAACGTGCTTGCGATATGCGACTTGGACGGTGTATTCACGTATGTTTATGCTGGGTGGGAAGGGAATGCTTTTGAGCCGTGGGTGTTGTCGGATGCCATTCTAAATGACTCGTATTTTCCTTGGCCCCCTGAAGGTATACATTCCGATTTAATAATTTAAACTATTTCGTAAATAATAATACATCACACGCCACTTATGGAGTATAATATCTGTGTGTATTAGGGAAAGTGTATTTGGTTGATGATGGCTATTGCAATAGCGAATGCTTCTTAGCGCCGTACACTTCAACTCCATACCACTTACAAGATACTGGAGTGCATCCCACTACACCGCACGATCTGTTTAATCTCCGACATTCTCAATTAAGGAATGTCGTGGAGAGGTGTTTTGGGATGTTGAAGAGCCGATTCCCTGTTTTGAAATATGGAATGCCTCGTTACTCCATGCCCATCCAAGTTAAGATGGTCATTGCATGCTGTGTTGTTCACAACTTTATCCGACGGTTTGGCATGGCAGACCCGATCTTTGATGGGAATCACGATGGTATTGATGTAGACTCAACTTTACATTCTAGTGCAAGAAGAAACGTAGCAAGGCGAACCATCGATGAGCAAAGCCAGCGTAGAGATGAAATCGCAGAGGCTATGTGGCAAAACAGAGGTATTGAATGAATGCTTGAAGGTCTATGATAGTATTTGTTTTGCTTTGTGCGTATTTTATGACTACTAATATTAAGGCAGACTTGTAATGAATATGTTGTAGTAGATTATATTTATTTTGTGTTGTTCAATATCATATTGGACCCTTTTTATGTTCTGAAACAGATGTGGAAATCATCTTTTTTTGAAAACAGTTTATATATAATAATCTTTTTTTTTTTTGATATGTTAGAGAATGATCATCCAAATAATTTTATTTGGGATTGCATCAATTATATATAAATAAAAAGAATTGGTTCAAATATTCAGAACTAAGTTTTAAAATATTGTGTCTTATTAACTAATAGAAACTATTTGATATTCAAGAATTAATCTATTGGAACAATTCTTTTTATTAAAAAAAAGAAAAGGAAAACACCAGCTCTAGGCTCAAATATTCAGAATGCCAAAACTTAACAGTAAGTCCATCAAAAAAAAAAAAAAACTTAACAGTAAGGCTACTCATATTGTAGAGAGTAAGGGATATTCGTGGATTATAAAACTTTATCATCTGTATTGAATCATGAATGAAGATGATTTTGTTTACAATTTAAAAGAAAAGAGAGAGTTTACGTACAGAAAGTAAAATATATTTTGTTAAAACTCACTTGTTTATATATTAGAATATATCTAAACTAACTGCTAATAACCATATAACTATTTGAGTTGGAATCTATATATTTGCAATGTGAAGTGATGAAGGAACAAATTGTGTTTGGAGATTTCACAAGCTCCCGAACAAAGTGATAGTCGTCATAGCCCAACCGACGTCTTTGGAAGACACTCGAACAGATTAGGAATCTTGGAGCAGAGGAAGTCCCTCACATGATGGTTGCTAGTGTCCGCATTCTACCTAAAGGGACAAACAATCCACACTTGAACTATTAATTTTATGGATAGTTTTAAGAGTTAAATTGGTTTTTTTTTTTAACAGCAAAAATTGTACTCCCTCCGTCCCACAAGTGTTTGCACCATAAATTGGGCACACTTTTTAAGAAAAAAGTGTAATGAGTGGAGTATTGAGGGGTAATTTTGTAAAGTTATATAGATAAAGTAAAAAGGTGATTGGAAAGAGAGTAAAAGTAATGACATTTTGTGTAAATATGTGAATATTGTGAGGGTGAGGTTTATGAGAGTGTTTCCTTTTATGGGTGTGCAAACAATTGTGGGACGAACAAATAAGGCAAGTGTGCAAACAGTTGTGGGACGGAGGGAGTAATATATTATCGAGTACCAGCCTACCAGGGGCACTTAAAAGGGTCAATCAGAGTTACAATTATAAAATGATGCGAAAACTAATCTAAGCATAACCAAGCCTATCACTTAGAGTTTCTTACAACAAAGTTTAGGGTTGCAACACCAATCCTGAAACGAATAGTGGTTAACACCACTAAAATGTAAGGAAAAGAGACTCCATACTTTAGCTCGAATCTACAATTTCTAGATTTCCACAGAAACCATAGAGTACCGGACCAAATGCAGGTTGCCTCGCAGTAAACTGTACGGAGAAAAAAATGATCGATTGAGCCAATTTTTTTAGGACAAAAACTTGTATAAACCCCCTCCGGCAGAAATCAATTAAATTATTCCTTCATTTAGTTCATCGATATAACTAATTAAACATGAGGAGTTTCAGACGATAATGAAAAGAAATTGATTAGATAAAAAAGAGCAGAAAACCAACCATTACTGCAAATTACATATATAAATTAAGTGAAGATTACAAAATTAGTCCTGCAGCAGGGACAAAAAAAAAAAAAAGTAAAATTAATCATAGTAGTAGAATTCTCATATCCACACCAAATTAACATGAAAAGGGGATTCGTGCATATTAGAGAATATAATAGAATAATATATTATAGGAATAGTATAATATATTATAGGTAGTATTAGAGAATATTATAGAAATATATATTATAGAAATAGTATAATTATAGGTAGCAATCTTTTATTTATGGTTTATATTTATTTTCTTGTTTATCTATTTTCTTATGTATCTCACTTGTAATCCCTATATATAGTGAACCACTCTTATCATCTCATTAACGGTGATTGAATATAATTCTCACATGGTATCATCCTAATACACTGAAACCCTTTTTTTCGGCGTCTCTGACGGGCTGGTATCCCCCGTCGCCGCCTTGCCCCTTCCCCTTTCTTTTCAATTTTTTCGGCGTCCTCGACGAGCAGGTATCCCTCGTCGCCGCCTTGTTTTTTTTTATCTTGAACGAGCTGGTCTCCCTCGTTCCCTCTCCCGGCCGCTTTTAGCCGCCACCGACGAGCTTGTATTCCTCGTCCCCCTTCTTCTTCTCGAACGAGCTGGTCTCCCTCGTTCCCCTCGTTCCCTCTCCCGACCGCTTTTAGCCGCCACCGACGAGCTTGTATTCCTCGTCCCCCTTCTTCTTCTCGAACGAGCTGGTCTCACTCGTTCCCTCTCCCGGCTGCTTTTAGCCACCACCGACGAGCTTGTATTCCTCGTCCCCCTTCTTCTTCTCGAACGAGCTGGTCTCCCTCGTTCCCTCTCTTGGCCGCTTTTAGCCGCCATCGACGAGCTTGTATTCCTCGTCCCCCTTCTTCTTCTCGAGCGAGCAAGTCTCCTCGTCCCCCCTTCTTCTTCTTCTTCTTCTCGAGCGAGCAAGTATCCTCGTCACCCCTTCTTCTTCTTGAGCGAGCAAGTCTCCTCGCCCCCCTCCCTACTTCTTCTTTTTCTTCTTCTTCTTCTCGAGCGAACAAGTCTCCACTTCCCCCCTAATATTTTTTTTTCTTCGAGAGAGCACGTCTCCTCGTTCCCTCTCATGGCCGATCAAGTTATCTCCATGATTGTTTTCACTCATATGGTGTTAGTCTCACTCACCTACACCTTAATTTTCTCTATAGCCTCACGCTATATCCCTTTTTTTTCTACTTTTATCTTTATCCGGAGAGCCCATGATCAATATCATTGGTTGCTTGCCCCTCCGATCTATTTGGTTTGTGCTCGAATCAACTGTCTTCGACACACTTATGAGTGTTTCTTGCCTACTATTTTGTCATTGTTCGTCCTTCAAAGGATTTTGGTGTTTCGATCCATTTGCTTCCCGTTTTTTTGCGCTTTGGCATGTCCTATTTGGTGATTCTGAATTTCCGTTATTTCTCCTGCTCTATGACATCAAAAGTGCATTGTTTTACGGATGGCTTCACAAAGTTTCTATCTCAAACTCGCTTCAGATTGTTGTGTACCAAACTCGTGTTCATTTACATTCCCAGCTTCGCTTGACCGGGAGTATTAGAAAATATAATAGAATAATATATTAAAGTAATATTATAATATATTATAGGTAGCATTAGAGAATATTATAGAAATATATATTATAGAAATAGTATAATTATATGTAGCATTCTTTTATTTATGGTTTATATTTATTTCCTTGTTTATCTATTTCCTTATGTATCTCACTTGTAATTCCTATATATAGTGGATCACTCTTATCATCTCATTAACGGTGATTGAATATAATTTTCACAGTGCACATGTCCTAAATTTAATTTGAAGGGGGTTTTAATTAAATTTAGAAATATTAGACTACACGTTTCAATTATATCGAGTGACACATTTCATTTATTATATATAACGAGTAACATGTTCAGTAACACTAGACTACACGTTTTAGTTATTTCAAGTGACATGTTTCAGTAATATTAGACTATATGTTTTAGACTTATAAACACATGACATCAACTCATCATAATAAGGGCAAATCAAATAAAGATTTTGTTTTCTCCTTCTATGGAAGTTGCTGCTCGGCCTTCAATGCCTTTTCAAATAAAAGAAGAATAGAAAACCCAAAGAATTGGTTTAGTGGTATAGACTTAGGATTAAAGAGTGTGCTCCAATCTAGATTTCAGGTTGGAAATGGGACCCCACAAGTGGACAATTAGATTGGTCCACCGAATTAATCGGTCCAAGAGCCGAATACCGAGATTTAAAAAAAAAAGAATATTAGAAAGCATTTAATGCAGATCCAGGAACCCAACAACAAATGTTATCCTAATTAGCAAACATGTGAGATTGCACTACTCTTGAAACCCATATAATTTTGTACTCCAGTATAATTTTCTAGAATAATAATTGAATAAGATAGAAAAAGATAGAGATATCGAAAAAGAGAATTTTGAGGGAGAGTGAAATAGTCTAGAGAGATGAGAGATTGTAATTTTCCGCGTGTATTCCCCTTTCAAATGCAATTGGACTAAAAACATATATAAAACCCAGTAAAAACTAATTAATTAAATGTGGCCATATTCAATACTTATACCAGATAGTTGAGTATATATACATACTCCTAGTAAATAGTTCATTCAAGGGGGTCATAATGGCAGCCAGCTGCTCTTCCATTCTTTTTAGTAATTTTCAATGCTCATACAATAATCTATATCGACTAAGATACAATTTACACATTAATTAATTATCATTTACACAATATTCTATATCTAAGATACAATTTATACATTAATTAATTTACACAGAATTTTTTTTATATGATACAATTAAACAGATAAAAGAAACAAATTGTGTTTGAACTTTGGAGCTTTCCTAAAGTAACAAGCTCCCGAACAAAGTGATAGTCATAGACCGTCGTCCGGCAGACAAAGCTTGGAAGACCATCAAACCGATCAGCAATGTTAGAGCAGAGGAAGTCCCTCACATGATCAGCCAGCTGGTTGTATACTAGTATTACATTTTCTACATTATTTTTTTAATAATTCTTTTCAGTTGCATATTTACTGCTAAGTCAGATTCAATCAGGATTCATTGCTTTTATTTTGTGTATAAATATGACCATTTTAATCAGTCATGTATGTAGAGATAATATTAGGGATAAAAGTAAACTTAGTCCCATAACTTTCTACCATTTTTATTAAAATGGTTGGGTGGAGTTGTTTACAACAGGAATTCAACCCAAATCATTTGCCTGGAGGCTTTAATACCATGAAATAATTCCGTCTAATCTAAAAATCCGAGCATATAGATAGGTGGAGAATTAATTGTTGTATATTAATTACATAAATAATAAAGAAGGAATATCTAATTAATGTATAACGTTCACATCAAGATATATATAAATGTATGTAACGTGCAATCAAACATATATAGAAGATTTTTTGCCCAAGATTGTCTTCACATGCACACATCTCAAAGTTACAGTATTATTTGGAGTACAAAAAAAAAAATATATATATATATATATATATATATATATATATATATCGATTAATCTTTTTAGAAATTTCAATTGATTTTTAATAGTACTACATTATCGGCACATTCCTTTTCCATTATTCGTGCCACCGTCAATGATATACGCAACATAATAAAAATTTGAAAAAATTGTACTTTTGATCATGTAAGAATAAAATCAATTCACTTTTGATCTTTTTTCACACACTTTTAGTTCCACAATGTTTTCCGTCAATTTTAACGGATCTAAACTGCGCGTGTGACTGTCACGCCCCTGTTGATTTCACCCAAAATCACGGCTGAAACTCCCAAAAGCAACACTCATTTTGCCATTTTGATCTGTCCGCCTATAATCAATCTTCTCGTACATTTTTTGGTAAATATCCTTAATTTAGAATATATTTTATCCTACTCAGCAAACATATGAAATTGTTTAGTATATATACTGAATTTTAATAGTACATCACCACGTAAACAAAAGATATGCAATTGACTTTTTAATAGTACTACATGACCACGTTATCAGCACATTCCTTTTCCATTATTCGTGCCACAATATATGATATATGCAACATATATAATAAATTAAAATTCATCCACTTGCAGGCATGTGCAGATTCAATTAAAGAAATTAATTTTTATTTTTATTTTGTTAACCGAGTACCAACGGTACTCGAAAGGTAAAAAGTCTGGAGTAAAATAGGAAAATAACAGTGTATGCTACGTTACACACATATAAGCCTAGGATTGGTGCCTAGAATTTGTAATTAGATACTAAACCCCATCATAACTCGTTATTTATTTTTATCATTTAATTTGGAGGTATTTAGCATCTACTTCTTCATTTCTTCTCATTTGGAAGCAAGAGTTGAGCCAAAAACTTGAAAATTAAACTTTTTTATTTTTTGTCATTTAATTTGGTACTTCATGGAATATGTTGGTATTTGGCTAGAACCATTTTGGTTCTAGGGCTATGTTGACACTTTTGTTAGGAATTAATATACAAGAATTAATTTCCACTCTCTCTACAAATTCGGACTTTTAGATGAGACGAAATTCTCTCATGGTATCAGAGCAAACCAGGCAAACGACCTGGGTTCGATTCATGTTGAAAGCACTCTACCCATTTAAATTGTCCACGAGTGAGGGGGAGTGTTAGGAATTAATATACAAGAATTAATTCCCCACCTCTCTACAAGTTCGGACTTTTAGATGAGAAATCTACTACTTTTCCTTTATTTTTGTGATTGGCATGAATCTACTTTGATCGAATTTACAAGCTAAGGGTAGTAATCTTGAGACGCGCGTGGAAAATAAAAATATAAAAATAGATCAATTATCGATCGAATTAAGTTACATATATATATATATATATATATATCTCGATCCCTAATTAAGTATTCGACAATGTCAACTACTCACTGATCATATATATGGATATTCTTTTGTGCTATATATATATACGTACAGTGATCATATATATATTAAGTAATTAATTAATTAAAATGCACGTATATACGTACACTGGATCTTTTGTGGTATATATATATAAAAGGTGCATGCATTTGGTAAAATGAAAAGATCATTCATGCATTAGCTAATATATATATACAATTAAGAATTATATATAATGAGAAAGGTGGAGGTGGGTGGTTTATTAATTACTATATTTATAGTAGCTATGGTGCAGGCGGAAGAGAATATGATCCTATGCGCAAGAGATCCCGAGAAAACGATTATAGCCGTAAGGCGTTCCACTTTTTGTGTTAAGAAATACGCGAAAAGCGTTACTAAGCCTGCAGTTCCAAAAGAATGCTGCCCCGAATTCCAACATGTTGACCTAACATGTCTCTGCAGCGATGAAATACAATTCCCTCAGAAGACTCTTACCAACATTCTAAGGCTCGCTGGAGAATGCAATTTTACTAATCCAGATACTGGAAAGTGTAAAGGTACCTCTTTTTATTTTTAGCTATAAATTAATTACATACAAGTATTTTATATATGCAACTCGTACGTACATGTATTTAATTATAACCGATCCTTGCTCATGAATTTTCAGGTCTTCTTCCCATAATTAACGTATAACGTACGTACGTGTTCGCCTTCGTGTACCCGACGACCGAGATCTATCTAGCTCTTTGTATTAACTTTTTGTGTTCATGAATTAAATAATTATTCCAGAGTCACTTTTGGGCTCCCTACCTACCTCTAATTTTCACCATTGCTTCACTTTTGATCATTTCGGCCACTTTTGGGTCTTTTTCTCTCTACAATTACCTTTATTGAATCACAAATTTTACATGTTTGAGTTGTCCTTTAATTAATATATAATATCCCGTTTAAGAATCGAAAATCAATCTCACCCTCCACTTGCTGATGCCCCATTTCAATTAAGCTTGAAATGATCGACGTTTTTGGTTGTAAACATAATCAAGAATTCAGTTGCAAATCACAGAGCTGTAGATTGCACGGTATATATGGATATTGTGAATGATTAATTAGTAGTCAACTAATCTATATATATAATGTATAGTTGTGGGAAAATTAATTAAATTAAATATTCATAAGCAAAAGGAGACATTATTTAATTATCTTCTTTTTTTCGAAGATATGTGATTTTATTTTCTTCAGTAAATCAAATTTATTCTTACCAATTACGAGTATTTCGATACTCATATGATTTGTATCGTGTATATTAAATATCACTAATTTGACTATTTAATTCGAGAATTAATTTAATTAAATTCTCAAAATTCAAATAGTAAATTAATTTGATTTTAATATATATTATTTGTCCACGTGTCGGCACTTGATTGGGTGCAATTTTAATGTGCTTACAGTCATGATCATCATCTTTCAAGCCCCTGTGCGCTGAAGGCTCAAATAGGACCTTCTTGCAACGACCTATGTTGGACGGCGTAAAAAGCTCGTACGCGGCTTTGTGCTTACGATTTTGCCACATTACGACGTCTACATCTTTGCACGGACAATTGCGATGGGACGTATACAAGTTCTCTGGATGCCTACAGGAATCCCTTGCCATGAGCCTGCCTGCACGAGATTTGTCTTGGTGTATAATTTGTTTGATTTCCTGCAACGTTCTGCTGATTGATTCATGCATCTCTATTGTAATCTGTTGTGAGAATTTCTAAAACATGAGGTGATCAGTATCAGCTGAGTAGATGTCTAGTAGCACGGTTAGTTCTCTGTGGATTTGACCCTTACTTACCCTACTATATTAGTGGGTCGGTTAAAAAATTATTTTTGGGTGTCGGTGACAACACACCAACAACAATTTAAGATTATAAATTAATTTTAATATGATAGTATAATTAGAATAGCTTCATTAACTTGAAGAGTGACCTTGAGGTCATATTTATACAAGAGAATGATTAACTACTCTTGGGTAGTTACCAAGAGTTAGAATGATCAACTGTTGAGACTAGTCTAACTAACAAACTAAAGAGAAATTAATTAGTTATGTTGACACCCCCCAAGCTAGACGGATGGGGATATACTCGAAGCTTGGACCTAAATAATTCAAACAGCGGTCGAGGAAGAGCTTTTGTGTAGATGTCTACGATCTGTCGACGAGCAACAACGAGCTCGTGCAGAAAGTGATAATCAATGTCAATATGCTTGGCTCTTTTGTGCACTACAAGATTTTGACTTAGGAATACGCCGCTTTTGATAAGAGAGTAATCAATCTGTGTTATTATGCTAAATTGTATCAAAGTTAGGTTACAAGAGATTATATACAGCAATGTGAATAACTAACTTGCACACAAACTGCCTAACCAACTAATTAATGAACATGGACAAGTCAACATTAATACTCCTTCTTAAGTTGGAGTGTGAAGGTCCCGAACACCTAACTTGCTTCGTAAAAAACAAAAATGAGCAGCTCCGAGTGGCTTAGTAAAGATGTCCGCAACTTGGAATTCAGTAGCGATCATGCGCGGCTGTATGTCTCCCTTTGATACCCTCTCACGGACGAAATAGCAATCCATTTCAACGTGTTTTGTAGTTCGTGAAAGACTGGATATTCTGAGTTATGTGTCTCGCAGTCTGGTTGTCGCAGAAGATGGGCGTGGGACTAGAAAGAACAATATCAAAATCCCGAAGTAACCATCTTAACCAAACTATCTCACAAATTGTTGTCGCCATTGCGCGATATTCTGCTTCCGCCGAAGAACGAGAGACAATGGACTGTTTCTTGGTGCGCCAAGAGACGGGAGATCCTCCTAAGGTGATGAAGTAACCAGTGGATGAGCGCCGAGTAAACGGACAACCCGCCCAATCTACATCACAGTGTGCTGTTAATGTGAAAGGTCCAGCTGCTGGTAAGAAAATTCCTAGTCCAGGTGTACTCTTAATATATAAGAGGACTCTATGCATGACAGTAAGGTGAGTTTGTCGCGGACGACTGAGGAATTGGCTCAGGTGAGTAACGGCGAAGACGATATCAGGTCTAGTAACCGTTAGATACAGTAGACGCCCAACAAATCGACGATATTGGGTCACATCTACCAGCGAGCTGCCATTATTAAAATACCAATCATATTATAACTCCTCTTCTTCATCTTCAAACCCCCCACCATTAATATTGCCATTGCTATTAATCTTCACCTCTTTGTATAGGCCACTCCAAGGTACCATACTTCCAATTGCATAAATAAAGAACTCTCTCGATCCCATAATAACTTTCACATTTTTCTTTTCTGGACGTCCCATAGTAACTTTCACACCCTTAGAATGTAAACCTTTTCATAAACTCCACCATCACAATATATATGCCATTACTTTTGACTCACACATGCACACAACTGAACTCTTTTATTTACTAATTTATACATAAAGTTTACATAATTACCCCTCATTATTACACTTTCTTAATTTGTGTGTCATCTACATATGAAAGTTACACTTTCATAAACACGAACCTCAAGGCAAGATGCTTTGCATTTCTGACGTTTCAATGAAAGAGGAACGGTAGTATTAAGACAACGCTGCGTACAAACTGTGTAATCCTTCAAACATATGCTGCAAAAACTTCCTTTTTGAGCCTGCGCAGTTCCTAGAAACATGACTTTTTTTTTTTTTTTTTTTTTTTGAAAGGAAAAAAAATTATATTGCCTGAGTACCAGAGTTTTTAATTAAAATGTTTAATGTGATTCATTAGAAAGTAAACGGACCAGAGTTGATCCATACATAATCAAGTAAGTTGCAAAACATTATTTTATGAAAATAAATGTTGCAAACTAATAATAATAATTTTTATTCCACCTATCTACGACTATGATTGAGTTGCATGGTTAACAAAATAATTGATTTTTAATACAAAATATTATTAGGACAGTGGATATTATTCCTTTTCCATTATTCGTGCCACCACACCATATATGATATGTGCAACACAATAAAATTCTACTTGCATTAATGGCATCTGATTCATTAATTAAACATAATAGTAAAAGTCTCGTGTGCACACTAAACACGAAAAAAGAATTCGTGCACACTATTTTTTGACCCATGCACCAAGAGATATCCGGCCCACTTCATTTTCTTTTACCCATTTTCTCCAGCCCTCTATTCGAAGGTCATTTCCGCTAATCTGTATATTAATTTTAGGTCATGAAAAAATAAAAATAATTTTTTTATATATTTATATTGATATCAATGTATTTTTTTTAATGTGAATATCAATATATATATATATATATATATATATATAATATTCTAATATAACAAACACAAAAAAATGCTAATATTGCTAAATGAAAAATGTAATTAATTTTTTCTACTGAAAAAGTGCTAGTTTAAATTCTTAACATGTCCTAAATTCGGAAGGGATTTAATTTTATTTAGAAATATTAGACTACGCGTTTTAGTTATAGTGAGTAACACATTTCAATTATATTGAATGACACGTTTCAGTTATAATGAGTAACACGTGTTGGGATATTCAAACAATTGATATAATCTGTATTTAGTTTCGATGATTGCCACCAAACAATGTAATTCAAATAAGTTCTATGAAATCTGATAGATCTAAGCTGATTGTATATATATAACTTATGTTCTTAGTCTTAGTCAATGGAGAGATTATATGTATCTTAGCTGATTCATATTGGTTAAACACGAATCAAATGACTTGATCGATCCTTGTACGTATACCAATGTTAGTTGAGACTCACAAGAAGGAAAATTAAATAGCCAAATGATCACAAGCCAGCTAATATGGACTTTTTTTGTTGAAAGGAAAAGGTATAATATTGATAAACTTGGAGTACCAGAGGTACTAAGAGAATGTTCAATTACATGTCACAAATTATAAGAAAAGATCAAAAACCACCCATTATATCCTATCTAGTCTCTATTCTAGAGCTAGTATCCTATTCGCAGACTGCTCTCGGATTTGCACACCAGTCATTAAAAGAAGCCGAGAGTGGGCATTCTTTTTGAGGATAGAAGGTACTCTAGGCCTTGGCTCTAATTTCATCAAACATCTTTTCTAGTTTCGGGTCCTCATTTGCAAAGACTTTCCTATTTCTAGCATTCCAAATAAACCACACTGTCAAACACCATATGCATTCCAATATAAATTTGACCAAAACTACAATATAGGACTAAAATTATTGCAACGCCCAATATATACGGGACCAATTCTGCAATTTACACTCTTACAAAGTACAAAAACACCACCAACAAAAATCAGAATATGAACAAGGGAAGAGGGAAAAAGAAAACACAGATTTCTGAATGCAAATGTATAAACATCAGAATGAAAACTGAGAATGACGACAACAAACCTCCATTTATAAATGACCGCACCAAAATACATAGAAAAATTACTACTAAAATTCTTGGCCTCAAATAATTAGTCTAGCTCTGCTCCAATTAAAGACCACAATGTCTCGTTTTGATAGCAAAAATAATATAGTAGTCAATAGAATTGAATGTGTACACAATAACATTTTTATCAACCTCTTATGTATATTTTAGATTTTTCATTTTCCAAATTAAATTGGTGCTCCAGGTTTTGCTGAGCTTCCACTGGATGTTCTTTTAAGCATATTTAGCTTCCACTAGGATATCCCAACAACATTTATATTGTACGTATGCCCCTACTCGAATCATATTTAAAAAAAAAAAGATATCTAATTGTATATTCTACGTATGCCCCTACTTGAATCATATTTAAAAAAAAAAAACAGATTTCTAAAAAATTGTGTCTTAAATATTACTAATAGAAACTATTTGACATTCAAGAATTAATCTATTGGACCAATTTAAAAAAAGAAAAGAAAAAGGAAAACACCAGCTCTAGGCTCAAATATTCAGGGATATTTAACTCGTTCCATTCATCAACCTGTATTGGTGATTTCAGGCCCATCTCTATGATTAATTGCTATTATAAAATCATAGCAAAAGTATTGGCTAGAAGACTTTCTAGAGTCATTGGTTCGGTGATTTCGGTGTCGCAACCTGGTTTCATCCAAGGGAGGCAGATCTTAGACGGGGTCCTTGTGTTCAACGAGATCATTGATGAAGCTAAAATGAAAAAGCTTGAAAGGTTGCTGTTTAAAATTGACTTTGCCGAGGCGTTCGAGAGGATTGGAATTTCTTGGACAACATGATGGAAAGTATGGGTTTTGCTCCGTTGTGGTGGAAATGGATTAGAGAGTGCATATCTTCGGCCTCAGCCTTGGTACTTGTTAATGGCAGCCCCTCAGCCGAGTTCAAACTTGAATGTGGCATAAGACAGGGGGACCCCCTCTCCCCGCTACCGTTCATCATCGCAGCTGAAGGCTTAAGTGTTCTTATCAACAGAGCCATCTCTGCTGGATTGTACGACGCAACAGTAGTCGGACGGAAGAACATCCCAGTTTCTCACCTCCAATACGTCGACGATACTATTTTGGTGGGAGAGGCGACCACCAAGAACATTTGTGCCCTTAAGAATCTGCTGGTCAATTTCGAGAGGCTATCTGGCTTACAAATAATTTTTTCCAAATGCAGTCTTCTTGGCATAACCAGCATGAAGCGGCCGCCTTCCTAGGCTGCCGAGTGGGGTCTGTACCTTTTAAATTTCTCGGTATACATGTCGGAATTAATCATCAAAAGGCAGAAGTATGGGGAGAGGTAATTCGAAAGGTGAAAAACAGAATTAAATCTTGGAAGACAGGCAAATTTCCTTTGGTGGTAGGATTACTCTTCTCAATGCGGTTCTCACTTCGTTGCCCACTTATTATCTGTCCCTCTATCATATTCCAAAAATAGCCCTGAGTGAGATCAGTAAATTACAACAAAATTTTCTTTGGGGGAGGGGGGTGCGAACTCTACAAAAATTCCATGGGTTTCATGGAATGACGTTTGTAGGCCGAAATCTGTTGGGGGTCTTGGTGAAATAAAATTGGATTTATTTAACATGATCTCTTCTTGCAGGTGGGCATGGAGGATACACACTGAACCCAACTCATTGTGGGTCAAAATTCTTGATTCTAAATATGACATTCACTTGACAGGGTCTGCACCAGTATTGGCGAACAGAAACCAAGCCTCTAGCTGGTGGAAAATGTTATTTGATCTTTTCATTTCTGAATCTTCTAACCAATGGTTTAACAACAATGTGATGCGGACTTTGGGCGACGACAACCTGTCCTCTCTCTGGAGTGATAGGTGTTCGGATGAACCAGCTTTGAAGGCTCACTTCCCTAGACTGTACTCGATATGCTCTAACCCTGAGGCAAAGATTATCGACTCTGGCGAGTGGGTAAATGGCACGTGGAGATGGAATATTTTGGGAAGAAACTCTTGTCAACCAGTTGTATAGATCGCTAGGTCCCATTAATCTGCAGGTATCGACACCGGACGCTTGGAGATGGAAGCTGACCAAGGATGGTAGATACACCCCTAAATCAGCCTATGGAAGTCAAGGAATTGCAGCACATACACAATTCCTTCAAGATAATGAGCTGGAGGCCCTGCGGATCATCTGGAACAAATTAACACCTTCAAAATTCTCAGGACTAGTTTGGAAGGTGATAAGAGGAAGACTGGCCACCCGAACCAAGCTACGAAAGCGGAATATTCTGAGAAATGGGGACGCCACGACATGTGCTCTCTGCGGTGCCGCTGAGGAGACCACACAACACCTCTTTTTCGAATGCAGCTGAGCTTGCAACATCTGGCGTCTACACAGATCATGGTTTATTAATACCTCTCCATATATCGCTGTCCAGCCCAGCCGCGCATTTGCATAAGTTCGGAGGTATCCTTGGGGCTAAGCGAAAGAAAAATATTCTGGAATGCATTTGGTGCTTGACAGTGTGGTACATTTGGTTTGCTAGGAATCGGAAAGTTTTTTCGAATGAGGATTCTAAACCAGAAAAGACGTAGACGAAATTAGAGCCAAGGCCTGGAGTATTTTCAGTCTCCAAAAGGACTGTCCTGCAGCGAACTCCTTTCACGATTGGTGCGCCGAACCGAGAATAATTTTCTAGTAGGGATTGGTGACCTTGTCATGAAACTCGATATCTGTAACTGAAGCTCAACTCTGTGTACTTCTGGTACTCAAAGACTTAATAAAATTTCTCTTTTCCTCTCAAAAAAAAAAAAAACTCGTTCCATCTCAAAGTAATTGTATATTAATCACATTGATTTGAATTACTTTGAGATGGTCAATATATATATAGAAGATGCACATCTTTCCTAATCACTATACAAGGAATGAAATAATTTAAATTAAATTATCTTATTATCCCCTGAAGCAAGACGTGGGGTGCAGACCAACTCAAATTGAAGCTTGCCCCGAAAAAACTCATACAACTGTCGACCTTTGTGAAGATATCAACGATTTGTAACTCCGAAGATACAAGTCGTGTCAAGTTTCCTTGTAATCAATGTTAAGAAACTAAATGCAAGAGGTAGGGCGATGGGATTATATATTTTAATTACTTGTAACTCTCTCGTAATATATTTCTTTTTCCTTTCAAAAAAAATTACTTAGCTTGTAACTCTATCTACTACCCCTTAGTTTTATTAATTTATATGCTATTTTTATTCTGCAAATTAGAAGATCATATTAGAGAAGAAATTAGGACGTTGTTTTGTATTTTACATTTCATAAATGAAGAAGAAATCATGGTATAGTAAGAGCTGAAAATAATTAATTAAGCAAACGAGGAATTTTATAAAAAGGAGCAAACGGTTGGTTAGGAATTAATATACAAGAATTAATTCCCCACCTCTCTACAAGTTCGGACTTTTAGATGAGACGGAATTCTTTCATGGTATCAGAGCAAACCAGGCAAAACGACCTGGGTTCGATTCTTGTTGAAAGCACTTCACCCATTTAAATTGTCCACTCGATGGGCCTCCTCCCCAAAAGGGGTAAGAGGTGTTAATCCGGCCCACGAGTGAGGGGGGGTGTTAGGAATTAATATACAAGAATTAATTTCCACGCTCTCTACAAGTTCGGACTTTTAGATGAGACGGAATTCTTTCACAAACAAATATTATTACATTTTTTTTTTGAGCGGAAAAAGGAGTTTGTTAACGATTACTAGAGGTACTGATCAACAAGATTAGAATGATAGTGTTTAGAGAAAAACACATGCATGGTCAGGGACGACATTGACAGAGATTCCGACAAGTTGATGTCCCCAGACGGCAGCTTGAATTGCAAGCCCTATTTCCATTTGTACAAGAATCCGTACATGCGGCATCTGCAGTTTGAAATATGACTAGGAATGATATCAAAATAGCAACAACATAACTCCTCTAATTCATAGCAGCCGGCCATTAAGTTTTTCTTTAACTTGTTTTTTGTAATTAAGTATATCTCCTGCGTTCTCTGCGGCCAGGAAGAGGAGACCATACAGCACCTCTTCTTCGGTTGTGAATTCGCGGGTAAATTGTGGAATCTCACCGTCACTTCAGCAACTCAAATTAGACCGGCGGAACATCTTCTGCAATTTCGTGGGCTGCTGTTAGGGGCTAAACGGAAGACTCCAATATTGGAATGTATGTGGTGTATGATCGTCTGGTTCATTTGGAAGGCTCGTAATAGAAAATCTTTTGCAAACGAGCAACCAAAGGCGGAAAAGGTCTTCGATGAGGTCCGCGTACAAGCCTGGAACATCCTCTCCCAGCGTAGGGGCCATCCTAACTCGGCATCTTTCAACGATTGGTTCGCAAAGCCAAGCCTTGTGTATTGGGAATATAATATATTTAATATATTGTTTTTTTTTGAAGTCTCGGGTATCCGGTTTTTTACCGACTAATCCCGGGGGACCAATCCCACCGCCCACTTGCGGGGTCCCGTTTAAAGCCAGAGCTTTGCGCTCTGTATGGACATGGCCCCATAGAAATTGTTTGCACCTTAGAGGGTTCGAACTTGAGACCTAGAGAGGAGCATACTCCTAAGTCCCAAGCCTACACCACTAGGCCAACTCCTTGGGGTTAATATATACTCCCTCCGTCCCGGTATAAGTTTCCCCTTTCTTTTGGGTGTTTAGATTAAGAAATATGATAAAATAATAGATGTAATAGAAGTGATGTGATGGTGAGAGAGAAAATAATAGACTAGTAAGAGATGAAGTATAATAAAATAATAGATAAAGTAGAAGTGATGTGATTGGGAGAGAGAAAATAATTTGCCAAAAATGGAATGAGAAACTTATAGTGGGACATCCAAAAAAAAAGGAAAGTGAGAAACTTATAGTGGGACGGAGGGAGTATTATATATTGTAATTATTCATTTTTTTAATTAGATTTAAATCTTATCTAGTTGTTAAGATATAGATTAGATATACTCTTTTATTTATATATACTCCTTGTACTTCTTCATAATCATTCAATGAAATTATAATTTCGTAATTCATTGTTTCTCTATATGTATCAACGAGTCGTACGGCTAACGCCCTCGATCCTAAATCCTCAAACGTAGTTCGTGTTCGGCACCCTTCCAGCCGTTCACCCTCAAACTACCAGCCTTATTCCTCCATAACCGCCATGCGGTTTCCTCCAACAAACTTAAGGCGGTTTGTTCTTTCTTGATAGAACTCCCCCTCTCCCTCATACGCGCTCACATACACGCCTTCTCCAAATATTAATTCTCACAGAAACATTACTACTTTCTCATATCACTCCTTATTCTTGATTTCACCGTCCACTGCGATCAAACTCCACTCCAAATTAATTCATCCCAAAATCCTTCATTAACCTTCCATGGCGGATCCGGCTAAGAAGGTCGACGGCTGTTTGGCCAACATCGCGGCCCAAGCACCCCTTAAACTCACGTCCGTTAATTACATGGCGTGGGCTTTCCAGTTTCGAACTCTACTCACCGGATATGGTCTCTTCGGTCACCTCATCGGCACCAAAAAGTGCCCCATTCCGTCCAAACCGGCGACAAGCATGAAGCACGCTGACCCTGATCCTGATGTCGATCATTGGGTGCGACAAGACCAGCTCATCCTCTCCGCAAATGTCGGATCTCTAACACCGACAATTATCCCCTTCATTGCTTCCGCAAAAACTGCCCACGATGCTTGGAAGACGCTTGAGAACATCTATGGTCGGTCATCTCGAGGTCGAATCTTGGCCTTGAAAAATAAGCTCCACTCTCTGTCGAAAGGATCTCGTTCTATTACTGAATATTTGAACGACATCCGCACCACGGTCGACGAACTAGCCCACATAGGTATCACGGTTGATTTGGATGACATCACCCTCAAAATTCTTAATGGTTTGGATGATTCTTATCGTGATCTTGCTAGTGCCGTTCAAGCTCGAGATACTTCCATCACGTTCGAGGATCTTTACGACAAGCTGCTGGGTATGGAGGCATTGGCGCTAGCTGCTGGCCGAGGAAACACTCGGCTGCCCGAGCAGCTGCCTCAACTTCCAGCAACTCAGCAGCCCAGCAGCCCACCTATTCGGCTCACACGGCCGATGCTTCGTCCGCCCCTTGGATTATAGACTCTGGAGCCTCACATCACATCACAATCGACCTTCAAAATCTCTCCATGCACTCTCCATATTCTGGCTCAGACGATGTTATCATCGGTGATGGTAATGGTTTAAAAATATCTCATATTGGTTCTTTTGATACTCGTTCGCTGAAATTTTCAAACGTCTTAGTTGTACCTCAAATGGCGAAAAATCTCGTCTATGTTTCCACTCTTTGCCGTGACAATAATTTTAATGTCGTTTTTGGTCCAACTTCGTTTCAGGTGCGGGATGGCAACACTGAGAGCATTCTCCTAGTCGGGAGTCACGTGGATAATCTTTACATATGACTAGGAATGATATCAAAATAGCAACAACATAATTCCTCTTCATAGCAGCCATAAGTTTTTCTTTAACTTGTTTTTTGTAATTAAGTATATCTCCTGCGTTCTCTGCGGCCAGGAAGAGGAGACCATACAGCTAGCACCTCTTCTTCGGTTGTAAATTCGCATGTAAATTGTGGAATCTCACCTACTCGTAGCCCTCCGTCACTTCAGAAACTCAAATTAGACCGGCAGAACATCTTCTGCAATTTCGTGGGCTGTTGTTAGGGGCCAAACGGAAGACTCCAATCTTGGAATGTATGTGGTGTATGATCGTTTGGTTCATTTGGAAGGCTCGAAATAGAAAATCTTTTGCTAACAAGCAACCTAAGGCGGAAAATTTCTTCGATGAGGTCCGCGTCCAAGCCTGGAACATCCTCTCCCAGCGTCGGGGTTGTCCTAACTCGGTATCTTTCAACGATTGGTGCGCAAAGCCAAGCCTTGTGGACATGTAATCTCTTTCTTTCCTGTATAGAAGACTAGGTGGTCACTGAGTGCGAGAACAAATTATATGTAAAACACTAGAGTGTACTACTCCTTTGAGTACTGCTGGTACTCAGATAATAAAATTACTTTTTCCTTTAAAAAAAATAGTTGGCTCAATCACACATTCCTGTTCTCTAATCTATTTCTAATTATATTAATTTATTAGTAGATTTGCCTTTGTCAAGACGTACAACGAGTCAATCAAAAAGTATTGGTTAGTATAGTGATCTAATTTGTTAATTTATTGTAACTTCTCTCTCTCATGTAAACCTCCATCTTCATTTTGATGATCTAATTCCCTTTTCAATTTAACTCCTAAATTTCACATGGTACCAGAGTTGTGCATCCTATTTATTATTTTACATTTCAGCATTTGTTAAAGATAATTGATTTAATTTCCTTAATTTATGTTCTGTAAATCAATTAGCTTGATTTGTTGTAAATTAGTCTTAGTTTCCTTTACTCATTAGTCCATTGTAATTAATAGATAGGTGCAATTAGTCTATATAAGGCTATGTAAACATTCACAGAAACATACACACGAAATATACATTTCTCCCATTTTCTCACATGGTACTAGAGCAATAAGATTCTGTGATTAAGTTTCCGCTGCAATGGGAGAAAATTCAAAGAAAGAAACCAAGCAATCGGGCATGCTTACCTTGCATCATTCCGATCATCCCGCTTTGGTTCTTGTTTCCAAATTGCTGGACGGAAACAACTATTCACAATGGAGTCGATCTATGCGGATAGCTTTAAGCGCTAAAAACAAGATCGGCTTCATCGACGGCACAATCAAAGCACCTGCGGCAACCGACAACAACTTTTCAACATGGGAACGCTGCAATCATATGGTACTCTCTTGGATAATCAATTCTGTTAATCCTGACATTGTAGGAAGTATTATTTATGCAGAATCCGCATCTGATGTATGGAATGATCTGCATGATCGTTTCTCGCAAGGAAATGATGCTCGAATTTTTGAGATCCGCCAAGCAATTGTCGATCACCGACAAGGACATCAATCTGTTTCCATCTACTACACTAAATTAAAGGCTTTATTGGATGAATTATCCTCTTACCATGAGCCAATTGTTTGCACATGTGGAGATCTTAAGAAACTTGCTAAACGAGAAGAAAAAGAACGTGTGATGCAATTTCTTATGGGATTAAATGAATCATATTCGGCAACACGTGGATCCATACTTTTGATGAATCCACTACCTGATACACGAAGGACTCATGCTTTGATATTGCAACAAGAGAGACAAAATGAGGTTGCTGCCAATCGTGATTCCAACGGACAACACATTGCTAATTGGACGGGTTCAAAGACACAAAATGGATCAGGTGGAAACACAAGCCGAGCAATCAACGGTAGAAAGAATTTCCACTGCACACACTGTGGTATGGACACCCACACCATTGATCGTTGCTACTACATTCATGGTTTCCCTCCTGGACATCGATTTCATGGGAAGGATGTCAAGCCAAAGGGAAAGAAAAATATCAATCAATCACCTGCCTCCAACGTTGTTACTAAGCAATTCACAGGCAAGGAATATGCTCAACTTATTGCACTTCTACAGAAGGAGGCCAGTAATACCGAACCTCTCATTAATTCTTCTGGTAATGTTTCTCCTTTCTCAAATAATAATATGTGGATATTGGATAGTGGTGCTACAGATCATGTATCCAAGACACGTCCAAGTACAAATGAAATATCTCCTAAATACCCTAGTGTCAGGTTACCAAATGGAGGAGATGCCAAAATCAAATCAATTGGATCCATGACAATTTGCAGTAATATTACTCTTGATAATGTGCTTTATGTTCCAAATTTTAAAGTCAATTTGCTTTCCATTAGCAAAATTACACAAGCCTTAGGTTGTAGTGTGATATTTTACCCTGATTATTGTGTGATGTAGGATTTAACTACGAAGAAGACGATTGGAACGGGCAGGCAGAGTAATGGTTTATATTATCTTACGGTGAGCCCAAAACCATACATTTCCAACGCCGTTTACAACACCCCCAACCTTTAGCATAAACGTCTCGGGCATCCTTCCATCCATCCATTAAAATTATTATCTAAAACTATTCCCAATATATCTCTTGATTTTAATAATATCTGTGATATTTGTCACTTGGCAAAACAATCTCGCTTACCATTTTCTACTAGTAAAATTTCTACTCATGAAGCTTTTGACTTAATACATTGCGATATATGGGGACCCCATAAAATTCATTCATATTCTGGGGCTCGTTATTTTTTAACAGTTGTGGATGTTTTCGCGTTACACTTGTGTTTACCTTATGCGATACAAATCTGAAACTCAAACTATCATAAAGAATTTATTTGCTTGGGCTAGGACACAACACAATCGTTTAATCAAAGCCGTAAGATCTGATAATGGGCAAGAGTTCATATCTTTACAATCTTTCTTCAATGAAAATGGCACAAACTTCCATCGTAGTTGCACATGCACACCTCAACAAAATGGTGTAGTAGAGCGCAAACATCGTCATCTCCTAAATGTTGCACGAGCCATCTGCTTTCAAGCTAATCTTCCATTAAAATTTTGGGGAGAAAACATCAAAACTGCTTGCTATCTTATTAATCGCTTACCCTCACCTCTCTTATCCAGTAAGACACCATACGAGTTATTACATAAAATGCCCCCTTCTTACTCACATTTACGGTTATATGGTTGTCTTTGTTTTGCCACAAATTTACAGCCTACCCACAAATTTGACTGTCGTGCGCATCGATGCATCTTCCTTGGTTATCCACCAGGACAAAAAGGGTACATTCTATATGACTTGGCTGATAGAAAAATGATCACTTCTCGAGACGTAATCTTCCATGAGAATATTTTTCCTTACTCAACCATACCACACGATGACCAAAATAACCTTCCAACTTTGCCAAATCCAATTTCTATTGATGTTGAGCCATCTACAGAATTCTCAACACCAACTGACATGCCCCAAATAATTGATGAAGAGAACACTAATATTCCACAACAACCACCTCCAATAGAAAATAACCTTCGCCGCTCTAATCGAACCACCCGCATACTGGCTCACCTTAAAGATTACCAAGTTAACCATTCTTTGTCTGCTAATAATTTGTCTCTTCCAGTTAAATCAAGCACTCATCACCCAATATCCAGGTATGTTTCATATAATAACCTTTCTCATACTTATCATACTTTTATTCATAACGTCTCTCACATAGTGGAACCAGAAACATATGAGCAGGCTTGCAAAGATCCAAAATGGGTCAATGCAATGCAAGATGAAATTGCAGCATTGGAAGCAAACAAAACTTGGTCTTTAGTATCTCTACCATTGGGGCATCGTCCCATTGGCTGCAAATGGGTATACAAGATTAAGTATAATTCTGACGGGACAATAGAGCGATACAAATCTCGTCTTGTCGCTAAGGGTTTCACCCAACGTGAAGGCATTGATTATAATGAAACGTTTGCTCCCGTAGCCAAACATACGACACTCCGTTGTCTTCTTGCCATTGCCTCAGTTCGTGGATGGAATCTTCATCAAATGGATGTCCAAAATGCATTTTTACATGGTGATCTTTCAAAAGAGGTCTACATGCATCCACCTCCTGGTTTTTGTCGACAGGGGGAGCCACTTGTATGTCGACTTAACAAGTCTTTATATGGCCTAAAGCAAGCCTCACGAGAATGGTTTCATAAATTTCACTCTGTAGTCACTAAATTTGGATTTCAACAATCACAAGCTGATCATTCTCTCTTTACAAAGGTTTGTGGACACTCACTCACAGTTATTTTGTTATATGTAGATGATATGATTATAACAGGAAACGATCAAAAGACCATTGACACCGTGAAGACATCTCTTGCATCATACTTCAAGATTAAGGATCTTGGACTATTGAAGTATTTTCTTGGTATTGAGATAGCCCGTTCTAAGAAGGGCATCTCCATTAACCAAAGAAAATACACCCTTGACATTTTACAGGAAGCAGGTTTACTTGGTGCAAAACCAGCAAAGATTCATATGGAACAATCGTTGAAGCTCACCTTTACTGATGGAGATTTACTCAAAGATCCGACACACTACCGAAGATTGGTGGGAAAATTGATTTATTTAACCATCACAAGACCAGAAATCTCTTTTGCTACTAACGTCCTTAGTCAATTCATGCAAGAGCCTAGACGACCCCATCTTGAAGTTGTTCATCGTTTACTTCGCTACTTAAAAGGTTCACCGGGACAAGGATTATTTTTTCCATCCAAAAATGATATTAATCTAGTTGGATTTTGCGATGCAGATTGGGCAGGAGATGTAAACACTCGACGATCAGTGACAGGTTATTGCGTCTTCTTAGGAAAATCTCTCATCTCTTGGAAAAGCAAAAAACAAAGCACGGTGTCTAGATCCTCAGCCGAGGCTGAATACAGATCAATGGCTACTACAGCCTGTGAGATTACTTGGTTGAGATATTTGCTTCAAGACCTACAAATAAGCCTTGACCAACGAGTGAGCTTATATTGTGATAATCAAGCGGCCATGCATATTGCTTCTAATCCGGTATTCCACGAAAGAACAAAACATATTGAGATTGGTTGTCACTTCATTCGGGAATGCATCAACAAAGGAACAATCAAGACTTCATATATATCAAGCAAGACTCAAGTTGCCGACATATTCACTAAAGCATTAGGAGTGGAGTCATTCCGATCTCTTGTTCACAAGTTGGGCATTCTTGATATCCATACTCCAACTTGAGGGGGAGTGTTAAAGATAATTGATTTAATTTCCTTAATTTATGTTCTGTAAATCAATTAGCTTGATTTGTTGTAAATTAGTCTTAGTTTCCTTTACTCATTAGTCCATTGTAATTAATAGATAGGTGCAATTAGTCTATATAAGGCCATGTAAACATTCACAGAAACATACACACGAAATATACATTTCTCCCATTTTATCACATGATTGAAGGAGAAATTATGATATGCAAATAAAAGAATAAAATTATTTTACATTGCAGTACGTAGTAGGTAACCAATTTTTTTTTTTTTTTATGAAACATAGTGAACTATATTCAAAAAGTGATAATCACATGGACTAAATTTTAAAAAAAAACATGGTAACTTAACAGACTAAAAAAAATTAATCCCCGTAATTTATCATTTTTTTCAATAATTTTTAGATTTTTAATTAAAGCAAATATCAATTGTATCAAATCTTGACTATCTTATAAAAGTCTCAAAATTAATACACTTGAAATTTTAAATAATCCAATTCATAAATTTAATAACAAATGTGAAAGTTTAATCGATATTCACCGCCTCTCCTCGCCATCAACTCATCAACCTGAATCTAAAATGTTAAATTGTATGGTATAAGCAAACCACTAGCTCAGTGAAGTCACTTGAAAAAATTAAATACAATATACGAACAAAATGAATAATCACATATATATATATATAACTATATACTTCACAAAATATCATGTATGCGCCTTTCAACATAGTATTGATAATAACTTTGTTTCACGGTTTTTCCAAGGATCTCTCTTAAATCCCACTCTTATCATAAATATCATTCACTTTAATGTCATGGAGCAGATAATCAAATCAGCAAATGCATAGCCCGAATTAATGCGAGAGTCAGTTGAAACCCAATGAAGAAAACATCGTCAGTGCTTTAATGGCAAGAACTCACACTGAGGGAGAATATGATTTGTTTATATGGTTGTTTAATAAATTGCCGAGTATAACATAGAGGGAATTAAGATAGAGTTAGTTGAGAAGAATTTGTTTTCACGTTAAAAAGTTATCTCCAAATTTGAAATCAAGTGTACTAACGAAATCGAGAAACTCGGGGAAAGAGTTTGATAAATTCAACCGTCTTTAATTCATTATTCAGGTTAAATATTTTTAAAATAATAATAAGTTGATTACATATATAAAGGAAGCTGGCTTGATGAATATTTAATTTTTTCCATAACGTGCAGCCAACATATATACATAGATTAGTTGACTAATTAATCATCTATAACGTGCAACCAACTGCTGTGATTTGCAACTTGCAACAATATCTTGTGTCATAGGAGTAATGGGAAAATTGCACTTTTAGTCATGTAGGAATTTTTCAAAATCATTTTGGTCCTTTTTAATGCAAATTTGGTTCCATTATTTAATTTTTGATCATATCTAACTCGAAATGCACAAACATAGAGAAAGAAAAGAAAGCAGATCGAGTTTTGATCAATTATATATATAATTGTCATTTGTAGGTAATTCATTTAACAAATTAATTACAGAATGAATCCTAAGTCTGCAACCTCAAATTTATACATACAACTACATTAATTAATTACAACTCATGAATTGGAACTCTAACACTAATTAAACACTACACCATTGTCCCTGCAATGTTGTTGTAGCTCCTCTGAATCCATTATGTACAACTTGTCCAATGGCCATGCCTTACTGAGGAGGGAGCGTGGAAGTTTCGTCAGGGTAGGGCAATTATCGATGGTTAACTCCTTGAGACAAGGCATGATAGTAGAATGTTCTTCTTCTTCGGCCGTGATGTCCTCCCACTCCTTCCACTTGAGACACGTGTAAAATGTCAGTTTCTTCAATTTGGGAAAGGCAATATTTGACGAAGCTCCCAAAAATTCTCGTCCCACCATTTCTAATCCTTTCATTTCATAAATTACAATCTCTTCTAGGCATGGTAGTTTTCCAAGGGAGGGCAATGATGACAACTTCATGCATTCCCAGAGAACAATAAGCCTAAGTTGGTTCAGGGGTGAGACGATCCAGCTCAACGGAAGTTTGGAGCCCTTATATTTCTCAATCCGCAGTCCTTTCAACTTCAGATGGGGTTCGAGAACATCTATCATATCCATCCTCACCCTGCTGTTGCATTCCTCACTTTGATCCATCTCATCCTCAAATTCTATACGGAGTAACTGAAGGTGTATCTTATTCCTCAATTGTGCTTCCCTCGCGTCCTTAACCACTTCTTCATCACCTATTTTAATAATCAAGTGTAGAAGACTGAGATGGTTTAACTTGTTCAATAATCCCAACTTGCTATGACCACTTCCTCCTCGAAATCCATGCAATTCGCCAAGACCGGATAATTGGGCCAGTCCTTGAGGAATTCTACTCAGACTCGTGCACCGAGTAATATCCAGGCTTCGCAATTCATGCAAACCAAATATGCTCTCTGGCAACTCCTTTAAAAACTCATTCTGACTCAAGTCTAAGTCTCTAAGGTGAATCAAATTCCCAATTTCCTTCAGAATCGCTTCTAGTTTGCAGTTACTTAGTTTAAGTGTTTGCAAGAAATAAAGCTGAAAAATGATTCTAAGGTTTTCTTGGGATACTGTATTTCCACTCAAGTCCAACCACCTCAAGTGAATCAAATTTTCCAATCCCAATGGAATACTTTGCAAGCCACAGTTTTCCATACTTAAGACCCTTAGACGACGTGTCAGACAATCACAAAGACTACTTGGAGGACATTCTTTCTTATCCCAAACTAAGCTACAAAATTTATTCACAGTGGAAACAAATAAAGGGTCACAGGTTTGGCACGTTGTCTTATTCATTCTAGTGTCCACCACCCTACCACTCTTCCTAACAAATTGAGCAAAATCATGTACTATATCATGCATCTTACATATATATATTTCCTTATTCAAATCACCTGTCTCAAAATCTTGAAATAGAGAGCGCATTGCTAAAACATCAAAGCATTCTCTCCCTCTAAGTTTCATGTCACCGATATTGGAGCCCAAGTAACCAAGTGCCATCCAATTTTCTATTAGGCTCTCAACATTAATCCTAGTATCTTTGGGAAAGACAGCGCAGTACGAGAAACATCGCTTAAGTGTCGGTGACAATTCATTGTAGCTTAAAAGTAAATGAGGAAAAATGTCTACCTCCGCTTCCTCCATTATCCACATTTCACTATTCAACACATTTTCCCACTCGTTCAAGCTACTCTTAAAACGCAAAAGACTTCCCAAAGTCTTCGCAGCTAGAGGCAAACCATTGCACTTTTCAGTTATTTTCTTACCAATCTCCTCAAATTCGACTTCGTTCCTTTCAGGAAGGGCAATGCGACTCAACAATAACCAACAATCTTCTTCAGAGAGCACTCCTGGACGACATATCTCACTCTCTCTCGATCCCATCATTTTCACCACCCTTTCATTTCTTGTCGTCACCAAAATCTTACTTCCAGGTCCACCACACCTGAGGGAGTGTTCTAGGGGTTCCCATTTGTTATAGTCTTGTGTCCATACATCATCAAGGACAAGAAGAAAACTCTTTCCTATAATAGACTCTTTTACAAGATTAAATAGGACATCCAGTTGGTTAGTATTTGGAGAACTCCCTTTTTTTACGCTTTCAAGAATACATTTACCAATGACAGCAGGATCAAAGGGGTCTGAAACACAAATCCAAATCCTTAAGTCGAAAGATTCCTCCACTCGACTATGGTTATAAACTAGTTGAGCTAGAGTCGTCTTCCCAAGTCCACCCATACCCACTATACCCAGAATTGAGGTGCCTTGTCTAACACCATTATCCAAAAGTTTGCTAACAAGAAAATCCACATTTGTATCCCGACCATGGACTTTTGTTGAGTCAACCATGAAAGTGGACTGAACTCGCCAAGATCCAGGCAAATGATCTATGATGGGCACGGATTCGACAAAATTAAATCGATCTTTCTCCCTCAATATTTGATCAAGTTGTTGTTTCACATTTTTAATCTTTGTACTAATATCATGACGAACAACGACTTTTTTAAAATATAAACATGGAGATGGGATGAAGGAGCATACCATGTGCTTATGAGCAGCAGGAGCAGCCATCTTGAGTTTGAGAAGAGCATAACCCCATTCGTCGAGAACGTCATCCATTTCATAAGACGTCAGCTCCAGCCTTGACAACCACTGGTTGATGTTTTTGTCCTGAAATCGTCGATTCTCGGCATCATCTAACACATTCCTGAGGCTCTTGAGGTCGTCGGAAAGATTGAGAATCTCCTTGTCCACACCTCTCACCAAATGGATTTCACTTTGGATCTGCTCCTTTGTGATGGCTATAAGCTGCTCGATCAAAGCAGAGACGACGACTTCCGCCATGGTTACAAGCTAGCTCAGTTGTTTAATTTCTTTGTAAATTTCTTATGATTAATGAATACATTAGAGCTGGTATAAGACATGAAGAGACGACTTTGCTGCATTATTGATCCCATGTGACCCTGTCCCCTGAGTGTTTTACAAAGTGATTAATAATTCGTTATAGAATAATCTGACAGCTGCATGTAGACAAATGATTCAGCTTTGTTTAATTTAAATTTTCTCAAGTTAAACTCTAATTCAACCATAAAGAAAGCACCAAATTACTAAAGGAAAGAATATATATATATATATATATATACTGTATATATAAATTAAGAAGCAGAGATTATTGATCCAATCATATATATATACCACTAAAACAATGAAACTAAATTAGCGTTAACTATTTTTTTAGTGCGGCACCTACTACAGTTTATGTTTTTTTTAAGTTTTCACATTTTCAATATAAATTTAGGTTATAGAATATTCAATTTATGCTCTTTTTGGTCCAAATTTACATATTTTTGCCGGAAATTTTCAAAACTTGCCAAAAATGTGAGCGTGAAATGAATTCATATTCTGGTCAAATAGTACAATTTATGTCATAATTAAGTTTAAACGTAAAAAAAAATTCTAAAAATATCATTAAAAAATTTAGGGTGAAAATAACGTAAACTGAACAAAAAATAATGTAAAAAAAAAAAAGAAAAAAAAAAGCGGATTAAAATGAATTTGTGTCCATAATATGAGATGCTCTGAATCCTGGTTTCATTTTTACAGTACAAGGTTTCAGCAAAAGTAGAAGAAGACATAATTTTAAGGTGTAAAACATCAGTTTCTTCAATTTGGGAAAGGCAGTATTTGATGAAGCTCCAAACAATTCTCGTCCCACTATTTCTAATCCTACCATTCTATAAATTAAAATCTCTTCTAACTAGGCATGGTAGTTTTCCAAGGGGCGGCAATGATGACAGCTGATTGCATTCCCAGAGCGCGATGAACCTTAGTTGGTTCAGGGGCAAGATGATCCAGCTCAACGGAAGTTTGGAGCCCTTATATTTTAGAATCCACTGTAGTTTCAACTTCTAATGGGGCTCAAGAGAATCTATCACATCCATCCTCACTCTGCTGCATTCTTCACTTTGATCCATCTCATCCTCAAATTCTATACGGAGTCTCTGAAGGTGTATTTTTTTCCTCAATTCTGTTTCCCGCGCATCCTCAACCACTTCATCATCACCTAATCTGATAATCAAACTTAAATATTTAAGATGCTTTAACTTGTTCAATATTCCCAACTTGCTATCACCACTTCCTCCTCGAAATCCACGCAATTCGCTAAGACCGGTTAACTGGGCCAGTCCTTTAGGAATATTCAATCTTCTCAATTCATGCAAGCCACATATGCTCTCCAGCAACTCCTTTAAAGACCCATTCTCACATAAGTCTAAGTTTCTAAGGTGAATCAAATTCCCAATTTCCTTTAGAATCGCTTCTAGTTTGCAGTCTCTTAATTTAAGTGTTTGCAAGTAATAAAGCTTAAAAATGATTCTAAGGTTTTCTTAACCTTTTAGTGACAATATTTTGGGCATGTATATACTAACATAGTTTTGATCAAGCGATAACATATTGTATGAATGAAATATGAGGAGTTACTCTAAGGTACATATATATGACATTCATGTTAACGTTTCGACGGTTGAGGTATCCCGAGAGAATTCTTTTAATGTTTACAGTAATTGCGACAAAAACTGCCCTTCCTTCTCTGATTTTGAATTAGCCAACATTCTTAATCTTGATTTGGCCAACACCTCTTCGGTTTCCAGAATCCCATCCCTTGCACCCCCTATGATCCATCCACCCCCCGTATACTGCGATCTTGCCCATACACCCCCGTATACACCGATCTTACCCATACCCCCCCTTCGACTCATACACCCTTTTCTTTCCTTGTACACGCCATTTTCCCTCAAACAGATTCCCCCAACCTGGCGGCCCCTTTGCATTCGCCTGCCTACTCTCGGCCAGATCCTGTCCCCGATCTCCCTCACTCGGGTGGAGCGGTACAGGTCCCATTCGCTCCTCCATCACCCCCGAAGTCTGGCCCTGAACGTCCCATCCCCCCTTTACCCCCTCGCCCCCCCTAAGAAAGCCAAGATCCCTCAGTGTAAGAAAAAGAAACTAGCCAAGTTAGAATGGGAAGCGTATGCAAAAGATTTTGATGAACTTGGCGAGGAAGCATCTCTTATCAACATCCGTAACTTTGGCTGCTAGTTGGGTATCAAAGAAAGAGACTCTGTGCTTGTGAGTTCCGGCCCGAAGAGTCGAACTCTCCTTTTAGACTCTGTATACAGGTGATCTACTCAATTCTTATGCGACTTCTCAGTTATAATGTTAGAGGGCTTGGCACCAGTGTCAAAAGGAAGGAAGTTAAGGAGTTGATATCTGATGTGCCAAAATTTGCACAAGGGGATTGGATATCCTCCGAATTGGATATCTGATTTTCCAAACACGTAGAATCAATCCAAGGATGTTGCTGCCTTCGATAGAATCCTCGAGAACCTGCAAAGAACACGCCGGAGGGGGGTCCGGCGCGGACACTCCGATGCCTAAGTCAGTATAGGGCTTTTTCAATATACCACAAGGATCTCGAGATCCTTGATTTATCAAATCAGGTTCTCAAATAATATCAGAAGTATAGTTTTTACGAAATGTATTGATTTCTGTCAAAGTCAGAAAGTCTAACCTGGAAATATACTCAAATTTACCTATTTATAGAGAATCTCCCGAGAGGAAGTCAAGGCTCCCTTCTGTTTCGGAGCTACCTCTTGGACCCAGCCTTGCTAGGTTGACAAGGTCTTCCATTCCTCCACTTCCGGAAAGACCAGGGCCACTCCCCCTAGTGGACTCCTTCCACCACAATGAAGGAGAGAAAAATCTTTCTTTGGTCAATCTCAGTCCGATTTATGTGGAGATCTCCTATATTCTCGGTTTACCAATTCATATCAAGATCAGGTCCTCCAGATAAGTCTCTCCGGGAGGACCTCCAGAAGCTCCCTCCGGAGGGGCTTCCAGAAGGGATTCTTTATCCAGAGCCCCTTCCATAATCCCATATCTTCTCTTTTATCTTATCCTTTATACACATGTCGACTTCTTATTGAACGACATTTTTAGGCCGCATCAATATCTAAAAATAAATTAGAAGTTTGCTTTCGGCAAGAAACCAAGTTTGAAATTATTGATTCAATTATGAGTATCGGCATCTGGGGAAATAGGAAATGCGGATTCGTGTTCAGACCTTCTGAAGGTCTATCTGGTGGCATCGTGACTCTTTGGGATGACGAGTTTCTTCAATGCGTTAGTGCTTGGCATGCTAACGGATTTTTGGTGGTAAACGGTTTCCGCAAAAAAGACGCCGCGGATATCTGCTTGATCAACATGTATGCTCCGTGCCACTCTAGGGAGAAAAGACAATTATGGGACACTCTTAAACTGGCAATTCAGCAGAATAGAGGGAAACAAATATGTCCTGCAGGAGACTTCAATGCTATCAGACATCCAAACGAGAGAGTTGGTAGGACGGGTTGCTGCAACAAGAAAGAAATGGAGGACTTTGATCAGTTTATCATGGATGCTAATCTCGTAGAAATCCCTCTTTTCGGACGAAGCTTTACTTGGTATCGAGTTGATGGAACGTGCAAAAGCAAACTTGATCGAGTGATGTTTAATGAAGATTGGATTCGGGCGGATCCTCCCACCCGACTCAAGGTACTCCCACGATCTATATCGGATCACTACCCTCTCATCCTTGAGGACCTGATTATTAATTTGGGTCCCAAGCCCTTCCGCTTCTTCAATGCTTGGCTTAGGCACCCCTCATTCAAAGACTCTATGGCTAATTTCTGGGGAAAAATGCAAGTTAAAGGCATAAGTAGTTTCATCATAAAGGATAAATTCAAACAGGCTAAGGCATTCTTTCGCGACTGGAGCAAAGATAATTTTGGAAAATTGGATGCTCGCAATGAGAATACCAAACATAAAATTTTGGAATTGGACCTTATAGATGATGCATTGGGGCTGGACGTGGAGGAGATTGAACAAAGAAGATCGATGATGAATGAAATTCTCACAGATTATGAGACGAGACAAAGTATTCTTAGCCAAAAGGCAAAAACGCAATGGATAAAGGAGGGTGATGTAAATTCCAAGTTCTTCCACAAGTGCATAAACGTCAGGAGAAAAATTAATTATCTCTCCAACTTACGTTTTGATGACGTATGTTGTCCTCGCCAGCGGAAATCAAAGCAGCAGTCGCGGAGCATTTCAAAAACCACTACCAAGCGCCCAAGATCTCTAGACCGGCGATCCCTCACGACTTGGCCTTGCATAAAATCTGTGTAGTGGATAATCTTATTCTCACGGTAACTTTCACAGCCGAGGAAATTAGAGAAGCAATTTGGTGTTGTGAACCCTCGAAGTCGCCTGGGCCGGATGGATTCACGATTGCATTCATCAAAGAAAATCGGGACGTGTTGAAGTGTGATTTCCAGAATTTATTTAACGAATTCCACTTAAACGAGAAGTTCGTAAAGGGCTTCAATCCTTTTTCTTCATAACCCTTATTCTGAAAAAGCAGAATGCGGAATGCATTAATGATTATCGGCCCATCTCAATGATAAACTGTTACTGCAAAATCATAGCGAAGGCGTTGGCAAGAAGGCTATCAAAGGTTATTGGGTCGGTGATTTCGGAGACGCAATCTGGGTTTGTACATGGGAGGCAGATATTAGACTGATTGCTCGTACTCAACAAACTTATTGATGAAGCAAAGAAGAGGAAGTTAGAAATGCTATTTTTCAAGATAGATTTTGCAAAAGCCTTTGATTCGGTGGACTGGAATTTCTTGGATGACATGATGATGAGTATGGATTTTGCTTCTAAATGGTGTAAGTGGATTCGGGAGTGTGTTTCGTCGGCTTCCGCTTCCGTCCTTGTCAACGACAGCCCATCAACCGAATTCCACCTCGAGCGTGGGCTTCGGTAAGGAGATCCTCTATCTCTGCTACTCTTTATAATCGCGGCTGAAGGCTTAAGTGCCCTCATTCGCAAAGCCACTTCCCCAGGCATCTATGACGCTGCAAGAGTAGGGAAAAAGGAGATACCGGTTACTCACCTCCAATATGCCGACGACACTATTTTGGTGGGGGACCACGAAAAATATTTTGGCACTCAAGTGTTTGTTGATTAATTTTGAAAGATTCTTCGGACTGAAAATCAATTTTTCTAATTGCAGCCTTCTCGGCCTTAATGTGGATTCGGAGGTTCAACATGGAATGGCAGCGTTCTTAGGATGCCGTGTGGGGTCACTCCCTATGAATTTACTCGGGATTCAGGTGGGAATTAATCATCAAAAGACAGATGCTTGGAAAGGGGTGGTGGAGAAGGTGAAAAATAGAATTAAGATGTGGGAGGATCGACAAATCTCTTTCGGTGGAAGGATCACACTACTCAATGTGGTTCTCGTATCGCTGCCTATCTATTATCTATCTTTATATCGCATCCCTAAACAAACTTTTTGTGAGCTAGTTAGATTGCAACGACTTTTTGTGGGGAGGGGGGGGGGGTGGGGGGGAGGTGTGTGTTCTACAAAAATTACACGGGTCTCATGGAATGATATTTGTAGACCTAAGCCAGTCGGGGGACTTGGTGTTCGAAATCTTGATTTATTTAACATCTCTCTTCTTGGCAGGTGGGCGTGGAGGTTACGTACGGAACCCAAAGCACTATGGGTCAAAATCCTCGATTCTAAGTACAATGTTTATTTGTCAGGTACCCCAGAAATTCAGGCGAACAAAAATTAGTATTCAAGTTGGTGGAACATGCTTAGAAATCTGCTTCTTGAAAATGCACAAAATTCATGGTTCAACAACAACATGGTCAGGATTCTTGGGAGCGGCAGCGATTCATTTCTATGGCGCGATAGGTGGTCGGATGAACCTGCCTTAAAAGATCAATACCCAAGGCTTTTCTCATTATGTGTCAACAAGGAGGTATGAATCAGTGAATCGGGTGATTGGATTAACGGTAGATGGAATTGGGATATCCAATGGAGAAGGCCCCTCTTCTCCTGGGAAGAGCAGCTCGCGGGACAGCTGGGCAGATCGCTGGAGGAATTAAATCTGCAAGCCTCGACATTGGATACTTGGCGTTGGAAAGTATCTGCTGACGGTAAATATAGTCCCAATACGGCAATTTCGAGTTGGCAGCGCAAACACAGGTACTTAGTGTAGAGGCCCAAGCTGCAATTAAGATAATTTGAAATAAAATGATACCTCCAAATTATTCGGGGTTGGCCTGGAAGGTGCTACGAGGACGGATCGCCACTCGGAGTGAACTTGGCAAGCGGAAAATTCTAGGTAATGGAGTCGACTTGGGATGCGCACTATGTGGAGCCATCGAGGAAACTTCCCACCACCTGTTCGTTAGCTGCGACATGGCCAATAAAATATGGAGGTTGATTTTATCATGGTTCGACAATAGCTTGCCGATGCAGAACGACATAATCTCGCACTTTCATCAATTCTGTGGTATTGCCGGCTTCAAGCGTAAACAATTCATCTTGGAATGCATCTGGTGCTTGACGGTATAGTTTGTATGGAACGCTAGAAATAAGAAGATATTCTCAAACGAGGAGCCGAAACCGGAAAAAATGTTTGACGAAATTAGAGCAAAGGCCTGGAGTATTTTTTGTCTACATAATGAATGCTCTAGTTCGACCTCTTTTCACGACTGGTGTGCTAGTCCGAGAGCAGCCTGCACATAAGTGGTCCTTATTTAGATAGTAGTCTGATCCGGTGTTGTTTCATTTCTTGGCATTGTATTACCGTTTGGAATTTGTAACTGGATTATCTTTCTAGAGTACTCCTGGTACTTTATAATTCTCAATATAACCTTTTTTCCTTTAAAAAAAAGGACATTCATGTTACATTCTAGTTCAATGATTTTATGTAGTTACAAACTAGGTTCAAAATAGAATTCCTAATTGTATCATTGTGCACTTTTAATTAAATGAAATAGGAAATATGAATTATCAACATATTAATTATCAGAATCCAAAATAAAAAAATCCCCCGTAAATCGCACGTGAGTTATTAAACCTTCCTTAAACCCATATTTTCCAAAACAGAGCAAAAAAGATTCATTATTGAAGTATCAGACAAAACCTTTCCATCCTTTGACATCGCATTACAGAAATCATGATCGAACATATTGGGCGTAAGTTCAGATTCTGTTCCATGGGAAACGCACTCGGTCGACTCCCTTGGAGTCCACTCTCCTCCAAGATGTCCAAGGCATATTTGCGTTGACTCAAAACAAAACCATCGGGGGAACGGGCAACTTCAATTCCTAAAAAATACTTTAAGGGACCCAAGTCCTTAATGCTAAATTTCTCATTCAAGTAGCGTTTCACAAAGGTAATATGAGATAAGTCATTTCCTGCCAATAAAACATCGTCGACATAAACTAATGCGGAAACAAAAATGGACCCTTTGCGAAATATGAATAGTGAGTGGTCGGCGTGTGATTGGCGGAAGTCAATGGCAATCAAGGCTTGAGTGAATTTTTCATGCCAATTCCGAGAGGCTTGACGAAGACCGTAAAGTGATTTTCGTAACTTGCAAACACGAGTGTCGCCATCCTTAGCAAAACCTTGCGGGATGTGCATGTATACGTCCTCATGCAAATCACCATGAAGAAAAGCATTATTTACGTCTAATTGGTGAACTATCCAATTTCGCTTTGCCGCAATAGTTAACATGCAACGAACAGTAACTAATTTTGCAACAGGGGCAAATGTTTCATGAAAATCAACACCCTCAATTTGCGTGAATCCTTTGGCAACCAACCGAGCCTTGTATCGCTCTATATCTCCATTGGGTTTGTACTTGATCTTGTATACCCACTTTGAACCTACCGCTTTCTTTCCCGGTGGGAGTGGAGTTAACGTCCACGTTCCATTTGATTCTAAGGCTGAAATCTCCTTTTGCATTGCTTCGCGCCATAGGGGATCTTTAATGGCTTGAGAAAAATATTTTGGCTCATCATGAGACGTGATGGCCGCTAGAAAAGTTTGGTGAGCCAAGGAAAATTTATTATATGCGACAAAATTAGAAAGAGGATGTACCGTCGAGATCACTGAGTTGGTAGTGGGTTGTGAATGGTCTATAGAAGGAGGCAAGTCGGTGACGTAGGCATCAAGGTGCTTTGGGCGTCTCCTGGTTCGACGTGTCTCGGATGGTGGTGTCGTATCAAGTGGTGGAGCACTTCCATCGTTGGAAGATGCGTGAATGTCCACCGATTCAGCAGGTTGAATAGAGGGAACGACAGGCTCATGGTCATTATTTCGGATGATTGGAGGCCGGATGAATGGACGCGGCGCAAGGGATGTATGAGTGAGGGGAGTCTGATGTCCGTGTACCTGGTCATGGGCTGTTGTAGTGGCAGTTGGAAAATCTAGATGTTCAGTGCCTTTGAATGGGAATATTTGCTCAAAAAATGTGACATCCCGCGAGCTATAGAATTTTTGTGTTTGCAAATCATAAACACGGTACGCCTTTTGTCCATTTGGATAACCAACAAATACACAAGCGTTTCCTCTTTCTTCAAATTTATCCTTCCGGTGATTGTCGTGTGCATAGACCAAACACCCAAAAACCCGAATGTGCTCGTATGATGGTTGTTTGCCAAACAAAACTTCATAAGGCGTCTTATTACCAATCACAGGGGTGGGTAAACGATTTATTATATAGACGGCCGTAAGGATACATTCACCCCAAAATTCAATCGGCAATCCCGACTCAAAACGTAGTGCTCGTGCGACTTCTAAAATGTGTCGATGTTTACGTTCGACAACACCATTTTGTTGTGGAGTATCTGTGCAAGAGGTCTCGAATAAAATTCCATTATTGGCATAGTAATCAAGCAAAGCGGTTGTTCGAAATTCTGTCCCATTATCCGAGCGCACACGCTTTACATCCTTTTGAAACTGAGTTCTAACCATGTTACAAAACTGGATCAAAAATCGGGCCGCATCAGATTTCTGATTAATAAGAAAAGTCCAAACTCCCCTGCTATAATCATCTACTATAGACAAAAAATAACGCGCTCCAGTAAACGTCTCACATCTATAAGGTCCCCAAATGTCACAATGAATTAATTCAAAACAACATGACGTTTTGCTAGTACTAGTGGGAAAAGGCAATCTAGTTTGCTTAGCCCGAACACATGGATCACAAAAGGTAATATTCTCTTTAAAATTACGTAAAGAACAAATATTTTTCAACTTGCCAACAGATGCATGGCCAAGACGTTTATGCCACAGTTCTGAACTTCCAATAATGGACAAAGCAGATGCCTCAGCCTTCAGAGGCTCCAAGTAGTAAAGACCATCACATTGTTTACCCACTCCAATCAGTTTTCTCGAGTGTAAATCCTGTATTACACAAAAATCTGGGAAGAACGTGAATACACAATTTAAATCATTAGTAAGTCTTCGAACCGAGAGAAGGTTGCAATGAAAATTCGGTAAATATAAGACACGATTAAGATATAAATTGCTCCCGATTTTGAGCTGTCCAACGGCATGTACGGGAATTATTTCACCATTTGGGATTTTCACTGGTGGTTCGGAATGAGAGGTTTCGACATTAAACAAGAATGAATTGTTGCACGTAATGTGCTCGGTCGCCCCTGAATCAATGATCCAATGCATTCCAAGGTTGTTGCTTGTACCTGCCATATTTATTGAAGGGGCTGAAGAAGCTGTGCCACTGCCGACGGTGATTTCGGCCTTCATAAATTCTGCTGGTGTCCCATCTGTTTAGAAGAAACATCCCTAGGTTTATTGGATGCGTGGAGGTAATATGGCGACATTGAATCAATCACAACAGTCGACTTCTCTATGCCGCTGCCGGAGCCACCACACTTATCAGTTACTTTTTCGTCAGACATGGTTTACTCGATGCGCAAGAATTGCATCAAGAAATTGTGAGTGCTGTGCGTGAATCTCAGATCTTGAATGAAATTTACCAGGTTTTTAGGCTCTGATACCATGATAATTTGTGCAACATAATAATCTTCTATATTGCATTGAATAAATCTGACGTCCAACAGGAATATATATACAAATTACAATACATGAGCCCTTGCAAGATATGGGCCTAAGTACTGTAAATAAGGAAAATATCAAACAGAATCAAAACAGAATAAAGATATACTCTAATATTCCCAAATCTAATTAGATAACTAACGCCATGGAATTTGCCTAATAACTTACGCCCAATAAAAATCTTTTGAAGAATCTGAACCGAACCGATGTAGAAGCATACCTTGTATTTTCGTCGTTGAAGGGTCTGTTTTAAAAAAAATATCAGAGGTAATTTTTTTGATTTGAATGGAAGTTTGTTTATTTCATAAATGCTTTGATGGATTAGCCCTAAAATGGGAGATTTTTAATTTCCTTTAATGGATTAACCATAAAATTTTGTTAGCTGTAGTTTCCAGTTGTATTTCGACCATGAGTTGAACAATCATTTCACTCTGTTCAGCATCATACATCTAGTCCTTTTGATATTGTACATGCTGATGTATGGGTCCAGCCTCAGATGTTTCATTCAATGGTTATGAATACTACTTGCTTTTGATGGATGATTTTACTCATTTCAGTTGGATATTTCCGCTGGTATTGAAATCAGATGTTACAAGGGTGGTCCCTCAGTTTCTGGCTTTAGTTGAAAAGCGGTTTAATATTAAAGTGAAAAAGTTTCATTGTGACAATGGGAAGAGTTCTTGGCCTTGCGGAAGTTGTTTGCTGATTCCGGTATTCTGTTTCGTCAGTACTCATGTCCATATACTCACCAACAAAATGGTCTCCTGGAGCGTAAACATCAACATGTTGTTGAGTTGGGTCTGTCTATGCTTGCCACAAGCAAGTTGCCAATGAAATTCTGGTGGCATGCATTCAAAACTCCAGTTCACTTGATTAATATCCTTCCATCTCATGTACTCAAAAATAAATCTCCTTTCCAGATCCTGCATATATGCACTCTTCTCTTAGGGTATTTGAATGTGTCTGCTTTCCATTTCTTCGTCCATATAATACATCCAAACTCTAATTTCGATCCACCAAATGTGTATTTCTTAGTTACTCCTCAACTCACAAGGGTTACATATGCTTACACCCCTCTGATAGGATATATATGTCCAACACTATTGATTTTTTTGAGAGTGAATTCCTGTATCCGTCACTCTTTTTGCCTTCTTCTCCTGAAAATAATTTCTCACCTCGATCTCCCTCTTCCACCTTTTAAACCTACCAAATTTCTGCCAAACAATACTCCACCAACGTCCCCTGCCCCATCCCACTCTATCATTCCACATCCCCGTCTCATACTACATCTCACTCAGACTCATCCTCTCACCAATCTGACCCTCCTACTATCCAAATTAGTGTAGATCTCCCATTTACCTCTATTAATTCATCCCACGATTACTAGATCCAAGAATGGTGTGTTCAAACCTCAATTGTTTTCATCTGTATTGGTACATCCCATATTGGAACCTGACTCTGTATCTCATGCTCTTGTCATACTAGAATGGAAACAAGTTATGCAAGATGAGTATGATGCATTAATTAGAAACAAGACTTGGCATCTCGTTCCCCAAACCTCGGATATGAATGTTATCACTACAAAATGGTTGTTCAGGGTTAAGTATAAGAAGGATGGCTCTCTTGAAATATATAAGGCACGCCTTGTGGCTCGAGGTTTTCAACAAACAGCAGGGGTGGACTACTTTCACACGTTCAGCTCGGTGATAAAACCGGCTACACTGGGAATAGTATTCACTTTGGCAGTCACCTTTGGTCTGGAAATTAAACAAGTGGATATCAATAATGCATTTCTGCATGGTACGCTCTAAGAGGTTGTGTATATTAATCAACCAGAAGGATTTGTGAATGATTTATCACCTGGCCATGTTTATAAGCTGGATAAGGCCCTTTACGGTCTCAAGCAAGCTCCCAAAGCTTGGTACGATACTCTACATACATTCCTCGTGTCTAAGGATTATATTTCCTACCGTTAACTTCAAATCACTGTCTCTTTAATTGTTCTCGTGATGGCCATACGACTCTTGTACTCGTTTATGTTATATCATTTTTTTAATATTAGAATCAGAGTTTGAATATATAGGTTCGAAAGTTTTAGATTTTGTGTTAACTTGCAAAATGATTTTCGATTCCCGCTGTTAAAGTTTTGTTAACTCACTACAAAAAAAAAAGTGGAATTTTTCGACGGAAGTCTACCGACGGAATGTATTCCGTCGGCCGTCCCGACGGATCTCCGACGGAATATTGGAATTGACTGACTTCCGACGAATTTTTTCATCCGTCGGGAAGTCCCAACGGAATTCAGTTTGATAGGTAAACGGTGCCGTTTTAGGCCTGCTTCCCGACGGAATTTTCTGTCGGTCATTCAAATTGCGTCTACCGACGGAATAATCCGTCGGTAGCTGACCCGCTTTGACCCACCGCCTCGGATACCAATGAAAAGACGCGTGAATTAAATATTCGCGCACTACCGACGGAAATATCCGTCGGTAGCATTTTTTTTATAAGAACTGCCGAAGGCAGTTTCCTCAAGAAGGAAATTTTTTTTCACTTTCCTCTCCTCTGTTCGTGGTGGTCTCGTGCGTGGATTGGATTTTTCTTGTGTGTGGATTGAATGACAAAGAGCATAACGATCATCTACCCCAGTTTTCTTCAATTTAAACAATATGTTTTATAAATTCTTAATTAATTTTAATTAAGTTATTGTATTATTGCATGTTAATTATTATAAAACTGTTATTGAATTATTATAAATTGCATGTTAATTATTATAAAATTGCATGTACGTAGTTGATGAATATGTATAATTAATTCAAATATATGTTAGTACGTGGATTATATGTTTTTTATTGGTTAATTGTAATTAATTAATTGTTCGTGTTATGCTATATATAGTGTAGTTCTTGATAAATTTATTGTTTTTTTACGTTAGTTTATTATATATTTTATTTATTTAATTAATATATAATTGGTACTTGTTAATTAGTTTTGATAATTAAACTAGGTTATTATTGTTGATTAAATTAGTAATTATTGTTATAAGTAGGGGTATTGTTTGATTAATATAGTAATTATTGTTATTTTTTAAATTAAGTCATTATTAATTAGTTTGGTAAATTATTGATTTCATTAGTAACGTAATTTGTTATTGATTAAATTAGGAAATTATTGAATTAAAATACTAAAATGTTATTAATTAAATTAGGAAATTATTGATTTCATTACTATATTAATTATTGATTAATTTATTATACTGTTAAATTTTATTTATTAAAATAGATGAGTCACGATGCTAGTGGGGCCTCAATATCTCGACCTAGGCGGTCGAAGGGCTCACTTAGGCCTGAGACTACTTTGATGCCGGTTCCTACGACGTCGCCATCCGTTCCACAGCAGTCGCCGCCGTCATCTCAGTCGTCGGCAGCTCGCCAACATTCCATACGGGCATCCCGAGAAACTAGACAGAACGTATGGATTGATCGAGGACACTAAGTAATTAATTAAATAATTTTAAGGTTTAACAATATTTAATAGCATTAATTTTTATAAATTTTTAAATTTATAATGTGTTTGATCTTAATATATAATTTCACAGATTATTGCCTGGTAACGAGGTGTCGAAGATTTGTAGTGAGGCTTGTTAAGTGCAAGATTGTTGCGAATGCCTACTCTTGGCTGAAGGTGCAGCCTACAAAAAAGGATGAATACTGGGTTGGATTGATGTATTCAACACTACCGTCACCAACCATTACAAAATATTAACATGCAAATAAATATTGTTAATATGGGTTTTATTTCTATTAATTGAAATTTATTTAACTAATTAATACTAATAATAAGTGAAGAAAATTAAAATATTGAGTATTACAAATACGGAGGGAATATTTATTTGGTGATGAAAAAAATTAAAAAAAATGAAAAATGTTGTACCTACAAATTTAGATTAATTATTGTCACACTTTAATTTTTCACTATAGTAATTAAATGTTACATAAATAACTGACAGATATAAAAAAATTAAAGGGTATGAACTAAAGTTTTCACAAACCTACTAATTTATTTATCAATGTAAAACTCAAAGAATTTAAAATATCAATCGTACCAAAACTTGACTATCTTATAAAAAGTTTAATAAATAAATTAACGCAATAAATATTACAACCTTAATTTTGTAGTAAGGACGAAAATATTGTTATCATAATAAAAATTGTAACTTTAATTTTGCGGATATTAATGAAGTGAGTATATTATATTTAAAATTTATTTTTAATGTGATAAATTCATATTATCAATATTACAATATTCTATAAATAAATTTTGCATTGGCGCACTCAAAAATAGGAATTGATGTGTGAAATTATATAATTAAAATGGTTCATAATCTGACACGCATGCGGTAGCCTTAATTTGACCACCCGTGACTTGTTTTAATTTTTAGTACTTAAAAGAAGCATGGCTGATGGGTGGCTGCTTTTGTATATATATAATATTAAAAAAATTAATATTACCTAAAATTTCGAATTTAAAATGATAAAATTAATTTTTTATTATTGATTTTTCAACCCTCGGCGCACTATCCTTAAATGGGTGCGTCTGTTATTTTTAATCGTAAATTTAGCGAAAATAGATAGTATAAAAAATAAAAAAGTACAAACTAAAATCTTCACTTAAAAAATTAGATTTACAAAAAGTAATTTAATATAATAACGCAATGAGTCCATCAGTAAAAAAAAATATACATGGTTGAAATAAAAATGCCACTAGTACGTACTCATAATTCCTCAATTTAACTAAAATATGAATTCATAATAAAGAGTGAGAAGTACGTGAAAGGTGTAATAGTGTATATATTAACTCAAAATCATGTATGGAAGGTGCATATTAAATTTGAATGAACAAAAAAAAAATTAATTTTTCAACCACTCAAAAATAAAAAATCATATCTAAATGCAAAGATAGAGAAATGAAATTTGGGGCCTAGCTAGCTTCCAATTACTATCTTATCGAGATTGCATAAATAGTATATGTGGAGTAGCTTCCAAACCTTATCATTAATAAATTAATATATGGAAGATGAAAATTTTTAATATTTTCGTAAAGAAAAAAAAAAAAAAGCTCTCCACTTTAAGATGAGATTTTTTATTGTATTTTATTTTTAGTGGTGGAAAAATTATTGGTTGCTTCATTTACTTATTTACAAGATAATTTAGGCTGAAATGTCATTATAATTATTTTACCTTCATAATTAATCTAAAATTTTAGGCACAACAATTTTGTTTTTCTTAATTTTTGAAACTAATTAAATTAATATTTAAAATATGTAAAGTTAGATTTAATCTACTAGCTTCAGGCCATACGTGTCAGTCTGCATGTAAAATTCAACTTATAACGTACCATTAATAAATTAAACATATCCTATTTCAAGTTTAAAAAAAATACACAAAAAAAATCAACAAAAACGACAAATGTATATTACCGTGAAAGCCTAATTTTTCACAATACTAAATTTTATGAAAATAACTGATAGTATAAAAAGTGAAACATCAATCATACCCATGCATACTGGACTATTTCATACAGGCAATGTTTACTTTTAAATTCCTACATCCGTATTATTTTAAAATTTAAAAATTGGTTTTCAAAATCCACTCAAAATCACTACTATCAAATATATTAATTTGACATAAATTTATATCTATATAATATTGCTTTAATCATTATAATTTTTCTCAACAATAATATAATAATACAATAATATATTATATTCAATCATTACGCAATCAACTAATTATTATAATCCCACCCAACAATAATATGATAATATTATTTCATTCATTCTTACACGTTGATTTGACATTATAATAGTTATTAGAGAATATTATAGAATAATATATTATAGGAATAGTATAATATATTATAAATAGCAATCTTGTATTTATCATATTAATCATTATCTTTGAATATATTCTCAAAGATATGGTTTATATTTATTTCTTTGTTTATCTCACTTGTAATCCCTATATATAGTGGACCACTCTTATCATCTCATTAACGGTGATTGAATATAATTCTCACATGGTATCAGTCTAATACACTGAAACCCTTCTCCTCCCCTCCCAATTTTTTCGGCGTCTCCGACGGGTTGGTATCCCCCGTCGCCGCCTTGCCTCTTCCCCTTTCTTCTCAATTTTTTCGGCGTCCTCGACGAGCAAGTATCCCTCGTCGCCGCCTTGTTTTTTTATTTTTTTATCTTGAACGAGCTGGTCTCCCTCATTCCCTCTCCTGGCCGCTTTTAGCCGCACCAAAGAGCTTGTATTCCTCGTCCCCCTTCTTCTTCTTCTTCTTCTCGAACGAGCTGGTCTCCCCCGTTCCCTGTCTTGGCCGCTTTTAGCTGCCACCGACGAGCTTGTATTCCTCGTCCCCCTTCTTCTTCTCGAGCGAGCAAGTCTCCTCGTCCCCCCTTCTTCTTCTTCTCGAGTGAGCAAGTCTCCTCGTCCCCCCTAATCTTTTTTTTTTCTTTGAGCGAGCACGTCTCCTCGTCCTCTCTCATGGCCGATCAAGTTATCTCCATGATTGTCTTCACACATATAGTGTTAGTCACACTCCCCTACACTTTTAATTTTTTCTATAACTTCACGCTACATCTTCTTTCTTCTACTTTCCTCTCTCGGCAGAGAGCTCATGGCCGACTTCATTGATTTCTCGCCCCTCCGATCTATCTTGTTTGTGCTCGGTTCAATTGCTTCAATTAAACTTGCAAGTGTTTCTTGCCTAATTTTTTGTCATCATTCGTCCTTCAAATGATTTCGGTGTTTTGATCCATTTGCTTCCCACTTTTATGGTGATTCCGAATTTCCGTTATTTCTCCTGTTGTATGACAACAAAAGTGCATTGTTTTGCGGATGTTTTCACAAAGTTTCTATCTCAAACTCGATTCAGATTGTTGCGTACCAAGGTCGTGTTCATTTACATTCCCAACTTCGCTTGATTGGGGGTATTAGAGAATATTATAGGAATAGTATAATATATTATAGATAGCAATTTTGTATTTATGTTAATCATTATCTTTGAATATATTCTCAACGATATGGTTTATATTTATTTCCTTGTTTATCTCACTTGTAATCCCTATATATAATGGACCACTCTTATCATCTCATTAACGGTGATTGAATATAATTCTCACAATTGTACTATTTCATTCATTATTACACATTGATTTGACATAAAGTTAACAATATGATAATACTATTTCATTCATTCTTACACATTGATTTGACATAAAGTTAAATTTTCTATTATTTCAAAACTCAAAAGAATCATCATGTGAAATAATTGTATATTAATTCCAAACTTTTCATTCATTCTATTATTTCGTCTCATCTAAAAGTCCAAACTTGTAGAGAGCTGGGGAATTAATTCTTGTATATTAATTCCTAATACTCCCCTCACTCGTGGACCAGATTATCATCTCTTACCTTATCCTTTGGGGAGGAGGCCCATCGAGTGGAAAATTTAAATGGATGAAGTTGCTTCCAGCAGAAATTGAACCCAGGATGTGTGGACGTGAGTGAGCCTTTAGACTCTAATACCATGAAAAAAAAATTCGAACTTATAGAGTGAAGAGAAATTAATTATTGTATATTAATTCTTAATATCATGTTTCAAAAACCCAGCATTTAAAAAACCGGTTTTCAATTAAACCTTATCTTTTATTGGAACGGCATGTGGTTAAGACAAGCCATGCACTTCCCATATGTGTTGTACTTGTATATAAGCATACATATCTTTCCATTAAGTCACATTCACATATTCATACATTTCAACTTGTTTTAATTAATTAATTTCTTCTCTTGCCAAAATGTTTGCTTTCGCTTCCATTGGTTGGCCTCCGGATCCAATAAAGTACGTAATTATACTGGTTTTTTCATTTAAATTTATTTCATTCTGTGGTAATTAATTAATTCTATATATATGGAATTTATATTTTATTTGTATATGTTTTAAATATCATAAATAGTCGGTGGATACATAGATTGATCTTTTCTCAATCAGCTTAGTGCATGATTAAATTAAATCCTTTTAATTTCTTATTTTTATAATCATTTAATAGATAATTTCTTCTTTTGTTTACGCAGGTGGAAGCGAACTTAAGTTCATCGCTGTTGAGGATGACATTTTTCAATCTAGCTAGATCTTTTGTCACTCATCGTGGTGCTAGCTTCTTAATTTTTCTATTGTGTTTGTTGTCTTTGTTTGAAGAGCTACTGCTCTTTTTGTTGTTGGTACTATCTATCTGTTGCGCGTTGATGTGCCCGATAATAAGTAGGAAGAGTTTTACCTCTTCTGAATTTTAATAAAATTTGTGTTTTGTTGTTAATTATTAATCTTGTGGTTAATTATTTAATTTTCTAACCTACTCTAGCAAACTATTGTTATTTTCATTCACAATTTTAATGTGTTTGGAAAATCCTTTATAAATTTCACTTTCACAATCAAAAAAATATCAATTTTAATCATGTAACCATGTAACTTAGATCGAGTCTTAACTTTAATTCTATGACTTTGCACTTTTTCAATTTAGTCTTAATAATATCAATTTCAATCTTGTAACTTTGGACCTTTTCGATTTATGTCCTGTAACTTTGCATTTAATTTTCTTAATTTTAATACAAAGTTACATGACTAAAATTAAGTAAGCGAAAATAAAAATTGAATTCAACTTAATGAAAAACGAAAATGTCAATCTAGTATGATGATGGATGGACAAAAAACAAGAAATTAAAAACAATCAGCATTCGAAAGAGAAACAATCGCACACTAAGAAATTGAAGAATACCAATTTTGCAAATTTGTTTATTTAGGAAATATCAATATTCGAATTAAAAAAAAGTCAAAGTTTTGTATGTACTCAAGTACACCGTGTATTTGAGTAAACTTAGACTAGTCAAATGTTGACCGTTGACCGGTCAACGGTCAAACTTTGACTTTTTAAATTTTTTTTCGATTTTTTTTTTTGAAAAAGTGTATGTTATTATAACTAAAAAGTGTATTTTTTTTTTAATGAAAAGTGTATTTACTATATTGAAAAATGCAACATTGTTTTTAATGAAAAGTGTATGTTATTATAACTGAAAAGTGTATGATTTTATAACTGAAAAATGTATGATCTATTAATGAAAAGTGTAAGTTATATATTAATGAAAAATGTATGTTATTATAACTGCAAAATGTATGATATATTAATGAAAAGTGTATGTTTTATTAATGAAAAGTATATGTTATTATAACTACAAAGTGTATGATCTATTTAATGAAAAGTGTATCTTATTATAACTAAAAAGTGTATGTTTTATTAATGAAAAAGTGTAAGTTATATATTAATGAAAAATGTATGTTATTATAATTGAAAAGTGTATGATATTATAACTGAAAAGTGTGTGCTAATGATACACCTTTTGGTTATTTGTACTTGCACTTTCATAATCTAGAAAAGCTGGTGCTAATTTTTTTAAAATTATTATTAATTTTACACGTTTATTATTTTTTTACTTGCACTTCCTAGGCCTTAGGTCCTGGGTTCGAGTCATGGGGAGGGAAAAAAAAAGGGATGGGTATTTAACTTCCATAAAAAAAAAAAATGATATTATTAGTAAGTGCAATTAATAAAAGTGTTAGTATTATATAAATTAGACAACAAAAAATATTTATCAACATACAATGATATATATGATGTTGTTGAATAGCATACATAAAAGAAAATACATGCACCTCAAACTAGACCCAACATTCTTGATAGAAATCATACCACACAAAATTCAATCAATATTTCTAACGATTTTATTTTCTCAATCACTGAATTTTTCACATTTTATTATTTACTCCCTCCGCCCCCTTATAAGTTTTCCACTTTCCTTTTATGGATGTCCCACAATAAGTTTCTCATTTCATTTTTTTCCATTTTTGGCATATGATTTTCTCTCTCTCAATCACATCACTTATACTTTATCTATTATTTTATCATAGTTCATCTCACACTCATCTATTATTTTCTCTCTCACCATCACATCACTTGTACTACATCTATTATTTAATCATATTTCTTAATCAAAACAACCAAAAGAAAGGGGAAACTTATAGCGGGACGAAGGGAGTATATTGGTTCCAATTTTTTTTAAAAAAATTGTTATTAATTTTTCACATTTTATTATTTAAAACTTACACTTTTATGACTATTAAAATACACCTTTTTGTTATTAGTAATTACACTTTTATAATCTAGATAAACGGGTGCCAATTTTATTTTTTTAAAAACTGTTATTAATTTTACACATTTTATTATTTAAAACTTGCACGTTTATGACTATTAAAGATACACATTTTGGTTATTAGTACTTGCACTATTATAATCTAGATAAACTGGTGTTAAAATAAAATTAGGTGCAAAAATAAAAAAATAGGTGATAAAATAAAATTTGATATTTGTTGAAACTGGGATTCAAACAACTGACCTTGCAGTAAAATATTTGATGGTCGACCCTAGGCTGTAACAACCTACGTTTAATTGTGTATGCATTATTCTATATATTCAATTGGGCCCTGTTTAAAATTGGACTCAAGTACACGGTGTACTTAAGTACATAACAACCCAACCCTAAAAAAAAAAGTATAAATTGGAACTCAATTTTTAAAAGGAAAGTCATAAACAATAAGGATTATTCTCAAGAATCATGGGATATTCATATATTATAATTTGTATAAAAATTAATTGTGTATTTTAAGGATGAAGGGCATAAAAGGCTTTTTAACTTGTATTTTCTTTAATTTTAATGCTGAACTATTTTGTCCCTAATTGTAATGTAGTCTAGGGAATCGAACTTTAGAGTAAATGAACTCTAATTAAATTCCCCATAAAAAGTCATTTTATTGCCTTTAATATAATAAACAATTCTTACATTAAAATCTGTGTAAACAATAAATGTGCAATTAATAATGAGATGGAAGGAGTATTTATTTTGTGACGAAAAAAATTAAGAAAAATTTTGTGCCTACAAATTTAGATTAATTATTGTCACACTTCAATTTTCACTATAGTAAGTTTTACAAAAATAACTAACGATATAAAAAATTAAAGGGTATATATTGTTGCGTCAAAAAATGACGGGATGTGATAACGAATCCAACGGGCTGGATTATAACCTTCGAACTTAGATTACAACTCTTGAGTGATGCTTGGGCGGATGAACCCTTCCAAAGCTCACGTAGACCTGCAAAAACACGTCGGAGGGGATTTCGGCGTGGAATCTCCGACGCTCAAGTCAGATATCGCTCAATTTTCACTATAGTAAGTTCTTAAAGTCTTGATCTGCCTTGAGAACGCATACTTTAGTATACCATTTCTTAGGCAGTGCATATAGGACCTTGGTGTTAACCTCTTTGTTGGAGTAAGATTTACCAAGACCTCCAATTTCATTAATGATTTTAGTAATGCGATGATCTAGTTAGTCAATAGTCTCACCAGGCTGTATTTTAAAGTTGTCAAACTTTAATTTGTACAGCTGTGATAAGCTTATTTTTCTTAACTTGATCATTACCTTCACACATGACAACTATTGTGTCCCACATTACTTTGGAAGTTTCACAACCAATAAGTTTGCCAACATAATCATTAGAGACAGTATTTAAAAAATGTTCTTGGCTATCCTGTTAAAGTTGTTCTGCTTCAACTCATCTGGGTGAGATCTGCCCTGGCTTTAGGAACTAGCTGACCAACAGGGACTTCAGCATTCCCCGTGGCTGTATTAGGTGCCATCACTGTGATTGGTCTAGACATGATCACATTCCACTTGATCTCGTGGATCTGACTGAAGTGTGCTTCCATGCGCACCTTCCAATAATCATATTCATCAACAGTAAACATAGGCAGATGCCTTGTGTCAGAACCCATAATATGATTTTATGAAAATAACGAGTGTTTTCTAAAAATGGATATGTTCAAGTGAAGTACAAGCACTCCTCCTTAGAGTTTAGTACCTCAAAGACAATAATTCGTTAGAACCACTGCTTTGATACCACTTGTTGGTCCCTAAACGAGTATCAATGTTGGTTAAAGTCTAGAGGAGGGTGAATAGACTTTCAGATTCTTAAAATTTTGTGCTTATCAGATGAGACAGACAGATGAGATATGTGCTCTAAGTCGTCTGATACAAATAATATAAGATTTGATCAAGAGTGCTAGTGTATATATAGCAGCTGATATAGGTAACAAACCTACTGACTGCTTAGAAGCTGATCAGTTGGACAACTATCTAAATAGCTACTGGTGCGAAAATGTGTTAGGCCCTAAATATTTGGACTCGTGATTTGAATGAAAACCTTTTGATTAAAGAATGAATTTTAACAATTACGAATGGGGTATCAGCTGACTTGATGTCTGCTGATTATGTAAAATAACTTAGTGAGTTTTTGACACTTTTAAGAATGAATGAATACGGAATTTAAACATTATAAATAAGCAGATATAATAGTAAAACAACAAATGAACACAAGTATTTATAGTGGTTCGGACAACTTGTTCTACATCCACTCTCATAGCTTAATCGTGAAGTTATTCCTTATAAATAAGGTCTTTGCTACTTTTAAGTCCCAAGAGAAGATTGTGATCAAGATACACTTCCTTAGTGTATACGGATCGATATACTTGTTATGAAGAGAACAAGTACTCTTTACAAATAAGATTTTCTTACAACTTAAAAAAGATAAAGTATGTGAGTAACCAACTCGTGTGATGGAACAAGAATATTCAAAACAACACTATTGATATGAATAGAAATCTGGCTTAGTATCTGGAAACTTAGAGCTATGGATTGGTTATGTAAAACACATGCTCTTAGAACTCAAATTTGCTTCAGAATGCTTGATGTTCTTGATCTGTCTTGCATAAGTTGGTTTGTTTCAATTGGTTGCCTACTACAAACAACACCACTCTCACCTTAGAACAAGTTGTTTTGATGTAAAAGTAGGACATTTGAAAAGGTTTAACCTAGGACAGGTTATTTTCACTAATATGATGACTTTTAAGTCTGATATGTCTGGGAGAGGCATACTACCTTACCCATGTCTTGTGTACAAATACTTGCTGAATAAAGCCTTTGAAAGATATGAAGATGAGGTTGTGAGCACTTATATCCCAGGCTTTAGCATTTCAAATCAGTTTCTAGTAAGAGGTGACAGGGTGGTTGATCTTCCTTTGAGAAGGAATGATGATGAAGCAGGCCCCAGTACAACAACAAGTGTTCCAGCAAATGATCCCTTCCACAGTTCCACACTACCTCCAGAAGGAGCTGCCTCCTCTATCCATTTATCTTCCCATTATATTATGAGGCAAATTGATATTTTGCAAGGATCTATTCTTAATTTGCAGCATTCTGTAGAAGATATTCAAATTCAAAAGAAATTTTGGATGGATCTTCTTTCCACTTCAACAGGGGGAGTAGCTGATAGTTCACACAACCAGCCTACTAACTTTGTTGCTCCTGCTGTAGATGAACCGGATTCAGTTCCTGGCCGAACTGATGAACCTGCTGCTGACACTGCAATGACTGAGGGAGATGATTAAGACATCCAGGATCTGTATGGTGATCTGAGATCTGGATGTATGATGAGCTTGAAGACAGGGGGAGAGCTTACACTATGGGGGAGTATATGCAGATTATGGAGATGCAGCTGAAACACTTTTCAGCCCAATCCTTTCCCATGTGTTAATTCAGTTCTTTCTTTGTGGTAAAAGCTTTGTACTTATGTTTTTTAATTTCTCAAAACTCAGTTATTTACATTCTGTAATTATTTAGGATTTACTTTTGTTTAAGTTATTTAAATCTAAAAAAGTTTTTTTGGTTTAGATGTGGTTTACTTTAATTTGATCTTATACAAATTGTTACTTCATCTTTTTGAAATATCAATTGTGTAAATTTCTTAATCAATATTTCAATTGTGTGAACTTCAATTGTGTTGATGTAGAAATGTTAAATTGGGGGAGATTGTTGACATGATGTTGATATAAGTGTTGTGTTTAAGTCATGCTACTGCGTGGGAGTGAGAAATTATTAGACATGGTATAATAAGTCCCTAAATTCTAGGAGTGGTGGAGAGAAGTGAGAAAAATTCATTTTACGTCCTGTAACTTAGGCCTAATCCAATTAATGTCCTTTAAGTTTTCACTTTTCCGATTAACGTCCTTTTTGGTCCAATTTACGTCCTTTTTGCCGGAAAATTTTCAAACTCACCGGAATTTGAGGAATAAATTGGGATTCCGGCAAAATAGTCCAATTTACGTCCTTTAAGTTTGAAAATTAAAATTTAATAAATAAATTTTCTAAGAATATCATTCGAAATTTTAAAATATTATTAAAAATCCGAAAATATCATTAAAATTAAAAACTATAAATGTGTAAAATAAAATTTAAAATATTATTTAATTTTTTAAAAATCTCATTAAAATTTATAAAATGTGTTAAATAAAAATAAAAAAATTTACAATTCAAAAAATATAAATGTTTAACTTAAAATTAAGAAATTAAAAAATCTCATTAAAAATTCTAAAAATCTCTTTAATTTTTAAAAAATGGGTAGATTAAATATTAAAAATTCTAAAAAAAAGAATAATAAAAATTATTAAAAAATTAGACTTGATTCGAACTCGTCCGCCATTAAAGTTTTTCTCGAACTCCTAATTTTTTTTTGTATTCCACGCCTTGATTGATTGTAGAACCGTGTCAAATTCATTTTAATGAGGTTTTTAGAATGGTATAATTTTTTATTTTATTTTAAACATTTTTAAAATTTTAATTTATAGATTTTTTATAATTAGAATTTTATGTTTTTCTGAGATTTTTAGAAATTTTTTATTTTCAATTTACAAATTTTTCAAATTTTAGATTTTTTAATTTTTTTAATATTTTAGAATTTTTTATTTTTATTTTACATAATTTATAAATTTTAATGATATTTTTAATTTTTTTCAGAATTTTTTAATTATTAATTTCTAATTTTCAAACTTAAAGGACGTAAATTGGACTATTTGACCGGAATTCCAATTTTTCGGCGAAAAGGATATAAATTGGACTTAAAAAGACATAAATTGGACACCTAGGACGTAAATTGAAAAGTGAAAACTTAAAGGATATAAACTGGATTAGGCCTAATTTACAGGACGTAAAATGAAATTTTCTCGAGAGAAGTTCCTAACTGCATGATCTCACGGTTGGGATGATCATGGGAGTTGATGGCAGTTCGTGCATGAAACCTATAAATACAGAAGCTGCCTCAACACAAGATACACAAGAAGAAAAGCTGAAATCGACTACTACTCTATTGAACGCTATATACGCTTCTAGTTAGGAAAAGCTTTGTTTCTTCTTGTAGTTCTTCACATTATTGTAAACCCGAATAGTAGTGTGTTTGAACATAGTCTTATTTACTAGGTTGTGTGCATAGATCTATGAGGGAGATAGTTTCATAGAACTTAGTAAATCATATACACTTTCGTAGTGTTTTTATACACCTCAAAGAGGTTGTACTCGTTTCATATATTTAATATAGTTAAAAGCATAGATTATTTTATAATCTATGCAAATTTTGAATACTTCTATTTTCAGTACGTGCATTTTAATTTCCGCTGCATAGTGTTGTTTGGACAGTGTCAACACGACAGACAACATCTCTGATTTCGCACGTACACACACTTTTAGTGTATATACTATATATACATTATTTGCAGATTCACAAAAACAAACTCCAGCCAAGAAACTTGTGTATATACCCCATAACAATTTATGTCTCCAACTCAATATAACTCACAAGCTTCATCAATTTCATTTTTGTACATTTCATAAAAGGTTTTACAGCATGAAACAAAGGATAACAACAATATGTAACAACAAAATAACTATACAATTTAAAGGGGTTTACAAGATTTGCTACCCCAAAGGTACCAATGCCCCAAATTAGTTCTAGTTCATTAATGGTCATATGAACAGATTGCATGTGCAAACAACAATCCACCAAAATTTTAGTTGAAATACTATTTATACTTTTCTTCAAACTTGCTGCAACAAATTAACAAAACAGGAGCTACACATAACAATTACATCTAAAAACATCACCAAATACCACAAGATCATTCATTATAGAAGTTTGACTCTTGAAATTTCTTGTCTATTAGTATTTGACTACGCTGCACCTCTTACAACTATGGCTTAGCACATTATCTGAAATTTGATTATATGGATCATCAGAAAAATTAGTTTATGGATCAGCAAGTTCCCACCAACTGTGCACAAAAATACTACATTTATTGAGGGCATGCTTACTTTCTAGAAACAAATATTAACTCTCAACACTGAACACTGAACACTCCCCCACTTGGTCCCATTTTTCTTTCCATAGTCTAAAGCCTAGAACCTTCACCAACAACATACTAAAGGAGATGATCAATAACCTACTGAATTATTTTAAAATATGCAAGCAACAAGTTCTAAAATGATGAATTAAATTGTTAAGATTGAGATACGCTCGAGAGTTACACATGTGAAATTGAATATTGTATATTGATTCTTGATGACCTCTGATCATGCGAAGATGAGCTAAATAAGGAAACAAGATCCCAAGGCTTCTCAACAAACTAACTGCATATTAATTCTAATTAAAAATATACCCAATATAAATAATTAATTCCTACCGAAAATCATGTTTTAATTTTGAGCTAGCTACAACAAGAAATTATTGATTATTAATTAATCGCTCCGGTAGAACACCGTTGCTTAGGAAAACCAGATTATTTTAGCTGCACCCATTAATCATACCCAAATCCATAAACAAGTTACACAAACAGATGCACAAAAAAGTGTGTATAAATAGAAAGCAAAAGATAAACTCATCCGCAACATACACAAATGCTTCGAAATATAATAATGATCTAGAGAGGTCAACAAAATAAACACACAAAAATAAAAAATCAAACAGATTATGACAGCAAGAGCAATTGAAATTAACCACTTCTACCAATAAATGTACAAGAAACCACGAACTAAATCGGGACAGTGAAACATTGTATTTACAGAAAAAGGAAGAGGAGGTGTAGAACTTTTGACACCTGTAAATGGGGGAGAGGGGGAGAAGATCAAATTCCATTTGTAATCGATTTCAAATCATCAGATCGAATTCCATTTTGTTTCATTTGTTTGAGTGACAGAGTGAGAGATTGGGGAGAACAAACTATCTGTGTGAGTGAGAGAGTGAGGAAGAAGAATTGGAATTTCAAATGACACCGTTTACCAGAGAATTTAGAATTCTTCCTATTTTAACTAAAATGGATTGGGCTCAAATACATGGATGGATTTTAAATCCATTCAATTTAAATCTTGGATTTATAAATCCACTCGTTTATTAATTTGTCCAAACATGTAGAGTGGATTTGGGCCATGGATTTAAAATCCACATGCCCAAATCCATCAATCCAAATGCAACCTAATAGAGTGTGGAGCCTTGTTTATTCGTGAATGAAGACACCCATGGCCACGAACATCAAACCATCCTCTCATTTCCATCAGCATTAATTGTTGGAATACTTGGAGGGGAGAGGAAGAAATTCGTCATGGAAGGCTTTTGGTGCTGCGTCGTGTGGTTTTTATGGAAAGTCAGGAATGATAAAATTTTCGCAACTAGAGAAGACTTTTGAAAAGATCAGGGCAACGATGTGGAGAATTATTTACCAAGTAAGTAATCTTTTCATTCAAAATCAAAATAAAACTACAAAAAGTCCAAAACAATAGGACACAAATTACAGAGGAAGAAAATTAAAAAGAACACAATTAAGCCATAACAGGTCGATCAGTGACATTGGCAGATCTGCAGACAAACTCGTGCCACGTCATGACACCTTGCAGTGCACACGTAATTTTGATGTGTGTATGCGTCAAAATCGATCATTACAAAGCTTCCTGCAGGCGGCATCTTCATTCCTGCATGCTGCAGCCATTTGAGCCTGTGCAGCTGTTAGAGCCTGCCTCTTGAAAGATATTGATGAATAGGAATGCTATTAAAATTGCAACAATCTTATAATTATTACTAATCTTCACAGCCATTAATTTTTTTTTTCTTATATATATAAATTCAGAGATTCAAATCCTAAAATAACAGCTGCATGTGAAATGCAACTTCATTCTCTATTCAGACTCAACCTCCAGATATATACTATAGGCTACTCCCTCCGTACAAGTAGAAGCTTCCCTGAGCACCGAGAATAAGTAGATCTGTGATTGAGAGAGAGAAAAATATAATGAAATATAAGAGGGACTAGTTTAATCACCAAAAATAAAGGTACGAGAAGCTGCTTTTATTGGGACTGACGAAAAAGGAAAGAGGAGAAGTTAAAGACCTAATTACTGTATATTAGATCTTAGGAATATCTTTTATTGCTTTATTAGTTAAAGACCTTGTAGTTAATTCGATTGTTTTGAGATTATTATTAAACCCTGGATACATTTGGTAATTAATTTAAAGATTCCCCCAAGATACATATCTTAGCGCAGAGATTCGAAATCCTAAAATAACAGCTGTGCGTTGATCGATATTCAAAAAGACGAGAAACAATATATACCTAATGTGTTATTTTCCTATAACAAAAATTGGATTTAAATTATATATACTCCATTCGTCCCCAAATGAGATCAACTGTTCCAATTTTCGTGCTCCACATTTTATTCCACTATATGGATGATTGACATGTATCACATTAAAAAAATAATCAAAACACATGTGTACAATTCACTGATTTTCATTTATTTTTGGTTTCAAATCTTGATTTTTCTACAAATCAGTCTCTAATCCGTACCTATTAGAGACAGATTGGATATCCGTCTCTAAATCATTGGTATCAAAATCAGACTTTTTTGTAATTATTCATAAATGAATTATTCATAAATTAACTTATTTTAATATAAAAAAACAATTCATTTATTCATAAATTAATTAATTATTATAATAATCAATTAACTTACTTAATTCATTATTAGAAAAATTATTAACTTACCTAATTAATTAGAAAAATATTATAATTACAATATAAGTATTATAAAATTATTTATTTATTTATTTTAATTTAATCACATAAATATAAAAATTTATCTAAGTATTACACAAAGTTGGTCCACATATTTTTGCACGAACTAATATATATCAAATTAAAAATTATATAATAAAAATGAAAAACAATAATTAACAAATTGTTAAAAAATATATTGTTCATCATCATCTTTCAATCAGTAAGGGGTGAGAATTTTGGATATATTTGAGTATTTTTTTATTTATTTGGGGATTTTAAATATTTGTAGATTTTTGTATTTATTTAAAATATTAAAATAACTATTAAGTTTTAATAAGAGTTTTTGACAATTTTAATTAAAAAAAAATATTTGGGATTTTTATTATTTTAAAGATAAAATTTATATTTATTTGAGTATATATGTTAATTGATTTTTTAAATTATTTTTTTAATTAGTTTAATTGAATTTTTAAATAATTAATTAGGTAAGTTAATTGATTTTTTAGTAATTAATTCACTTAGGAATAAATCTTTATTTTTTTTTATATTATGAAAAATTATTTACTTATTTAAATATTATTCTAAATTTATTTTCATATATTATTTATTATTTTAATTAATATTCATAATTAATTTTATAATACTTATACTGTAATTATAATTTTTTTTCTAATTAGGTGTTAATAATTTTTCTAATAATAATGAATTAGGTAAGTTAATTGATTTTTATAATAATTAATTAATTTATGAATTGTTTTTTTATTTGATTGTTTTCGCATAACGTTCCATTTTAATTAAAATTTTAATTTACGTTCCATAACTTCTTTAATTGCTCAATTTACGTCTCATTTATATAAATTTGGGAATTTCCAGCGAAAATTGGACGTAAATTAAGCAATTGAAAAAGTTACGGGACGTAAATTAAAATTTTAACTATTTTGGGACGTTTTTCGAAAAAAGTTAAAAATTACGTAAATATTTTTTTTCTCTCAACATCCCACTACTTATATTTTTTCTTATTTTTCTTGCAAAAAGCAAAGGGAAAGCTAGCTTAATTAATTAGGAGCGGGTGGAAGGAGTATAATGTTTAATATGATTCGTTAGAAAGTAAAAGGATCAGAGTTGATCCATATTCAAGCAAGTTGCAAATTAAAACATTATTTTATTCCACCTATCTATTGAGTTGATTTTTAATACTACATGGCCACGTTATCGGCACATTACCTTTCCATTATTCGTGCCACCATATAAGATACATTCAACACTAAAAAAAAAAAAAAAAAAAAACGATTATGAAAAGAATTATTGATTCGATAAAAACAGAAAAATAAAAAATACAGCGCGCAGAAATTGAATAAGCTAACAAAGAGAGCAGGAAATCAAATAGCTAGCAAACAAATTACACACAAAGACAAAAAAATTGAAATGAAGTTCCTCACCTCAATCTTAATATAGTCCAGCTAATTGGGCCTGAAATTGCGGAAAAAAAAAAAAAAAAAAACAGTTACGGGTCTAATTTTGCCAACATGTAATGTTGCGGTCCTCTTTTTGCTATCCCCCACAGTTCAGGCTAATTCGGACTAATTTTACCCGCCTGTAAAGTTATGGTCCTTTTTTTGCCACCCCCAAAGTTGTTGTCCTGGAAAAACTTTTTTCCCTTATTTTTTGTATTGTTTTTCTTGTGTTTGAGCATTATATGATTAACTGTAGAGAGTTCCTTGAGAGTACGGTTTGAAACTTAAAAGCTGAGTCACTTGACAATAAGTATAACCTGGCCTACTTCCCTTTTAAAGAAAATTAGGGTATAAATTTTATATATTATATTTCACACAAGAGTGGATCTTAATTTAGTATCTATATGTTTTATTATAGATGATTTTATCTCTGATTCGAATGATGATATATATGTATAGTAAACGCAAAATAAAAGCAGTATATATATATTGAATCTGGAACATTATCGTTGATATGATTGATAATGAAAAAGAAATTGATTAGATTAAAAAAAAAAATGAAGTTGCAATACAGCGGAAATAATTAAGCAAACAAACAGATAGATAGAGCAGGAAACCAAAGATCCAGCAAGAGAAATTACGTAATAACACAGGTACTCAGACAATGTGCTCCCACCTGATGGCAATTAAAATCGCATCTCGGAAGATTATATCCGAGAGCAAGGCCTTGAACACAATGCTGCAAACAAACTGTCGCGTTATTCAAACATCTTTGGCAAGAAGTTCGAGCCTGCAGCGCAGGTGCTTGAAAGATGACAATGAATGCTATTAATATAGCAACCATATAATTCTTCATCATTCCCATTGCTATTAATTACCTTATATATTTTCAGCTCTTTATATAGGCCAGGCCAGGGACAAATCCATACTTCCAATTAGATAAATAATAAAGATGAATTTTTAATTCTACCTTCTCATATGCATCACTATATATATATATATATATGTATGTAACGTGCAACCAACTTATATAGGTTAGTTGACTCATAAATAGATTAGAGAAAATGAATGTGATTTGCTAATTACTTTTAAGATTTGCCCCAAGATATATGTAGAAGATTGTCTTCACACACGCACGACTCAAGCTATGCTGAGGGTGAGGATGAACGCAAAGCTTGGAACGTAATAATTCAAAATTGGGTCGAGGAAGCCTTTTGGTGAAGACGTCGGCGAGGTGGAGATGAGAAGGAACGAACTGAGTGATCAGGCGACCACACGAAACCAACTCGCAAACAAAATGACAGTCAATGACGATGTGTTTGGCACTTTTGTTGTCGCAATGGAGAGTTGAGGCAGTTTGGGCAAGTTGGCTAAGCTCCCAAAGTAGATGAGTAACCTAGACCATTTCCTCTGTAGTGTTCGCTAGTGCTCGGTACTCAGACTCACAGCTCTCGAGCGAGCAACGGTTGGTTGTTTCTTCGCACTCCACGAGACCAAGTTTAGGGTTTAGGGTTTCAGAATAGTCGACAATCGAGTAGTCACTCTCGCGACCAAAGGCGAGTCCGCAATTGATGGTACCATTAACATACTTGAGGATCCTCTTTATAGCGAGGAAGTGGTCGATAGTGGGCGACTAAAGGAACTGGTGTTTGGGCATGCTCGAGGTGGAATTAAGTTGATGGGCTGCATTGACAAGAACAGAAGCAGAAGCCGACGAAACACACTCCCGTATCCACTTGTGCCACGTAAGAGCAAAACCCATACTTCTCATCATATCGTCCAAATAATTCCAATCAACCGAATCAAAGGCTTTTGCAAAATCGATCTTGAACAACAACCTTTCTAACTTCCTCTTCTTTGCTTCATAAATAAGTTCATTGAGAACGAGAACTCCATCTAATATCTGCCTCCCATGTACGAACCCAGATTGCGTTTCCGATATCACCGACCCAATAACCTTTGATAGTCTTCTTGCCAATGCCTTAGTTAAGATTTTGTAGTAGCAGTTACTCATTGAGATGGGTCTGTAATTACTAATGCATTCCGCGTTTTGCTTTTTTAGAATAAGAGTTATGAAGGATTGATTGTATCCCTTGACAAATTTCCGGTTTAAGTGGAATTCGTCGAACAGGTTCTGGAAATCCCTAAGATGACGGCGTTAACAAAACAATTGATTTTTAATACTACATGACCACGTTGTTGATCGGCAAATTTCGAAAGAATTCAGTCTCATCTAAAAGTACGAACTTGTAGAGAGGTGAGGCATCTTGTATATTAATTCCTAATACTCCCCCTCACTCGTGGGCCGAATTATCACCTCTTACCCTTGGGGGAGGAAACCCATCGAGTGGACAATTTAAATGGGTAGAGTTGATTCCAGCAGGAATCGAATCCAGGTCGTTTGCCTGAAGGCTCAGATACTATGAATGGATTATGTCTCATCTAAAAGTTCGAACTTGTAGAGAGGTGGGAAATTAATTCTTGTACATTAATTTCTAATACACTTATTTTCCATTATTCTTATATGATATGTATATGCAACATATATAATAAAATTTCACTTTCGACGAGACATCCAAAATGGAAAAATAAGTAACTTTCAAAGTAACGGGGATGTATATTCATTTCAAAGTAAACTCATCAGAGTTGATCCATAATCAAGCAAGTTGCAAAAGAATATTTATTTTATTCCACATATCTATGAGTTAGTTGCATGGTTAATTTAGAAAACAGTTGATTAATTTTATATATACTTGCCGGCCATGTTATCAGCACATTACTTTTCCGTTATTCGTGCCACCATATATTATATGCAACACTTGGAAAAAAAATTGCAATAACGTGCAACCAATATATATATATATATAGTTGACTAATTAATCATTCACAATATCTGCACACAAATAAAAGGGATTATATTTTTTTTAGTCCATTAAGTTACCACGATTTTGAATTTAGTCCATCAGATTACCACTTTTTGAATTTAGTCCACTAAGTTTCGATTTATTTTGATTTTGGTCCAATTACGTGCTATAGCAGGTTTAACAGGTCATTTTTTAAAACACACCCCATAAAATGTTATACACACCCCAAATGTTAAACACACCCCACTAAAATTTAAAAATTATTTTTTATTACTATGCACACCCCAATTCTTTCCTAATTAACAAATTGTCAAAAATAATTAAATTAAAAAAAATCAAATTAATATGAAAAATATAAATAAAACTTATAAAAAAATCGCCCAAATCTTCAAAAATTAAACAAAGCTAAAAATATTAATTAATTTAATTAGTTTTGAAGATTCAGTTTTTAAATTTTATTTAGCCTTATTTTCGACGTTTTTTATAAAAGTTAGAACGCAAATAAAACATTAATAAAGTAATGGAGTTTTAAATTTATTTTATTTTATTTTATTTTCTTTTTTATTTTTTTATATTATATGAATAACACCCCATAAATATTATATACACTCCAAATGTTAAACTCAAAAATTCAAAAATCAAATATACCTAAATAACATCATAAACATATTTAATAAATTGTCAAAAATAATAATTTAAATTAACATGAAAAATATAAATAAAACCTACAAAAAAACCTAAATCTTCAAAATTTTAATAACGATAAAATATTTATTAATTTAATTAGTTTAAAAATTTTAGTTGATTTTTTAATACTTTTAAAATTTTCTATTTTTATTAAATTTAATATTTTTTTTAAATTTATTTAAAATCTTCAAAAATAGTAAAAAATCAACTAAATCTTAAAAATTAATAAATTTTTTACCTTTTTTTTTAATTTTTGAAGATTTTGGTTATTTTTTATAGGTTTTATTTAGATTTTTTATATTAATTTGAATTTTTATTTTTTTTAATTTAATTATTTTTAGCAATTTATTAAATATGAAAGAATTGGGGTGTGTATTGTAATAAAAAATAGGAAATATTTAAAAATAATTTAATTATTACTATAAAAAATTAAATTAAAAAAAGTAAGAATTCAAATTTATATAAAAAATCTAAATAAAACCTATAAAAAATCACCAAAATCTTCAAAAATTAAACAAAGATAAAAATCAACTTGAAAAATTAAACAAAGATTAAATAGGAAAGAATTGGAGATTTAGTTGATTTTTTTACAATTTTTGAATATTTTTAATAAATTTAAAAAAAATCAACTTGAAAAAATTATTAAATTAAATAAAAATCTTTGAAAGTATTAAAAAAATCAACTAAAATTTTAAAACTAATTAAATTAATTAATTTTTTTAGCTGTATTAAAATTTTGAAGATTTAAGTATTTTTTTATAGGTTCTATTTATATTTTTCATGTTAATTTGAATTCTTACTTTTTTAATTAAATTATTTTTGAAAATTTATTAAATATTTTTATGATTTTATTTAACTATATTTGATTTTTGAATTTTTTTGTTTAACATTTGGAGTGTAAATAATATTTATGGGAGTTATTAGGTTCATATAATATAAAAAAAATATTTAAAAGGAAAATAAAATAAATTTAAAACTCCATTACTTTATTAATATTTATTTTGCGTTCTAACTTCTATAAAAAAACGTTGAAAATAAGGTTAAATAAAATTTAAAAATAGTAGAAAATCAACTGAATCTTCAAAACTAATTAAATTAATTAATTTTTTTTAGCTTTGTTTAATTTTTGAAGATTTAGGCGATTTTTTATAGGTTTTATTTATATTTTTCATATTAATTTGATTTTTTTTAATTTAATTATTTTTGACAATTTATTAAATAGGAAAGAATTGGGGTGTGTATAGTAATAAAAAATGATTTTTAAATTTTAGTGTGGTGTGTTTAACATTTGGGGTGTGTATAACATTTTATGGGGTGTGTTTTAAAAAATGACCTGTTAAACCTGTTATAGCAGGTAACTGGATCAAAATCAAAATAAGTCGAAACTTAGTGGACTAAATTCAAAAAGTGGTAATCTGATGGACTAAATTCAAAATTGTGGTAACTTAATGGACTAAAAATATATAATCCCAAATAAAAATAACTTTATTCTTTCAAACATCTCAAAATTACATCAAAAGTCATTACTTTTTCCACCCAAAAGTATATATCATAACAAAAATTAATGGAATCAATTAAATTACCAACGAATTTACCGATAGATTGTATTGTACATTAATACGATGCCATTTTTTAATGTTTATCGACGGAATCTGAACATTGGTAATTAAATTTCGCTTATCTTGTGTTTCTTCTATATATATTTAAACTGGGACCTAATTAAATTAAAAAAAAAATTAATATGCACCCTGCATACTAAACACAAAAGAACAACTCATGGTATATATAAAGGCAAATTAAATAAAGATTTCAAATATAATATTAGTACGCGCAACAACAAATGTTATCCTACTCAGCAGAGTAAATAGTTCATTTAAGGGGTTCATAATGGCAGCCAGCTGCTCTTCGATAACCTATATCTAAGATGCAATTTACACATTAATTAATATTTATCATTTCAAACGGTTGACTTTCGCTCTCTTGCATGTAGGGGTGTGCACCTGTTCGAAATTGAATCGGGACCGATTTGGACCGGGATCAGAACCTGAATCTATCTTGTCCAGACCAGATCCGGTCCGGTTTTAGACCGTTTCTGTAAGAATATAATCTGTTGATTTCATTCCTTGAAAGGGTCCCAAGATATACACACTCTACGCATAATTATAGGCTATGACTATGGGAACAGTAATCATAATTCAATACCTACCATATCTACAAATACTGCTATTTATTTACATATATATTCTATCACACCCCCGCAGTCGAAACGGGAGGTCGACGAACGCATAGACTGTCACGAAAATCATCAAAAAGAACTGACGGCAGTCCCTTTGTGAATATATCTGCGAGTTGGTGACGAGATGGAACATGCAAGACACGGATCTGTCCTCGAGCTACCTTCTCCCGAACAAAATGTATATCCATCTCTATATGTTTCGTCCGCTGATGTTGCACAAGGTTGCCGGCAAGATAAATAGCACTGATGTTATCGGTATATACCAGCGTAGCAGTGGAAACAGGACAATGCAATTCAAGCAATAAGTTACGTAGCCAACACGATTCGGAAACCACGTTAGCTACCCCACGATACTCAGCCTCAGCACTTGAACGAGATAATGTCGTTTGTCGCTTAGCCGACCAAGATATCAGATTGTCGCCGAGGAACACACAATAACCCGATGTTGAGCGCCGAGTGTCTGGACAACCCCCCCAATCGGCATCTGTGTATGAGACAAGTGACGTCACCGAAGATGGGTATAAGTGAAGACCATGAGTAATAGTGCCTTGAATATATCGTACAATACGTTTCAGGGCATTCATGTGTTCTTCTCTAGGGTCATGCATAAATAGGCAAATTTGGTGAACATCATATGATATATCGGGCCGTGTGAATGTCAAATATTGAAGCGCCCCTGCAAGGCTCCTGTAGAGAGATGGGTTTGCAACTGGTGCACCCGAAGTGGCACAGAGCTTAGGTTTAGTGTCAACTGGAGTTGAAGAGGGTTTACAAGATGACATACCAGCCCGTTCTATTATCTCAGCGGCATACTTTTGTTGAGATAAAAATAGACCACCTACATGTCGTGTAACACCTATCCCCAAGAAGTAATGCAAGAAACCCAAGTCCTTCATAGCAAACTCAGAACTGAGTAGAGAAATGATAGACTTACGAATGGCGTCAGACGAAGCAGTTAGGATGATATCGTCGACATATAACAACAAATAAGCCATATGAGAACCTCGTCGATACACAAAGAGAGAGTGATCAGACGTACTTCGGGTAAAACCAATAGTGGACACAAAATCTCTAAATCTCATGTTCCAAGCCCGAGGAGCCTGCTTCAACCCATATAAAGACTTTTTCAATAGACACACATGATTAGGATATTTGGCGTCCCTGAACCCAAGAGGTTGATGCATATACACAACATCGTTGAGAGTCCCATGTAAGAACGCATTCTTTACGTCCAACTGGTGAATAGGCCAAGCTTTGGAGAGGGCCAAACCGAGGACCATTCGAATAGTAGCTGGTTTGACCACTGGACTAAACGTCTCACCACAATCCACGCCAACCTGTTGAGATTTTCCATCACCTACAAGACGGGCTTTATGCCTCTCAAAAGAACCATCAGATCTTATTTTATGAGTAAAAATCCACATTGAGCGCATAACATTAACATTAGGGGGACGGGGCACCAACTCCCACGTCTTATTTGCAATAAGAGCATTAAAATCATCATCCATAGCCAATTTCCAATTATGGTCCCGAAGGGTACACACAGGGTTTTTCGGCAAAGGGGATTTTTGGATTGTTGTGTGGAGATTAAAACGAGGGTTTGGTTTAAAAATTCCACGTTGACTACGAGTGATGGGTCGAGTAGAGAGAGGAGGCATGCCGGGATCGAGAGGAGGAGGAGGGGCGGTTAGAACCGATGGAGAAGCACTCATGGTTGGTCCTGGTGATGAGTGCTGGATGGGGAGAGGTGGATTAGAAGGCACAATCTGGGACATATGATGGATAACATATGGAGAGATGTCATCTCCCAGAAAGGTGTAGGAGTGTGGTATTTGAGTGTGTATTTTGGTGAATGGAAATTGTAATTCATCAAAAATCACGTGGCGACTGATGATGATTTTATTTGTAGATAAATCAAAACACTTATAGCCACGATGATTTGACGGATACCCCAAAAAAACACACGGAGTGGATCAAGGTTGAAGTTTATGAATAGTAGTTGAGGGGAAGAGAGGGTAACATAAACAACCAAAAACCCGTAAATGCGAATACATCGGATCTTTGTGATATAGAATTTTGAGAGGAGGTGTATAGGCTAAGTGTTTATTTGGAAGAATATTAAGAAGATACGTAGCCATTTGGAGAGCATGAGGCCAAAAAGATGGTGGCACCGACGCATGAGTAAGTAAAGTTCGAATAATGTTATTTATTGTTCGAATTTTACGCTCGGCCTTGCCATTTTGGGAAGATGTGTGAGGACAAGAGAGTCGAAAAGTCATGCCATGAGTATTACAATCTTCCTGAAAAGAGTGATTCACAAATTCACGCCCATTATCACATTGAAAAGTTTTTATTTCCCGTTCAAATTGAGTGCGAATGAATGCTCTAAATGACAAAAATGTGGAAAATACTTGAGATTTCTTAGATATAGGAAATGTCCACACAAAATTAGAGTAATCATCTAATAACACCATGTAATATTGATGGCCCGAAGAACTCAAAACAGGAGACGTCCACAAATCACAATGAATAATATCAAACGACATCAAAGTGTAAGATTTAGAGTCAACAAATGGCAATTTAACAAGTTTTCCAAGAGAACACGAGTGACACACATGAGAAGAACGAGTATGGTTACACTCAATAAATTTATTCTTTCTAAGAGAATCTAACACAAGTGCCCCCGGATGACCCAAGCGATCATGCCACAACGAAGAAGGTAATGCAATAAAAGATGATGGTGGCTGGACTTTATTTGTGGTGATAGGATAAAGGTCGCCTCGACTTTCACACCTCATTAGGCGCGTCCCCGTCTGAAAATCCTTAACAGAAAAGCCAAATGGATCAAATTCCACAGAAACCGAATTATCAGTCGTGAACTTACGAACAGATATTAAGTTTTTAATAATTTGAGGAACATGAAGAACATTTTTCAATGCTAAAGAAGGAGTGGAAGATGATAAAGTTGTATGCCCATAACCAGAAATTGGAATTGATTGACCATTACCAACAATTATACCTTGTTTATTGCTCAAATTGAAATAAGGCGAGAGAGTACCTTGTGCGGATGTCATATGAGAAGTGGCACCCGTATCCATGTACCAATTAGGCTCGGGTTGATTGAGGCCAAGAGTATACATTGTTGCCTCAATGTCCGTAACAGATGGTGGGGCCGTGGCAGAGAAAGCTTGAGGACGAGGTCCAAGAATCCCTTGCAGTGGAGCTTGTGGGCGCTGAAAAGTAGGTGGTCGTGCCCACGGTGCCGATGGGTATGGGCAAGGAGGGACAGGCCACAGCCATTGCCAAGGCCATTGTTGCTGTCCGGGATTCCAGCCTTGTGACCACGACTGATGGCCCAATCGTTGCTGACCACCACCGCCGCTAGTCTGACCACCAAATTTACCATTCTTAGGCCCCTTTCCAGAATTACGTTTGGAATTCCTTTTTCCTCCAGACGTAGATCGTTGTGGTGACAAAATATCAGAGGAAGAAGAGTGGGCATTAGGCTGTGTTGTGACCATTGCCGCTCCAGTAGCGACCTTCTTAGCGAATCCCGCCTCCTCTAGAACAAGCATTGAGCGTGCCTGATAAAATTTATGAAGAGGATCACTCTGGCGAAGAAGAGTACCAACCCCACTATAAGCTTCAGTGAGACCCGCCACTAGTTGGAGCACAAGCCGATCATTAGAGACCGGGGCGCCAACGTTTTTAAGTTGATCCGACAACACTTTAAGGCGTTGACAATAGGCAGAAGCAGTCGGGAAATCATCCATAATTGTATGGGAGAATTCCTGTTCGAGAGTGACCACACGGGAATTTTTGTTGTCTTGAAATATGTCCCGCAGCCGATCCCATGCCTCCATCGCCTTGGAGTCTGGTTCCAAAATTGTATGCAACAGATCTGTAGAGATTGTGGCGTAAATCCATTGAAGGACCGTGGCATCGAGAGTTGCCCATAGGTCTTTCTCTTCATCACTCGACGGCGGTGTCACCGTTGTCGAAGGGATAATATGATGAAGAACTCTATGAGATCGTGCGTGAATTTTGAACAATTCCGCCCACGTCGCGTATTGGACGTTCTCCATTTCAAGGATAATGGATATATGGTTTTTGATGTTATTAACAGCCAGAGCCGGGTGAAATTGTGACTTGGTTGCCATTAGAAATTAGAGGAGATGAGAGAAACAAAGAAGAATGTTGAACAGAGTATTCTCAGGGCGCAGCGGAAGAAAATTAAGAAAGATGCCCTAGGTCTCGTGATATCATGTAAGAATATAATCTGTTGATTTCATTCCTTGAAAGAGTCCCAAGATATACACACTCTACGCATAATTATAGGCTATGACTATGGGAACATTAATCATAATTCAATACCTACCATATCTACAAATACTGCTATTTATTTACATATATATTCTATCAGTTTCAAACCGACTTTTTTTTTATATATATAATATTTGTACAACTTTTACTATATATGTAATATTTACTGTAATAAATTCTTTTACTATGTCCTAACTCCTAAATAATACCCATTCAATCAAGTTATCACAATTGTTCAAAACTTTATAATTGTTAGTATACTAATTATATATTAGCAATAGTTAGTTAAAAACATAATTTATAGCAAATTAATAGAAAGTACTCAAAACCAACACATAGGAATTAATTAATACAAAGTTAAAAAAAAATCACAACTAGTCTTGAGCAAATCTATAAACAATGCACAAATTTAAGGAAGGTTGACATGTTAAGAAACTAAATGCAAGAGGTAGGGGAATATTAAGGAGTAGACGATGGGACGGGATCTCCTGTTACACAATGGTGTTACATCTCCTATTACACCATTTAGCTTTGTGCCACGTGTCCATCCATCAAAATTTATAAATATGAGAATAACACCCTAACATAACCCTTTACCCTATTTAAGGAATGATATTAATTAATTAAAATAATTACCTTCCAAAATTCTATCCCAAAAAATCTTATAAATATCTATAATAATTTTATATATAATTGAAGCCACCAAATATTAATTGGAGTCGCATATATTAATTAACTATAACATCAATTATTATTATATAATTAATATTATTATTATGGAGGTCAGAAGAAAAATATAAACTCAACCATTTAAAAATATTGGAGTATAAAAATTTACAAGCTCTTAAAATACACATAAAATTGATAGCATATAATTAATATAAAAATTTATACACGAATATATAAAATTAAGAATTATAATATTTAGTACTAGATATTAAGAATTATAGATTTTATATAATAATTAATTATAGATGTTAAGAATTATAGCAATTTATACGTAGAATTATAGGTATTTATATATATATAATTAATTAGTATATATTATAAGTGTGTCATTTTATGTAATTTTAATTTATTGTAATTAACGTTTGTATAGGGATTTGTTTGTAATACATGAAGTATAATTTTTACCATATTTATTATTATGCATAATTTTTTAATTCTTTCAATTTATTTTTATTTTTTAAGATTATTAGTTATCTAAAGAATTATAATAATTACGTAAATTTTATATTATTCACGTAGAAATTTTATATTAATTATATGCTATCAATTTTATGTGTATTTTAAGAGCTTGTAAATTTTTATACTCAGATATTTTTAAATGGTTAAGTTTATATTTTTCTTCTGACCTCTAATAATAATATTAATTATATAATAATAATAATTGATGTTATAGTTAATTAATATATGCCACTCCAATTAATATTTGGTGGCTTCAATTATATATAAAATTATTATAGATATTTATAAGATTTTTTGGGATAGAATTTTGGAAGGAAATCATTTTAATTAATTAACATCATTCCTTAAATAGGGTAAAGGGTTATGTTAGGGTGTGATTCTTATATTTGTAAATTTTGATGGATGAACACGTGGCGCAAATCTAAATGGTGTAACAGGAGATGTAACACTATTGTGTAACAGGAGATCCCGTCCCGTAGACGATGGGATTATACATTTTAAGAATTATTTAATGTTGCAAACTAATAACAATATATATTATCCTGAAAGGGTAAACATAGCCTGAGTAAATATTATTTTGAGTATGTTTTGTATGGACTATATCTACTAAGTTTAATTAAACATGGTCAATTTATATAGAAGGTGCATATCTTTCCAAATCACTATACAAGAAATGAAGTAATTTAAATTTATAATTACAATAAGTCAATTCCTAAATCTATGACAGAATAAATTAGAATGTTATTAAATAAATTCATCACAAGAAATGCATTTTTTTGTAGTGATATTTTAATTACTTATTTTATTTATTTTTTTGAACAACAAAAATGGTAATATATTAACTAGTACCAGGGTACTCAACCTAAAATTGATCAATAATCAAGCAAGTTGCAAAAGAATATTTATTTTATTCCACATATCTATGAGTGAGTTGCATGGTTAATTTAGAAAACAATTGATTAATTTTATATATACTTGCCGGCCATGTTATCGATCAGCACATTACTTTTCCGTTATTCGTGCCACCATATATTATTATATATGCAATATTTTTTCTGGCCACCATATATTATTATATATGCAACACTTAGAAAAAATATTACAACCAATATATATATAGAGAGAGAGAGATTCGTTGACTTAATTAATCATTCACAATATAAAATTCCAATGCTCATTATTATACAGCTAGAAACATTAAACATTAATATATAGATTAGTCGACTAATTAATCATTCACAATATCAACAACGTGCACCCAACTGCTGTGATTTGCAAGTTTATTCTTTATCCCTTTTTATATAGATTCAACCTCGATCTAGGTATTATACTATATATTATAGAGTTACTCTTATATGCATCCAATTGCATTGTGCAATTGATTCAATTGAACTACAATTGGAATTACGTCGTGATTTTTGTAATTTTTGACGGTCCAACTAATTGGGCCTGAAATTGCAGGAAAAAAAAAAAAACAGTTACGGGTCTAATTTTGCCAGTATGTAATTAAAGTTGCGGTCCTCTTTTTTTGCTAGCTTTCCCCTAGAGTTCAGCCTGAAAAAAAAATAAAAAAATTACGGGTCTAATTTTGCCAGCCCGTAAAGTTGTCAACCCCCAAAATTACTGTCATGGAAAAACTTTTTTTCCCTTATTTTTGGTATTGTTTTTCTTGTGTTTAAGCATTCGTACTATATGATTAGCGGTAGAGAGTTCGTTCATAGTTTGAGACTTAAAAGCCGAGTCACTTGACAGTAAGTATAACCCCACTTGATAGTTCGCTACTGCTAGGTACTCAGACTAATAGCTCGAGCGAGCAACGGTAGATTGTTTATTCGCACTCCACGAGACCAAGTTTCCACCCAAAAATATTGAGTAGTCGTAGGTGGAACAACGAGTATCAGTGCAACGAGCCCAGTCGACATTAGAATAGCCCACAAGCGAGTAGTCACTCTTGCGACAATAGGTGAGTCCGAAATTGACAAGTGCTTCTACCTCATCTGATATCTTCTGAAACTTCAGACCCTTGTTAGCTGATCCCAGAACATATCTCATGACCCACTTAACTGTCTCCCAATGACTTAAGCTTGGATCAGTCATTTATCTGCTGATTACACTCATCGCATGAGTTAAAATTTAGTCTACAACACACCATAACATATATTAAACTGCCTACAACACTGACATAAGGTTTCTTACTCATCTGAGCTCTTTTTTGGCTGTTCTTGGGACACATCTAATTGGACATCTTCTGATGCTGACCAATTGGTGTAGAAAATGACTTAGCTTGATTCGTCCTGAATCTCTCTAACGCCTTCTTCAGATAAGTAGGCTGACTCAGTTGAATTGCTCCATCAACTCTGCTGATCTCCATCCCAAGAATCACTTTAGCTTCACCAAGATCTTTCATCTCAAACTCCCTTTTGAGAATCTCCTAACCTTATTGATACTGTTAATAGACTCCCCTACTATTAACATATCATCTACATACAACAGAAGATAGGTAACTGAACTTCCAACTCGTCTGAAGTAGACACAGTTGTCATACAAGCTCCTTGTAAAACCAGCTGAGCAAATGTACTCATCAAATCGTAAGTACCACTGTCTAGGGCTTTGTTTAAGGCCATAGAGGGACTTTCTAAGTTAACACACCTTGTCTTACTCATATTCTATGTCCAACCCTTCAAGTAGTTTCATGTAGATCTTCTCCTCCAAAGTCCCATGAAGAAAGGTTGTGGTCACAAGTACAGCTGTTGCAAGTGCACGCGGCAAGTGGGGCGATTGAGGTCATCTCGTCCCAAATTCTATGAAGCTTGCTAAAATATGCGAAAACCGACGAACCATCTTGGCGAACAAGGTTGAGTGCACAACGCAATTCGTATGCACGCGGTGCACTCTCCTTCCCAAATTGTTCATCAAGATCAACCCAGATCTCTCGGGCTGTCTTAAACTTAACACTCTGTCGAAGTTCAATTTCCATACTGCTGTTGAGCCATCCCTTGACCATCGCATTCACTCGCTGCCAGTAGGTAAGATAAGGTGAATCAGCCTTAGGCATGGGAATATCGCCATTGACGAAACCCATCTTATTCTTAGCATAGAGGACGTTGGACATCTCATCGAGCCAATCGCCATAATTTCCATCCCAACGAGGGGCAGTGACATAAACATCACCTGGTTTATCGTTGGACTGAAAAAAATATAGAGACATGGATCGATCACCGGCACCATTGAACCGCTTCTATCTCTGCCTGTTTTATCCTTGTATTTGGTGGTCGTCGCTGCTACAAAAAAGATGTGTTATGGTAGAGAAAGATTGTGCAGCAGGGTAGGCTTGCTAGACTAAGGTTTGAAGTGCCAGAATTTTCGGCTCTGGTGCCATGAAAATAAAGGTGTACTGCTGAGCATTTTGATTCATTCATCACAAGAGAGTATATATACATCATATCTACTGCTATGTAAATAAGGAAAGGTGTAAACCTAATTGTGGTGGGCTTTATATATCAGCCTTTATATACAAATAATGATGGGCCCAATACTAATAAATTAAAATATATCTGCTGTATTAAAGTTTGGGCCAAGAATGTGTTCGGACCTTTTGATTCTAAAATTGAGAACAACAGGACTGAACTCTACAATATGGACATTATTGATGATGCATACATTAAGTTTGGATGATGAAGAAATAGCCTAAAGGAGAGATATTATGCAGGAAATTTTCATCGATTGCAGCTTGCGTCAAAATATCCTTTGGCAAAAGTCGAACACCAAGTGGCTCAAAGTGGGAGATGTTAATTCCAGTTTCTTTCACGAGTGTATTAATTCCCGAAGAAAGGCCAACGATCTAAGCGTTATTTCCATCGGTGGGGTGTGGTTCTCCTCTGCCAAGGACATTAAAGAAGCAATTTTCACCCACTTTCGAGACCACTTCTAGGCGGCAAGAATTACACGACCCAAACCTGCCACTGATTTCGCCCGATCCAGAGTTAACCTTGAGGACAACCGGATGCTAGTGGAACCCTTTTTGGAATCAGAAATTAGAGATGCAGTGTGGAGTTGTGACTTGATGAAAAGCCCAAGACTGGATGATTACACCTTTGCCTTCATCAAAGAACACTGTAATCTCTTAAAAGTAGATTTCCTAAAATTATTTGCTGATTTCCACCAACATGAAGTTGCAGTACAACGGAAATAATTAAGTAAACAAACAGATAGATAGAGCAGGAAACCAAAGATCCAGCAAGCTAGAGAAATTACATAATAACACAGGTACTCAGACGAAAATCGCATCTCGGATGATTATATCCGAGAACCAGGGCTTGAACACAATGCTGCAAATAAGCTGTTGTGTTATTCAAACATCTTTGGCAAGAAGTTCAAGCCTGCAAAGCAGGTGCTTGAAAGATGACAATGAATGTTATTAATATAGCAACCATATAATTCTTCATCATTCCCATTGCTATTAATTACCTTATATATATTTTCAGCTCTTTATATAGGCCAGGCCAGGGACAAATCCACAATTCCAATTACATAAATAAAGATGAATTTTTAATTCTACCTTCTCATGCATCACTATATATGTGTGTAATGTGCAACCAACTTATATAGGCCAGTTAGTTGACTCATAAATAGAATAGAGAAAATGAATGTGATTTGGTAATTAATTTGAAGATTTGCCCCAAGATATATGTAGAAGATTGTCTTCACACACGCACGGCTCAAGCTATGCTGAGGGTGAGGACGAACTCAAAGCTTGGAACGTAATAATTCAGAATTGGGACGAGGAAGCCTTTAGGTGAAGACGTCGGCGAGCTGGAGATGAGAAGGAACGAACTGAGTGATCAGGCGACCAGACGAAACCAACTCGCGAACAAAATGACAGTCAATGTCTATGTGTTTGACACTTTTGTTGTCGCAAAGGAGAGTTGGGGTAGTCGGGGCAAGTTGGCCGAGCTCCTGAAGTCGATGAGTAACCTAGACCATTTCCTGAGCAGTGTTAGATCGCTAGTGCTCGGTACTCAAACTCATAGCTCAAGCGGGAAACGGTTGGTTGTTTCTTCGCACTCCACGAGACCAAGTTTAGGGTTTTGGGTTTTAGAATAGCCGACAAGCGAGTAGTCACTCTCGCGACCAAAGGCAGTTATTCTTTAAAAGAGGTTTTCAAATCAACCCACGAGTCTAAAAATTTAGGGCCTACACATTTCCACACCTATAGCTTTTGAGATAGCTCTCAAACTGACCAGCTAAATTCAGCAGTCAGTAAGGTTGTTATCTTAATCTGCTATTTACACTAGCACTCTAAGATCAGAACATATTATTTGCATTCAGACGATAGAGTATATAACTCATCTGATCGTCTAATCTGATCTACACGCAAAAAGTTTTAATTACTTAAAAGTCTATTCACCATCCCCCTCTCCCCCCCCCCCCCCCAAAACATTCACCATACTCATTTTGGGACCAACAAGTGGTATCAGAGCAGTGGTTCTAACGAGCTGCTGCTGATTTTGTTACTCAACTTCTAAGGAAGAAGTTCTTGTAGCTCACTAGAATATATCTATATTTGAAAACCTTATTTTTCATAAAACCCATACATATTATTCATTATGGGAGGTCATGATTCTTACACACGTAACTTGTCTAGATTTTCAGTGAATGAATATGACTTCTGGAAGGCATAATGGAGGTTGCATTCAGCCAAGTTCATGATCTGATGTGGGATGTGGTTATGGATGGGCCTATCAGTGTTATCTCCAAATACAGCCACAGGTAATCCCGAGGTTCCTGTTAGTCAGCTGGTGCCAAAGAATCGAGTTGAATACACTCCAGAAGAGGCTAAGCAAAACAACCTCGATAGAATAGCTAAGAATATGATTTTAACTTCTTTTCCTAATGAATATGCTGGTAAAATTATTCGTCAAAAAACTGCTAAAGAAATGTGGGAAACATTGGCTATTATGTGCGAAGGCAAAGAGCAGATTAAGAAAAATAAGCTTATCACGACAGTACAGAAGTTTGACAACTTCAAGATGCTGCCTGGTGAGAATAATGACCAAATGGACAATAGATTTACCAGAATATTGAATGAGATCACAGACTTAGGTAAGACATACTTGAAAAGCGAAGTCAACGCTAAAGTATTGAATGCTTTATCCAAGATCTAGCAAACGGAAGTTTAGATCATCAAAGAGAACAGAGATTTTAAGAATTGGTCTGTTCAAACTTTATTTCAAACTCTTAAGGCTCACAAATATGATGTTGAAAGAGCACAAGAGACAGGTGATGAACAGGCACTTTGCCAAATAAGCTGATATACAGCGGTTTTTAACCGCTGTAAATTGATATCAACAACCGCTGTGGTACAAAGCGCTATAGAAAGGGGGCGCTGATAGACAGCGGTTATTAACCGCTGTCGTATCTATATACAACAGCAGTTATTAACCGCTGTTATTCCATCAAAACTGCTGTGGTATGTGCTCGATTTTAACCCCTTACAATATTTACGACATCGGTTTTATTAGCTATGACAGCGGTTATAAACCGCTGTTGGTTGAATTTACTACAGCGGTTTTTAACCGCTGTTATTCTTTCAAAACCGATGTTGTATTAATACTTATGACAGCGGTTTTTATAACTACGACAGCGGTTAATAACTGCTGTTGTAAATATCCAATATTTAAAAAAATCCTGAATTTTAAATTTGCTTGATTAATAAAAGTAAAATAAAAATAAAAATAAAATAAAATAAAATATCAACCTGTAGTTGATTAATTAAGAATGACATTAAAAGTCCCTACAATACACATACATTATATATTTAAATTCAACTAAACTATTACAAATATCCTAAATAACAGGTAGCATTTCACTTAGTAAGAATTTCAGAGTATTCTTTTGTTACAAAAAGATAAATTTTGCATGCAAAATTAACAAACATTTGATACAACGCCATATTCTCCACAAAAATTCTAAGCTACACAAATAATTTCATCCGAATCTACTTGTGTCAAAATCTGAATACATACAACCATCAACAAAGGAGCAACGCATATTTAGTGGCATAAATTAAATAGTTACCAACTATAAGTGTAGACTCCACTGAATCGAGAAATCCTAAGTGTGGACGCTGTTGTGACGATGGAGAGCAGGATGACCCTGAGGGGTTATCGAGGAGACGACTAATCATTTGTTTCTGCAAAAAGTGAAGCTGGCTGTTGTGCCAGGGAATACGTTGGCAAAAAAATAGTTACTTTTGTACACCAATTGCAGCATATGTATCTGCAAGAAGTTTACACAAATTGAATCATAAACAAGATAATTAAATAAATAACAGGAAATTTTGTTATATCACTAAGTATTAGAAAATATAGTAAAACATGCATGCATTTCCATCACTCAATTTAGAATCTTGACAGTAAAATCTGAAGAATGAGCAATTAACAACTTCTATGCCTAAACTCATAGCTACTTCTATTGAGGATACGACAAAATCACTATAACTGAATTTGTATCTCCATACATGTCCTGGCATCATGATATTTATATACTCGATGTCATCATGACCTGTATATAATCCTAGAGAGGAACTATAGATTACAAGCAGCTTAGAGGCAAATAAAATAAAATAATAAATAGCATATTATCCAATACTATTATAGACAACACAATAATTACCCGGAGATGATATACTCTTCAGCAATTCCTCTGCAAAACATGTTTGTGCAGAAAGTTTATTAGAAAAAAATATATTATGGTCATGTAGGTTGTAAGTTGTAATCCTTTTAATTCTCTAGAAATATATATGCCCCACATCTGTATTCATTTAAAAATAAATAAATCTCTAATCCCATTAAACTATGTTTTCTGGACCTAACTTTTGATTCAATTTAATTGAAGATCTCTGTGAAAAGAGAGAAAAGGAGATTATCAGATGATTTCCCTACACGAGCCAACAAGAATATGGTCACAAAAAAATGAAAGAGTAGGGATATTATGTGCTGTGATGTTAACAACAAGTTTTTTTAACCAATACAAACAAAAACACTCTGGTGAACACTCAGAACCTTGGAGCAACACAGAAAATTCGATCACTACTCTTTGGAAATATACATATCTAATCTTGACTAAGAAGTAGGAACAATAATTTCACAAATGATGAGCCCAGAAATACTTTTACCATCAACACCTAGATAATGATAAGCTGCCTGCATAAATCATCACATGTCATCAATAAATAGTTTGTTATACAACCTGTGACGTCATTAGTTAATTTGTTAGGATAAGATTATTCTCACTCTTTTATTTCTTCTATAAATAGCAGTAGGTTCCCAAAATTGTTTATAACATATTTTCATATAAATTCAGACAATGAAGAATTTCTCAAGCTTTAACTTCTTAATTTCATATAAATTTCTTCTGTTTATTTATCAATTTTTAAGCTTTTCTTCTTCTGTTTTTATCACAAATAGCTGTAGAAGTAACTCGTACTCAAAATGTGAACACAGAAGGTGGAGTTTCTATTATGAATTGACAAAATGCCTCATTGTAAGTTGTAACACCATTGCAAAGCTCCTCAAAATATTTTCAGAAATGGGAACTACAAGTGCTATTAGCACATCAGTAGGAGGATGGAATATTCAGGGGCATTGAATGTTACATTTTGCTTATCTTAGGCCACCAGGATTGGATGAAAAAATGATATACCTCAAAAACAAGAATCAGTGGAATACTTAACAAATTAAAATTGAGCAATCCAAAAGGCAATCATGTAGGCATTAATCATGAGCATCTATATTATAAGACAAATATATGTCTGACACTAGAATAGTTATGGAAATACCTTTTTCGTTCCTTCAGGGACAATTTTAGCATCCTCGGTCACTTTGCTATTCTCTTCAACCTCATAAATTCTGCAAATGCATATGCATGAAAAATATATAATTAAATAAATTAAAGGGTGGTGGCGCACCTGAAGAGATGGAAACCACTAAATAGTAAAGTATGTCTAAAAAAAATGGAGGAGAAAAACAACAAGAATAAATCCACATACGAGTAAGTATTTTTTATAGGATTGCTCAAAAACCATTTCCTTATCTAATCCATAAACAAGGAATTAACTAATTAGGAAGCAGATGAGTAGCCAGCATTAAAGAAAAAAGATAAAAGACTTCATTCAAAAGCTTTAATGAGAACTTAAATAATTCAAAGTACATGTATAACGCAAGATCTAATATATCATCTAATGTTTGGATATTGTATAATTCTAAAACATATTATTTAATTATTTTACAGAGTGCTATAACAATAAAACAGGATATACGCGAAGTCTCTCCAAATTCATCTTAACACTTAACTCAAGTCTTGCCACTCTCTATTATTCTAACACTCCCTCTATTCATATAGTCATATTTCTTAATTATATTAACTTATACCCATTATTCCATCATTGCAGCCCATAATTTATTTGCTGGAATAATGCAAAGCAATCAATCAAGTCATGCTTTCCTTGTTGTAAACTAAAAAAGAATGCCTCTATCATTCTACAAAAATCAAAATAACCAAATACTATTATTTTCTAATCACGCGCGGTCCCCATAGGAAATAAAAAGATTTGTTATTTCTCCCCCTATTATGCCCTAACAGAATTATTAACAATTGCAAGCAATAAAGCAAAACGATCATTCATACCAAAGCAGGCCAGCGGCAAAGGTCTTGCGACGAAGTGAGGAAGGGAGCGGGCTGGCCGCTGGGACGTTGGCGGCAGAGTCTATACAATGGGGTAAGAGGCGGCGCTGGAAATTGGGCGCTGCTTTCGCAGAATGAAGGGACGGTTCTGAATTTTCTCATAGAACAAACGGGGCGGTTGTGATCATGAATTTGATAGATGCTAGCGTTAGTTTTTTTTTTTTAATAATATAATAAATAATAAATGAATATTCTCTATCAGTTTTCTTTTACATTCTCTCTCAAATTTTTTTTCATATAAATTGTGTAAATTTGAAGTATATTTTCCATTCTTATTTAAAAAAACTAAAAAACCATCTAAATAAATAAAAAAACAAATTAAAAAAATCAAATAAGAAACTAAAAAACTGAAAGAAAAAAAATCTGTTAAATTTTAATCAAAAACAATTTTGAAGATTTATTTGAATTTTTAATATTATTTAGTTTTAATTTTTTTTCTTAATTGATATTTAATATATTTATTTTTGAAAATTTAGTTAATTTTTATTATATTTTTCAAAAAAATCTGGGAGTAGTTATTACAGCGCTGAACTAAAACATATGACAGCGGTTAGAAACAACCGCTGTCTATCAGCGCACAAATTGAACAAATGACAGCGGTTAAGCCTATAACAGAGGTTTTTGAAGTTTTAACAGCGTTTCTGAAAAAACCGCTGTCATTCGGCTGCTGTAAAAGGCTGAATTTGGCATAGTGAAGCGTCCACTTCTTCTTCTAAAGTTGTTGCTTTCAAAGCTTCAACAGCCGCCAAGGGTTCTAGTCGATCAGGCAAGGAATCCAAAGTGAGAGAAGAAGTGATCCCAATTCCTTCAGATCTGAGTCTGCAGGAACAAATGGCATTGATGATAAAGAGATTTGATAAACTTCAATCTCAGCATGGTAAATACAAACACTTCTATAAAGATTATAAGGATAGAAAATCTAACCATGCAGGAGGCTCATCATCTTCATATAAGTCCAAGGACAGATCAGAAAGGACACCAGAGCGCAGAAGAGAAGAACCTAGTTCTTCCAGAAGAGAAGAGTCATCTGATCGTAGAGGGAGTAACAGAAGAGATGTTACCCCTAGTCGAAGCTTTAGGGATGGTAAGGATTTATGTTATACTTGTAATAAACCTGGTTATTTCAGTGTTAATTGTCCAGATCTTACTCCCAAAGAGCGTGAAGCACTTAGAGCTAGAAGAGAGAGAAGATAATCCTCCAGAAGGAAAAGTTATGGTGGCTGATGAGGAGAGTAGTGATTTAGATGATGATCTACCCTCTTCAGATGAGTCAGATTTTCTGACTGATGGAGATGATTCTCTCTTGGATGATCGTTGCATGATGGCAAGAGAAGAAAGAGAGAGGTAAATTCCAAAACTGTTTCAATACATTCCTCTTTCTCACAATCACATGGGTCTGACTCATCTGACGCCGAATCTGCTGATCACCTTCAATTCACTTGTGAACAATTGAATATTGATCTCAGACTGGCAACAACAGCTTATGTGGAAGCTGCGGATGAAACTAGGAAATTAAGAGCTGAAATTGTTCAGCTGAAATAGCTAAAGCCTGAAGCTGACTCTAAGCTAGTGGTGATGAATGAGAGATTGACTGAAGAGTTATCTCATCTTAAAGATCAGCACTCAATTCTGACCCATGTGCATAAGAATCAGCTGACGACCCATGTTGTTGAAACTGATGAGTTTCGAGTTCTGAAATCTAAGTATGATGAACTCCTCAGCACCCATGAAGAGCTTATAAAAGAGAAGAATCTTGTATACTTAAAGGTATCTGAGATTAACAGAGCAAGGGAAGCTCTTAATCAGATCAATGGATTTTCTCTAAATCTTAAAGAAAAATCAGGAGTAGGGCATGAAGGCAAGTCTTCTGCAAATCAACAAGGTAAGGACCAAGCTGATGAAACAGAAGAGGAGCCAGATTGCTATATTCCTGAAGAACATTCTTCTCCAGTTGAGAGTACAGCTCCTGATGAGACTACTACTCCAGTAACTGAAACAACCCCAAGCTTACAAAAGTTAAAGGTTGTGATCATCTCTAATCCTAAGTCAGCTCCTGTTGTGGCCGATCCTAAGATGAACTTTCTTATCACTAGAAATTGTGGTAGGCCAAAGGATTCAAAGCAAAGGTTGCACATTCTAAGGTAGAAGACCTATGGTCAACTGCTGAAGATTGTGTTTGAACAACAGAAGAGTTGTAATCAGCCGAGACCCTCTGTTCAGAAGAAGTCTCAGCCGAATACAACTAAGGCTAAAGAGTTGGACCCAGTCCACAAAAGGCCTGTCAAGTATGCACCTCCAATGTCTTTTGATGTTCTTTACAGACCTGATTCAGAGATTAAGATACAATCGATCAGCTGATTCACCGAAGCTGAAGGAAAATCAGAAGACATACCCAAATTTGTCACATAAACAAAAGTCTTCTGAATTTCACTTAGCTGACACTAGTAAAATCTCCTTAACTAAGGAAAAAGTTAAGAAGATTTGGTATTGCGATGCCCGTGGGAACAAGCTGAAATGCTTTAAATTTTTTAGAAGAGCAATGTACATCTGGGTTCCCAAGGGTAGTACTAACACCCAAGGACCCAAAATAAAATGGGTACCTAAGCAATGATTTGCTTGTAGGGTCGCGTGGATCTACAGAAGAGAGGAGGATCAAAAGCTGAACTATGGTATATAGATTCAGGCGCTTCACGTCACATGACAGGCTCAAAACACCTCCTCACTAACCTCATTGAAAAGAAAGGTCCATGAGTAGTCTTTGGTGACAATTCCATTGGTAAAACAAAAGGTTTTGGAACCATAGTCAATGGAGACATATCGGTAAAAGATGTATCTTATGTTGATGGTTTAAAGCACAATTTACTTTTAGTTTCTCAATTCGGTGATAGAGGGTATAGTGTTGAATTCTCTTCTACAGGTTGCAAAGTAGTAGATCAGATTAGTAAACACGTACTACTCTCTGGTAGCAGAGAAGGAACAATTTATGTTGCTAAATGGAATAGTTGCCCTAAAGACACTTGTTTAGTAGCTAAAAGTTCTAAAGAAGTAAGTTAGCTATGGCACAAAAGGCTTGGTCACCTGAACTTTAAAATCTAAATACTATTTCAAGAAGCTCTTTAGTGGTTGGCTTGCCTAATGAAATTTTTAGTAAAGATCTACAAGTGTGTGATGCATGTCAGAAGAGAAAACAGACAAAAGTGCCAATGAAAAGCAAGACTGTATTATCCACCAACAGAGTACTTGAATTGCTTCATATGGATCTGTTTGGACATATCTCACCTACTTCTCTAAGTGGCAGAAAGTATGCTCTAGAGCCTCTAGTGGTGGTAGATGATTTCTCCAAATACACTTGGGTTACTTTTCTATTCGAAAAGAGTGAGACAAGGACCAAACTTCCAGAGTTGATGAAGAAGATTCAGAACCAGAAAGGTTCAACAATCATCAAAATCAGAAGTGATAAATGTGGTAAGTTTCTAAACTCTTCTATTACCACTTATTGTGTTAACAATGGTATTCAGCATGAGACAAGCTCATCTCATACACCTTAACAAAATGGAGTAGCTGAGAGGAGAAATATAACCCTCAAAGAAGCTGCTCGAACCATGATAGTTGAGTTTGGCACATTAACCATTCCATTATCCTAGTAGACTGTTGGATCAATCTGCGTTTTGTGCAAGTAGAAGTAATCATAAGAGATGACATCCAACCTTCTCTTGATGGAAGCAGCCGTCATGTAGGGATCCCTTAGCATTTCAAAGTTAATGTAAATGGGGACAGCGTCCGGATCACGGTAAGACTGTGCCACATCCTCAACGAGAATATTGTACTTCTCAACCGAATTTATGGTTCGACGCTCCATGAATGCCTCGACACGTTCGAGTAGGTCGAATTCCTAGCTACTAGCTATCCCAACCTTGAAAGCGGACCCTTTTATAGTCGTCAGACAGTTGACATTCGTTCGGATGTGATGAAGAACTTGTCATTGTGCAGTCCCATGTATTCAACCACAACCACAATCACAATTCACAACCCAAAAAACAATAAACAATAATGTGTTGATATGCAACTATCATAATTCACAACCCAAAAAACAATAAACAATGATATGCAACTATCATACATGATTAATATAAAAACTTCAGCTAGCCAAGCTCTTCAATCGAAAAAAAAAAATTGAAAACAAATGGAGCTAACATATTGGATACACCAAACATGGCTTAAATTAACACCACTGCACCAAACCACCAAACAACACAAAAATGATTCCATATTTTCATGAACATTCTCTTAGATGGAAAAGTGCACATATATGATGCAAACGGGTTAAACCCTGCTATGCCTTTCTTAATGTTTTGCTGCAATTCTGCTCAAAATCACCTTCTCCCTAATTTCATGTATCCACTTTTTCTACCTATCAACAAAACACAAAGTTCTATTTAACACAAAAAATCTGCAAATAGTGAAGTGGTCACAACTCAAACTCGCCTTAACCCAGGCCTAAAAAAAAACACTAACAAATCCAACAAGACATTATGCAGAACACATCTTAACAACACAACATTATGCAGAATATTATGCCGACATTATCCAACAACACAAAATCTGCTTTGATTTCTTAACAAAATCTGCATCGGTCACACTAACAAAATCCCTTGGCATTCCACATTATGTGTTAAGTTAATTTGTGTGTTGAAGATGCTTTGATTTCTTTAAAAGATCATAATAGTCCTATATATCAGAGCTGCTATTTCTCGTTTAACTCGTAATATATCATTAACTGATGAATGGATAATTTATTGTAAAAATCTGCATGATATAAAACCAAAAAAGTTCTTTCTCGAGTTGAATGATATGAATTCCACGTATAAAATGTTGAATGACTCATTTTTTGAACAACAACAGTGTGGAATTGTTTTGTTTCCGAGTCAATGGGATCATTGAACTTATTTACGTCGTGCGTCTTATGGGTTTTTTTAAAGAAATCATTATGGAATTATCAGATGTATATATTCCTACCTCATTGTTAGTTGTAGATAATTGTGTTAAAATTGCACCTCTTTTTAAATATTTTAGTTCGCGTGTATATATATTTCGAAGGTATTGCTAAAATGAAAGAAACATGGTTAAAATACTTTTTTCACATTCCCGACGTGTTTCTAATTGCTAAGATGTTATGATCCTACACCGAACGAAGTTGCATCTAATACGAAGCAACTTTTATTTAACATTTTTTGTGAATATGTGATAAATATTGATACTACAAGTAGTGGTCATCATTCCAAACCTACGCTTGGCAGGCGTCCCGATTTTTTAGCAAGCAGAAACAATCCTCCTGTGTATGGCAGGCCTCCAGGCTCTAATCCGAATGACGAATTTGAGGAATACGTACTTTTCGTTCGACAATTCTTATTTGATTTCGTTAGAGCATTTTGATATATTTTAAAATATGTGGTTGCTGAGTAGGAGACTTTTTCCTACGTTATATTTGATTGTTAAAGAAATAGTAGCATTCAACTCTATCCATGGAGCAAGCATTTAGTGTCAAGGACTGTGCTTTGATCGAATGCAAGACAATCTACATTAACCGTTGAAGATTTAGAAAATCAATGTTTGCTTGAGGATTGGACATTAGCGAACGCACGAAGCCAAGATTGTAATCTCGACTCAGATGATGAAATTGATGATGCATATGAAGATGTCATTGTTACGAAGTTGTAACTTGTATTGTTGTAAATTATGAATTTGTAAATTGATTGATTCGGGTGGAATTTACACGTTTTAGGGGCACATGTGAAGTGTATTTTGATGTGGATTTCATTGAATTATGCATGAAATATGATTGTTTAAGCCGAAATGAGAGAAAGGTTGTGTTTTGTCGATTTTGTAGGTAAAACGATGGAATTTGGATCAAAACACAGACCACAAGTGATCGGACCGGAAAGAGGAGTGCACGGTTGGATTTGTCTCGAAAACGGAGTGGATTAGCCAAAGGAATCGAGTCAATCCAACACCCGAGGCGAAAGTTATGCATGAAACGAGAAGGGGAGGAAGCAACTCGGCCGAGTGAGTCAACTCGGCCGAATCTGAGACTTTGAGCTCTACTGCGCACTCGGCCGAGTGACTCAACTCGGCCGAATCTGCAACTTTGCACACTACTGCGCACTCGGTCGAGTGAACCAACTCGGCCGAGTCAGGATGAATACCGTAGCCCCTGGAATCGAACATCACTCGGCCGAGTGAGGTTACTCGGCCGAATCTGCGAGTTTCATGTTTACTGCACACTCGGCCTAGTAACCCTAACTCGGCCGAGTCTCGGCTGGAAGAAATCGCAACACGCTTTTTAAGTGTTCCACTCGGCCGAGTGACCTCAACTCGGCCGAGTCACCCCATTTTCGGTGCCAGGCTTGTATTTTCTCCAATTTTGAGGGATCAACTTGCAATTATGCCATTCAAACCCTACCCAAACACTATATAAACCCTCTTTCTTGAATTTCTAGCCATTCACCCCCAAATTCCTCAATTCCACGCATACTTTCACACACTTGAAGGTGATTTGGCCATTCTTCTCTCAAATCTTCATCAATTCAAGGAAGGAAGGATGCAATAGCTTGCAAATTTCATTCCACATCACAATCTAGACTAAGCTTCCTTGTTCTCTTTCTTTTTATTTAGTTTTTACATTTGGATTTTGTAATTTCATTATGTTTGTAGTTGGCTAAACACTTTGTGATTCTAAAGCCTTGTAAATACTTTTGTTGAAGTTTATGAATTAATGTTTTGCTTATTTGGTGTTTGTGTGGCTTAATTCTATTTGGATGCTTGATTTTCATTGCAAAGCATGTCATTAGTGTACAATGATGATGTGTTAATCTTAGTTAATTGAATTTGGTTGAGAAATCTACTTTGATTAATTGATTGCAAGCATTTAACCTAATTTTATTGTGAGATTGAAAGATGATCAATGATTAGGAAGATGTGTGATCGATGGTCTTAGGAGCTTGATTGGGTTATATTGTGCAATTTAGGTAGAGATACTAAGTTGTATTGTATTTCCTTTGAATTACTTGGATCGAAAGAACTTTTAATTCATTACTACGTGATCAATCTTATAGACAAAGCATGAACACCACTTAAGTAGATAGTTAATCATAGATGGATACATTAGTGTTGCATGTGCTTTAGGATCCACTTTCTCTCTTTGAGTCTTCATCCACTTTACTTTCGTTGTCTTGATTCGTATGCTATTTGATCGATTTCGTATTTACTCTTTCGTTGTCTATTTGTGACATATTGTCAGGCAATCTTAGGGGTAATTCATCATATTCAATCTATCGATCACGTCTACTTAGAACTCGATTAACAAACTACCCTTTTACGCTCCACCTCCCTGTGGGATCGACCTCGTGCTTATCACGCTACAATAGACGCCGTATACTTGCGGTTGTTTATTTATTGTTGCATATCACGTGAATCATTGATGTATAAGATTTTGAACATTTATTTTCAAATTCCAATCTTGGTCCATTTTTTATAGGGTTAATTGCACAAAACTGTAAATGTTGAGCAAATTCACCCGTGATTTGAAAATTGCACTAAATTTCATATGGTTTATTAGAATGTTAGTATTTTCTATTTCTTGTTAGCTTCCTCATTATGAGAATTTAACAACAGTAAACTCAAATATCAATGCTCTATCAAACCATTGTACGACTTACTGTTTGCTTGATGTACTTGCGACTTTCACGTATTTTCAGGAAGAGAATGCAGATGAGTTAACAAGTATGGTGTTGCATGAGCCACTGAAAATGTCCCTTTGCCAGATCTCTATAAAAAATGAAATTTATTTATTTTGGTGTCTAATTAGTTGTAGCTACTAGCTAGAAGACATACATCCTTATTTCTTTATATGAACCCGGAGCATGAGACAGACTTAAGTGATGAAATGAACAATTATAGTTTTAGTTACTACTGTCCAACAAGAGATTTTGAGCACTGTGTGATTGAAACTGGTCTTAACCCTATAAAACATGGATACCACCTTATATTGAAAGGGAGCATAAATTTTAGCAATATTTCTTAGCAAATATCTTGAATTTATGCTCAGAAAGTTCCGTGATTGCCATTGCTATGCTCTGGTGTTTTGTATTTTTTATAACTAGGTGAAACCAGAGACACTCCATGCATTATTTAACTCTACTTCATGGGTAAGCAAGATACTACCTTTCCTTTTCTTTCTCATTTATAGTTGCATCACAAATTTTAGTATTGTATGTTGATGCAGACAGTAGAGAAAATTTCATTTTACGTCCTGTAACTTAGGCCTAATCCAGTTTATATCCTTTACAGTAGAGAAAATTTCATTTCACTTTTTCAATTTACATCCTAGAGTGTCCAATTTACATCCTTTTCGGTCCAATTTTCATCCTTTTTGCCGAAAAAGCGGAATTCCAGTCAAATAGTTCAATTTACGTCCTTTAAGTTTGAAAATAAAAAATTAATAATTAAAAAATTCTGAAAATCTCATTAAATTTTATAAATTGTGTAAAATAAAAATAAAAAATTCTTAAAAAATAAAAAATAATCTACAATTCTAAAAAATTTGAAAATGTGTCAATTAAAAAAAAAATATCTAAAATTCTCATAAAAAAAATATAAAATCCTAAAAATAAAAAAACAATGTATAAATTAAAATTTAAAAAATGTTTAACATAAAATTTCTAAAAATCTTATTAAAATGAATTTGGGACGGTGCCACAGTCGATCAAGGCGCGGAACATCCACTCAACATCGACGGTGAGTTGGGAAACCTTTTGGGACATAAAAATTTTAGGAGGTCGATCAAAATTTAATGGCTGACGAGTTCGAATCAAGTCGGATTTTTATTGAAATATTAATACTTTTTATTATTCTTATAAGATTTGTAGAATTTGTAATTTTTTATCCACACATTTTAAAAAATATAAGATTTTAAAAAAAATTAATGAGTTTTTTTAGAAATTTTATTGAGATTTTAGAATTTCGTTATTTTTAAATTACACATTTTCCAATTTTTTTTAATGGTAGAATTTTTTATTTTTAGTATTTTCAGAATTTTAGAATTTTTTTATTTTATTTTACACAGTTTAGAATTTTTAATGGGATTTTTAGAAATTTTAGATTTAATTTTATACATTTTATAGTTTTTAATTTCAATTAGATTTTTTTATTTTTAATGATATTTTAAGATTTTTTGGAGTTTTTAATGGTGTTTTAAAAAAAATTAATTGTTAAATTTTAATTTTTAAACTTAAAGGACGTAAATTGGACTATTTAATTTGGCCGGAATCCCAATTTATTCCTCACATTCCGGTGAGCTTGAAAATTTTCCGGTAAAAAGGATGTCAATTGGACCAAAAAGGATGTAAATTGAAAAAAGTGAAAACTTAAAGGATATAAATTGGATTAGGATTAAGTTACAGGACGTAAAATGAAATTTTCTCCAGACAGTATGTGTGGGTTATAGTGATGAAGAGTACGTTTTGAACAGATGTAAGTGTATTTTTCTAATTTTAATTAAAAAGAACTGGTTTACATGTTTTTGTATGTATGGAATGCTTCCTAATGATTCTAAGCTTTCTAATAGCAGGCATGTCTTCGTGGAATGCCCATTTGCAAAGAGATGTTGGGAGTTGGCAGGTTTATGGAATAAAGTGGAACTGTGCGCCAATAATACAAATAACATCAGTGAGTTTGTATTGAGTATGATGACCACTTTGTGCGAGTACAACAAAAAATATGGGCATGGTGTTATGGCAAGTATGGAAAGAAAGGAACTCCAAGCTATGGACCAATAGCCATAACACCCCAACGGTAGCTACTCATTTGGCTGCCAGTTACTGGATCGATTGGAATAGCTCCAAGGAGGCTGGGAGCAGTGGAGCACGACAAAGAGAAAATCGGGGTTGCAGTGCTTGGCACCCACCACCCACCACTACAAAAAATTGCTCAAATAACGAGGGGAATTGGCGAGGGGTATTTCACCCTTGCTATTTGGCGAGGGATTTAAAGAGGGGCACAAATAAAGAGGGATTTGGCGAGGGGAAGAATCACACTCGCTAATTAGCGAGTGGAAAAAGATGCACTCACCAATTGGCGAGGGATTTGGCGACGGCGTGTTTTGCACTCGCTCATTGGCGAGTGCATTGTGGCCCTCGGAAACAGGCGACGGTCCCCCACTCGCTAATTGGCGAGGGGGGTGGGGCCCTCGTAAATGCCATCGCCTAATGCACAATTAAAACCCCTCTTCCTTCCCCAAAATTCGTACAGCCGTATTTCACCCCCCAAAACACACAAGCGCCGCTGCCTCCTCCACCCCGCCACCGCCGTTGCCGGAGCTACTGATCGAGACTAATTTTTGGATATTTGTGTTCTACACTTCAAGGGGTTCATTTCTACGGTAAATTTATGCGTTTTTATTGATTAAATTAAAAGTTGTATATATATGTTTATATTATATTATATATGTATATATATATATTGTGTATATATATATATATATGCATGTATATAGTTTTGTTGTGTAATGTTAGGATTGTAATTATGTTAGAAAAATATGTATATTGTTTATTAGGATTAATTAAGATTGTTAATTGATGAAAGTTATAAAAATTGTTAATTGTTATGAATGTGTTAATATAATTATTGTTATGTTTTATATATGCATGTATATATATATGTGTTAATTATTAATTGGTGTGTTAATTGTTATGCATGAATGTGTTAATTGGGAGAATTAATTTTATAATTAATTGTTGGAAATAAGTGAAATTAAATCGATGTTGGAGGCCGGGATGAGTTGTTTGTTTGTTGTAGATTGTGCGTTCCGACTTGAGTAATTTTACTCGAGTCAGAAATGGATGCACTAGGAACCTAAATATTTGGTGATACGATAGATTTAGATGAAACTCTGTCGAAATTTTTAAAAATATATATATAAACTATATATTTACATTTGAAACAGATCGATTAACATGAATTATTCAAGTCGTAGTTGGATGTATAGGCCAAGATTGGTCAATGGGATTATGAGCCCCAAATTTATTAGTGGTGTAAATGGATTTATTGAAGCTGCCACTAGTAATCCGAATTCGATTTGGGAAGGAAAAATTAGGTGTCCTTGCTCGAAAGCTAGATGTCGAAATGAGACTTATAGAGATCCTAATGAAGTGAAGTCTCATTTATATCGAAATGGGTTTACACGAAATTATTATAATTGGATTTATCACGGTGAAGAGAGTTGGGGTCCACGTCCATTTCAAAACACTAGTGAATTTGCGTCAACTTCAAATGAAGTTGACCCTATGGGACCTAGCTCGTACCACACTATGGTAGAAGAATTAATGGGTGACCCAAACATTGATTTTGGAATCAACGCGGAAGAGGAGGCACATAATGAAGAACCTCCTAACGAGAATGTGTCACAGTTCTACGACATGCTTCGTGCAGCGGACCAAGACTTGTATCCCGGTTGTGAATCTCATTCGCAGTTGTCGTTCAATTCCAGATTGTTGAATATTAAAACCGAAAACAGATTGTCTGAAAGGGGATACAATCAAGTCGTTGAGTTGATTCGTGAGATTTGTCCTTCAGAAAATAAGGTTCCCAAGAAATTTAACGACACCAAACACTTGATGAGTGGGATGGGTCTTCCGGTAGAAAGGATTTATTGTTGTGCACAGAACTGCATGTTATTTTGGGGTGCAGACAGCGAACTAGAGTTCTGTAAGATTTGTGGTGGACCACGGTATAAGCCGAGTAGGGTTGATGCAGATGGTCGGTTGAAAAAGAAACGTCTGGTTAAGGAGATGTTCTACTTTCCCATAATTCCTCGTTTGCAAAGATTGTACATGTCCAAGGCCACTGCGAAGGATATGACATGGCATGCCTCGTGCAGTTCTGATGACTCTGGTGTTATGCGTCACCCTGCAGACTCGTTGGCTTGGAAGCATTTGGACCGTTCGTATCCTGATTTTGCAGCTGAAATTAGGAATGTTAGGTTGGGCTTGAGCACAGACGGTTTTGCACCGTTTGGAATGACGGGGAAGCAATATTCGTCATGGCCAGTTATTCTTACTCCGTACAATCTACCCCTGTGGTTATGCATGAAAGATCAATTCATGTTTCTTTCGATTCTTGTGCCCGGGCCAAAAAGTCCGAAGGACAAGCTTGATGTGTTTTTACAACCTCTGATAGCTGATTTGAAATTTTTATGGGAATATGGGGTGCAAACGTACGACGTCTCTAGGAAGCAAAACTTTTTGATGAGAGCTGCACTGATTTGGACCATTAGCGACTTTCCAGCGTACTCAATGTTGTCTGGTTGGAGTACAGCTGGAAAGCTTGCTTGTCCGTATTGTGGGGAGTACACCGATGCATTCACTTTGAGGCTCAGTCGAAAGCAATCGTGGTTCGATAACAACCGAAAGTTCTTACCACCTAATCATACATGGCGAAAGAACAAGACGGCATTCAGGGCTGGAGTAGCAGTCACAGATGATCCGCCACCTATCCGAACAGGTGCGAGTCTCTTATACGAAATTGATCATTTGGGACTTAGAAAGGTTACAGAGGAAGGTGCTGAGGCACACAACAAAAAAATTGACGGAGGGTGGAAGAAAAAAAGCATTTTTTGGGATTTGCCTTATTGGAGTACTTTGTTAGTTCGACACAATTTGGACGTGATGCACATTGAGAAAATTGTGTTCGATAACGTGTTCAACACAGTGATGAATGTGGAGGGGAAAACAAAGGACACATCAAAATCAAGAGATGAGTTGAATGAATATTGTCGTCGTCCCTCTCTCAAGAAATGTCCACGTACAAATAAGTATCCCAAGGCTTGTTATGCGCTTGATAAGAATAAAAAAGATGTTATTTGTAAGTGGATAAGTGGGTTGAAGTTTCCCAATGATTATGTGTCTAACATGTCTCGATGTATTGACTGGACGAAGTTGAAATTGTATGGAATGAAGAGTCATGATTGTCACGTGTTTATGCAAAGACTACTACCGATTGCTTTTCGTAATATTCTGCAGACTGATGTGTGGAAAGCAATCACTGAGCTTAGTCTTTTTTTTAAGGACTTAACTTCTACGACCATAACAGTTGACAACATGACTCGGTTGGAAACGGATATCCCAGTAATATTGTGCAAGTTGGAACGTATCTTTCCACCCAGCTTCTTCAACTCCATGGAACACCTACCTGTGCACCTTGCATATGAAGCAAAAGTTACTGGTCCAGTTCAATACAGATGGATGTATCCATTCGAGAGGTATTTTAAGGAATTTTAAGATATAATGATCATATTCAATGTTTTTATTATCTTAATCACGATCCTTGAATTCTAATTATAGGTATCTTCGCACCTTGAAACTGAGTGTGGGTAACAAAGCACGTGTTGAAGCTTCGATTGCAAATGCATATTTAACCAGAGAGGCGTCAATGTTTTGTTCTCATTACTTTGAGGATCATGTTATGACGAGGATACACAATTTACCTCGTAATTACGATGGTAGTGGAGATGTACAACAGTATGTGGATGGTACATTTTCCATATTTAAGGCGCCTGGCAAGCGATTTGGGAAACCAAAGAAGAGATGGATTTTGGATGAGGAGAAAAAAGTTGCTCATACGTACGTGTTGTTGAATTGTGATGAGGTGCAGCCGTATGTTCAGTAAGTGAATCTGGCCATAGTATAAATATATATATATTGGTTAGTTTTCAGATGTCTTATTAATCAAAATACGTATGTAGGTTATTCATGCATCAACTTCAAGTTGTTGAACCAAATCTCTCGGCTGCTGCATCGGACAATAGGCTACAAAATGAATTTGCTTCGTGGTTTGAAGAAATTTTAAGTCATATTTTATACAAATATATATATATATATTTAATAGCAATAACGTAAATCTCACATAGAGTCGACTTATATAGGTGAAGATAAATCCCGTGGAGAACAAGTTTATTTGCGATCTTTCTGCAGGTCCGTCTGGTCACGTAGTTACGTACTCAGGGTATTACGTGAACGGGTACAAATTTCACACATGGCTTATGGTGCATCTAGAGCAACATCAAACAGTGGGGTTTGTATCAAGGGAAAAAACTATGATGCAGATGAAGAGGATTTCTACGGGAATCTCGAGGAAGTAGTCGAATTGGACTACCAGGGGTACCATGAGAAGAAAGTGGTTTTGTTCAAGTGTCAGTGGTTTGATAACTCAGCCAGTGGTACAAAAATTGATCCTAACTACAAGCTTGTGGATATTCATCAGAGGCGACGATACGGTCGGTACGATCCATTCGTACTAGCAAGTTAAGCCACTCAAGTCTACTATTGTTCGTACCCTGGACCCCGTACTGATTGGATAACTGTATGCAAAATCAAGCCGAGATCCTTCTTGGACGCACAACAGTCATCCACTACTGACGATGAAGCAGATGTTCCCGCGTTCCAAGAGGAAAGCATAGAACATCAAATGATTGTGCAGGGATCATCCAGATGCCCCAGATGCAGGGATCGACCCCCTATCCGTTTCTATTTGCCGGATATGACTGAGATCATCCAGATGCCCCAGATGCAGGGATCGACCCCCTATCCGTACTACACACAGGTTCCCCAGATGCCCCCCATGTATCCAGCGCAGGAGGATCCACCGTTACCGGACCCAGTCGGACGTGCGTCTGTCGAGACAGAGGCCAGCCAGGCGCCAGATGCACACGAGAGTCGTATTCTTCTTACGATCTATCGTGGAGCGTAAGTATTACATATCTTATAATTTTCATTATAATGAATTACATAATTATTCATTTTCAAATTAATTATGTGTAACAACAGGATGATGCCTTCGGGTCTACTCTCGACCACCATCAGACATATCATGTACCGGAATATGGAGGTTGGCGCACACACATTCGCCTTGATATCCCCAACTAGGCTTCAACGGTGGTGGGATACATTCCAGGTATAATTAATATAATTTAATGATGTGTAACATATCTATTAATTCACATTTTGTTATAATTAATCAATTTTTTTTGGCAGAATGAGGTTACGTGGGATCCAGAGACTGTTGACACTGCATTAGTGTACATGCTCTTTCTTGAGAGAGCAGCAAATCGATACAGTGACATGTTGAACCACTACAAGGGATTGTGGGAGACGGAAAGGAAGAGGCCGACGTGGGACAACGATGTCTGGGAGTCCTTGGTTCGCCACTGGAATCATCCGGACACAAAGAAGAAGAGCGAGCAGTGTCGGAAGAACCGACTATCAGAGCCTGGAGGCCCGGGTACCGGTTTTGCTAGACATAAAGGGGGATCTCGTGGGGCAGCCAAGGTGGCCAGACGGATTGTAAGTATTTATGTTCAATTATATAAGTAATTAATTTGAGTTCATTTTAATTAATTTAATTTTATGTTCTTCAAAATATAGGAGGAGAGGACGGGACGACCAGCTTACGACTGGGAGATTATCGAATATTACCACCGTTACACTAACGGAACGTACACATACGGGCATATGGGTGATATTCTGGTAAGTGTATACATATATTATATTAAATATAATATTTAATTGTATTGACATGTATATTAACCAAATTTTACATATGCACAAATAGGATCAGGTGCAAGAGGAATTGTCACATCTCACCCAGCCGTCATCTGATCATGATCCTTTAGATGATGGTTCCAGTACCCAGACCCCACCCTTGCCGGAAATGTCTGAGTTGTACGTGAAGAAAGTTGGAAGATCTCATGGTCGATCGCGTGAAGGGTCTTGGGCAACTAGGAAAGAACAGACGTGTCACTTCTGGTCCTGGTGAGACATCTTCCGGTACGACGTTTGGACGATTTAGCCAGGCCGACATCGACAATGCTCTTTTGGAAGAGCGGAGGGCTAGTGAAGAGAGAGAGCGTCTCATACGTGAAGAATTCCAGCAATCAGTCACTCAGACGGAGGAGCGCTTACGTCAAGAGTTTGCTGCTCAGATGGCAGAACAGATGGCATCAATGATGAGACGGTTCAGAAGGGGGTCGGGGAACGGGAACGGGGATGATGATGATGACGCTGCTGAGGGTGGTCGATGATTGATACATTTTAAGTTATGTTGTCTTGTTGGATTTTAAAAAATTGATGAAGTTGTTTGAGATTTTTTTTTTTTATGTTGTGTACTTGAATTGAAGTGAACGTACGAGACAATGTTTTAATGTAATGATTTTAATTCATATTGCTTGTGTGTGATTAATTAAGTATTGATCTAATATATAAATGAATTGAGTTAATAGCATATAGTTGGTAATTTATTAAATAAATTGAGTTAATAACATATAGTTGGTAATTGAGTTAATTATAAGTTATTAAATTTAGTAATGAAGGGCTATTGTTAAATTAATTAAGTATTGAGCTAATATATAAATTAATTGAGTTAGTAATCTATTCAATTAATTGACTTAATTAATAATAAAAGAATAAATTTGAGTTAATACATACATAAGTATAAATTATTAAATTTAGTATTAATGAAGGGATTTGTTAAATAAATTGAGTTAATTAATACATATATAAGTATAAGTTATTAAATTTAGTAATGAGGGGTTTGTTAAATTAATTAAGTATTGAGCTAATATAATTAATTTACTTAATAACATATAGTTGGTAATTTATTAAATTAATTGAGTTAAAGAATAAAAACAGAAATTAAAAGGGATAAATATATAATGCATTTGAAATATTACGACTAAAGCTCCTAGCCTAATTGGCACACGGGGGGCGCATAAACTCTTCAGAATCCGGGAGGTCGCGAGTTCGACCCCCCATGCGCGCGCCCAGCTGTATGAATAAAATGAATTAAGGGTGGCCTGGTGGTGAGGGGTAAGGGAAGTGGCCTTAGATACCTGGGTTTCTATTTGGCGACGGCACGCGCCCTCGCCAATTCGCGAGTGGGTATGCCCTCGCTAATACGCGAGTGTGTTTGGCCCTCGCCAATTCGCGAGTGCGGTTCTGCCCTCGGGATTTGGCGAGGGTGCCCTCGCCAATAAATTAGCGAGGAGCACTTAGGCGACGGCGACTGCCCCTCGCCTCTGCTGTCGCCAAATTGCTTAGCGAGGGATTTTCCCTCGCCAAAACCCTCTCCATATGGATGGTTTTTTGTGGTGCACGGGGATGACTAAAGTAACACGGACGCAGCCTTCTTCGCCGACACAAACCAAACTGGGCTGGGTCTAGTTCTGAGAGACCAGCAGGGGCACGTGTTAAGAGGAAAAACCACTGTGAAACCAGGCTGCATGGAAGTAAAGATTGGAGAGGCGATGGGGTTTTTCGAGGCTCTATCGTAGCTTCAGGAAATGGGCTTCGACAATTGTATTATTGAAGGGGATGCTAAACAGGTAGTCGACGCCATTAATTCATCGGAGAACATTGATAACACATATGGAGATTTTATTACTTCTTGTCGAGCCTTATTGGCTCAGTTCACGAATGTTACGGTTGCTTTTTCTAGGCGTGATGCCAATATTTTTGCACACACGTTGGCTAGAGAAGCACGTCGTTTCGATATCACCTCTTGTCGGGTAGACCCTCCGTCCTTTGTGGTCGGGCTACCTACTTCCTCTTGCATTTGCAATAATGAAAACTAAGTTTTTCAGTTTTCAAAAAATAAAAAAATCACATTAATCTGGGTGAACACATCAATTCTTCAGATGCTCTTTAATAAGTGTGTTATGGAATATTGCACAAAACTATTCCAATCACAAATGATAAAACAAGACAAACAAGAACGCAATGAATTGAACAAGTAAGAACACGAGATTTACGTGGTTCGATCAAATGATCTATGTCCACAGAGGATAGAGGCTCTCTTTACTAACTTGAACAAGTGTTTACAATTACAAGTATGATTCACAAAGAAACTTGCTAACTCGCTCAACTCACAAAGATATCACAAAGATTAACACACAACCTTACTCTCAATCTATGAACTAAGTGGTGTATTTATAGAGATTTTACAATGTCACTTAAAACTGCCACTAACTAACTATCTAACAGAAATAACCGCTAGAAACTAACTATGAAATAACTGAACCCCAGCAGACTTGTAAATTGTATCAGCTGATATGGCTTCAGCAGACTTGGACTCCAACACAGCTAATGCAGATCAGACGACTTACACTGAGTAGAGTTGACCTTACTCAGTTGCCCTAACCCAAACCAGACGAGTAGCTTCTCTTATGATAAGCATTAGAACAGATGACATTTTCAATATTGCATTAATCCTAACAATTCTCCACCTTAATGCAAGATTGCCTCCTCCCAGCCCTCCTTAAAGCTGTTGTTCACTCTCCTTAGTAAATTTCCCAAGTTCTAAGGTTTACCAATTATATGCAACGTTTGAACTTATTGCTTGGTAATGTCTTAGTCAACATATCTACTGCATTTTCTTCAGTAGCAACTTTCTGAACTTCAACTATGCCCTTCTCTAAGACATCCCTCACAAAATGTAACTTCAAATCAATGTGCTTCGATCTCTCATGGAACACTTGATGCTTAGCTGGATGGATTGTACTCTGATTATCATATAGAACTAGAACACTCTTCTAGTATATGCCAAAATCTCTCAAGATATATTTCATCCACAATGCTTCCTTGACTGCTTCAATTAAGGTTATATACTCAACTTTTGTTGTGGATAAGGTCACCATTGATTGTAAAGCTGCTCTCCAAGTGATAGCAGTACCATACAATGCAAATACATAACCAGGTAGGGACTTCATTGAATCAATGTTTCCAGTAAAATCAGAATCCACAAAACCCAACAAAGGACTCTTAGTAGCAGTTGACCTCTCGAATACAAGACCAAAGTCTTCCGATCCATTCAGATATCTTAATATATATCCATTTCAAAGCCTCCCAGTGCAGCTTCACAGGGTTTCCCATGAATCTACTAACCATACTCACATCATAGGCTAGATCAGGTCTACTGCACACTGATTCAGGTGAAAATTGCATGATTTTAGTGTAAATTTGGAGCTTACATTGCTTTTAATTTCATATGATACTGATCAATTATGGATAAACTATCTAATTGTGAGAAAGGTAGTGTGTTGTTGGTGTTTGTGGGAAAAACTATAATTTTGGAAGAAAAACACATGCTTATATCTCACTAAAACAAAAAGAGGATTGCACCATTGGATTCCTCTCGAAAAATGGAGTTGAATGAAAAAAAATTGAGTCAATCGGATGTCAGAAGCTCAAGATATGAAGAGACAAAGAAAAAAGGTCAAAATAGGGGAGCCGACCCGGCCGAGCAACTCGGCCGGGCCACCCCACATGAAGAAAAAAGGTCAAAAAAAATAGTTTGCTACGTATTTTGGCCGGGCGAGTCGACCCGGTCGGGACGACTCGACCCGCCCACACCCAAAAACTCCTCTCTCCACGTATTTTGGCCGAATGACATGCCCGGTCGGGTGGACCGGCCCGATCGAGTGGACCCCAAATTCGGGTTTTTTTTTCTAATTTTACCAATTTCTTGCAAAATTCAACCTAGAACTTTTTTTAACCTATAAAAGGGATTCTTATTCAGATTTTAAGGATTCCAATACCCTTTTTAAAGATCATTACACACAATTCACATATAGTAATAGGTGTTCTTGTTATTTTGCAATTTCAAAGTCACTATTTAGCTTAGTTTATTTTTTAGATTTCAATTTTAGTTGAAGATTAGCATTGGGCTTTGTTCATTTTATCTGTAGCTACAATTTCTCAATTTTGAAATTTTTTAATTTCTTACAATTTCTTGTTTCTTTGCTATGGAATTTATGTTTCCTTGTGTTATAGCCATGTAATTCTATCTTAGTATCATGAGCTAAGCTTTAATTGTCTTGGGTATGGATGTTTTAATGGTGTTTAGGGAAATGATGGATTGATTGCTCAATTAACTTAGATTTTGAATGTTAATGTTTCTAGTGTTGTGTTTTGTATGATTCAATTGGTTAATCCACCTTATTAGCTAGCATTGTTGATTATGTTAATTGCAACGAGAGTTGGGTAGCATAATTAGGGGTGTGAGTATGAGCTTGGGTTAATTAATTTGAACTAAAATAGTGATTAGCTTAACCGAGAGAGGGTTAATTGCTTAGATAGACAACACTACACACTAATCGATTAGAGGTTGTCTATTAGATTGGTGAGAGGGCGAACTGTAAACATTAGTAATTGTGTTGAACGTGCAACCGAAAAATAAATGACGTTTGTATATTATTTGAGCAACACTTGTGTGAAATATTTTACACGTGAAATGTGTCAATTTTTTAAAATTCGCGGATCATAAGCTTGAATTCGGGTCGCTCAAAAATTTTGTGGGTTACAATTATGTGGTTTACTACATGATCAATATATATTGTTACTACAAGGTTAAAGTATTACCTCTACAAGATCAAAAATGTAGTACTACATGTAAAAGATTTTTTTTAAAATTCGCCCAAAAAATTAACTGTTTAGATATTTTTGAACTTTTAATATTACATTTTTAACCTTGTAATATCATTTATAATATTTTTTATCTTATAATAACATATTTTAACTTTGTAATAGTATAAAATATTTTACAAACACTAAAAATATGTTACTATATAAAGTAAAAATATAATTCTGACAAATTCAATAAAAAAAATGAAATGTTTATAATATTTTTGAACTAGTAGTACATTTTTTATTGATTTTTTGTTTTAGTGAGAATATTTTAATCACGTGGATAGTAATATAGTTTTGATCAAAGAATAACTTAACATATATGAATTTGTGTGTATTTATTTTGGTTTTGGACCGACCAGCTTGTTTTGACCCGGGCCTGCTGACCCGACCCGCGTGCTTTTACCGGATACCAAACAAAGGGAGCCGGTGACAAGTAATTCGACCGTTGGGACCCTTCTTTGCCCTAATTTTCATAATAAATACCCAATTTCTCCCCCAATTTTACCCACATATCAATTCTTCTCTCAAATCTTAATCCAAATCTGACTGCTCTCGACTCTAATTCCTTCATTCATTGAAAAAATCCTCCCGTTGCTCTAATTTTCTGCATTTATTTCCATAATTTCTTCACCGATTCAATTTCAGATGGCGGATTCAAGGAACAGGGGTGAAGGAAATATGTCTGTTTCCAACGATTCGTCGGTGGCTTCTCCCCACCTAGGTAACTGTTTAATTACTTATTCAGATTTTACAACATTTTTAGACAGATGTGCGTGCGATCCTTTTTGTTTTTCCTCTGACAAAATTTATCGAGATTTTGTTCGGTTTAGTTTAAATCCCAATGTTGTAATCGTTTCACCCTATCAAATTATCCGCGACGTTTCAAAAATTGTTGGTGAACATAAATTGGTACTAATTGATGATTTTGCTAAACTATCGAATAAAGTTGCTATATCTGCAGATATTTTATGTGATTATTGGCATAGATTTCATTTTATTAGCATTACCTGTCATTCGATTGATCACACTTTTGAATTTCCATTGCAAAAAAAGCTGATTGCCTGTAGGGAATTTGATGTTGAACACACTGCTGCTAACATTTCAAGTATGATTCATAAGGTTTTACGAGAATACGATTTGGTCGAAAGGACCTGTTCAATCTCATTCGATAATGTTATTGCTGATAAAACTAGTTTAGAAACTCTTGCTCAATTTTGTCAATCGTCCATTAGTTGTAAGTTTTTCCACAATAGATGTATAAATCATGTTTTAAGTTTGTGTGTTCAAGATGCTTTGATTTCTTTAAAAGATCATATTACTCCTATTCGAGCTGCTATTTCTCGTTTAACTCGTAATATATCATTAACTGATGAATGGATAATTTTTTGTAAAAATCATGATTTAAAACATAAAAAGTTCTTGCTTGATAAGCCAGATCGTTGGAATTCCACATATAAAATGTTGAATGGCTCTTTTCAATATAGAGAAGCACTGTGTTCATTTTTTGAACAACAGCGGTGTGGAATTGTTTTGTTTCCGAGTCAATGGGATCATTGCACTAATTTATGTGTTCTTTTGAACTTTTTTAAAGAAGCCATTTCAGAATTATCATATGTATATTATCCTACCTCATGGTTAGTTGTTGATCATTGTGTTAAAATTGCATGTCTTCTGAATTATTTTAGTTCATGTGCATATTTGGGAGATTGCATTGCTAAAATGAAAGAAAAATGGTTAAAATACTTTTCACGCATTCCCGACGTGTTTTTAATTGCTAAGGTACTAGATCCTAGAGTAAGACTAGATGGATTAGAAAACATGTTAACTAGGTATTATGATGCTTTATTTCCCATTAAAAATGATGACACCCCTAGACCGAACGAAGTTGCATCTAATACGAAACAACTTTTATTTAACATTTTTGGTGAATATATGATAAATATTGACAAGAGTAAAGATACTACTACGAGTAGTGGTCGTCAAGATCAAGTTGGCTTAATTGGCAGTCGTCCAGGCTTTCCTCTGTTTCAAGATATTGAGGATTTTTTAACAAGCAGAAAGAAACCTATGCATAGCAGCAGACCTCCAGGCTCTAAAGCGTATGACGAATTTGAGGAATATTTAACAACTTCGTTCGACAATTCTTATTTTGATAAGTCGTTCGATATTTTGACATGGTGGTCCCAGAGTACTAGACGTTTTCCTACATTGTCTTTGATTGCTAATGAAATATTAGCATGCCCTGCCTCAACTCTCTCCATGGAACAAGCATTTAGTGTCAAAGACTCTACTTTGAATGCAAGACAATCTACATTAGCCGTTGAAGATCTGGAAAATCAATGTTTGCTCGAGGATTGGATATCAGCTGAAGCACGGTCACAAGATTGTAATCTCGACACAGACGATGAAGGTGATGTATATGATGATGTCCATGTTACGAGACTATGATCGCAACAGATAGATAGTATATAAGTTGTGTTTCTCTTTTCTTCTCTCTTTTTTAATTATGTTACGAAATTTCACGTTGTTTATTAACGTGTAAACGAGATATTAACTATTTTTTCTCATTTTCTTTAGGTTATTCATTATGAGATTTTAGTATTTGAGAATTCGAAAACTAAATGAAATTGTTCTGATAATGCATTGTAATGTTGCGTTTATTCTAAATGACTAAATGCTCTAGTAATTTGTGAAGAAGTATTTGTGGATATGACTATTTTTTTGACATTCCAGAATTAATTTAACTATCTGGGGAGACATCCCTCATGATCGATTGAAAACTTATTAGTTACAGTAAACTCAAATATGAATACAATAGCTAAAATACAAACAATCCCAATTCATTCTTCACCAATGATACATATTTGTTTCCTGATAAATCCCAACGAGAACGCCTTGTCTACACTGGGTCGTTCTTAGCTTGCTCTCGTCTAACACACAAACAGCTCTTGGCACGTTAGAGACGCGTACACTTCCTTAAACTTCACGGCTATTTTTTAGTTATAACTTCTATTTTAGTAGTTGTAACTTCCATATTGTAAATTCCCCTCTATATAAGAGGAGGGATGATAATCATTTTGATCATGTAATTCTAATGTAATTCTTCTATATTCCTAAATTCTCTCAATATGCACTCTATACAATTTCTTCTTGTTATGAAATCTCACATGGTATCAGAGCTGTGTATCGATTAATTTATGATCGATTAAACAAGTTTGTCGATCTAGGTACGTTTCCTCAATTCGATTTGAATGAATCTTTTGAGTTCTATACTCATTTCTATCAAATCTTGAATTTTCTCGAGTTATATACTCATTTCTTAATTTTTCTTGAGTTTTATACTCATTTCTGCCAAATCTTTGATAAATTTGGATTTCTATCCTATTTTTTTTCTTTTCGAGATTTCTTATTTACGGGTTCTATGCTCGTGAATTTTGGATTCGATTTCATATTGATTTGAATTCTTAGAGTTCTATACTCATGTTTTTGAGTTTCTTGAGTTTTATACTCATTTCTTTGCGGGTTCTATGCTCGTGAGCCGAATTTTTTTGTTAGATACGAAATTGAATTTATCAAAATTGATACATTTATAGCAAATTTCTCTATGAACTATTTTTTTCTTGGTATCTAAGGAAACTAAAAAAGTAACGGGGCTTCAATAAGAACAAAGTTTTTTTTTTTTTAGTGAAGTTGAACGTCAATTTGAGTAATTAAGTGTAGGGATGACAGTTTTAACCGTCCTTCCCTGACCCGTGTTGTTTGGGACACAAAGTGGAATGGGAACTATATTTTATATATGAAGCATTTCATACTCCCTCTGTCCCAGGAGTAGTTTCATACGTAGGTGGACACGTATATAAAGAAAGTGTTGAATTTTGTATATATGTGTTAAAATTATCAGATGTATATTTTCCTACCTCATGGTTAGTTGTTGATCATTGTGTTAAAATTGCATGTCTTCTGAATTATTTTAGTTCATGTGCATATTTGGGAGATTGTATTGCTGCTAAAATGAAAGAAAAATGGTTGAAATATTTCTTTCACATTCCGGATGTGTTTTTAATTGCTAAGGTATTAGATCCTAGAGTAAGACTAGATGGATTAGAAAAACTGTTAACTAGGTATTATGATGCTTTATTTCCCATTAAAAATGACGACACCCCTAGACCGAACGAAGTCGCATCTAATACTAAACAACTTTTATTTACTCCCTCCGTCCCGCAATTACTTTCACACTTTCCTTTTCGGGACGTCCCATAATAACTTTCACACCCTTAAAATGGAAAACCCTTTATAAACTCCACCCTCACAATATTCTCAATTTTACACAAATGCCATTACTTTTTCTACACACATACCCAAAAGTCAACTCATTTTTTTACTTTATACATAAAAGTTTACAAAATTACCCCTCAAAATCTCCCACTAAATTCACTTTTCTTATTTTGTGTGCCTCTTCACATGTGAAATAAATCACGGGACGGAGGGAGTAACATTTTTGGTGAACAGTGGTGGCCCTGAGGGTGGGCCTGAGGGGCGACCGCCCTGGGCCCCAAATTTGTAGGGGCCTACTTTTTTATATATATTATAATTAATATTTTTTAAAAGGTAAAATAAATAAATAAAATATAATGTGTAAATTTGACTATCTAATCTAAGTGTACAATATAACGATAAAATATGAATTTATTAGGTTGACATTAAGTTTCTTTCTCGAAAATGACCATAACTTAATACTAACTACAATTAATTATAATTAGCAATTACTCCAATATCTAATTAAAGACTTTTATCACTCTAGTAAGCTTATGGAGTACTAGTACCTATAAATTATTTGAAGTGCTTTCAACTTTGTATTCCATATTTTCAATTTACATTCCAATATATTTTTCTTTAGGTAAAGTCTAGTATGCACTCGAGTGCATGTTATGCACCCTAGTCCATGTTGCACATTTCAATTTTACTGACTTACACTTTTTGGTAAATGGTGTTGCACTTTTCAATTATTATTAAAAATATTATTATACAGTTTAATAATTGAAAAGTGCAACACCATTTATCAAAAAATGTAAGTCAGTAAAACTGAAAAGTGCAACATGGACTAGGGTGCATAACATGCACTCGAGTGCATAGCAGACCAACCATTTTCTTTATATATATATATATATACTTCGTTGCATTTAAGTGGCTTGTTTGGCAATCGACATTCGGATTTTTATTTGGTTCAAATAAATTAAAATCTTTGAATGATAATAAATTAAAAGAATGTGGTGAAAATTTAAGAAATACTTTGAAGCATGACAACTCTTTAAATGCAAATTACTTTATCAACAGAAAAAAAGTCTGCCCTTGAGATTCTTGAGTTTGTACATACTTTGATTCACTATCATAAATTTCTAATGCCTTGATTGCGTATATAATATTATTGATTATTCATATGACCGTAGCATCTGTAGAAAGAAGTTTTTCTAAATTAAAATTGCTAAAAACATATCTACTATCCACTATGTCACAAGAAAGATTAAATGAACTAACAATTTTATATATTGAAAAAAAATATATGCTAGAAAAAATTAACTATATAAATATATTATTGATGAATCTGCTCCTCAAAATGCTTGAAAGAGTCATTTTAAATGATTTATTTTTAAACATTCATTCATTTTTAATATTGTTCAAAGAATGGGCCCATCTTTTTTGTTCGCCCCGAGCCTACAAAATCTCAGGACCGACTCTGGGTGAATATGTGATAAATATTGGTAAGAGTAAAGATACTACTACGAGTAGTGGTCATCAAGATGAAGTTGGCTTAATTGAGGATTTTATAACAAGCAGAAACAAACCTATGTATGGCAGACCTCCAGGCTCTAATCCATATGACGAATTTGAGGAATATTTTTCGTTCGACAATTCTTTTTTAATAGAGACTTGTGATATTTTGGAATGGTGGTCGCAGAGAAGTAGACGTTTTCCAACATTGTCTTTGATTGCTAAAGAAATACTAGCATGTCCTGCGTCAACTCTCTCCGTGGAACAAGCATTCACCGTTGAAGACTGTACTTTGAATGCAAGACAATTGTGGAATTTCATAACAAGAAGAAATTGTATAGAGTGCATATTGAGATGATACAAAAATATAGAAATTGAATTACATCAAATTGAATATCATCTCTCCTCTTATATAGAGGGAGATTTACAAAAGAGGAGTTACAACTAACAAATGAGTTACAACTAACAAATGAACTACTCTAACTAATAATATTGTTTGATTTGTTTTTTATTCTTCACAACAATCTACATTAACCGTTGAAGATCTAGAAAACCAACGTTTGTTTGAGGATTGGGCATCAGCTATAGCAGAAGCACAAGATGCTGATCTTGACACAGACGGTGAAAGTGATGCATATGGTGATGTCCATGTATAAGCTCCGTTTCTCGTTTCTTTATTTTTTACTATGTTTCGAACTTGTAACTTGTAATTGTTGTAATTTGTAAGTTCATTTAAAATATCCGAAAGCCTTTTAAATGAGGTTTTTTGTTCACTAGGTCTTTCAATAAAGATCCCTTTAAAATATTTAATAAAATTTTAAACATTTATTTTCAAATTCCAATCTTGGTCCAATTCACTCAAATCAAAATTTGGTATGATTATAGAATGCCATTTTATCAATTTTTCTCCATTATGAGATTTTAATATTTAAGAAGAAAAAGACACGGAAATAAAGAAAATTGTTCAGATAAAAAGTGGGTTTCCTGATCCACTAAATACACTACCTGCATCCCACTAAATTCACCTCACTTCCTATTCCGAACCATCCCCTCCATCATTTCATCTCTTTTTAAATTTAAAATTCACATAATTTAATTTAAAATTATTTAAGTATTATTAATTATTTAATGTCATTAGTGTATACTCCTATCACTTCATCATTTTTCTCTTTAAAATTCACATAATTTAATTACATTTATCACTTTTAAATTTAAAGTTCACATAATTTAATTCTAAATAATTTAAGTATTATATCATATATTCTAACTATCATTTCATCTTTTTTTTATTTAATATCATTATCATACAATCAAATTAATGCATGACAATAACACACAAAATACCAAGACATTAACGCACATTAATATTTGACAATATCATACAAAAAATAAAGACAGTAACACACAAAATATCAACACAGTAACACCCAAAAACACCAAGAAAGTAACCCACAAAATATCAAGAAAGCAACACAAAATACCAAGACAACATTACACATCAATTTTTATCACTCAATCATCATTCTCTTCTTCTCTAACCACCTTATCCACTATTTTATCATCTCTTATTCTTCTTACACATTTCTTGTCCTTTTGTTTTCATCATTGTTTCACCTTCTCTTAATAGTATCACACCTGAAAGACATACAACATTACAACATAAGAATCATGGTATGATAATAACATACATTAAAACATACATATATTATACAAAATATCAACAGTGACACACATTAATCTACCTCATTATATAGTAAAACTCCAAAAAAAAAAAAAAACATTACACATACATTAACGCATGTCGGTATGATATAAAATACTAAGATAGTAACACATATTAATGCATGTCAGTATCATATAAAATAACAAGACAATAACACACATAAAAATGGACATAAAACTGTTCAAACGTCTGATTTTGAGTTCTAGACTCTATACAAAATCGAAATTAACATTTTTTTTTTTCTATGTTGACAGTGTAACAACATAACAATTTTTATGACATAGTATTACAACATTACATTGGACAGTATTATGCAAATACACTTGACAATGTAACACCATGACAATTTTTATAGAATAGTATTATAATATTACACTTAAAAGTATTATGCAATCACACACTTAATTGTATTACACTATTAAGACTCAATATCAATTCAGATAAATACAAGTCCAATCTATAATAACCAACCCACTGTTAAACTAGTACTATCCAATTCAATTTATGTTGGTCAGTAAAATTTAATAATAACAATCCAAGTAGGTAGAATTGATAAGGTTTACTAATAAATAAATTAACCCTAGAAACTAAATTAATTAAAATTAAATAGCTAATCTGCTAATCTACCTAGAACAATTCAAAAGTCAGGAATGTGTTGTGACTGTTGTTCGAAACAACTACATGAAAACATAAATATGAATAATTGTGATGGCATAGATATTTATTATCTGCGTACGATAGTTTCGACGTCCTCCACTACTGTTTTTGTAATCTATAAATATATAACACACCAATGATTTACCATATTTGGTTTTGGCGGGAAGCTTTCTGGACCGTTGATATATGTTGATGGAATCGGGGCCTTCGGATTAATGGCATCAAATTAGGAACCGTTACAATTGTCCATCTATTTATTCACTTTTTTTTTTTTTAGCTCATTCTCACCTTCTTCTCTCTTTTGTTGTATTATTATTATTCTAGGATAGAAATCAATTATGCATTTATTTATTTTCTATAGATATAAAATTTATTTTCAATTTTTTTGTTTATATTTATGAAGCTTGAAGATTTGTTCAGAATTTTGCGTGATTATAAGATATATGAAGATTGAATTCTTGAATATTTATGAAGATTTGTTGAAAGATAAAGTATAGGTTTGAAGACTTTTGTATTAGGATTTCAATATGAATGCAATATTAGTAGTCAATTGTCTTATTTTTAAAATCATAACAAGTGTGAAGAATCAATTTTGAAATGTTGAAAATGTTTTATATTTTTTTTATATACAAAGTTGAAATAATTGCATGCAAGGTAGTGGTGCTCTAACCACTTGAGCTATCCCACTTTGTCTTAATAAAATAAAATTTGATATTGATATAGGAAATCTCGATTAGGCCGTTTCCCTCATTACATTTATTTAACTATATATTTTTTACTAAATTTACTCGATTAGGCAGTAAATAATTAATAATTTAAACAATATTTTTTTTGCGATAATCACCTCCATAATAATATACTTAATATACACATTTATGATTGAAATTAATTTACTTTTTTTCTCCATAATCACCTCCATAATAATATACTTAATACACATTTATGATTGAAAGTAATTTTAGTTCTTATAAAAACTATGACTTTGTACATATGGTAAATAATGAATAATATAGCCATAATTTTTTTCAATTTACAAAAATAAAATTCTCCATAATCACCTTCAATTAATTTTCAATGATTTATGATTTATGACAAATTACATTTAATTGACTAAATAATTTTTACTAAATTTATTCAATTATGCTGTAAATAAGTAATAAGTCACTCAATAAATTTATTTATCTCCATAATCACCTCCATAATTTATATCACAATTTTTAATTTAGGTTAAAAGACATTTCAAGATTCACCCAAATAATATGCTTAATTGTAGTTACTAGATTATTGTTTAATGGTTAATTACTGGTACATTATTATAGGGCAAAAACTTGTGTGAGACCGTCTCACGGATCTTTTTCTGTGAGACGGATCCCTTCTAACCCATATTTCAAAATTTTGGGTAGGATAACCCATATTTTTTTCCAGATTTTGGGTTTGTAAAAAAATTGATAATGTTTAAGTAAAAAGTGATAATATTTTTAACAAAAGTGATTGTCACTTTTTACTTAAACACTATCACTTTTTGCTCAAACATAATCACTTTTTATATATGAGGGCCGTCTCACGGATCTCATTCTGTGAGACGGTCTCACCCAAGACTAGCCCTTATTATAGAGATATAATGTATATCAGTATTTTAAATTTAGGTTAAAGACATTTCTAATGGAAGTGCATAATTTATTCAATTATGCATGTATAATTTATTCAGTCCATTTACGATTGAAATTAATTTCAGTTCAGTGTGATAACTATGACTTTGTATATATTTTGATTTAAATCTTCCACTAAAAAAACCTCTCTATTTTGCTAATCGATCGAAAAAACCTTGAAAAAATACATATTTTAGTGTAAGAAAGATGAAGAAACATTAACAAAAATTGATGAAAAAATCATAATCACAGTCCCAATTATACAGAGAGACACGAGAAGAGAGAAATAGATTCACCCCAAGGGGGTTGTTACCCGTCGTGTTTACTTGGTACACGAGAAGAGAGAAATAGACACAAGTAAAATTTAAAGTTTGACGACTTTTTTTAAAAAAAAAATCTTAAAAAATATGTCTTTATTTTAAGTTAATTGAATTGTTTTTTATTTTTTATCATTGTGTTAAATTGTCCAATTAAAATTTTCAGTTTATCCTTGCAATTTTAATTCTATATTTAACATTACTTTTTAATATATTCAACTATTTATGTTAAAATTGTTATTATAATTATACAATTATTTGTTAATTATTTTCATGTTTATGATAAGATAAATCAATCTGTTTATTCTGCCTAATCTCTATATTATATAATCCCTAAACTAGTAAACTCAAGACATTTTTCAAGCCGACCTCTACGTGCATGGCGCTCTCAGTATCTCACAGTCTCACTCAATCTGATCAACCTGAAATCTCGAAGAAGACAGAAGTTTGTTGTTTCTTTTTGTAGTTATTTAGTTATTTTTTAACAACTAGTTTGTGAACGTTGTAATAGCATTTCGTCTATTCGAATTATATTTTGGATTATTGAGATTTCATTTTATCTATTCTATTGAGATTGTGTTTTACATTTTTATTAATTATTGTGTATAGGGAAAAAAATGAGCAAAACTACGGTTCGGTCAAAACCGACCGAACCGCCCGAAATATTATGGTTTCAAACCGAATGGTTTTTATAAATACGGTTTGGTTTACGGTTTTAAAAAAAAAGAATGGTTTATAGTTTGGTTTACGATTTACGGGCGGTTTAGTTAACTAAACCGAACCATGCACACCCCTACCTACCTTTGCCTTGACCCATCCACCTCTCGTCTATACACTTCTCGCCATGTTGATTTCGTTGAAAACGAGTTCCCATTCTCCAAACCAACACTGGTGCCTCCTCTGTACTCACCCCCTTCAGAATCCGGCCCCGTTCCAGTACCTTTTCCGGTCCCTTACCCACCACAAGCAATGGAGCCTGTTCCTGTCGAGCAGTTTGGGCCACCATCTCCTGATCGTCCTCCCTCACCGGCTCCATCGCATCCGATGATCACTCGGACCCACAATAACATCTTCAAACCTAATCCACGGTATGGTCTTACCACTTCACTATTATCTGATATTGAGCCTCGTATTGTTACATAAGCTATATATGTCTGACTCTCGCTGGAAAACTGCTATGTCTAATGAATTTACAACTCTCCTTAAAAATGGCACGTGGGATTTGGTACCTCCTGCACGATCCCAAAACCTCATTGGCTGCAAATGGGTCTTTCGTGTGAAACACAATCCGGATGGTTCCATTGACAAGTATAAAGCTCGCCTTGTCGCTAAAGGCTTCCATCATCGTCCTGACATTGATTTCTCAAAAACTTTCAGTCCTGTCGTGAAGCCTGCTATAGTTCGTACCATCCTCAGTCTTGATGTCACCCACAACTGGACCCTTCGCTAGTTTGATGTCAACAATGCTTTCCTACATGGCTCAACCTCCGGGTTTCCTGGACTCCAACTACCGCTCCTATGTCTACAAGCTTCGAAAGTCTATATACGGTCTCAAGCAGGCACCCAGGACGTGGTACTACGCACTACACACCTTCCTTGAAACTCTCGGATTCACTCACACTAAATCCGATGCTTCACTCTTTGTCTACAACAAAAATGGGATTCTTGCATATTTCTTGGTATATGTGGATGATCTGATCCTCACTGGGAATACACCTGCCTTTCTTGCATCTGTTATATCTACCCTGGCGTCCAAGTTCTCGGTCAAAGATCTTGGCAATCTCTCATACTTCCTTGGGGTGGAAGTTCTTCGGACGAAGGACGCGTGTAAACTTGTGCAACGAAAGTATACCACTGATCTGCTTGCAAAGTACAACATGCTTGACTCCAAACCTGTTCTGACACCTCTACAACCTGGAGTCAACCTCTTGCTACATTATGGGACCCAACCAGCCGATGCTACCACTTACCGTCAGGCCCTTGGCAACCTCTAGTACCTGCTCTTTACTCGTCCTGATATTGCGTTTGCTGTTAACGAGCTCTCCCAGTTCATGCATGCTCCCACTGAACGTCATTGGGGTGCTGTTAAACGGCTTTTCAGGCACCTCAACGGTACTCGCTCTCTGGGCATTCTCCTCCGCAGTCAGTCATCCCTTGCTCTTCACTGCTTTATAGATGCTGATTGGGCGGGAGATTGCAATGATCGAACCTCGACTGGTGCTTATATTGTGTACTTTGTCGCCAATCCGATCTCTTGGTCCTCTCGCAAGCAACACTCTGTTGCTCATTCTTCCACTGAGGCGGAATATCGCGCCATTGCCTCTGCTGCTACCGAAATTCAATGGACCAGATCTCTTCTCTCTGAGCTCTTTGTTCCGGAATCCACACCCCTGCCATCTATTGTGACTACATTGGAGCCACCTATCTCTGCTCGAATCCTGTCTTCCACTCTCGAATGAAGCACATTGCCATTGACTATCACTTTGTTCGGGATCTAGTCAGAACTCCTCCCTTTGTGTCTCTCATGTCTCATCATCAGATCAACTTGCGAATGCCCTCACAAAGCCTCTCACACGCTCCCGACTGCGCCTTCTCATGTCCAAGATTGGAGTTGTTGACACCACTCCATCTTGAGGGCGCATATTGAGTATATTTGTGTATATTTTATATATTGTATTTAGGCCCATTAGTGATCTCTGTTCAAACCTAAAGCCCACGTGTAAATCTTTATATACTCTGTCTTAGTATGAATAAAATATATTTCCACTCATTCTCTTTATGAATTGCATGGTTAATTTAGAAAACAATTGATTAATTTTTATATATACTTGTCGGCCATGTGATTAGGGTGGAATTTACACATTTTAGAGGCACATGTGAAACATATTTTGATGTGTATTTAATTTATTTATGCATTTATTATGATGAATTGAGCCAAAATGAGAGGAAGGTTGTGTTTTATTGATTTTGTAGGAAATACGATGGAATTTGGAGCAAAACACTAACCATACTTTACTGGGTCAGGAAGAGGAGTGCACCGTTGGGTTCGTCTCGAAAAACGGAGTGGAATAGCCAAAAGAATCAAGTCAATCGGACACCCGAGGCAAAAGATATGCACGAAACGAGAAAGGGTAGAAATTGCGCAAGAGCACAGCCGAGCTCATGGCTCGGCCGAGCCATTTTCAAGACAAAACAAGGCCTCGGTCGAGCACTCTTCTCGGAATAGAGCAGCCCGAGACAGAGATTTTGAGATGCCCACATGCCATGGCCGAGCACCCTTCTCGGCCGAGCACCTGTCCAAGCCAAAACTCGACGCCACGCCCGAGCATCCTTCTCGGAATAGAGAAGCTCGAGACAGAAAAGTGAGGCTACGCGATGCCTCGATCGAGCACAATGCCACGGCCGAGTTGCACCCCAAGCACAATCCAAATGCCACGGCCGAGACAAGGCCACGGCCGAGAACCTGTGCGGCCAAACTTTGATTTTGCACGGCCGTGCTACCCCCATTTTCGGTGCCTTTTGCCCATTTTTTAGGGACCAACTTGCAATTTTGGCATCCAAACCCTACCTCAACACTATATAAGCCCTCTTTCTTGAAATCCAAGACATTCTCCCCCAATTCCTCAAATTCCACACATAGTAGCACATACTTGGAGGTGTTTTGGCCATATCTTCTTCATTTCTTCATCAATTCATGCAAGAAAGGAATCAATAGCTTGGAAATTCCATTCTCTACCACATTCTAGACTAAGCTTTCTATTTCTCTCTCTTTTTAGTTAGTTATTTCATTTGATTTTGTAATTTGATTATGTTGTTTCTTGGCTAGAACACTTTTGGTTCTAGGGCTTTGTAAATATTTGGATTGAAGTTTATGAACTAGTTTCTTGCTTTAAATGGTGTTTGCCTCTTATTTGTATGCTTAATTCTCATTTGGAAGCATGTTGTTATTGGCCATGATGATGTGTTTAATTCATTGTTAATTGGGATAATATTGAAAGATTTATTCCATTAATCGTATGCAAGCATGCAACCCGATATTATTATGATCTCGAGAGAGGATTCGTTATCGGAGAGGGAATTGATTGATCTTAGGGGCTATTTTAGGTGGTGTGATGTTTGTGATGTAGAAATACGAACCTATGTTGCATGCTCCTTTGGATTAGTTGTATCGAGAGATTGATTAATCCTTCTTTAGTGGTCAACCCTATAAGAGAACAACCTTAATTGCCATTTGAATGAGTTACGAAACATAAATGGATCTCTAAATGTTGCAAATGCCTTGGAACCTACCTTCTCATATTTGAGTTTTCATTCGTTTTACCTTTCGTTTCTTGATTTGCATGGTATTTGATCAATTTCTTTATTACTATTTTCATTGTCTATTTGTGACAAATTGGTAGGCAATCTTAGGGTAATTCACCACTTTCACTTAATCGATCGCGTCTAAATATAATTTCGTTAACAAAATACACTTTTACGCTATACCTCCTCGTGGGATCGACCTCGTACTTACTTCTCTACGATAGACACCGTATACTTGCGGTCGTTTATTCTAGTGTTGTAGAATACGTGAATCAAGTTTATGGCGCCGCTGCCGGGGAGGTTTTGTAGTCCTAGAGTGTAGGTTGATAGAATTTTAGTTTAGACATTTTAATTTCTTTCCTTATTTGCAAAAATCCAAAAAAAAAATATTTGTGTTTGTTACTTTGATCTCACTTGTAATTCTCACTTTCGTTTGATCTTTTGATAGATATGGTTTATGATCACACGATCTAGGAGGAACCAACAAGAAGTGTTACCTTTAGATCCGGAGATCGAAGTCAATTGTTGAAGAAGGAACACCGAAAGGAGAAGGATTGAGTTGGAAGAAATGAATCGAAGGGAAAATCCGATTGTAGAAGAAGTCGAGAAGGAAGTTGAGAATCAAGGAGTGGAAGGAGTTGAGGAACCAAATGGGAATGGAGGTAACCGACCTCAAAGAGTTTTAAACCGGAGAGTTGGAGAAAATGTTGGCGTAGAAAGAGATGGAAGGCCAAGAGAGGATGAGGAACCACAAAGAGTCTTGAGGGATCACTTTCGACCTATTCAAAGGCCGTACGAAGGAGCGGGTAGGGAGCCCGTAGACGCTCATAACTTTGAGCTCAAGCCGGCATTGATCATGATGGTCCAAAACAACCAATTCGGAGGGTTGTCAAAAGAGGATCCTAACCTCCATTTATCTCAATTCCTAGAGATAAGTGGGACGGTGAAGATAAACCGAGTCCCTCAAGACTACATTCGTCTCCAATTGTTCCCCTTCTCACTCCGTGATCGTGCAAAACAATGGTACATGTCTCTCGACTTGAGAACGATAGAGAATTGGAATGATTTGGTGGATGCTTTCCTAATGAAGTATTTTCCCCCAAGCAAAACCATTCAAATACGGGGGGAAATATCTTCATTTCGACAAGATGAGGAGGAATCATTGGCCGAGGCATGGGAGCGCTTTAAAGATCTCATAAGAAGTTGTCCTCAACACGGGTTTTCAAGGGATCAAATCATTTGTTATTTCTATAACGGGATGGATCACCGTACAAGAGGGATGGTAGACGCTTCGGCCGGTGGAGGGTCTTTATTAGGAAAGACGACGGATGAGGTTTATGTGCTTTTGGGGGAGATGGCTAAGAATGGCAATCAATGGCCATCCGAACGAAGGTAAAATCGAAGGGTAGCTTCCACTCAAAATTCGGAAGAAAGTGTCAACTTATCCAACAAAGTGGATAAGCTAATCTCTTTGATGACGACCAAAGCACTAGTGGAGCCCAATAATGATCAATATGAAGAGGCCCATTACATGAACAACCAACGGGACCGAAATTATCGAGAGAGAGGTTGGGGAGAAAGACAAACCCATGGGAACTATCACCCCCTAATCCGAACCAATACCATCCCGGCTTGAGAAACCATGAAAATTTCTCGTATGCTAACCCTCACAATGCCATTCAACCATCGTCGAACTTCAATACCCGAGATAGTGTGATAGAAGAGTCTTCGTCAAAGCTCACCATGGAAGAAATGTTCATAACATTCATGGGAGAGACCAAGAAGTTCATGGGAGAGACGAAGAACTTCATGACAAGGACTTGGCAAAAGATTGAAAGCCAAGATGAGAAAATTGGTCATTTGGCAAATGAGGTGATGGGAATCAAGAATGATGTGAAAGCCATTGAGATTCAAGTGGGCCAAATTGCTACTATGGTTGAAAATCAACACAAGCCGGATCGATTCCCCTCAACCACGGAATTGAACCCCATAGAGCAATGCAAGTCAATTAAGTTGAGGAGTGGCATAAGCTATGAAGGCCCTATGATGCCAAAGGAAGGTGGTGAAGAGGAGCAACAAGGAAGGAAAGGTGAAGAGAAAAATGTTGAGAAGGAGAAAACAAGTGAGAAAGAACATGATGCATACAAGCCTCCATCTCCATACAAGCCTCCAATCCCATACTGTTGGGAATAAAATGAGATATGTTTTGATTCAATACCAAAACCCCCTGAGACATGCCTAAGTCAAGTTGATTATGTTCTAAGAATATTAGAACATATAGCATAAGGCTAGATGGGAAGCTGAAATGTTAGGCAACTCTTAGTTGAATAGATGCACAATTTGAGGGGGAACATATGCTCTTAAGTCTATCAAGAACAAGTCCCCTCAAGGCTCAAATTCTGGAATGGATGCCAAGTCGTCCACTGAAGGACAAGTATGCTGATCAGAAGAGTTGTCTCAGCATAATTAAAACTGAACAAGTGTTCTGAAGCTTAAGATCAACTATGCTAAAGAGGTCAAGACAACTACACTCTAAAGATCTTCCAATAATCATGCTAAGATCACATCCAAAAGAAGCAAAGGGAAAGAGCCAAGTCATCTGAAAAGAGCAAGCCAACTGTGCTGATAAGCAAGTCTGCTGATAGTGATAAGGAGAGTTGTCCAGTGATAAGGAATGTTTTCCTTATCATTGAACCAACCTTCAGAAGCCATGTCCATGTTTGAAGGAATGAGTCTTAAAGTTAGACATTGGGAAGAGTGCTGCAGAATGAAGACAAAGTCTATACAACCGTTTATTTCCCAAATGAGGACATGTCACTATCAAGAATCTGTCTTCTAAGTTGAAGAACTAAAAGAAGACATTTATGGACATTTGAGGCTGCCTCTCCAACGGGCAAATCCTTCATTTGTCTATAAATACAGAAGTGTGGAGGCCATTTGAAAGCACCTCAACCAACTGATCTCAACCTTGAGAATTATCCTACAAGCAAGAGTGCTTTCAAGCTTTCAAAGAGACTATCTTAGTCTTCATACACTTCTTCTAAGCTGAACCCAATTGTATATCCATACAAAGCTTAGAGAGATATCCTAATCCTTATACACTGATCTTCATTGTAAATGATATCTCATTAGTTGGAACCTTACTTCAATCCTTACCCCTTTCAAGTGAGAAAGTGAGAAGGTTGTATTAGTAGAAGTGGTAGGAGCTGACTGTTGAGAGAAGAACAGTTCAGTTCTGAGTTGAGAAGAGGGTACTAGGACTCTAGACATCCTAGGGATCAATTCACCAAGGAGTGGTGTTCTTGATCAAGTGCACCTTGGCACTATAAAACAAGTTAATTCCAAGAGTGAAGGAATTATCCCGTTAAATCAGGGAAAGTGGATGTAAGAGCTTGAGTCTCTGAACCACTATAAACTCTTGTGTTGATTTTCTTTCAAGTACTTTCATACATTCAACACTGCACACAAAACTGATCTTTCAAAGGATAAACATCCAAAGACTGTGCAAAACCAATTTGGACAAATTCCCTGAAACTGGACTGTATTGATTGACTAAGTGATTTCAGCAAGTAAAAGGAGTTTAACCTAAAGGGCCAACCACTAATTCCGCACATATAACTCGATCATTATCAAACGGACCCCGCCTTACCTCGACCCAAAAAGGTGGCAACCGGTTCCGGATTGTTACAAACATATGATTCATGTGGAAATCAAGAAATAGATCGAATCAAGTATGTCTTATCCTTGAAAGGGGAAAAATGCCATTATATACCAGGAACATTTCGTTTCTGAGCAGAAGCCCCGCCTTGAAAGCCCTGTTCTTCTTGTTTGTATATAGAGTGCCACCGAACGACAACTCCAAACGTCACACATCCGTCGCCTACCGTTTCAGCCTGTGCTTTATAAATTGCTTCGGCACAAAATAAGAAGCGATCTCTCCAACGCATAAATGGCTGGGAGTTCACGTTTTCATTACCGAGGGTTCGAATCCCTCTCTTTCCGTACCTTCACTTAATAGATCCGCTTTAAAAATTTATTAAAAACACCGGATCAACTAGCAATGGAGACCTGTCCGTTCTCAGGTTGGGCAGTAAGGGTCGGAGAAGGGCAATCACTCATTCTTAAAACCAGCGTTCTTAAGATCAAAGAGTCGGGCGGAAAAGGGGGGGCTCTCCGTTCCCGGTTCTCCTGTAGCTGGAACCTCCGGAACCACAAGAATCCTGAGTTGGTTCTGGGGTTTCCATGCTTGAAAAAAAAAACCAGTTATCTTTTTGCAGACCAAAAAACTCCGAAAGCCCAACTCAGGAATGGGCTCGGCCCATTCGAATTACTTCAAGAACGTTCCAGAATTTTCTGGAAGTCTCATACTTGGTCTTCAAGATTCGGTCTTAAGACTTATCCACGTGCGAGATATTTTCGCAACCGTTGCGATATATTCGCGATATATTCCCAAGAATCGGGCCTGTGCCCACGCGTTTTTCCAACTCCCTCCTAGGGTTTCGTCTGCCTATAAATATCAGTCTCTTCCCTCATAAATCCTTACGCTGAAATTCGCCCCTCTCTCCTACTACTCTCCTCTCGTCCCTACGTAGTGTGTTGAGCTCCCGAAAGCCTTCCTCTGCTCTTTCTTGTGCCGAATTTATATCCGAGAGTGTTCAGTTCGTACCGAGTACGTTTGTTGAGGCTTTTTATACAATGGTGCTACTGTGTAAAAAGTAAAAGTCGTTTTACCTTTGGGAACGGAACGCCATACCAGTCGAGCACTATCCTGGGCGTATTCTGTTCTGCGGGAAAAGGGTTTCCCTTGACTCGACTTATTTGTTATTCTGAAATTTTCGATATTGCAGTTTACACGGCGTAAGCAGTTTCCAACACATAAATAATATTATTGAACTTCCTTGTAACTCCTTCTTTGAGTAACCGCTTTAGTAACCGTTCCATAAGATAAGTATTCCATACTTAGTCTTATTTAAACTTGATAAGCACTATGCTGATCATACTATTCTAATATCACCACAAGCAGTCTTCTTATTGGAAGTCTTCTGATCTTCTCTTATACTATATTATAATCTAGTAATACATCAACTGAACTATATACAGATGAATATACTAAAGCTATACTATAAGTTGTTTATACCAAACATCAGCTTAGACTTCTATCAGAGAACTAGAGAACAATCAGATCACTAAGATAACTAACATATCATGACTAGTCAACTCAAGTTACTTTTGGCAATGAAAACTAACAAATAGTATCAATTTTTCATTTTAGGAGATGGGTTTATTTTCCAACATTATTTTCCCCTTTTTTTATGAAGCCAAAACTATTTGATGTTACCAGATTAGTTAGTTAGTTAACTTGTATCAGTTTGTTATAACATACTTGTAATATAGTACATGTTTGCTGAGTAGGATAAAATTCCAAATTACGAAATTATGTGTGTTAAGATAATCATATATATTGTATATTGGTTGCACGTTACATAAATATATACAATTAAAAAGTCCTTTATTTATATAATAATTATTGGAAGTTTGGCACCAACTATATAAAGAGCTGAAAATATACATATATACATAATTAATAAGAATAGCAATAACAATAGCAATGGTGGGGGTGTTGTACGCACTTTTATCGGGTTGACTCGGTTGTGGACTGTTTTTGGTACGATACAAACATGTATTAATGATCGGGGGTTTATTACGTGTTTAATGGAGTGTTTATGATGATCTTATGAAGAACAAAGCAAGAAAGATCAAGAACAGTGGTGTAGCTTCTTGGAGAAGCTAAAAGCTTGAGAGCTTTGGGAGTATTTATTGCTTTAGGTTGGGGAGATTGGGTGAAATATGAAACTTGTCTACAAATCAACCCCTTTTAGGCATTATATAGTGGTTTCCAGGGGCTGCCCGTCCTTTACACGTGGCACGCCCTCACTGGACCTTATTTCTGCCCGAAAAGGTGATTTGATGGCGCATTTAATGCTAAACCGCCTTTGGTGCTCGTCCTCGCCGATATGCCGAGGAGATGAGCTATGGTGGTCGCCGGAGGACCATGTCGAGGAGTGTGGTCGCCACGCTCCATGCTGTCTCCCAAGGCTTCAACACTTAGATTTTCTAACTATGAATGGACCTGTGCTCGCCACACATTTGGGCGAGCAGCTAACTAAACCATGTGCTCGCCAACATCTTTGGGCGAGCACTTAAATATATTAAATACATCTATATTATTACATTTCCTTGGTCTTGTTGACTAGTCGTCGCAAGACTTTGTTGACTGGTCCTCGCCACGTAAACTGGTGACTAGGATTGACTTGTCAAAGATTGACTTCTTTGACTAGGTATAACATTTGCCCCCTGGTCGCCTTTCTTCGTATTTGTAGAACGGTAAGGCGAGCAGTATGGTCGTCTTTTTAGATGGTGATAATTGCCCTCGACAACACAATCAAATTTGAGATCTTGATGACGTAAATTGGAGGCGGTCGCCTCGTCTCCAGCGCCGAGCACGATAATCGAAGCAACTTTTAATAATGACGGATGTGACTTGTGTCAGGCGCGTGGGCGGCGCAATGAATTTGAATTTGGCGCGTGGGGCGCGTGCCGACCTCAAAGGTCGCGCGTGGGGTCCACTCGCCGAGCTCATTTTTGGAAATGACCCAAAATTTTTGGGGAATTTGCGTTTTTGACCCCGTTTTTTGCTAAATGGTCCCTGCATATGTTTGCCTATAAATATGGCTTCCCTCTTCTTCAAAACACTTTTTACCTCTTGCCATTTTCGAATCTCTTCAAGCTTCTCTCTCAAGTTTCTCTTCAAGTTTTTCGGCGAGTTTGTGGTGGTTCTCGATCGATAAACAACGTAAATAACTCACATTTTCTTCTTTAAAACTTCTTTCTCCCCCATTTCTTAAGAAAAAATGGATTTTGGCGGATTTGGTGGTGGTTCCGACGGTGGTCCGCCGCCGTTGGTGGGTGGTTCTGAAAATTCCGACGATGGAGATCGTCTAGCTTTAGCTTTATTGGAGAGGGCCTCCTCCTCGGATTCTAGGATTCACTCCCCCGACCCTATAAGTGTTGGACCTCGAAATTTGGGAAAAGCAGTGGTCGTCGATGTCGACGATATCAGCGAATCTGACAGGGAAGAGGTCGGCAATGATGCCGAGGAGGATGATGTCGAGGAGCTTGGCAGCGAGACTGACTCGGATCTGCGCGACCAAGGTTTGGATCGTGGAGTGGGCGAACAGATAGAATCTGCCCAGGTCGAGGAGACCTTGACAAGAAGTCTCCGCGAGGATTTTGAGGAGGTCGTCCAATATGCCGAAAGCATAAAGGACATTTTGAGTGGTAGGGAGAATTTGGATGGCGACGAGCTCGCGAGGGAGTCCTATTACAAATATTCCTGCGAATACCCCCCTCGGGAGGCTCCTCGCCCGTATCGAGTAGCTTCCCAAACCGAATATGACGCAAGTACGTATGTGAGCAAGGTCTCCTCGGCACAGCTGGAAAATTCTAGGAAGAGATATCAAGTGCCGGCCGATGTGTGTTTCTTTATACCTCGCCCAGATGAGAGGGCCGACCAGCCGCCAGAAGGGATGGTCGCCGTCAACATCGGCATGATGGAGGCAGGGCTAAGGTTCCCCCTGCACCCCAGTATTTCCAACTTTTTGCACTTTTTGAATGTAGCCCCTTCTCAAATTTTGCCGAACGGTTGGTCCAACCTGATCGGCATTCTTACACTGTTCGGCCAAGTGGCGGCCGAGAATGGATGTCGAAACACATGGCTCAGCCCGAAAGAGATTAACTATCTCCTTCAGGCGGCCGAGGCCGGAAACCAGGTGGGCCATGGATACTACTATGTTAGGGGCCGAGATAACTTCAAGTTGATTGAAGGGGTTCCTAACAAGATTAGGGATTGGAAAACCAACTGGTGGTGGGTAGCCGGGGACTGGAAAAGTCCGGTGAGGCCGGATGGCTCCTCGGATCGCATTCCCATTCCCACTGAATATCGAAGAATTCGTGGTAAGTTATTTTTATTTCTGCTCGCTCTTTCTATACTGACTAACTCCTCGATTTTGTAGGTGAAACTGCTCGCAAGAAGACTGCCGAGCACCGTCTCACTCCTCTATTCCAATACCACGTTTGCTGCGTTCTCAATCGTCGCTACCTGGAGAGGTCCTGTCGCTTCTTGAACAGGGAGTGTGAACGTGAGCGAGCAGGTCTCAGAGTACCTCCTCACCACTTTACTCGAGAGTTCCCTCCAGGTATTAACATGTTTTCAAGATTTTTGTGAATTTGCCAAGTTTTGAGAAAACATTAACTCTTTGCTTTTCTTTCTCAGTAGTGGTTCCTCAGAGGGTTGTCACCTACCTTCCCCCAACTGTTGAAGTAGATCGCATTCTATCCAGCAGGATGATGCAAAAAGCAAGGATGCTCCGGGAGCGCAAGGTAGTTGATGCCACGGGCAAGAAAAGAAAGGGGGCGGAGGCCTCAGGGGCTCTACCAAAAAGGGTTGCCCGGACAGGTCGAGGGGGTACTTCTCGCCCGATTGCTACCGAGCAGAGGGTCGAAAGAGCTGGCGAACAGAGGATCTCGCCGAGGAGATCTCCTCCGCCGAGGGGTAACTCGCCTCCCCCTGCACCGGTCATATCCCCCCCTCCCCGAACTGCTCGGTCGCGAGAGACTGCGACGAGTACGTCCGCCGGGGAGAGGGCTCAAGGAGATAACACACTGCTCGGCTGGGATGCCGCAAAAGTTGCCAGGTAAGCTTTTTATCAATAGATTTATAGAATATTTCAAGTATCTTTTTCTAAATTTCTTTCTTTATTAGGGTTGCCGCGAGCTCGGTCATTGAGCCTTACAACGACAACCTCCTCGGCTTTTACCGGTCGCGGGAGGTGGCCAATCTAGAGGCTCTGGATCCGCTCGCCCAGAGGGTCATGAAGTGTTTGCCCAAATCGCTGACGACCACACTGGTCGACGAGGTGCATAACCAGAGCTCGCTAGAGAATGCTCGCCTAGCCGCCATCGACATGGCTCGTGCCTCATACACGCTCGAGAGGCTTTCCGTCCAGATCGCCGAGAGCCGCAAGGTCAGCGAGGAGAGGAGTGCGAGGCTCGCCCAGATGGCCAAGGCAAAAGCCGCAGTTGAGAGGGACTTGGGGGTTGCTTCCGAGAAGGTGGTCGACCTTGAGGCAAAGTTGGCCGATTCTGAGGCCCAACTTGAGACGATTCGAAAGAAGGATCAGGAAGATCTTCAAGAGGTCGAACGTCTCCGTGCTCGCCTCAGGGCTGCCGAGGACGAGCTCAAAATGAAATCAGCCGAGGTACTCTCTCTTAATAATAAAACTGCTGCGGATGAAGAAGAGTTGGCTACTCTTCGTCAAGAGCTGGTCGCCATGACTGAAGAGCGAGATGAGACCAATGAGCTCGCTGGGGGCGTGGCCATGTTATCGGTGGCGCTCACTGCCCACGGGCTCATTTATCGATTGTTGGATGTTCATCCGGAAGTGGATGTGATTCCGCTTGGCGAGCTCTTGGACGACCTCCTTATGAGGGAGAATCCTCAGCCGGGCACCGAGCTCCCCTTGCTTCCATTGGTGCGAATGGGACTCCAGTTCCCTCGACTTATGGAAGTTCCGGTGGTGTTCGTGGATCCTCCTAAAGACTCCCCGCCCCAACAACAGAGTGCTCCTACTGATGAGGAGGTTGTGATCGAAGAGGGGGTAACTGGCGAGCAAGATGCTCCTGCCGAGGAGAATGCTCTGGCAGCTTAGTTTACTTTGTTTTATTTTGTTTTTCTTAGTACTGTTCGGCCATTAAGGCCTCTTTTGTAATTCCAGCCTTTCAAGGCTTTTTAATGAATAGAACTCCTTTGCTTATGATGTGTTTGCTTATTTTCTTTATATTGAGTGATCGTCCTCGTCATTGCTTCTCGATTTATGTTATGATACTTCTTTTTGATTTGCTTTTGTTCATATGCTTGTTTTTCCTTGAGTATTTTTTAAGAAAAAGTGCTCGTCTACTCTTGCGAGCACCTTTAAGAAAGGGTGCTCGTCTTTCCTTTGCGAGCATCTAAGAAAGAGTGCTCGTCTTTCCTTTGCGAGCATCTAAGAAAGAGTGCTCGTCTTTCCTTTGCGAGCATCTAAGAAAGAGTGCTCGTCTTTCCTTTGCGAGCATCTAAGAAAGAGTGCTCGTCTTTCCTTTGCGAGCATCTAAGAAAGAGTGCTCGTCTTTCCTTTGCGAGCATCTAAGAAAGAGTGCTCGTCTTTTAGAGTTAACCATTCGTCGGTTGAACTCTTTGTTTGGAAAGGTAGTGATCGTCGTCGCCACTACTTTGCGAGCATCGTTAAGAAAGAGTGCTCGTCTTTGTTTCCTAGATGGCTACGCAGAGCCTTGTCTAAAAATATCTAAACTTTGATGGAAATTTAAAACGTTACTTGTATTGAAATGATTACACAAATTATACAAATATAAAGAAATTAAACACTTACTGGTAATACTTCTTCAGCTTGACCGCATTCCACGGGTACTTGCTTGGCTTGCCCTCGAGATCTTCTAGCTCGTATGATCCGTTCAAGAGTGTGCGCGTAATTCGATACGGACCCTCCCAAGTCGGGCCAAGTATGCCAATGGACTGCTCCGTCGCCCTCCGAAGTACGAGCTGGCCGATAGTGAATTGGCGAGCACGTACTTTGGTGTTGTAGTAGCGTTCTGACCTTTGCTTGTAGACCACGTTCTTCTCGTCCGCTGTTAGCCTTCGCTCTTCTAGGAAGTCCAAGTCGGAGAGCTGTGCATTGTTATTCAACTGCTCGTCGTAATTTGCTACTCGAAAAGTGGGGACCTGCCCCTCTGCTGGTATGACAGCTTCGGTTCCGAACGCGAGCGCGAACGGAGTTTCACCAGTAGAATTCCTCGTGGTCGTCCGATATGCCCACAGAACCATGTGCAGCTCGTCCGCCCATTTGCCCTTCAATCCATCTAGCTTAGCTTTCAAGGTGTGCTTGATGATTTTGTTGATCGCCTCTACTTGACCATTTGATTGTGGATGATAGGGTGTTGAAAAAAGTTTCTTGATGTTCCACTCTGAGCAGAAATCCAGCATGTCTTGACTCGTGAACTGACGTCCGTTGTCGGTCACTATCGCTCGTGGTAGGCTGAACCTGCAAATTATGTTCTTCCAAATGAAGCTTGTCATCTGGGCCGTTGTGATGGTCTTCAGTGCCTTTGCTTCTGTCCATTTGGTGAAGTAATCGACTGCTACGACTACGAAAGTTACCCCCCCGACGCCAGGCGGGAAAGGTCCGATGATGTCGATGCCCCACTTTGCGAAGGGCCAAGAGCTGTAGACGGAGATGAGCTCGTCTGGAGGTGAGTGAATAGCGGGTGCAAAAGCTTGACATCTCTTGGACGCTTGGGCGTAATGAATCGCATCCTTCTTCAGTGTTGGCCAAAAGTAGCCTTGCCTCATGATCTTCAAAGCGAGCGCTTGCCCCCCTGTGTGATTTCCACATAATCCATCGTGGATTTCATGCATGACGATCTTCGCTTCGTCCTCCCCGAGGCATTTCAATAAAGGCATTGAAAAACCCCGTTTGTACAGCTGGTCGCCAATAATAGTGTACCTTGCGGACCTGAGCTGCAGTCTTGTTGCTTTGACTTTATCTGCCGGGAGCTCGCCGGTCTTGATGTACCTGCTGATCGGCGACCTCCAGTCCTCGTCGCTGGCTGCGTCCACCTGCAAAATCTGACCTCTGTTCACCGATGGGGAAGAAATTTTAGTGATGGTCGCTTCTGAAAATATTGCATCCCCCTCTGAAGTGGCCAGCCGAGCTAACGCATCTGCTTGCGTATTCTCCTCCCTAGGGATTTGCTCGATGTGGAATTGATCAAATTGCTCGAGTAATCCTTTCACCAGCTCTTGATACTTTATCATTTGATCGCCGCGAGCCTCGTACTCGCCCGTTATTTGATATACAACCAGCTGAGAGTCAGAAAAATTTTTCAGTTTTCTGGCGCCCACGGCCATAGCCATCTTGATTCCTGCGACCAGAGCCTCGTACTCTGCTTCGTTGTTGGTCGCCCGATACTCGAACTCGATCGCCGAAGCAAACGTCTGTCTGGTTGGGCTGGTGAGGACTATTCCTGCCCCTGCTTTGGTGCTCGTCGACGAGCCATCGACGAACAGTGACCAAGGAAGCTCGATTCCCTCGGCCAATTTCTCTGGGAAAGTGAGCTCTACAATGAATTCCGCCAGCACTTGTCCCTTGATTGCCGTTCTAGGTGCGTAGGTGAGTCCAAATTGCCCGATTTCCACCGACCATTTCAACAGTCTTCCAGTGGTATCCGGACGATGCAGTGCTCGCCGAAGAGGAAAGGTTGTGAGGACGACCACCTCGTGGTCGAACAGATATTGCCTTAACTTCCTGACGCTCATGACTAGCGCGTATGCCAATTTTTCCATAGGAGTGTATCTCAACTCCGCATCTCTCAGTGTTTGACTTACGTAGTAGATAGGCAGATGTGTGCTCCCCTCAGCTCGGACGAGCACTGAACTGATCGCACAGTCAGTGGCCGCCAAGTATAGATATAAAATTTCGCCGGGGACTGGCTTAGATAGGACCTTCGAATCCGAAAGGTATTCTTTTAGCTTTCCGAAAGCTTTTTCGCATTCATCGGTCCATTCGAACCTCCCTTTTTTCAGAGCATCGAAAAAAGGTTTGCAACGATCGCCCGTTCGTGCAATAAATCTATTCAGCGATGCAAGGCACCCTGTCAACCTCTGTACTTCTTTCACATTCCTTGGGCTTTGCATGTTAATGACTGCTTGAATTTTACTCGGATTCGCCTCGATGCCCCGCTGGCTAACCAAGTGCCCCAGAAATTTTCCCGAGCTAACACCAAAACTGCATTTTTTTGGATTTAACTTCATGTTGTATTCCTTCAGTATATCGAATGTCATGGCGAGGTGGTGTAGGTGATCTTCTTTCCGCAAGCTTTTGACAACGATGTCGTCAATATAGACCTCCACCATCTCGCCGATGTGTTTTTCAAACATCTTGTTTACCAGTCTTTGGTATGTTGCCCCCGCGTTTTTCAAAACGAAAGGCATTCTCTTCCAGCTGTACATTTCGGTGGCCGTCATGAAGGCCGTATGCCGCTGGTCGTCGGGATGCATCGCGATCTGATGGTAGCCTGCGAAAGCATCCATGAAAGTTAACATCTCGTGCCCCGCTGTATTGTCTACTAGGTGATCAATGTGGGGCATCGGAAAGTGATCTTTGGGACAGGCGTCGTTTAGATCTGTGAAGTCTATACATAATCTCCACGACCCGGTCGCCTTTTTGACGAGCACTGGATTGGCCAGCCACTCGGGGTCAGTTCCAGTTTTCTCGATTAATTTATTGTCGATCAATTTCTTGACTTCGACTGCCAAAGCCGCATATTTATCAGGCCCAAATTTCCTTCGTTTTTGGGTGATAGGTCTCCTTGCTGGATCAATATTCAATCTGTGGCAGGCATGATTTGTTGGAATGCCCACCATATCCTCGTGCGACCAGGCGAATGCTCCGATGTTCTCTTTCAAAAACGCGATCATGTCCGACCGCAAACTTTCTGGTAAATTCGAACCAATGAATACTTCGAGTTCTGGAAGAGCTTCGTTTAAATGGATGGTTTCGAGGTCCTCCGCTGAAGTTGCCCGCTCTTTAGGCTCCTTCCAACGAGGGTCCTCGATTCCGAACTCTGGCTCAAAACCTAGCCTGGGCTCCAGATCTGGAATGTTTTCTGGCAACTGGTCGTCGGGGAGCTGGTCGCCCGAGACTGTCTGCTCGTCGATATCCATTGGGGTGTGGTCGTCCACTTCCATGGAGGCGTGCTCGTTCGCCTCCACTTGGTGGTCGTCGAAACTACGACTGCACTCCCCAATTTCAATCTTTCGGTACTTGCTAGGAAGACCCTCCAAGTAGTTCACTTTTTCGGTTTGTGTTTGACACTCAATATACTGGCCAATCATAGTAGATTCCTTTGAATGACGCTTTGCAAAACGGACGAGACACTCCCTCGCCCGCGTCTGATCGCCTTTAACGGTTATAACTCCCGTCGGGGCTGGAAACTTAACACAGTAATAAAAAGTAGAGACGGCCGCCTTGAACTCGTTGAAGAAAGGACGGCCGAGGAAAGCATTGTAGGAAGATGGCATGTCGACGATCATAAAGTCGAGCTGCCGAGTGTGACGAATTGTTGGCTCTTTCGACGATGCCAGCTCCAGGGATAGTCTGATTTTCCCCATGGGATGACTTTGCGTATCCCCAAAACCTACGATTATATCATCGCAAGGCTCGATATAATCCGCATATCCACCAAGAGCATCCAGGGTATGCTTGAAGAGGATGTTGGTGTATGCCCCAGTGTCGACCATCAAACGATGGACGTTGGTTCCCATAATTTTGCCCGAAATGACCAGAGCGTCATTATTCGGGTGCACTACGCCATTCAGGTCGTCGTCCGAGAAAAGGATCTGGTGAGAAGGAGGCTTCTCGGCAGTCGGAGCGACGCACACCTGGTGCACATTGTTCAGTGCTCGCTGCTCGCTCTGAGCACGGCGAACAGACAGTTCTTTCCCGGATTGGGTTCCTCCCAACGGGCCTTCGATCACCATGCAGGCTCCTCCCACATTATCGATGTCGCCACCAGGGTTGTTTGGCATGGGAGGAGTTAGCTTGGGACGGTTCAGATGTTGGCGCAGGTCGTCGCCCTCGTCGCGACGTTTCTTTCCCCTGTTGTCGCCATTGCCAGGAGCCTTGATGAACTGGGCGAGCTTGCCCTCATTGTACAGCTTAAATAGATTTCTCACCAAGTCCCTGCAGCCATTGGTGTGGTGGCCAATAGAGTTGTGGTAGTCACAGAATTTGCTACCATCCAGATTCTCATCATTCGTATGCATAGGCTTGGCATGGGGGAGCAGATTCTTTCCCCTGATTGCATTGAAAATGCCCCTGGGATCAAGAGAGAGAGATTCTCTAAACTGGATGATCTCAGGAGACTCCTCGAAAGGCCTGAAGTTAGCTGGGCGAGCACTGCCAGCTTGAGTGGTCGCCTTCTTGGGCTGGGACGACTCCCCAGTGTTAGTATTTTTCTTTGGCCAGTTTGTCTTTTTGGACGCCTCCGGCTGCTCGTTAGCCTTGGCAGCGTCCATTATCTCTTCCATTTGGATAAAATTCCCAGCCCTCGTGCGGAAATCCGCATAAGAACTGGGGAAAGTAAGATGGATAGATTCCCACAGCTTGGTACCTATCCTGAGACCGGAAACAGCTGAGATCAGCTTCGTCTCATCGTTCACGGCCTCCCCATCGATCACCAGCCTATCGAAGCGCTCGATGAAGTCTTTTCCTGATTCAGTCAGGGATTGGCGAACGTTCGCCAAACGTTGCTTTGAGGCTGGGCGAGCAGCTATGGACCCGTAGTAGGTCAGAAATTGTTGTCCCAGCTCAAGGAATGAGGTGACAGATCCGGGACTCAAAGTTGTGTACCATCGATGAGCCCGGTCTCCTAAAGTTAGGGAGAAGTTCGTGCATTGAGTGGCGTCCGTTGCCCCGATTGAGGCCATATAGTTGGAGTATTTGGACAAGTGTACTCTGGGGTCGGATGCACCATCGTATGCCGGCATGGAAGGCATTTGTATCTTTCTCTGAATGGGGGCAGTAAGAATTGCCACACTTAGTGGAGGTGTGGGCAGAGTGATTTGTGGAGTGGTCCCCTGCTTCGAGGCGACCACCTCTGCTCGCAGGGCCTCGATCTCCTGCTTCATCAGATTTTGAGTTGCGAGGAACTGGGCGATTTGCCCCTCCTCGGCGGTCTGTGGCTTGGGGACGACGTTCTCGTCACGTCGACTCCCTTGGGATGCTGCTGGGCGGTCATCATGACGTGATCGCCTGGGAGAGTGCCTGTCAGAATGGTGGCTGCGATAACTCTTCGCCGGAGCTCGCGAACCTTTCCCTGGTCCCACTCGATCAAGAGCTGAGACTCGGTCACCCTGATCTCTCTTATAAGCATGATCTCGGTGGTGGTCGGCTTTAACTGGTCGGCCATCCACATTGAAGGGCACTCGGCGAGGAGCCCTCCGATCTCTATCGTCCATCCGGTTGAAAACCGAATTTCTGTGATGCGAGTCTCCCGTGTGGCTATTGTGGGAGTGCTCGTCAGCTTTGCCCTTGCCTTTGTCCTGGGGGCGAACAGGGTGTGAATGATAGGAGCGGTCGTCGTCCTCATTCCCCCTGGCCTTGCGAGCTCTGTCGAAAGCCTGATCTTTGGCTTTCTCAAGCTCTTCATTCTGCCTTTTCTTCTCCGTGAGATACTCACAGAGATCTTTCAAGTGCTGGGGATCATTCAGAATGTCCCCCATATTCACGTTGGCAAACGGATTCACCGCCGGCGCCGGAGGGCGCTCGTTCCCTCCGGGTGGTACGACTCCGTCTTGAGGAGTATGATGAGACATCGTTTAAAGAGTGTCTTCTGGAGATTATTACAAGGATAAGACTGTTCTTAAGCGCTCGATGCTTAAAAACGAAAGATTAAAAGTTCTTACGCAGAAGAACGTGCTATTACAAGTACTTACAAGCAAAGTAATAACAACTAAAGCTTAAAAACAAGATTACACGGAGATCAAACTCCAAAATATGTCTCGAATATTGCAAATATTCAAGAACACGAAGAACAACGGAAATACATAAATAAGCTTTAAACGGTGGAAATACCGATTAAAACCTGAAAAACGGAGTTTGCTAACCGATCGCTCGATGATCGGACGAAACTGATGTGAAGAACACGTAAAAGGACCCCTCCTTCTAGCGCCAAATGTTGTACGCACTTTTATCGGGTTGACTCGGTTGTGGACTGTTTTTGGTACGATACAAACATGTATTAATGATCGGGGGTTTATTACGTGTTTAATGGAGTGTTTATGATGATCTTATGAAGAACAAAGCAAGAAAGATCAAGAACAGTGGTGTAGCTTCTTGGAGAAGCTAAAAGCTTGAGAGCTTTGGGAGTATTTATTGCTTTAGGTTGGGGAGATTGGGTGAAATATGAAACTTGTCTACAAATCAGCCCCTTTTAGGCATTATATAGTGGTTTCCAGGGGCTGCCCGTCCTTTACACGTGGCACGCCCTCACTGGACCTTATTTCTGCCCGAAAAGGTGATTTGATGGCGCATTTAATGCTAAACCGCCTTTGGTGCTCGTCCTCGCCGATATGCCGAGGAGATGAGCTATGGTGGTCGCCGGAGGACCATGTCGAGGAGTGTGGTCGCCACGCTCCATGCTGTCTCCCAAGGCTTCAACACTTAGATTTTCTAACTATGAATGGACCTGTGCTCGCCACACATTTGGGCGAACAGCTAACTAAACCATGTGCTCGCCAACATCTTTGGGCGAGCACTTAAATATATTAAATACATCTATATTATTACATTTCCTTGGTCTTGTTGACTAGTCGTCGCAAGACTTTGTTGACTGGTCCTCGCCACGTAAACTGGTGACTAGGATTGACTTGTCAAAGATTGACTTCTTTGACTAGGTATAACAGGGGGGTTTGAAGATGAAGAAGAAGAGTTATACTAATATGGTTGGTATTCTAATATTCATAGTCGTCGTCATGTTTGAAGCTGCAGTACCTGCGCAGGCTCAGGCGTCGTCACAAACTCCTTGCTACGTATGTTTGAATGATTTAGTAATTTGTAAAGGGGGTTGTCGTGTTGCCGATACTGGTCCCGATATTATCCATCTGATATGCATTGAAGCTTGCCGTCAGGACAATGCACGTTGCCAGGTTGGCTGCATTGATGAATAATTAAGATCTGTCTTGTTTTTTTTTTTTTTTTTTTATCAGAAAAAAGAGAATTCGTATTAACGAATCTTCTCTGTATCGTTTCAATTTCCTGCTAGGCTTGTTTGCTTGATTAATATTGACTTTCTGCTTTTTTTGGTTTTTAATTTATCTATTCGATTTCTTTGCATTATCCTCTCTTCAAGTCCTCATATTTAATTATCTGGTATGTACTTATATTAAAATGATTTTGATCTGCAATTAATCGTTTAATGTATATGAGTTGGCATGTAATTAAAAGCTAAAATACACGTACTGAGAAAAATATATAGAATAAATTTAAACATACTAATTATTGGTAACCCGTTATTTTGTAATTTTTGTCTTAAAAATAAACACTAACATGATATATAGGTGACACTTATAAAATAAACAAATATATTAAAATTGAATAAATTAAAAGAAGAAAAAACTGAAAATATAATATATACTATTGCATTCAAAACATAACGAATAAAACTCATAGCCCAAACGGCAATAAGGGGCGCACAGAGCTCGTGAGTTCGAAACCATACAATACTACTACTTTTCATTCCTACCTATCATTTCATTCAATTGTACCAATCATGCTATATATGTTTAAGCGCAACATGCCGGTCCATTTAACTATATTTATATATGTACAAATATATAGTAACATATAAATATACTATAAATATTGAATATAAGTGTGTGATACATGAGGCTGTGACAGTGTGACTATCACTTTGTGACTATCACTTTGTTCGGGAGCTTGTACTTTAGGCGTAACATGCCGGTTTAATGGTGCCGGATGACAGGCTGTGACTATCACTTTGTTCGGGAGCTTGTACTTTAGGAAAGCTCCAAACACAATTTGTCCCTTTTTCTGTTTAATTGTATATATGAGGCTGTATTATCATGTAAATTTTCTGTTTCTGTTACTTTTTTCTTTATGTACGGGTAGAGTAACTCTTGCAATCGGTTTCGGAATGAAATTTCCTTTTTACCGATAAAAAAAAAAAAAAAAAATACTAACATGCAACAGAAAGTCAACCGTTTGAAATGATAATTATTAATTAATGTGTTAATTGTATATTAGATAGTTAGATATAGATTATTGTATGAGCATTGAAAACTACTAAAAAGAATAGAAGAGCAGCTGGCTGCCATTATGACCACCCTTTAATGAACTATTTACTATGTATATATATCTACACTTATATAACAATCTCACATGTTTGCTGAGTAGGATAAAATTTGTTGTTGGGTTCCTGGAAGGAAGGACCTCAATATCTGCATTACATGCTTACTAATATTATATTCTTTCTAGCTTTTATACTTCCATAGAAGGAAAAACCTGATTTGCCCTTATTATGATGAGTTGGTCTCATGTGTTTAGTCTATGATGGTCCCGAAAGGAGTGTGACACGTGTATGGGGATTGGAGGGAGGGGGGAATACACGTGTGTGCGTTTTTCAAACTTTTTCTAACAATAACACACAAAATACAGAGTCAAGTAAGTTGTCCAAATGTCAAGTACTATGAAAAATACCTTTAGAGTGTTTTCACAATTCTAAAACAAGTAAACAACTATATGTGAAAATATGATAGACCCTTATATACTCCTTAAAAAATACTTAATGAATCACCTAGATTTTACTCACACAAAAATTAAGTCTTATGTCAACTTAATTAAAAATAAAAATGTACAAGTAATGATCAATAACTAGAAAAAAATTGGTCAAAAGGAGAGTACGTGGAAAGGCGTCGGAATCCCCCTCTTTAAACAAAATGGCGATCGTATAGGCGAGGGAAGAGCCCCCAGTCGCCAATATGCTCCTCGACAATTTAAAGGCGACGAAATTATTTAATCTGTTGCGTTTTTGCGAGTGCACGCGGCCGTTGCCAATTTGCGAGCGCGTGTCACTGTCGCCTTTAGGCGACTGTGAAGTCACTCGCCTATTAGCGAGTGTACTTTTTCGTCGCCATTTCATTATTTTTTATAAAAAATTGAAACCTGGGTTTCGAACCTAGGTCTACAAGGCCACAACCAACCCCTCTCACAACTAGGCCACATTGATTGGCCATTATTCTGGCCTTTTTGCGCAAGCTGGGAATCGAGAGGCATTTTGGGCGCCCCTTGTGTGCCGTTTAGGGTAGGAGTTTTAGTTGACATGTTGTAAATGCAATTAATATATATATATATATATATATATATATATATATATATTATAACTTTTTCAATTTTGATTCTTTAACTCAATTATTTTAACTTTACTTGTTGATTGTTAAATTTTCAAAGCGTATGATATATTTATTTCTAAATGAGAATTTACTAAATTATGTGTTTCAAATTAAATAATTTAATTACGGTGATTTTTTTTAATAAAAAATTCAATTATAATTTCTCACTTATAATTTACACACAACATTTAAATTCATTCTCATCTTCAATTCAGTTCAATTAAAAATATCATTACATATAACATTTAAAATAATTAAAATGATCTTCATCTTAATTAATTTCTTGTTCAATAAAAATAACACCACACACAAAATTAATTAAATTATTTTCATCATTATTCTAAAGTTCACTTTCAATTAAAATTATTTTCATCTTAATTAAAATAATTATAATCATTTTCAATTAAAATAACATCACAAACAACATTAATTAAAATCATTAGCATGTTCACTTCAATTAAAATAACATCACACGCAACATTAAAATAAACAATTCTCAACTTCAATTTAAAATAAACAAAGCAAAGTAATAGAAAATGTATCACTCCTCACCATCATCATCACCAGCATCACCTTGATCCTCAACCGGGTCACCACCCTGAACGTTACTCGACCCCGATGCCCCACCCATCCGACTCATCATCGCTTGCATATGTTGCTCAAAATGTTGGTGTAAGCGCTCCTCCGTCTGCTGCATTTATAGGAGTATGCGCTGCTCTCTCTCCTCATTAATTCTACGTTCTTCAGCAATATCATAGTCAATGTCGGCCTGGAAATATCTTCTAAATGACATACCGGCTGACGTCTTGCCAGGACCGGAGGAGACCCGTCTGTTCTTGCCTATTTCTCCAAGGCCCCTAACACGTGCAAGAGCCGACCTTCTTCACGTACAATTCAGACATGTCGGGTATAGATGGGGTCTGGGTTGAACCATCCTCTGAAGTTTGATCATCTGACAGGTGACCTGTGAGATTGGTCAACTCCTCTTGTACCTGGTCCTATACGTGCATATTTAAAAGTGGGTTAAAAAATTTCAAGTTCAATTAAATATATATTATATCTAATGTTATATGTTTATATATATGTATACACTTACAAGAATATCACCCATATAACCATATATATGTGCATGTGTCGTTGTCGTAACGGATAGACTTAAGCATAACTACAAGCGAAAAGGTCTCCTCATAATCGATTCCCTCTTTTTGAGTATATCCTTTTTCCACTAGTCTAGCTTTGAAGGTTTCAAACATCCCATTTGATCATTTTTTTCCCTTGTAGACCCACTTGCATCTAATAGGTTTTATGCCTTTGGGTGGTTCCACAAGCTCCCACACTTTGTCGTACGTCCAGGGGTCAGATTCATCCTCCCCGGGGACCAAGTCTGAAGACTCTCCTACGAACATGAATCGCTCAGGTTGTTTCACAACCCTCCCACGACGACGAGGTTCCGGTTGTATTTGTGTATCGATTGGTACATCTACTTGTATAGAAGTTGGCCTTCTTAATTCATCTAAGGTAATCTCACTCTTAGGCTTTTTATTACTCATATAATTTTCTTCCAATAATCTAGAATGTGTGCTTATCACAATTCGTTGATCCTTGTGACTATAGAATAAACTCAATTTCGTTCCTCTAGGATATTCTACAAACAACCTTAATTCTGAACGTGGGTGTAACTTTCCAACTTCCTTGTCTAACACGTATGCAGGAAACCCCCAAATTCTTATGTGTCTTAGACTAGGCTTTCACCTAGTCCACAATTCTGTAGGGGTTTTAGGAACTGATTTGGAAGGTACCAAATTCAGAATGTAAGTCGCTGTTTCCAAGGTATGACCACAGAACGACTTAGGTTAATTCGAATAACTCATCATAGATTTGACCATCTCTAAAAGAGTTCTATTTCTTCGCTCTGCAACCCCATTTTGTTGAGGGGTTCCGGGTGCAGTTAATTGGGATACAATCCATTCGCCTGATAAGTAGTCCAAATATTCATTGCTGAGGTATTCGCCTCCACGATCTGATCGTAGAAACTTGATAGTGTTTTCCCTATGCTTTTCTGCTTCAACCTTAAACTCTTTGAATTTATCAAAGGTCTCAAACTTATGCCGCATTAGATAGATGTATTCATATCTTGAGTAATCATCGATAAAAGTAACGAAATACTCAAAACCACCTTTTGCTTGAATTGACATTGGTCCACATACATCAGCATGAACGAGTTATAACACTTCACTGGCTCTATTCCGGTCCCTTTACCCCAAAGACTGTTTTGGTCATTTTACCCTCTAAACATGATTCGCATATTAGAAACGGCTCAACCTGGAGTAATTCCAACGAGTCGTCGTTCACCAAACTTTAAATCCTTCTTAGATTAATATGACAAAGTCTAAGATGCCACAAAAGTGTTTCGTTCATCTCTGAAGAATGCTTTCTTTTCTTACAAAGAGTCGATGTGTTATACGATTCATTTTGTGTGGAATGTGCACAATTAATAGTATAAAGATTATTCACCAATGCTCCCAAACAAATAATCTCGTCATTACGACAAATAACGACATTCTTATTAAAAGAAACTGAATATCCATAAAAAATATTTTAGAAACTGAAATCAAATTCTTTCTAAAGATCGGAATAAAAAGAACGTCTTTTAAAACTAAAATTCTATCACTAAAAGATAGTTTCACATCTCCCACTGCCACAGCCGCCACTTTTGTAACATTGCCCATGGTGATGATGATCTTACTCCCACTAAGTTGTCGGGTTAGCTTGAACCCCTGAAAATTGAAACAAGCATGATCAGTGGCTCCCGTATCCACCACCCACGAATGGGAAGAATACACCGCTAAACAAGTTTCAATTACTAGTGCGTGAGAATTACCTTGCTTACCAGCCTTCTTGGGCTTGGTACAGGCTGACTTCCGATGTCCTTTCAGACTGCAACTAAAACACTTTCCCTTATTATTAGTTTGTTTCTGGTTATTTACCTTCTTCTTCTTCTTTCCACCTTTCGGTGCAGAATTAGAAGATGGACCATTTGTCAACATAGCCGTATGCTCGTTCCTTGGTCCCATTAACATCTCAACTGAAACCTAAGCTTGCAAGAGTTGAGTTAACGTATACTCTTGATTATTAATCATATAGTTCAGTTGGAACTATTCCAAACTTTTCGGTAGAGAATGACGTACGAAATCGATCTTCGTTTCCGTATCGAATTCAGCACCAAGAATATCAAGTTTGTTAAGGAAACCCATTATCTGAAGAACGAGATCCCTCACGGACGTTCCCTCGACCATTTTCTACAACAACATATCTCGCATGGTCATTTGTCTAGCCGTACGATTTTGATGAGCAAAAAAATCCTTAAGGTTCATCATAATAGCTGAAGCGGATTTCATGTTCTGGTGTTGGTGTTGCAACACATTTGACATTGAAGCTAAGATGGTACACCTAGCCATTTCATCAGATTTCTTCCACTTCTTATGATATTCCTTGTCTTCCTAACTCGTCTCATCCGTATGGGAAGGGGGTTTAGGTTCATCAAGGACCGATTTATGTTGTTGTGCAGTCAAGACTATTAATAAATGTATTTTCCAATCCACATAATTATCTCCTCCCAATTTATTTTCTTTAAATATACTAAAAAAAAATGGGTTAAAAGTAGACGACATGCTGAACTGAGAATAAAATATACAATTTGTATTAATATCCTATTAACACAAAAATTATCACATAATTTGATCACATGCACTATATCAAAAACCTAAAAAAACGATATAAACATGCATCATCCAACATCTTAAAACCAATTTAAGTAAGTCAAGATGAGTGTGAACGTTTACTCAAATACATTTAAGCAGGTTACAAACAAAGTAGATACAAACCTTTAATTCAAAATTAATAGTTGGCTTCAACTTGGCCATATAAAATTGATAAGGACTCCGATGGAGAGTTAATACATCAATTTTATACCTAAGTAATAACCATAATTAAATACATGATTATTATTTCGTTTTGAATAAGTCACTCGATGGAAGGGTCATACCGCCACTAATATTAATCCACAATCATCCTTAAAGGAATTTATTCATGTGAATTTATTTTTTGGCCTATCCGATAGGGAGAGAGACGCTTGCCAATGCGTAGCCAAAAAACTTCACAAATAAATAAATTATGGAGGCCATTAATTAATTTATTATCTTAAAATAATTTAATTAAAAAAATATACTTGGTAATTTTAAACTTGAGGTTTTTCACGAATCCTTATGCAAAATTAACAAATAATTATAGCATAACAACAAAATAAAAATTAAACACGTCCGCATTATCATGGTTTAATTTCTCGCTTTGAAAAAAATGAGAATTCGTACTCCCACGACCGCAACAAAAATTAGGCCACGCCCACAACCGGCCCATGTGGCTTGGTCGTCCAGGTACTACTCTGTTTTCTTAATCCGTCAAACGGTCTTCGTCTTTGATCTGTTACAATTTATTTACAAAAAATAAATTTAATCTAGACTAGTCTATTACAAATTAAATAATCTAATCTACCCTTGAATTTTCTCACGAGAAAAACAAATCTGGCCGAATCAGATTAAAAACACAAGTCAAACAACATAAATTAAAATATACATTAAAACAATGATAATTGGATACCTACAAAAAAGATCTAACAATTCTACCATCCAAATATAAATTTAATGTAATTAGATTTAAATTCTAATTTAAATTACAGAGCCCAAAACCTTGGCTCTGATACCATTTGTTGAGAATTATTCAAATACGCAATAATAAAGACCTCCCCCAACTCTTGTGGTTCCGAACACTTGTGGTCCCCCAACTCATTTGTGTGGAATTATTATGGGACCACCTTCCCCAATTCCTTTGTGGAGATTCTCGGAAATCTTTTGAGACTCCTTTAAAATTATCAGGGGTCTATTTACGACGTAATTTAAATATGAATTATCATAAATCTAATTTCATAATTTAAACAAATTAAATCAACTAATTCATGTAATGAATGTACGGTAAAATAATTAAATCCCTAAACATGCAGAACTAAAGGATTACGTGTTTACCTTTCAATCGGAGAGATATCGTTGAGAAGAGTAACAATTCAACCCATTTACCTTTCAATCGGAGAGATATCGTTGAGAAGAGTAACAATTCAACCCAATTGCCTTCTCAAGTATTTCCTAAGTCCTAGTCCGTTGATCCGATGAGAGATCTCACGAACTATTAATCTTAAGGAAGAATTAATTTTCTCTTGTTGTTGCACACACTGTAATTTCGAAAATTACAGATCTCTCTTTTCTGTATTGTAGAGAGTACCAATATTTTTTCTCACTTTTTATAAAAGATAATCGATTTTTTTTTCTCTCAAGAAAGAATTATGACCGATATTTTTATCTTAGAATAATATAGAAATTTTATATTGTTTCCATTTATCTTTATCCATAAATACCTCTTTCTAATTTCTTGCAACAAAATTAATCATTACCTTTTAATTACCTTAATTAATAGACTTTTATTGGGCTACTTGAGGGGCCTTTAGGAGAATTAGAATTGGACCTCCCAATGGGCCAACAAATCAATATTGAGCCACAATATTTTTCCAGCCCATTAACATAATTCATTCCCCTACAGAATTAATATTGCACTATCCATCCTAACCCATATTATGAAATATGGCTCACAGTTATTATTTCCCGTGTTTAAGATTCAATGTCCATTAACAGCTCAACATTATTATCATACCGAAAATAAATTTCATTGATCAAATTTAATATGATAGACTTTCTGAGCCCTCCAAGGGGACATAATCAACTTGACACACCAAGACACCATTCTCTGTATTAATTTTGGCAATCTGTTCTATAATTAATAATATTGCCCAAAATACAAAGTATTGAATCATATTAATTTTTTACCCATAATAAATTAAAGCAATACTTCTTAACTACATACAATCCCATTTAAGTGACAGAGATTAAAAAATCATCAACCACTGAGGTCTAATTCTTCATTTCTAAGTCAGTCTACAAGAATGACCTCTTTATAGGTCCTATTCAACACATCATAATGCACTAGTATAATCTCTTGGTCAAGACAAACCAATTTGAGTCTTACACCTCAACTTCTACAATTGGATTTTTCAATTCCATCTAAGTTGTGAATTAATTCTACTTATATACTTATATACAAGGAACTGACAATGTGATCTTCTACACACCACATTGTCTACAATGTAAAGTACATTTGAACGTTTATGCAATAAATAATTAACATTCATTATATTTAAACCAACCAGTGACAAAAAATTATTCCCATTAATAAGTGCAAAAATCAGTCTGTATACATAAGTAGCACTAAAAACATATTTGTCAGTATAACCCTAACAATATATGTATTATCCCGGTTATATTGGGTAAATAGAATGGTTGTGGTATGGGTACAACCGGTGTCTCATCCACCGGCCCTCCTCTACCCTGCCACAGTCCAGAAGAACCCTGTCCATGACCCTGTCCACTCATCTGTTAAAATGAACATTAAAATATTATTAAAGTTGCATTAAATATCAGTAATTAAATAAACATTGTAACAATTAAAATAACATGTATATATGAACATTTTGTAACGATGAACATCTTATAAAATTAATATTAGTTAACATTCATCTTCATATTCATCTTCGTCTTCTTCTCTGTCTTCTTCTCCGTCAATTCGTTTTCTTCTTCTTCATATTCTGCCACTTCCATCAGTGTACCGGTGTCATCAGTTAACATGACAGGATCATCATCTACTTGCACAATCATGTGAGTCTCTATGTTATCCTCTTGCCACGGGGGAACTTCATCTTCAGTAGTATCTTTTGCATCCACCAAGTATCTCGGTTTGACTTTGTACGGGGTCCAGGGTACGGACAATAGTAGACTTGTGTGGCTTGACTTGCTAGTACGAATGGATCGTACCGGCCATATAATCTCCTCTGATGAAGCTCCACAAGCTTATAGTTAAGATGAACTTTTGTCCGATTATCTGAGGGATCGAACCACTAACACTTGAACAAAACCACTTTCTTCTCGTGGTACCCCTAATAGTCTAATTCGACTATCCTCCAACCATACAACATTGAGTATGTTGGGACGTCACTAATGGTCCAGATAAGTGCAGCTCGCACAAAAAAAAATTGATTTCTAGCAACATCGTAAGTTTGCACTCCATTTTCCCATAAAAATCTCAAATCTGCTATCAGTGGTTGCAAAAACACATCAAGCTTGTCCTTCAGACTTTTAAGCTCGGGTACAAGAATTGAAAGGAACATGAATTGATCATTCATGCACAACCACAGGGGTAGATTGTACAGAGTAAGTATAACTGGCCATGACGAATATTGTTTCCCCGTCATTCCAAACAGTTGAAAATCGTCTGTGCTCAAGCCCAACCTAACATTCCTAATTTCATATGCAAAATCAGGATATAAACGGTCCAAATGTTTCCAAACCAACGAGTCTACAGGGTGACACATAACACCAGAGTCATCAGAAGTGCACGACGCATGCCACGTCATATCTTTCGCAGTGGCCTTGGACATGTACAATCTTTGCAAACGATGAATTATCGGAAAGTGGAACATCTCCTTAACTCGGCTTATACTGTGATCCACCACAAACCTTACAAAAATCTAGTTCGTTGTCTGTACCCCAGTATAACATGCAATTATGTGCACAACAATCAATCCTTTCTACCGGAAGACCCATCCCACTCATCAATTGTTTGGTGTCATTAAATTTCTTGGGAACCTTATTTTTGGGAGGATAAATCTCGCGAATCAACTAAACGACTTGATTGTATCCCCTTTCAAATAATTTCTTTTCCATTTTAATGTTCAATAATCTGGATTTGAATGACAACTGCGAATGAGATTCGCAACCAGGATACAAGTTTTGGTCCGCTGCACGAAGCATGCCGTAAAACTATGCTGCATTCTCGTTGGGGGGTTCTTCATTATGTGCCTCCTCTTCCACATTTATTCCAAAATCAATGTTTGGGCCACCCATTAAGTCTTCTACCATAGTGTGGTACGAACTAGGTCCCGTTGGGTCAACTTCGTCTAAAGTTTACGCAAATTCATTAGTGTTTTGAAATGGACGTGGACCCCAACTCTCTTCACCGTGATAAATTCAGTTATAATAATTCAGTGTAAAACCATTTCGATATAAATGAGATTTCACTTCATTAGAATCTCTATAAGTTTGATTTTGACATCTAGCTTTCGAACAAGGACACTTAATTTTTCCTTTCCAAATCGAATTTGGATTACTAGTGGCAGCTTCAATAAATCCAGTTACTCCACTAATAAATACGGGGTTCATAATCCCATTGACCAATTTTGGACAATACATCCAACTACGACTTGAATAATTTATGTCAACCGATATGTTCCAAATTGAATTTGAAATTTAAACATTGATTAATATTATAAGTTTAAATAATATATATATTTTCTAAAAATTTCGGCGGAGTTTCATCTAAATAATCTATCGTATTTCTAAATATTTAAATTCCTAGTGCATCCATTTCCAACTCGATTAAAATTAATCCAGTCGGAATGCACAATCTACAACACACAAATAACCAACGTCTCATCCCTTCAACTCCAACATCATTTCATTTCAACAATTAATATTATAAAAATAATTAATACAATCCTAAGTATATTCTAAAAATTCTAACCCCCTAACAAATAAATTCTAACATTTAAAACATACATGCATAACACAATTAAAAATTAAATTCTAACAAATAACAAATGCATGCATAAGAATTAACATTTAATTTCAAACAATTCTAAAAATAAAATTATATATAATTTCAACAATTATATAATCCTAACAAAATATATATATATATATATATATATATATATATATTCTAACAATTGATTTAATTTTATGACAAATTAAAAATACCTTTATATATAAAACTTGAAGTTCGTTTTCCTTGATCTTGTCAGTTCCTTCACACATTAGAGCTAATGTGTCCCAAATCTCCTTTGCAGTTGTGCAGTGAAACACTCTACCCATTATAACATCTGGAATGGTCTGATATAGGGTGTTCATTGCCACAAAGTTGAGATTCAGCTTCTTTCTTTCTTCAGGAGTGAGCTCATCATTATCTTTTGGAATTTATTGTGCTCCAGCTGCTCTTTGGGCTTCTGTAACATTTGTGTTTGGCTTCATGAACACAAATGGACCTTTAGTGACCACCCTTAGCATTTCATCATGGAGACAGACCAAATGAGCTCTCATTCTTATCTTCCAGAAGTCATAATTCTCAATAGAGAACATGGGCAGTTTCTGGTAAAATATCTTGTTGATGGGATTGGTTCCCATAACAGTAGGTGGTGGAACAGCTACACCAGAATTCTCAGAAGAAGATGTGTTAGGCATAGTGAATAATAAAGATAATTAATATCACAGAAAGTGCACAAATAGAACAGTTTAGGTAACCAAAGTTGATCCTCAAAGCAGTGGTCTTTAAACCCCTGCTCTGATACCACTTGTTGGTCCCAAAAAGGAGTGTGACACGTGTATGGGGGGGAGGGGGAATACACGTGAATGTGTTTTTTCAAAAAAAAACTTTTTGCAAGTAATCAACTCAAATAATCAGATTCAGATAAGTTGTACAATATGTCAAGTCCTATGAAAATACCAAATAGAATATTCTAACAGAGCTTAACAGTAAACAACTTGTATGCGGAATAATAATAGGCCCTATTATACTCCTCAGATAATATGCACTTAAGTACGAAATTACCAAATAAGTTATATGTAGTTATAACAACACAAAAGCTTAAGCAATAAGGTAAACACAGTAAATAAGAACACAAGACGTATAGTGGTTCGGAGGCTAAACTGCTCCTACGTCCACTCTTCTAATTTAATAGGATAATTCCTTAATCACTTGGAATTAACTTGCTTTTAGAGTGCCAAGGTGCACTCTACTTCTTCTCTTCTTCTCTTGATTTCTTACAACCTTCTCTCGTTGCAATACTCTCAACACTTCTACGAACTCAACAATACTGCCAATCTATCTCTCAAGGTGAAAGTAGGGTTTTGTTCTTGTACCAACTAAGTGTGATATCCTTTACAATTTAAGAACGAATGTAAAGGCTAGGATATCACTTTCTAGGCTTAGGATAATAATACAATAAGCTTGCTTAGTGGGGACTAAAGATAACAGTCACAAACGAATATACTTAAAAGCTTTAATCTCTCGAGTGTTTTGAATACTTTTGAATGTTAAGATATTGTTAGAATGTGTATGGCTTGTGTGTCCCGTAATCTCGAAATAATTCAAGATATGGCCTATTTATAGAAGAAGCAAACTATCAGTTGGTGAAGATAGCAAACTTATCCATAAATTTGAACTTTCAAATTGTTCAGGGGCCTGCATGCAAATAGTACATGCATTCACGCCCATTCTGTATTTTGCATTCCATTCTCAGAATTTGTTATGCGCAGTGATAGGTGGCACCAATTCATTGGCTGTTTTAGAATAATTTCGTCCTTTCTGCTAACGGCCTCGTATTGGGTAAAATGTCTCGTCATCCATCGTCTTTGACCATAAGTGTGTCAAGTCCAAAGTATATGAATATCCAAATTCATCATACTTGACTTTTGTCCTTCAGCATACTTGTCTTCATGAGTCCTTGTCACTTTTTCATAACACTTCAGCTTCTTGTCTTCAATGCTATTTGTCTTCATGCTCTTTGCGCTACCAGGTCTTTTGTCATAGATTCAAAAATAACCTATCTAACAAAGTTAAAGCTCCCTAACATATATGAGCTTATCTAACATGAAAATCTAGACTTTGGCAAATCATCGTACTTGGGGTTTTACTTAGGGTTTTGGTATCTAATCAAAATCAAATTTTCTTTTATTAATATAAACCATATCCCAACAATTTGAAATTTCATTTTCCTACTCTTTCATTTAGAAATAAATTAATCTATTTATTTTTTGTAAATTCAAAATCACTGTACATACCTAAGAAAGATGAAGTACCGGTGTATGAGGAATCTCAATATAGTAGTTATTATTTTTGTTCCCTAGATAGAAAATCAATGTCACATAAAATGGAGAATAAAAAAATGAAATGAAAATTAAGAGTAAACATAAAAATTTTAATGGAGAATAAAAAAATGAAATGGAAATTAAGAGTAAACAAAAAAATTTAGGGTAGAAGGGCTCACCTTTTCATCAATGACTATCAATTCAAAGTAATTCTTCTGTTTACCGTCATTTGAAAATACAATCCAACATTGCACTACTTTTACTTTTAATCTCCATGTTTCCTTGTTTGAAGAAATATCATCCATGAAGCATAATAATTGTGATGACATTGATACAATATAATATTTAGAGAAATCAAAGGAATTGCATTAATTATTTGTAATGATGAGTTTTGTACTGTAAATAAAAATAACTGTGGAAACCGACGAAAAAAGGAGAAGAGAAAATAGAGAGAAGGGAAAAATTGTTTAAAAAAATTATAAATAAAAAACCGTATAAATAAAACGGTAAAAGAATAAAAATGAAAATTGATCTTATAAATAAAATTAAATAAAATTGATTTTATTTATAATATCAATTTTATTTTAAATTATATTTAATTTTTTAGACAAAGAAATGATTAAGCAGAGAGAAATTTAAGAAAATTGTAAATAAAAATAACCGTGAAACCAAAGGAGGAGAGAGAACGAAAAAATTGTTTAAAAAAATTATAAAAGAAAACTGTAAAAGAATAAAAATGAAAATTGATATTATAAAACTTTATTTAATTTTATTTATAGTATCAATTTTCATTTTTAAAAAATAATTTAGGAGATCGAGAAAAGGAAGAGAGGAGAAAAATTGAAAAAAAATTGTAAAAGAAAATATTGAAGAGAGAGAGAGAGAGAGAGAATTGAAAACTGTAAAAGAAAATAATTGTAAATAGTGAGAAAAATAAATTTTAATGAGAGAGGAAGAGGAAAGAAGTAAAACAATTATTTAAAAAAAATATAAAAGAAAAATGTATAAAGAATAAAGAAATTTATTATTATTTTAAAAATAAAACTGTCGAGAAAAAAAAAGGGAGGGAGGGAGTTGAAAAAACTGCAAAAGAATAGAGAAATTAGAAAAATAAAAAGAAAGAAATCTGAAAAAAAAAAATTCAAAAATAGTAATTAAGAACCTTCCATACAAACCCATTCTTCCCATTAAATAAAGAAAGAAATAATTTAATATATGGTGAAACAATTGACTTCCAAAAAGTGAGAATAATTTTCTTAGTGTTGCATATATCATATATGGTGGCACGAATAAATGGAAAAGTAATTTGCCGATAACGTGGTCATGATCATGTAGTACTATTAAAAATCAAGGGTTAGTCTTGGGTGAGACTGTCTCACAGAATGAGATCCGTGAGACGGTCCTCATATATAAAAAGTGATAATGTTTGAGCAAAAAGTGGTAGTGTTCAAGTAAAAAGTGACAGTCACTTTTGTTAAAAATATTATCACTTTTCACTTAAACATTATTACTTATTTTTACAAACTAAAATCTGAAAAAATATATGGGTTATCCTACCCAAAATTTTGAAATATGGGTTAAAAGGAATCCGTCTCACGGCCTCACTGTGAGACGGTCTCACACAAGTTTTTGCCAAAAATCAATTGTTTTGTTAACAATAATTTACTCAGGCCATGTTGTGCCCTTTCAGGATAATAATATTGTTATTTGTTTGCAACATTGCTTTCTAATGAATCATATAAAAAATTATATATTGTATCATTTAAATTGGAGGAAATTGCACTTTTGATCATGTAAAAATTACACTTTTAGTCCTATAAAAAAATGAGGTCAAATAACTTGTCGTGCTTTTCCATACACTCTTAGTCCCCATGGTTTACATCAGTTTGAATAGATGAAAATTGCGTGAAAGTCACGCGCCCGTTTTTAATACGTAGGTATATATATATATATTAGCTAGCTTATACTCCTTCCGTGAGAAAAATTCATTTTACGTCCTGTAACTTAGGTCTAATCCAATTAATATCCTTTAAGTTTTCACTTTTTCGATTAACATCCTTTTTGGTCCAATTTACGTCCTTTTTGCCGGAAAATAATTCAAACTCACCGGAATTTGAGGAATAAATTGGGATTCCGGCAAAATAGTCCAATTTACGTCCTTTAAGTTTGAAAATTAAAATTTAATAAATAAATTTTCTAAAAATATCATTCGAAATTTTAAAATATTATTAAAAATCCGAAAGTATCATTAAAATTAAAAACTATAAAATGTGTAAAATAAAATTTAAAATATTATTTAATTTTTTAAAAATCTCATTAAAATTTATAAAATGTGTTAAATAAAAATAAAAAATTTTACAATTCAAAAAATATAAATGTTTAACTTAAAATTAAGAAATTAAAAAATCTCATTAAAAATTCTAAAAATCTCTTTAATTTTTTAAAAATGTGAAGATTAAATATTAAAAATTCTAAAAACCCAATAAGAATAATAAAAATTATTAAAAAATTAGACTTGATTAGGACTCATCCGCCATTAAAGTTTTTCTCGAACTCTTAATTTTTTTTGTATTCCACGCCTTGATTGATTGTAGAACCGTGTCAAATTCATTTTAATGAGATTTTTAGAATGGTATAATTTTTTATTTTATTTTAAACATTTTTAAAATTTTAATTTATAGATTTTTTATATTTAGAATTTTATGTTTTTCTGAGATTTTTAGAAATTTTTTATTTTTAATTTACAAATTTTTCAAATTTTAGATTTTTTAATTTTTTTTAGAATTTTAGAATTTTTTATTTTTATTTTACACAATTTATAAATTTTAATGATATTTTTTATTTTTAATGATATTTTTAATTTTTTTCAGAATTTTTTAATTATTAATTTCTAATTTTCAAACTTAAAGGACGTAAATTGGACTATTTGACCGGAATTCCAATTTTCCAGCGAAAATGATATAAATTGGACTTAAAAGGACATAAATTGGACACCCTAGGACGTAAATTGAAAAAGTGAAAACTTAAAGGATATAAACTGGATTAGGCCTAATTTACAGGACGTAAAATGAAATTTTCTCTCCTTCCGTTCAAATTCATTATCCTCATTTCACCGGGAGTTTTATTTGTAAATATGTTTTTGGGGGTATGATGGAATATTGTGGGGTCCATTTGTAAATAAGTGATTGTTTATTAATAAAGTGATGGCAATTTGAGTAAATAAGTGATGATTGAATATTGAAGATGAATTACTGTGAATAGTATTATTTCCAATAAAATAAAATAAAATGGGAATAATGAAATTGGGATGGAATGGAGAATAATTTAAGCACAGCATTTCTCTAAATTCAATTACAACATGAAAACAAAAATGAATGATTTAGTCAACAAATTAACATATGTTGGTTGCACGTTATATATATATATAAATAAATAAATAAAATATTAATTAATTAATCCGCAAATTCAATATTCATGCATCCAGCTGCAGGTTGGCTTTTCGATCCCTCGGCTGGCCTATAAAAGAGCTGAAAATGCATGTATACATACAAAAAACAAGTTAAAGATGAGGAAGTATAATATTGTTGCTATTTTAATAGCATTGGTATTAATCATTCAAGGTGCAAAGGCTCTAACACTAACACCTGAGGATCGAACAGCTACACGTTGTATCGCGATGTGCAGCAATGTAACGGCGAGGTGCACTTCAACGTGCCTTCAGGAGGCAGGACATTTGCAGGACATTTGCAAGAGTGCTGAATATTCAATCAAGGAAACTTTAATTAAGGACCCTACAGATGCTGAATTAGTTGCAGATTGTTTCCGGGACTGCACGAGTTCAAAACTGGAGTGCACTGCAACGTGCCGTCAGGTGGGAGTACATTGTCTGCAGACGTGCATATAGTTATTTGTAATCTTCACTTTAATGATGTAATAATTGCATGCTTATTTATTATGAATGAATATTATTGTGTTACAAGTTACACCTGTTAAAAATAATCGACCTCATAGTCTATTTTACGTTGAAGTCTAGTGTTCAACTGATCTCACATCTAACAATTTTTCAATTCATGGAAAGGACAAAAAACAATATAGTTTTAAAAAAAAAAAAAACAAATAATCGACCTTCAAAAATCTGTTATGGACGCCAAAGTAATGCAAGCTGGCCGGGTTCAATGAAGAAGATGAGATAGGTTCTGACACATAAACAAGAGTGTTATGTCCTAAGAGATCGAAGTGATGAAGCACAGCCGTACGTTGAATGAGGAGTTGGTTAATTGTTATTTTCTGAAAGACTTATAGTATCACCTTGCATTTTGATGTATAATTATCTTGTAAGGGTTAGTCCCCACTAATTAGTTGTTATTATGCCAATTCTGGCAAATGAATGGAGCAGAAAATCAGTACCCAATCTCTCCTTGGAGTCATGTGGAAAGAACACCCTAAATCTATGATCCAATCCTGTTGTTCTTTAGTGGAAGTGATGGATAGGGACTGAGCTGACTCATAGCCTTTCTGCTCCTTATCTTCTTGGATTTGATTTGCCTAATTCTGATCAACAGGGTTTTTGGGACCAGATTTTCTCATAAGCTGTATGTACTTGAAACAAGTACTCTTGTAGTGCCCAGGTTTGTTGCAGTGTGGTGGCACACTACATCCCCTTGATTTGACACTGCTGATTTTCCCTTATCAGCTCCCTTGGGTTGACTAGACCCCTTCTTGGAGACAGACTTCTTCTGACCTCCCTTGATTGCTAATCCTTCTCCACTGCTACTTTTATCTCCTTGAGATGTCTTATTATGCAAAAGCTTGGACTTGACAGCCAAGATCACATCCTCTAATGTGATTGCTTCCTTTCTACCATACAAGATGGTGTCCTTTAGGATTTCAAAGGACTTAGGAAGAGCACTCAACAAGATAAGAGCCTTATCATCTTCTTCAAGCTTCACATCCAAATTCTCCAGATCATCAAGTATCTTGTTGAACTCATCCAGCTTCCATTCTGTTTCGAATAGAGTCGGTTAGCAAGAGTTTTCACCATATATAACTTCTCAAGCTTATCCCAAACCTCCTTCGCTGTCTTCTCTTTAGCAACCTCCCTCAAGACCTTATCTCCAAGGTAGAGTAGGATCGTGCTTCGAGCTTTCCGGAGCAACTTGCTCCTTTCAGCCGCAGCTGCTGCAGTTTCTTCTGCAGTCTCTTTGGATTCTTCGAGAGCCTCGAATAATCCTTGATGTTCAAGGAGGGCCTGCATCTTGACCTTCCACAACCCAAAATCTCCCGTGCCTGTAAACTTCTCTATGTTGTACTTGGTAGAATTCCTCATCTTAGATCTGCAGCTACTTCAGATTTCCCACAGACAGCGCCAATTGTCAAGGATTCCAGTCAATTAGACGTCTCCAACCAAGTAGAATACTTGAAGATATAAGAAATAACCAGCTAAGATACTAATTCAAAAAGTAATCAACGAGACAAACAGCACACAAAGAATTTAAGTGGTTCAATCAATGTGATCTACATCCACTGGACCAGACGAGTACTTCTTTGATTGATAAAATAAGTGTATGAAAATTAAAATAGATATACAGAGGAGATAAAATAAGTGTGGTTGGATATATATATATATATATATATATATATAAAAGAAGAATTATGCACACTTTATTGCATAAATATTATAATTATATACTCCCTCTGTCCAGTAAAATTTTGCTCACTTCTTTTTATACATGTTTTTAAAAAAATCATATTTTAATTATAAAAAATATATGTTGAATAACGAGTAAAGAATATTGTTGGTACATACTCAATCTTGTTAATAAAGTAAAAAAAATATTCAAAAGTTAACTATTTAAATAGAATAAACATATATTTTGTGAACCCATTTTTTGGTTTGAGCAAAATTTTACAGGACGGGAGGGAGTATATATTAGTGTTTTGAATTATTAAAAAAAATTTCCCTCCTTAACCACGAGTTCTGGGTATGTCCCTAGTCTAATCAATGCTCATGTGTATCATGACAACAATTTGAAGGTAATTGATCAGAGAGTGAGGATTATATGTGGTGTCTAATTAATATGTGGTTTAAGCTTTTTTTTTTTTTTTTTGTTGAAAATAAAGATATAAAAGGACTACAGGTGAGAATTTTAAAAAATAAAGGATCAAATGTGGATTAAATAAAAGTTACAGGACTATTTGTGATTTTTTTTCTCAATAGTTAGTGATGTGGAATGACACGCAAGAAAATTCACCGGAATTTGATACTCACGTGAACGGCACATGTGAATTCAGGTCATTTTTTTTATTTTTTGCCGAAAAAGGATCTGTTGCGATAATAAAAGGACTGCAGACGATAATTTAAAAAGATAAAGGACCAAACGCGGATTCGACAAAAGTTACAGGACTGTTTGTGATATTTTCCCGACTATTAATATAATCCATTTTCTCCTTTAAAAAAAAAAACACAGAGATCCACGTTACACCTCACAATCGAGCCACACGTAAGTTTTACGTAAAATGAATTAAATTAGTTGATTAGTTATTGATTGCATATAATTAATAAATTTTATTAAACGAGTTTGCAATTGAACCTCAAATGGAGGCTAGCTAAATCTCATGTCCCTAATCCGGAGGTCGGTGGCTCGTCGTAGATGCATAATCGTCCCCAGTAATCCTAATCAAATCTTTCTAGAGAACACCAGAGTCAAATGGGGAAGGGTCCTTCGCCTTGGCTGCACGCTGGGCTGGGCCAGCAGGTCGGCAACCCAATTCTCATCCCAGGCCCCTGTATCCTCACCACCTACTCCCGATATACAACATATAATCAATAAAGCAGTTAGGGTACAAATGCAGGAGGCGACCGACGCAGTGGGCCGGGGTGACAGTGATGTTGGGGTAGAGTCCCAATCAGGTGTCTACAATTATTACAACTAGCTAGGATCGCTTCGACAAGGTATTGAACATGTCTTGCATTTTTATTTGAACAATTTTACGTTTATAATTTTATACGTATTAATTTGAACAGTTTCACGTTTTATGTATTTGGTCAATTTACTTTAAGTTATAATTTTGTGCATATATATATATGATTGATGAGACCAAGTTTCGTTCGCGGTTGAGAGACGGACCACAAACATCCTGATCTTCGGACTGGTTGACCTACACAAAAACCAAACCGGAGGGGGCTCCGGCGATGGCCTTCCGACGCTCAAGTCACATAGGACACCAAAGATGGTAGTGTTGATCGAATAGTGTATATATAGAGAGTGTAGTAAATCAATAATGAATTAACCTTTAAGAAAATGAAATGGATGGGCTTATATACCATACTCACTTGGGGGTAAAGATGTCATTTTGAGAGCTAGGGTTTGTTACCAGCTGGAACCCACATCATTGTACGAATCTGACATGCTAAAAATGCTCTTGTAGTGCGCCCACAGATATGAGAAGATACTCTGACATTCAGAGATTGTGTCTATACTTGTTTGTCCCCTAGAAACAAACACTAAGAGGCAGAGTTTTGAATTCAACGGCTGCACCTCATCACAATTCAACAACACGTACGTATGAGCAACTTTTTTCTCCTCGTCTAAAATCCATCTCTTCCTAGGCTTTCCAAATCGTTTGCCAGGCGCCTTAAATATGGAAAAACTACCCTCGACATATGCTTGTACTTCGCCACGACCATCGTAATTACGAGGTACATTGTGTATCCTTGTCGTAACATGGTCCTCGAAATAATGAGAACAAAACATTGAGGCCTCTTTAGTTAAATATGCATTTGCAATCGAAACTTCAACACATGCTTTGTTACCCACACTTAATTTCAAGGTGCGAAGATACCTGATTAAATTTTAAGAATCGTAAGTTTAGATAATTTTAAGAATCGTATGAGAAATTAATTAAATTACCTCTCGTATGGATAAATCCATCTGTATTGAACTGGACCAACAATTTTTGCTTCATATGCAAGGTGCACAGGTAGATGTTCCATAGAGTTGAAGAAGTTGGGTGGAAAGATATGTTCCAGCTTGCACAAGATTACTAGGATATTTGTTTCTAGTCGAGTCATGTTGTCAACTGTGATGGTCGTAGAAGTCAAGTCCTTAAAAAATAGACTAAGCTAAGTGATTGCTTTCCACACATTGTACTTGCAAATATCCGTTGCCTTTTGAACAATTTTTTGTAGCAAAGAAATGAGATTAGTTTGTTTTAGTTATAACTTCTATTTTAGTAGTTGTAAATGATCGGTAATCATTTTCTCTATTCAATTTGATGATGTAATTCCCATCTAATTCTCTATTCAATGTAATTCTCTCTCAATATGTTGTTCTATAATGTTTAATTAATACAACTCTCTTTTCCTTTCAAAAAAAAAAATATTATATACTAATTTTTTTTTTGATGGAAGTTAAATATCCATCCCTTTTTTCCCCTCCCCATGACTCGAACCAGGACCTAAAATATTATATACTAATGTTTAATGGTAAATGACCACGTTATCGCCACATTACTTTTCCATTATTTGTGCCACCATATATGATATATGCAACACAATAAAATTCTACTTACATTAATGGCATCTGATTCAATTAAGAAATCATAGTAGTAAAAGTCTCACATGCACACTAAACAAACATGAAAAAGTGATCCGTGCGCACTATTTTTTGACCCGCCAACAGATCCATCCAAGCTCCGGCCCACTTTTACCCACTTCCCCAACCCTCTATTTGAAGTTATACTCACTAAAATTATATCATTTAAAATATATATATATATATGGTGCTGCATCGTTTGTCATATATATATATATATATATTTGGAGAGCAAGGAACAACAAAATATTTGCAAACGAGGAGGTCAAGCCAGAGCAGATGTTCAACTATATATGTTCGAGTTATTATGTGGGATTTAGTATCTAATTACAAATCCTATACTATTTCATTTTAATTTCCACGATATTGGTGTGCAAATTCTAGCTAGGCTTTTACCTTTCGAGTACCCCTGGTACTCGATAAGCTAGATTTACTCCGTTCAAAAAAAAATCTTTAATTGAATTAGATGCCAAGTGGAATTTATTATGTTGCGTATGTATATATGGTGGCACAAATAATTAATGGAAAGAGAATGTGCTGACAACGTGGTCATGTAGTACTATTAAAAATCAATTTCATCTTTTGTTTATATATAATTAACGTGGTGGTCGGTGGAAATAGGTTGGACCACTCGACAGGGACCTATTGCACCTGTAATGCGCATCAGAGTTGATATTCCTTATTCAAGCAAGTTGCAAAACATTATTTTATGAAAATTAATGTTGCAAACTAATAACAACCGATCTGCATGTAAGTTAAATTAAACGTGCTTGCAATTGAACCTCAACTGAGGTCCCATCTCAGGTCATTAGTCGGTGGCTCGTCGAGTATGCATGTAAGTTAAATTAAACGTGTTTTTGTATTTGAATATTATTTTGACGTATATATAATTTACATTTACAATTGATTTTTTGATCGATGAAAATTAAGGTATATATAAATAAGAGGTGTTGAAGAGGATAATGAAAAGCAATGAATTAGATAAAAAAATAAAGGGGAAATACAGTAGAAAATCATTAATTAAGCAAACAAATTACAGATCAAGCAGGAAATCAAAGAGCTAAGACAAAAAATTATATATAGTGAAACAAATTAGGACAAACATTCTTTTTTTAACGAAAAAGAGAATTTATTAACGAGTACGAGAGGTACGTATGGAAAGATGCTTGCAGCAAAATCTAGGATTACAACACCAATTATGAGTTATGACAAACATTTACTGAGATCAATGCAGGTATCCACACAACTTGCATTGACCTCAAGGCAAGATGCTTTGCATCTCTGTCGTTCCAATGAAAGATGAATGCTAGTAAGAACACAAAGCCGCATACAAGCTGTGTAATCCTTCAAACATATTTCGCAAGAAGTTCCTGCTGCACTTGTTCCTTCAAACATGACTACCAATGCTATAATTAAAACACCAACCATATAGTAATTCTTCTTCATCTTCAAACCCACCATTAATCAGCCCTAGCCTTAATTTGTATATATAGGCCAGGCCAAGGTATCTTAATTCATATTATTTTTCTAATTTAATTAAAGATTTGCCCATGATATAGAAAGTAAACGAATCAGAGTTGATCCTTATTCAAGCAACTTGCAAAACATTACTCCGTGTAATGATTAGAGTTTTAAGGGGTAATTTTGTGAAGTTTTATATATAAAGTAAATGTAGTAGTTGGATTGAGTGAATGGTAAACATGTGTCTATTGTGAGGTGAGGATTGTGATAATTGTTTTCATTTATAAGTAGTATGAAAACTTTTCAAAGACTGCAACGATTATTTTATATGCAATTGTCATTAATTAAATCAGTCTATAATTTCAATTTATTTATTTTCTCTCCAAAAATGACAAAAAAATTATTAATTCCTACTCAAATCATTCAAATTTGGGTTGAACTTTTGTGTACCAGTTACATACATGTAACTTGTTCCTATTTAATATTTCAACTAATACTATATAATATGTGAGTTAATACTATATTGTATTTTAACTAATACTATACCATATTTGAACTAATATTATACTGTATTTATTATAACTCATGCGTAATATTCATTCATTTAAAAAAAATTGAATCAAGTGATATCAGTTACATGTATGTAACTGAAACACACAAGTATTTGCCATCAAGTTGAGAGTCTGTCTTCAGATCAATTAAAAATAAGTACTCGCAAATAAAGATGTACATGTGACCAGATGTATACATGATGATCAATTCACGTAGGGTAAATCAATAGTCAACTATAACTAGAGTTGTTCTAGTGGTATAGACTTGAGACTTAGGATTATACTTGGAATACCCGAGTTTAAAAAAAAAAAAAGTCAACTATAACATTTTTTAATAAAAACTTTTTTTTTTGGACAGAAATAACAACTTATTCTAAATACTCCATCAATTAAGGAAGTTTTATGGTATCAGATCCTAAAGGCTCACGCTCACACGTCTTGGGTTCGATTCCTGCTGAAAGCAACTTCCCCCATTTAAATTGTCAACTCGATGTGCCTCCTCCCCAAAGGATAAGAGGTGATAATCCGGCCCACGAGTGAGGGGGAATATTTGGAATTAATATACAAGAATTAATTCTACATCTCTCTACAAGTTCGGACTTTTAAATGAAACAAAATTCTTTCATGTTCAAACATATATAGTAGGTGAAAAATATAAAAATAATATTTAAAAAAAAAAATTGAGATTTTTTCAGATTTTGTGATATCGCATGATATATCTGCGGTATTTCCCAATTCCACTCCAATTTTAAAGTATGGTTGAACGATATCGATATTTTGCAATGCTATTCCATACAAACCTATTCAAAAATAGTAATTAAGGGTAGATATAGACATTCCATACAAACCTATTCTTCCAATTAAATAAAGAAAGAAATAATTTAATATATGGTGAAACAATTGACTTCCAAAAAGTGAGAATAATTTTCTTAGTGTTGCATATATCATATATGGTGGCACGAATAATGGAAAAGTAATGTGCCGATAACGTGGTCATGATCATGTAGTACTATTAAAAATCAATTGTTTTGTTAACAATAATTTACTCAGGCCATGTTGTACCTTTTCAGGATAATAATATTGTTATTTGTTTGCAACATTGCTTTCTAATGAATCATATTAAACATTATATATTGTATCATTTAAATAGGAGGAAATTGCACTTTAGATCATGTAAGAATGAGGTCATATATATCACTTTCGATCTTTTTCATACAATTTTAGTCCCACAGTAATTTTTCTTTAGTTTTAACGGAAATATTGTGTGAAATTAAGTCACGCGCCCGTTAAAAATTACACTTTTAGTCCTATAAAAATGAGGTCAAATAACTTGTCGTGCTTTTCCATACACTCTTAGTCCCCGTAGTTTACATCAGTTTGAATAGATGAAAATTGCGTGAAAGTCACGCGCCCGTTAAAAACATCCAAAATAACATATTATAAGCTTAGAGTTCGATCTGCAATTAACACGTAGGTATATATTAGCTAGCTTATACTCCTTCCGTTCAAATTCATTATCCTTATTTCTCCGGGCATGCACGAGTTTTATTTGTAAATATGTTGGGGGGTATGATGGAATATTGTGGGGTCAATTTGTAAATAAGTGATTGTTTATTAATAAAGTGATCATGGCAATTTGAGTAAATAAGTGATGATTGAATGTTGAAAATGAATTAGTGTGAATAGTATTATTTCCAAAAAATAAAATAAAATGGGAATAATGAAATTGGACTTGCAGTTGAGTCTGGATGGAATGGAGAATAATTTAAGCACAGCTGTTAATTTTAGGATCTCGAATCACTAAATTCAATTACAACATGAAAACAAAAATGAATGATTTAGTCATTAATCCGCAAATTTACATATGTTGGTTGCACGTTATATAATTAAAAAATTTAAAATTAAAACTAATTAATCCGCAAATTCAATATTCATCCAGCTGCAGGTTGGCTTTCCGTCGGCTGGCCTATAAAAGAGCTGAAAATGCATACAAAAAACAAGTTAAAGATGAGGAAGTATAATATTGTTGGTATTTTAATAGCATTGGTATTAATCATTCAAGGTGCAAAGGCTCTAACACTAACACCTACAGAGGCTCGAACAGCTGCACGTTGTATCGCGATGTGCAGCGCTGTAACGGCGAGGTGCACTTCAACGTGCTTTCAGGAGGCAGGATATTTGCAGGACATGTGCAAGAGTACTGAAACTTTAATTAAGGACCCTACAGATGCTGAATTAGTTGCAGATTGTTTCCGGGAATGCACGAGTTCAAAACTGGAGTGCACTGCAACGTGCCGTCAGGTGGGAGTACATTGTCTGCAGAAGTGCATATAGTTATTTGTAATCTTCACTTTGATGATGTAATAATTGCTGTATGAATGAATATTGTGTTACAAGTTACACCTGTTAAAAATAATCAACCTCATAGTCCATTTTACGTTGAAAAGTCTAGTGTTCAACTCTCACATCTAACAATTTTTCAATTCATGGAAAGGACAAAAAAAATATAGTTTTTTTTAAAAAAAAAAAAACAAATAATCGACCTTCAAAAATCTGTTATGGACGCCAAAGTAATGGAAGCTGGCCGGGTTCAATGAAGAAGATGAGATAGGTTCTGACACAAAAACAAGAGTGTTATGTCCTAAGAGATCGAAGTGATGAAGCACAGCCGTACGTTGAATGAGGAGTTGATTAATTGTTATTTTCTGAAAGACTTATATGATCACCTTGCATTTTGATGTATAATTAGCTTGTAAGGGTTGGTCCCCACTAAGTTGTTATTATGCCAATTCTGGCAAATGAATGGAGCAGAAAATCAGTACCCAAACTCTCTCGATCATTCCTTCTTTTAGTTTGCCTCTTTGACCTTGACACGAGTTTTAATGTGAGAGTTGTACTTTTATTAGTATTATTATATCATCATAGGTAAATTAAGTAACTTTTTGTTTGTTGATGGTGTATTAGTCAATTGACGAGAATATATAAAACAAAAATAAGATGTTCTTATGTGGAAAAAAGAGAATTTATTAACGAGTACCAGAGGTACTAAAAAACAAGAGTTACAAGGTATGGGCTACAAAGAAAGGAACAAAATGATCGAGGAGAATTAAATCGAACACCGTACCAGATCTTGCAGCAAAATGATCGACGACAAATTAACATTTACTGAGATCAATGCAGGTATCCACACAACTTGCATTCACCTCAAGGCAAGATGCTTTGCATCTCTGTCGTTCCAATGAAAGATGAATGCTAGTATAAATACAAAGCCGCATACAAGCCGTGTAATCCTTCAAACATATTTCGCAAGAAGTTCCTGCTGCACTTGTTCCTTCAAACATGACTACCAATGCTATAATTAAAACACCAACCATATAGTAATTCTTCTTCATCTTCAAACCCACCATTAATCAGCCCTAGCCTTTGTATATATAGGCCAGGCCAAGGTATCTTAATTCATATTATTTTTCTAATTTAATTAAAGATTTGCCCATTGACAGAATGATAATAATCACCGTGTAATTTACGGTGTATGATATTCTCATTAATATAGGTGAATTACAACTTGTTGTACAAGAAAAGAATCTATATACAAGGAAAGAACTTGTTGTACAAGAAAAGAATCTATATACAAGGAAAGAACTTGTTGTACAAGAAAGGAACCTAATCAATTTATTCATCAATCAAATCTTCTCTATTACCCCCCCTCAAGCGAAGAGTCGGAATCGCATCGACACGAAGCTTGGATCGAAGCAGTTCAAAATTTGGCCGGGGTAAACTCTTTGTAAAAATGTCCGCAATTTGGAGATGAGAGGGAACAAAGCGTGTCTCCAAATGTCCATTTGCTACAAGTTCGCGAATGAAGTGACAGTCTATGTCAATGTGTTTAGCACGCTTGTGAGCAATTGGATTCTGACTCAAAAATAGGGCACTCTTGTTGTCACATAAGAGTAGCGAACGAGAAGAAGGAAGTGCACGAAGCTCCTTAAGTAAATGGGAAAGCCAAACCATTTCTTGAGCAGTGTTTGCTAGTGCACGATATTCAGACTCACAACTGGAGCGAGCAACTGTAGGTTGTTTCTTTGCACTCCAAGAAACCAGATTGCCGCCTAGAAAGATGGAGTAACCATAGGTGGAACGACGTGTGTCCACACAGCGGGCCCAGTCGGCATCAGAGTAGCCAACAATGTTGTAGTCTGAAGAGGGCGAGAAGGATAGCCCATGATGAATAGTCCCTTTAACGTATCGAAGGATCCGTTTAACAGCCAAGAAGTGATCCGTTGTGGGTGAATGAAGAAATTGGCTAACGTGATTAACGGCATAGGACAGATCCGGGCGAGTGATGGTGAGATATTGTAGAGCACCCACCAAGGATCGATAAAGTGTAGGATCCTTGAACGATTCACCTGAACTGACCAGAGAGTCACCTGCAACCAGTGGAGTAGAGACCGGCTTGCAATCGAGCATTTCAGCTCGTGTGAGAATATCATACGCATACTTTGCTTGGCCAAGGAAAAGGCCAGAAGGATGATGAGTAATCTCAAGACCAAGGAAGTAATTGAGACGACCAAGATCAGTGACAGCGAACTCTTTGTTGACACGAACAATGAACTTTTGTAAAGCAGCAGAGTTGCTTCCTGCAACAATAATATCATCAACGTAGAGTAATAAAAAAATGGTACAAGAGGAACTATGAAAGAAAAATAAAGAGGTGTCAGAACGAGAACGAGTGAATCCTAAGGAGAATAAAAAAACACTAAATCTATCAAACCAAGCACGTGGAGCCTGGCGGAGGCCATAAAGAGACTTCTTCAACCTGCAAACATGATTAGGAAAACGAGGATCAGTAAAACCAGGAGGTTGTGACATAAATACAGGTTTAGGAAGTACGCCATGCAGAAAGGCGTTTTTCACATCTAGTTGATGCAAAGGCCAAGAGCGCTGCACAACCAAAGACAGTATGACACGAACAGTGGCAGCACGAACAACAGGACTAAAGGTGTGCGAGAAGTCAAAACCTGGAATTTGAGAGAACCCTTGAGCAACTAAGCGAGCTTTATATCGCTCAATGGATCCATCAGATTTGTACTTAGTACGAAAAACCCATTTAGAACCAACAATGTTGACAGAAGGCGGACGAGGGACAAGATCCCATGTCTGATTAGAATGTAAAGCCTCCATTTCGTCACGCATGGCAGAATGCCAATGTGGAAGCTTTAAGGCAGATTTGAACCCTCGAGGTTCTGTGGAGACAGACAGGGAATGTAGCAGCTTAGTGGTAGCAATATCAACCGAATATTTGGGTTTAAAGATACCGGATTTGGCACGGGTTTGCATGGGATGAAGTGAAACGGATGGAGCGGGTGGAGGACTAGCCGGAGGAACGGGAACCGTGGAAGGAGAGCCATGACCAGCAGGGTCGGTGGGTGCGGGTATGGCAGGATCAGGCACTGGAATCTGAATCGGGTCGGGAACAACGGGATGGAGCATTGGCGTTAGCTCATGAGATGAATCAACAGGGCAGAGCGTGCAAACCTCAGTAGGAGAAGAACACGCATGTGACGATGAAGGAGGATCGTGCGGAACAGATCGTGAAGAGGCAGGACTCGAGATTGTCGATCGAGAAACCTGAGGATCCAAAAAACAAGAAAAGTCCAAGTCAGTATGAGATGTAGACAAAGTATTAGAAGAGAAAGGAAATAGAGTCTCATCGAATTGAGCATGACGAGTAATGTAAGTGCGCGAAGAAACAGGATCGTAGCACCGAAAACCTTTGTGAATACTGCTATAGCCAAGAAAAATGCAAGGATGACTACGAGGAGCCAACTTATGAGGAGCATAATCACGGAGATACGGAAACACACGACAACCAAAAACTTTAAAATTGCTATATGAAGGAGGAGAGTGGAATAAAAGCTCATATGGTGACTTATTGTTAAGAACAGGAGATGGAAGCCTATTAATAATGTAGACAGCGGTAGAGAAGGCATCAACCCAAAAAGGAAGAGGGGTATGAGAGTGAAACAAAAGTGATAAACCAGTTTCAGTTATGTGACGATGTTTTCTCTCAGCTCGACCATTTTGTTGAGGAGTGTAAGGACAAGAAAATCTATGTAAGATACCAAATGAATTAAAAAAATCACGGACACGATGGTTGGTAAATTCAGTACCACCATCACTCTGAAAAATTTTAATGGATGAGTTAAATTGAGTGGAAACGAAAGTATTAAATTGTTTGAGAGCATCAAAAAACTCAGACTTTGCGCGTAAGGGATAAATCCACGAGAAACGAGAAAAATCATCCACAAATAAAGCATAATATCTGAAACCATCGACAGACAAAACAGGAGAAGGACCCCATAAATCACAGTGTATAAGATCTAAAACATGTAAAGCACGTTTATCGTTTAAATCAAACGGTAACCTTTTACTCTTAGCCAATTGGCAAGAAGTACAAGGTGACGGCTTAGGCAAAACAGAAGTAACACTCAAATGGCCTAAACTTTTTAACAACTGAATAACAGAAATAGAAGCATGTCCCAAACGGGAGTGCCACAACTCAAAAGAAGACTTCAATAGACTAGAATTTAAAGCAGCAACCAGGGCAGATGTGCCCTGCTCTAGAATGTAAAGGCCATCCTTACATGTCCCTCGAGCGAGGATTTTCTTTGACAACCGAGTCTGAACCACAAAAGAGTTGTTAGAGAACATAACATCAACAGGCAAATCATTGGTTAACTTGCTAATAGATAATAAATTTTTAGTAATATGAGGTACTACTAAAACATCTAACAAGGGCAAGGTATTAATAACACGAGAACCAATATGCGAAATGGGAAGAGAGTCACCATTACCGACGATGACTGAACCATTACCAGAATAGGGTTCAAAGGAATCCAGAGCAGTGGAGGAGGACGTCATATGAGCCGAGGCACCAGTGTCAACATACCAATCTGATACAGATGAGGGATTGACGGTACACTGAGTTTGAAACGCCTGGGCAATGTTTGCAGATCTGGACTGGGAATCATGAAAGAATTCTGTCTCATCTAAAAGTCCGAACTTGTAGAGAGGTGGGGAATTAATTCTTGTATATTAATTCCTAACACTCCCCCTCACTCGTGGGCCAGATTAACACCTCTTACCCTTTTTGGGGAGGAGGCCCATCAAGTGGACAATTTAAATGGGTGGAGTGCTTTCAACAGGAATCGAACCCAGGTCGTTTGCCCGGTTTGCTCTGATACCATGACAGAATGATAATAATCACCGTGTAATTTACGATGTATGATATTCTCATTAATATAGGTGAATTACAACTTGTTGTACAAGAAAAGAATCTATATACAAGGAAAGAACTTGTTGTATAAGAAAAGAATCTATATACAAGGAAAGAACTTGTTGTACAAGAAAGGAACCTAATCAATTTATTCATCAATCAAATCTTCTCTATTGCCCATGATATAGAAAGTAAACGAATCAGAGTTGATCCTTATTCAAGCAACTTGCAAAACATTACTCCGTGTAATGATTAGAGTTTTAAGGGGTAATTTTGTGAAGTTTTATATATAAAGTAAATGTAGTAGTTGGATTGAGTGAATGGTAAATATGTGTATATTGTGAGGGTGAAGATTGTGATTATTGTTTTCATTTATGAGTATACAGACTTTTGAGGGACATATAAAAGGGACTTTTCACGGACGGAATAAGTATTTTATATGCAATTGTCATTAATTACATTAGTCTATAATTTCAATTTATTTATTTTCTCACCAAAAATGAAAAAAATTAAAAAAAAATTATTAATTCCTACTCAAATCATTCAAGCTGAGAGCCTGTCTCCAGATCAGATATTGTCAATGCTTGTAATTAAGATTACAATCGATCTTATTATTTATTCACAAGTGATCTTGATTTCATATAAATATATACATTAATTAAGATTAAGATAAAAATAAAAATAAATAAAAGATCTTAATTTGATCTCTCCCACGACAAAGTAAAGTGCAAACGCGTTGACGTGCTTTTATTTACTTAAAATATACACTAACCAAATCAATTAAAAATAAGTACTCGCAAATAATTAAAGATGTGACCAGATGTATACATGATGATCAATTCACGTAGGGTAAATCAATAGTCAACTATAACTAATCTCAGGGAGTTGGCCTAGTTGTATAGGTTTAAGGACTTAAAGTGCAAACAATTTATATGGAGCAATGAGGGCTTTAAACGAGACTAGTACTCCCGCAAGTGGAAATAAAAATAGTCAACTATAACATTTTTTAATAAAAACTTTTTTTTTTTTTTGACAGAAATAAAAACTTATTCTAAATATCAATTAAGGAAGTTTTATTCCGGGAATAATCCAAAGTGCTATTTGTTCTTTTATATGCAGTTAAATGATGGGCCATAAAATAAATTAGACTACTCATAATTAATAATACAAATTCAGAGCCTGTCTTCGAATATTGTCGATGCTTCAGATTGAAGTTGAATATTTCCACATCATGCATGATCACAATCTTATTATTTATTCACATAATAATTAATGGTGACTAAATTAAAAGATATTATTCCTATATTATATTATTCTCTATTACCCCCGTCAAGGGATGCTGATGATGTGGACGAATGCAAAACTTGGATCTCAATAGCTCAAAATTTGGTTGAGAAATACTCTTGGTAAAGATGTCGGCCAACTGAAGGTGGGAAGGGACAAATTGGCATGGGTGAGTAGGCGACCAAAAGAGACGAGTTCGTGAATAAAATGACAATCGATGTAAAATTATTTTGCTCGCTTGTGGGCGACCGAATTTTGACTCCAAAATAGAGCATTCTTGTTGTCACAAAGTAGAGTTGGGGCGGATGAGGGAAGTTGGCCGAATTGCCGAAATAGATGAGTAACCTAGATGAGTTCCTGAGCAGTGTTGGCTAGTGCTCTATACTCGGACTCGCAGCTCGAGCGAGCAACAATATGTTGTTTCTTTGCACTCCAAGAAATCAAATTTTCACCCAAAAATATGGAATAGCCGTATGTGGAATGACGAGTATCAGTGCTTTGAGCCTAGTCGGCATTAGTGTAGCTGACCAGCGAGTAGTCACTCTCGCGACCAAGGAAAGACCAAAATTTATCGTGCCCTTGACATATTTGAGGATTCTCTTAACAGCGAGGAAGTGGTCGACAGTGGGCGACTTCAGAAACTGACTAACATGATTAACTACATAAGAGAGATCCGGGCGAGTAATATTCAAGTACTGAAATGCGCCGATGAGCGAGCGATAAAGAGTGTGGTCGGCGAAGGCAACACCGGTACTTACAAGGGACTCCCCCGCGGAAAGGGGAGTAGAGACAAGCTTTGAGTCGAGGAGCTCGGCACGAACAAGAATGTCATAAGCGTAATTCACTTGACTGAGAAAGAGGCAACCAAGAGAGTGAGTTACCTCAAGGCCGAGGAAGTAGCTGAGACGACCAATGTCTTTGATGTAAAATTCTTTGTTAACTCGTCGTATGAATCTTCGAATAACATCCTGGTCACTGCCCGTCACACTGATGTCATCAACATATATAAAGTAACAAGTACAAAGTGATGTTACCTCGTTTGTAAAAGAAGAGTGAGGTGTCCGCCCAACTGCAAGTGAAAGCAATGGTTTTGAGAAAGCCACTGAACCGAACAAACCAAGCAAGAGGTGCTTGACGAAGACCATAAACAACTTTCTTGAGATGACAGACTTAGTCAGGAAACCGAGGATCGACAAAGCCAGGGGGCTGAGCCATGTATACCCTGTTGGTCAGTGTCCCATGAAGAAAAACATTATGCACTGATGCATGTGACACTGATTCCGAACAACCAAACACAAGATGATGCGAACAGTAACAAATTTGACGACCAGACTGAAGGTGTGTGAAAAATCAAGGCCAGGCACATGAGAGAAGCCCTGGGCGACCAGATATTTGGTTCGAAAGACCCATTTCAAACCAACAATGTTAGTAGAGGGAGGGCGAGGAACCAACTCCCAAGATTGGTTAGCATGCAGGGCATCGAGCTCAGATTGCACAGTAGCCAACCAGTGAGGATGTTTAAAGGCCGATTTTTAACCCTTAGGCTCGTCAGAGACCGAGAGGGCGGATAGGAGGCCCGGTGGTCGCAATGTCGGCAATCTGCCGAGTCTTGAATACCCCAAATTTAGCCCGAGTGACCATCGGGTGAGTCGGGACAGGTAGCGGGCGAGCAGGTGGTGGCTGGGCAACTGGGCGAGCAGCCGATGGTTGGCCAGCTAGGCGAGCAGGAGGCAGCTGAACAGGTGGGGGAACAGGTGGCAACTGGTCAGCTGGGCGAGTAATAGGCACCAGAGGGGCCAATCGAGCATGAGGTAGGGTCGACTCTTCTAGGTCAGGGAAAAGACTACAAGGGAGCTGGCGAGGAGCAACTGATGGTTCCATGAACGAACTGATATCAAGGGAATCAGGTGAGGATAAATCATGAGCGGTCGAGAACGGGAACACAGGTTCATCAAATTGAGCATGACGAGTAGTGAAAAGCGGGAAGCGATTGGATCGTATTGTGATAATTAGGTTAAATCACCATTAACTTTGGTGAGTGTGTTATTGCTTGTATTTATAATAATGATTTATAAGGTAACAAAATTACACGAATTAAGTAAAAAGATATATACAAGGAATGGTTGACTCATTCCTTAAAAAATCTAAACTAGACTCGTCGAACTTGCAAATTAACAAAATATATAAATGACACTGTAATATCTTCCCAATAAAATCATCTGCTATTAATAGCGAGTGATACTTTTTTTTTTAACAGTAAAAATATTATATATCTCCTCGAGTACGAGGGGTACTCAACCCATATATGTACAAGAAATTAAGTAAGTACAAATACGAGTGAAACTAAATTACCACACCTCGCCCCTCCTGTTATCGACTACTCAATCATACATTTGTACGGATCATGAAACCAAGCTGACACTGATGAATTTGGGGTTATACGGTCTTGTCCTCCTAACCAGGTCCATAGCTGAATTTTGATACTCTCTATGGTCTTCCAAATCACTTATTGTTCTGCTTTGAATCGCCATAATTAACAGATAACGCAAGTCCATACGCTGGACATGAATGCTCCCCTAGCTTTACCGAAATCGAGCGCAACACTGTGTTGCAGGGCATGGATTTTTGCATCCGAATGAGGAACCATCATAATGTTCAGCCATTTATAGTATTGGATGATATGGAATTAGTATAATTCGAATCAATCTGTTAAGATATATCGAATCAATCTGTTAAGATATTTGTTACCATAATTAATTATGGGCCTAGTTGGTTATTAGGGTTTGGATAGAATTAGTTAGATTATATATATATGCTGATATACTGCTTTCTAGTTCAATGTTGCTTCCGAAATTGTAAAACACATATACTGAATAATACGCAACATCCATTCGGTTTTATCATGGTACCAGTGCAATCCTGGTAGTTTTACTCAGCATCTTTGATCAAATCGTGAACTACGGCGTCGTCTTACGAGCGTAAATCATGTCCGACGGTAAGATTGGTGATAGTGGTTCTGATGAGAAACGTGGTGACTCCGGCAGCGGTCTAAAATCGTCGTCTGTTGTGATTGATAGTATGTCCCCTTACTATCTCCATACCTCGGATAAGCCGGGCGATGGAGATACGCGAGCAGCTGCAATTGGGCCTGGATCGAGCCAAATTCCAGAACTCACGGTGGAGCAGATGCAACGATTGAATCAGTTCTTGGCAACTGAATTTGGTGGAGGTAATAATTCTTCCTCTGATGCAATGGTGAATATGGCAGGTATGAATCTTGCCCCTTCGAGGTCTTGGATTATTGACTCGGGTGCAACCGAGCACATTACTTGCGACCCAAATATCTTGTTTAATGCTGTAACAAGACATTCAGAAAATCCAGTAAAGATACCGAATGGGGACTTGGTACCCATACATAGCATTGGCGAGGTTAAATTGCAGAATGGACTGCACCTTAAACGTGTTTTATTTATACCACGTTTTCATTGTAATTTACTATCGGTCAGCCGTCTCACCAGCGAACAAAATTGGGTATTCACATTCTTTCCCGATTTTTGCGTAATACAGGACTCACTATCGAGGAAACTGGTTGGAGTTGGTAAGCATTACGATGGCTTGTATTACATGGAACCCCTAAAGAGCAAGGGTGCAGTCTTCACTGCTGTGGGAGGTTCGGATATATGGCATAAGCGCTTAGGACATGCGTCCGATAGCAAACTAAAACACATTTGTTCGCTGAAAAATTATAAAACAGCTACCACATTTTGTGATTCGTGCGTGCGAGCAAAACAAACACGCCTACCATTTCCGCTTAGCATTAGTAGAACTGTTTGTTGCTTTGAATTAATACACTGCGATATTTGGGGACCCTATAAATGTGATTCGTTTACTGGTGCACGCTATTTTCTGTCTATAGTTGATGATTACAGTAGAGGGGTTTGGGTTTTCCTTCTTCAAAGAAAGTCTGAAGTTGCTGCCTCATTGATTCAATTTATTAACATGGTACGTACTCAATTCTCTTGCCTTGTTAAGCGCGTGCGTTCAGATAATGGTGTCGAATTTCAGTCTTCAATTCTACTCCGGTTTTATGAAGACAATGGTATCTTATTTGAAAGTTCATGTACGGATACCCCACAACAAAACGGGGTTATCGAGAGAAAACACCGGCACATCTTGGAAGTCGCTCGAGCACTTCGCTTTGAATCCGGTTTACCTATTGAATTCTGGGGAGAATGCATTCTCACTGCTGTGTATATAATCAATCGACTGCCATCGTCCGTCATTTCGAATAAGACTCCGCATGAGGTTCTGCTTGGCAAACAACCAACATACGATCATCTTAAAATTTTTGGTTGTTTGGTCTATGCCCATGAGAATCGACGTAAGGATAAATTTGATGAAAGGGGGAGCGCTTGTGTGTTCATTGGTTATCCATCTGGACAGAAAGCCTATCGTGTGTTCGATTTGCAAACCCACAAAATTTACAGCTCTCGTGACGTCACATTTTTTGAGCACATATACCCCTTCAAAGGCATGACAAACCTAAATCTCCTTGATGCTGTAACAGCAGCTCGTGCACGGATTCAGGAGCACAATGTTTCCATCAACACTGAATCTCGACCATTTGTACGACCTTCGCTAAAGCAGATGCCTCCTCATTTGTCATCCGACACACCACCACAAGAGGTCCCCAATCTGCCACTGGTCGATCAGCCGGATCCATCCGATATGGAATTGAAAAATCATGTTGACACCACTGTTCATGTTGAACTTGAAAATCATGCAGCACATGAAGCTGCTCCCACTGACACAATCACAACAGTCTTGTCGCGCGAGTCCAAACGGGTCAAGGCTCGACCGAAACATTTTGATGCTTACATCACAGACCTGCCACCTTCGATCGACCACTCACGGTCAGCTGAAAATCCAATCGACTCGACAGCACACCCACTCTCGAACTTTGATGCTTATGATAAGTTCAGTCCAACACACAAGACGTTCTTGGCAAACATTACGTCTCATGATGAACCTAAACATTTTCATCAAGCCATCAAAGACCCATTATGGAGAGCAGCGATGAAAAGGGAGATTGATGCCTTGGAAGCAAACGAGACATGGACGCTTACTTCACTTCCTCCTGGAAAGAAAGTGGTTGGATCGAAGTGGGTTTACAAGATAAAATACAAACCTGATGGAAGCATTGAAAGATATAAGGCTCGCTTAGTTGTCAAAGGCTTCACCCAAATCGAAGGGGTTGATTTTCACGAAACCTTCGCCCCAGTTACCGTTCGTTGCCTCTTGACTATCGCTGCCAAACGCAATTGGGAAGTTCACCAATTGGACGTCAATAACGCCTTTTTGCATGGTGATCTCAGTGAGAATGTATATATGAGTATACCACAAGGATTTGCTAAAGTTGGAGACACGAGGGTTTGCAAACTTAAGAGATCTTTATACGGACTTCGCCAGGCCTCAAGGAATTGGTACGAGAAGTTCACTCAAGCCTTACTATCCATTGAGTTTCGACAATCCAAAGCTGATCATTCCCTTTTTATTTACAAAAGGGGTTCCATTCACGTTTCCGCACTCATTTATGTCGATGATGTCATTCTGGCAGGTAATGATCCGACTCATATTGCTACTGTCAAGCGTTACTTAGACAACAAATTTAGCATCAAAGACCTTGGGAAATTAAAATACTTTCTAGGAATTGAGGTTGCACGATCTCCTGAGGGCTTCGTTTTAAGTCAACGTAAATACGCCCTGGATATTTTAGAGGAAAGTGGTCTCATGGGCAGTCGGCCTAGTGCCTTTCCCATGGAACAACATTTGAAGTTGAGTCCCGATGATGAAAGCCAACTTGTAGATGCTCCTCAATATTGCCGACTAGTTGGTCGCTTGTTATACCTCACGGTTACTCGTCCCGACATAGTATTTGCTGTTAGCCAATTGAGTCAGTTTTTTAGCTGCCCTCGTCAAACACACTTGACGGCCGCCCACCGAGTTCTTCGATATTTGAAACAATCTCCTGGACAAGGGATTTTTCTCCCAGCCGCAAGCAACCTAGTCCTTCGTGCACACTGTGACTCTGATTGGGCAGGGTGCCCTTATACGCGCCGATCATCCACGGGATACTTTATTACACTTGGTGATGCTCCCGTTTCTTGGCGCACCAAGAAACAATCGGTTGTCTCTCGATCGTCCGCTGAAGCCGAGTACCGAGCAATGGCCACCACCGTTTGCGAGATTGTTTGGTTGAGATGGTTACTCCGGGATTTTGAAGCATTTCAAGAAGGTCCCACTGAGTTATATTGCGATAATCAGGCTGCCCGTAGCATCGCCATGAACCCCGTATTTCATGAGCGAACCAAACACGTGGAAATGGATTGTTATTTTGTACGTGAGCGAGTAGCAGGTGGTGACATTCGACCGTGCATGGTATCGACTACTAATCAAATTGCGGATATGTTCACTAAGGCACTTGGTAGTGATCGATTCCGTTTCCTTCGTGGCAAGTTGGGTGTTCGTGATCTTCACACGCCAACTTGAGGGGGAGTATTGGATGATATGGAATTAGTATAATTCGAATGAATCTGTTAAGATATATCGAATCAATCTGTTAAGATATTTGTTACCATAATTAATTATGGGCCTAGTTGGTTATTAGGGTTTGGATAGAATTAGTTAGATTATATATATATGCTGATATACTGCTTTCTAGTTCAATGTTGCTTCCGAAATTGTAAAACACATATACTGAATAATATGCAACATCCATTCGGTTTTATCATATAGCAATGGCATTAATGATGAAGAATTACTCCTAGTGGTCATCATCTTTCAAGCCCCTGCGCTGAAGGCTCAAATAGCTAGGACCTTGCAACGACCTATGTTTGTCGGAGTACGCAGCTTGTAAGGGGCTTTGTCCTCTTGCCACAGATATTGCCACATTTCAAAGTCGACAGGATTGCACAGACGATTGCGATCGGACGAATACAAGTTGTCAGGATGCCTGCCATCATCCCTTGCCATGAGCCTGCCTGCAGGAGAAATTAAGAATATATATTTTAATTTGGCGTGTAATTTGTATTTCAAACTCTTGGTAATTCTTCAATCGATCATTTGTATTTCAAACTCTTTGCTGCCGGTTAAAATGATTATTGCCTCTTTTTTTTTTTGGAATGGGATACGGAGGCACGAGACGGGAGTGATATCTAGATTCGGCTCAAAAGTCAAAGTATTGAACTATATAATCCATGTTCTCAAATTAAAATATTAAGTAGTGTTTTTTTTTTTTTGTTTTTTTAAGCAGCAATGATCGAAGATGGTACAAGGGGTACTCCAACCCTACAAAATTATACAAGAATGTGAACAATCTATATCTAATACAGCAGAAATCCAAATGAGACTCAACATCAAATAAACATAAGGCGTTAATCATACACACCCTAGTATTTGACACCCAATAGTTCAAACTATAAAAGAAAGGTTTAATTTATTCGATCTCCATTTGACTCATGACCACGATCTAACACAACATTCGTCAAAATTGTTAGTAATTAACACACGCACACGATGACGAAAAGAAAATAACACGAGATTTGTTTACCCAATTCGTCTTGCGACTACGTCTGGGGTGATGCTAAGCCAGGTATTTCATTATATTTTTCAGATACCGGTCGATTACAATGAGAGAACATTTATTCATAATAGAAGACTCGTTATAACCCTAAGCCCATTAGGATCAAACCCTAACCCTAAGCCCATTAGGATCAACCGGGTCCGAAAAAATATGGGCCTAAAAATTTCAGGCTCCACACTCCAACAATCTCCCACTTGGAGACTGAATCCTCCATGTAACCATATCTTCTTGATTCTCCTCCCGTATCCGCCTGGCATCGCCAAGCCTTATCTTCAAGTTTCAAGGCCAATTGAAGTTATTGTTGGAATTGATGAACTTTTTCTTAGGATTACAAGTCAAACAGTCTGAAAAGGGGATTTTCATCAATCAAGTTATGTATACTAGGGAAATGATCAAGAAGTTTGGTTGTGAAAAAAGTAAGTCGGTTAGGATTCCAATGAATACAAGTAGGAAGAGTGATAATAATAGTGTCATGCAATTACAAAAAATCCAGTGTTACACACAAGGTCTAAACATGTGAATATTAGACATCACTTTATAAGGGATCATGTTGAGAAAAATGATATCAGAATTGAAAAGATTCATACAGATGAGCAAAAAACTGATATTCTCACAAAACCCTTAGTTGAAGCCAGATTTAAAGAACTATCCATGGAACTTGGATTATTAGACTCTGGAGAGAATGTTTAAAGTATATTTGGAAACTTTGTTGGAATAGGTAATTCTTGTCAAGTCAGATGAGGACAAGACACTTGTGTCAAGAACTATGAAAAGGAAGGTACGTATAATTAGTATTTCAATATTTCCTTTAATAAGTTACTGATATTATTTCGAGTATTTTTGTGCAGGCCTTAAAAGACAAATTGAAAAAGAAAGGACAAATCCAATGTATCCTATGGAGAACAAAAACTATGAATCTTAAGTAGCGAAAATATATGAATCAATTATATATTGACAAAGTCTTGGAACTACTCATGGACAAAGTCTATGAATAATTCTTGGACACAGATCTATAAATGATAAGTAGACAATGTTACTGAAGAATTCTAGTCAAGAACATTGGAACAAGATAAATAAAAAGGAAGCTGGTCAACTTACATGAGGACAAAGATCATGGAAAGCATTTTCATGATAGTTGTCATGGTTTTTACAATGAGTTGTGCACTTTTTTTTTTTTGAAAGGAAAAAGATAATTATATTACCGAGTACCAGAAGTACTCAAAGGAGTGAAGCACTCGAGAGTTACATGGAAATTACAGAAGTGGTGCTACAGCACCAGGTACACCTAGCTACTGGAAATGTCGCAAGAATTGTTACAAGTACACAGATGAAGGGCTTGCACACCAGTCATTGAAGGATGTGGAGGCTGGGCAAGTTCTATGCTGCGAGAGGATGTTCCACGCCATGGATCGGAGTTCATCGAAGATCTTCTCCATTTTGGGATGCTCGTTTGCAAAGATTTTTCCGTTTCGAGCTTTCCAAATAAACCACACTATCATGCACCACAAACATTCCATAATGGGTGTCTTTCGTTTGGCTTTTATCAGCCCGGAGAATTGGAGGAAGTGTGCCGCCGGGCTGAAGTGGAGGGCCGAGTTGGTGTTGAGCCATTTGCAGCAAAGGTTCCATAATTTTCCGGAGAATTGTGCACTTGACTGCATATAAGTATCTCTTTTCATATAAGTTGTACATTTAATGTCTTATTCATCATTATAGTATGCATTCATTGATCATAATCTTCATGTAAGAGATTTTTGCTAAAAGAGGATCAATTGCACGATTTTTTTAAAAAGAGCACTAATGCATATTGGGCACGACATTAGCGTCCTTTCAAATAACATAATCAATCTTGGCCGTTCAAAATTTGTTCATTTAATTTCAACCTTACACCTAGCTCACAGCTAACGTACAGTTGAGATCATATATAAGCCAACACTTAACATTTTTCATTCTTTTCCGCTCTCAAATTTCTTAAGCCCTAAGCTATTCTAAGTTGTTCGCGTTCAAGCATCACTACAAAAAACACACCTTTTACCGACGGAATGGCGGTCGGTAACCGTGGTTACCGATGAAATTTTTCAGTTGGCGCTAGCCTTGTCGGTAAGGCTTACCGACGAAAAATTTTATTCCGTCGGTACTACCGACGGAACGAAACAGTCGAATCTACCGACGGATATCATTCCGTCGGTAACACAGATGACCCGTTTTCAAACCGGGTCTATATTCCGTCGGCGAGGGGAATAAAAATAATTAAAAAAGAAATAAATTCCGTCGGTAGTACCTACGGCGTTACCGACAGAACTTTATTTTAACTTTTTTTTTGTAAAAAAAATGTCCGTCGGTATCTGTCGGGAATTCAAAAAAATTAACGGCCTGGATCGAACCCAACCCGACCGGTACCTGACCCGCGAAGTTTTATTGTAGGCCAACATTTTAATCTCAACCTTGCTGGGAATCGAACCCGGGTGTGTGGGCACCTAATGAGGGGCGCCTACCACTCGAACAAGTGTCTTACTTGTTCATAATTGCAATATTAATTGTATATGTACTCATTTTCGGCCCATTTTTTTAAAAAAAATAACCAAATTAATTTCTTTCACATACATTAATAATTAAATTCGTAATCTATCTTTATTGTAAATTAAATTTTTGTAATTTATATATTTTAAAATACTAAAATATTCATATTTTTTACTAAAATATTCATATTTTTACTAATTTTTTTTAAAAAATTCCAAAAAATTAATTTATTGTTGTAACTTAATGATAAATAAATCTTTTTAAATTGTAAATCTCATAAAATAATTAGCTTACATTATATAATTTAATATTCATCTTCTTCCTCTTCATCTTCTTCATCTACATTTTCATTATTCTTCATCATCCTCCTCCTCTTCATCATCCTCTTCATTTTCATCATCTTCCTCATTTCCACTATCGTTTTCAATTTCGATCAATTGTGAATTTCCAGCCGTCAAGTCTACGTGGATATTCAAATCTCCCGTAAAGACTTCAGTTCGAGCCTCTATTTGTTCCGTTTGAAACGGAGAATCATCTTCATCACTCTTTTCCTTTGTAGCTAGGGACTTCTACCATTGATCTTGCCTTTACTTTGCAAACAGCGTGCCATTAAATTTTACTACGTGATCGTACTGGATACTTGCAGTAATATACTTGAGATACTTGATGGGCAAATACAAATGGATCATCCCCGCTATAGCTCCTTTTCGAATTAACATCCACGAGTTTGTACTCCGGATGAATCCTTGTTCCTGAAGGGCCTGAATCAAACCAATGACACTTGAACAACACTACAGTCTTTGCTGGATATCCCGGATATTCTACTTCAACGACTTCGTGCAACACCCCATAGTAGTCACTTGCATCTGCATTGTAGTTTGCACTGTTAATGCAAACACCACTGTTGGTAGTCGTTTTTCTTGATGCATACTCGGATGTATGAAATCTGTAGCCCTTCACAATATAGTCGTTGTAAGTCTTTACACGACGTAGTGGTCCTTTCCTGAGATCCCTTAAGAATCGATTCTCAAAATCGTTTGACCGTCCCTATACAGTTCAAATAATGACATTAATTATGAATCATATTTATTTATGTAAAATATAATGAAATGGTACTCACATAACGTTGGAACCATCGGGAAAAATCATGTTGAAGACGAGCATCTATATTTGTATCTGAGATGTTTTGTTCTGTTCGTTGTAGTTCTTGAGTATACATCCTAATTCACCAGCGGGCCACTTTCTTCTTGTGTGCCACTTTCTTCTTCGACGACTTCGATTGACCAGCGGGCCCCTTCCGACGTGGCTCTTTGTACCGAGGATGACCACACATTCTACACATGTTCAGATTGTTATCTTCATCACCCCAATATAACATGCAACCGTTTACACAACAATCAATCTTCTCGACCGGCAATCCCATATTTTTCACCATTTGCTTGCTTTGATGATACGTTGTAGGCACCTTATTCGACTGCATAATTGTGTTATTTGCTCATATGCCCTGTTAGAAAGCTTGTTCTCGGTCTTGATAGCCATAAGTCGGGCATTAAATGACAATTGAGAGTGAGAATCACAACCCGGATACAAATCTTGATCGACAAATTTGAGCATTTCATAAAACCGAAATGCTTCATCTGTCGGCTCCTCTTCTACATTTGAAAAACCGGCTTCCATTATCATTGTTTGATACATATTGGGTTCTTCCCTCTGCAATTGCGATTCTTCCTCCCCAAACTGATGTTCCCCACCAAACTGTTGTTCATTACTTGTGCCGGCTTGATTAGCATATATTTGTCTTTCATAGATTCCAGCAGTGTAATAGTATAAAACTTGATCAAAGTTATAAGGCCAACGTCCTTCGCCATGAAATGTCCAGTTATAATAATTAACAACGAAACCATTCTTCAGAACATGTACCAAAACCTCATCAATCGACTTAAATATTTTATTCTGACATTTTTTGGCATTACACAGACACTTGATACAATCCCCGTACATGCAATGTGGGTGGAGCTTTGCAAATTCAACAAATGACACAAGTTCATTGTAAAATTCACTATTCACATTTCCTAAAATGAATCTAGGAATACAATACATCCATCGACGATCCGACAATTCCATCTGTTAAACATTTAACATAAACTTCTTACAAACATATAAAATGCACAACTAATTAAACTAAAAAAATATAATTAAAATACACAACTAAACTACAAACACTACAAAAAATGCTTTGATTAGAGACCAATATTTTGAGATACTGAGACTGAAAATGGTCTCAAAATTCATAAATTTTTCAAATTGGTCTTAAATCGGTCTTTATTTGAGACATCGGTCTCAAAACATTGGTCTCTAATCAAGACATTTTTTGTAGTGAAATATATAATATGCACAACTATTTTAATTAAACTACAAACATATAAAATGCACAACTAAACTACAAAATTTAACCAAGTAAAAAAGAAAAAAACGTACCGAAATTTGAAGTTTTCATACAATTTTCACAATTTTTTTCGACTGAGAGAGAAAGGAAAAAAGCTTTTGTAATGTACTGCGCTCTACCGACGGATTCTGAAATTCCGTCGGTTGAGTCACTTTTGAAATTACCGACGGATTTCAAATTCCGTCGGTAGCATGGCGCTTAAAATTTCGTCGGTAGAGTACATTACCGATGAAAATTCCGTCGGCATATTTTAAATACTTTGTTTCCGACGGATTATTTATTTCCGTCGGTAATTTGGCGGAATAAAAAAAAATTGTTATTATTTGACTTGTTTATTAAAATTTATACCAAATCTATCGAAAAATTATGTATAAATTAAAAACAATAACATAAATAAACAATCTATTGACAAAAAAGTATCAACCGAAATAAATATGTCCAACAGAATAATAAATAGTTCGACAGAAAATTAAATAGTTCGACAGAAAAATAAATAGTTCGACAGAAAAATAAATTAAAGTGTTCAAACATCAACCTTCACCAAAGTTAAAAACTCATCACCGCCGCCGAAATTCAAGTTGACGTCGTCGTCGTCCTCGGCTACATCTGGAGCTGGAGCTGTACCGGCCGGAGCATTAAAAGGCGGAGGGGGAATGCTCATCGCCTATGCAAAGCATGTATCTATTTGATTAGTAGACATCCCCAACGATCGACCCATAGTGTTAGTTAACTGTCGAAAGTAGTGGTTCATGAAGTGTACTACGTTCGGGTCCGGAACAGAAGTGGAGGATACAGAGGCATGCGATGCACGCTGGGACGAACTGGACGACGACCTCACAGTGCGGCTCATCCGGCCCATGCCAAGGATCCGTCCTCGATCAGCCGGGGCAACGTCCAGGTAAATCTGGTTAAGGTCAACCGACGGAGGGGGAGAACTGGGCCCGGCTTGAGCAGAAGCCTGTGTCGTGACCTCTTCAATCCTCCGGTTCACATTCAACTACATAATTAAAACAATTAAATTAATACATAGTTTAATACATTTAGTTAATTAAATATTAAGAAAACATCACAATTTAATTAAACTTACGTGAAGCTCGGTAGTGCGCCCATATGTGGACGTCTGCGTATCTGGATCAAACGGATGAAGAAGGTTCAACCGATCCACGTGTGTAGGTTCACGCCCAAGATCCCGCTCCTATTTCGTACCAAATGAGCATATAAAAAATAGTTTATATAATATAATATAAATAATTGAAATAAATTTAGTGAACACCTACTAGAGCAATTGAATGCTCATACGCGGATCGGGACCCCCCCCCCCCCGATGCCTTGACATCCTACGTACCTCCCATATCAGTTCTACGGTTAGCTCGAGCAGTATTACACTTCTGCACGTACTCCGGGCTACTCCAATACATGGTCAACGTGTTCCACACGTCGACTCCATTTTCGTCCACACCCAACGTTTGCGCCAAGCCGTCCTCGAAGTGTACATTACCTCATTATACCTAAATTGACATGAAGCGGCCCAGTGTGCGTGAATATTGTCGTCCGAGAAGTACTCCCTATGCCAATAAGCATGTTTCTGCACATATTCGATCAGCATATTTATCAAATAATATATATAATAAATTATTTATTAATATTTAATTGAATGCACCCAAATACCTGGAATTCCTTCCACTATTCATCCTTTTTCGTAGGCGGCACCTTCAGCCAAGAGTAGGCATTCGTAGCAATCTTGCACTTAACAATCGAATCAGTGCAAATCTTCGACACCTCGTTACCAGGCAATAATCCGTGACATTATATATTAAGAAACAAACACATTATAAATTAAAAAATTTATAAAAATTAATGCTATTAAATATTGTTAAACCTTAAAATTATTTAATTAATTACTTACTGTCCTCGATCAATCCATACGTTCAGTCTGGTTTCGCGGGATGCCCGCATGGGATGTTGACGAGCTGTCGACGACTGAGATGACGGCGACGACTGCTGTGGAATGGGCGACGATAGACGACCACGTGGAACGGATGGCGACGTCGAAGGAGCCGGCATCAAAGTAGACTCAGGCCTAAGTGAGCCCTTCGACCGCCTAGGTCGAGATTATGAGGCCCCACCAGCATCTTGACTCATCTATTTTAATAAATAAAATTTAACAGTATAATAAATTAATCAATAATTAATATAGTAATGAAATCAATAATTTCCTAATTTAATTAATAACATTTTAGTAATTTAAGTCAATAATTTCATAATTTAATCAATAACAAGTTACGTTACTAATGAAATCAATATTTTACCAAACTAATTAATAATGACTTAATTTAAACAATAACAATAATTACTATATTAATCAAACAACACCCCTACTTATAACAATAATTACTAATTTAATCAACAATAATAATCTAGTTTAATTATCAAAACTAACTAACAAGTACCAATTATATATTAATTGAATAAACAAAATATATAATAAACTAACGTAAAAAAACTATAAATTTATAAAGAACTACACTATATATAACACGAACAATTAATTAATTACGTACAATTAACCAATAAAAAAACATATAATCCACGTAACATATATATCAATTAATTATACATATTCATATACATGAAATTTTATAATAATTAACATGCAATTTATAATAATTCAATAACAATTTTATAATAATTAACATGCAATAACATTACAATAATACAATAACTTATATTAAATTAATTAAGAATTTATAAAACGTACCGTTTAAATTGAAAAAAACTGGGGTAGATGATCGTAATGCTCTTTGTCTTTCACTCCACGCACAACAAATCCAATCCACGCACGAGACCACAAACAGAGGAGAGGGGAGGAGACGAGAGGAAAGTGAAAAAAAAAATCCTTCTTAAGGAAATCTACTGCCTTCGGCAGTTCTTATAAAAAAAAATCCGCTACCGACGGATATTTCCGTCGGTAGCACGCGAATATTAAATTCACGCGTATTTTCAGTGGTTTTCGAGGCGGTGGAGTCAAACTGGGTCAGCTACCGACGGATTATTCCGTCGGTAGCTACAATTTGAACTCCCGACGGAATTTTCTGTCGGGAAACAGGCCTAAAACGACACCGTTTCACTATCAGTTTGAATTTCGTCGGAAAGTCCCGACGGACTTCCCGACGGATGTTTAAATCCGTCGGCAATCAGTCGAAGATCCGTCGGGACGGCCGACGGAATATATTCCGTCAGTAGTCTTCCGTCGGAAAATCCCGCATTTTTTGTAGTGTTCGAGCATGCAGCGCAGGTGCAATTGAAAGATGACAACGAATGCTATTAGTATAGCAACCATATAATTCTTTATCATTCCCATTGCTATTAATTACCTTATATATTTTCAGCTCTTTATATAGGCCAGGCCAGGGACAAATCCATATTTCCAATTAGATAAATAATAAAGATGAATTTTTAATTCTACCTTCTCATGCATCACTATATATGTATGTAACGAGCAACCAACTTATATAGGTTAGATGACTCATAAATAGATTAGAGAAAATGAATGTGATTTGGTAATTAATTTGAAGCCCAAGATATATGTAGAAGATTGTCTTCACACACACACGACTCAAGCGATGCTGAGGGTGAGGACGAACGCAAAGCTTGGAAAGTAATAATTCAAAATTGGGACGAGGAAGCCTTTAGGTGAAGACGTCGGCGAGCTCGAGATCAGAAGGAACGAACTGAGTGATCAAGCGACCAGATGAAACCAACTCGCGAACAAAATGACAATCAATGTCGATGTGTTTGGCACTTTTGTTGTCGCAAAGGAGAGAGTCTGGGCAAGTTGGCCGAGCTCCCGAAGTAGATGAGTAACCTAGACCATTTCCTGAGCAGTGTTCGTGTCACGCCCCAATTTTCATAAAAGTAGATTTTGTAGAAATACTTGAGAATTTCAAAATAAAGGGGCATGAACTAAAATTTTAACCTAAGAAATCATTTTACGAATTTATTTAGCAATAGAATTACTTAAATTGCAGCGGAAGACTCAATGAATAAATAGCAACTTAAAAGAAATCTAGAATATTAATTGAATCAAGTTTCAAAATCTAACAAAAAGTTTAGTACATGAAATGAAATAACACTCAATTACTTTACTAAATATTACTCCCTCCGTCCACGAAAAGTAGTCTCATTTGACACATATTCTTTGTCCACCAAATGTAGTCACATGCACTTTATGGAAACTATCACCCTTCAACTATCACTTAATTACTCAATTTGCCATCAACTTTATTCCTAAACAATCACTTTATTCACAATGGACCCCACAATACCCTATAATACCCTTACTTTATCTACTTTATCTATCATTTTCTTAAAACTTGTGCCCCATCCCCATGTCCTTACTTTTCATGGATGGAGGGAGTAATAGATTTGTCATCCACCGCTCCTTCTCGCCATCAGCTCCTTAACCTAAGATGTTAAAATGAAGGGGTGAGTATGCAAACACACTCAGTGGGGCCCAGTTGTTCACAGTTAAATATTAAACAAATAGTTAAACACATCAAATGCAAACATGAGAACATTGCAACATTCTGAACTGACTGATATACTGACTGAGCACTGCGAGCCTTGCCAAAGCCATTTTAATGACCCTGGTGATTCTCGAGGACAACTTATATGGTCCCGGACTCGTGAACTAGTCCCTCGCTATTTGATTTCATAACATGGAATAACATGGAACATAACACGTAGCAGACACATCCAACATATCATGTAAAACATTTAACAATGAACAACTTGCTCTACTAACCACTGTAGAGATAAATAATGAAAGAAAACCCCACCTGAAATAAATGTCGTGGATGCAATGAATGTAATAGTGCTAAAGCCTACTCCTCACGATAATCGTCGCCTAACAATGAATTAAATATATTTAAAAAATAAAAGTCTCAAATAAGATCCATATAAATTAGAATTAGAATTCTTAGAATTTATTTAATCGATATTAATTAAAATAAATAACTCCCTAACTTAGTAAATCTAAACACATTATGAAGCCAATATCTTAAAGTATGTATTCATAACTTGCATACTAATATATACGTAAATATATGTATACATACAACAAAGATGGATAGCTTTTGTATTATAAATAATTCATATGAAAATACGATTTTAGATTTTTAAAGGTATATATGAATCATTGACGGCGAGTATAAAAGATAAAATAATGGAAACTGGGGTGAGGAAATACCGTGACCTTCTGAAGGAGGAGAACTTAGATTTAGGAATTTCAGATCGTGTTGTGAAAAATTTAGGGCACCATCTATTATATATGTATATTAAAACTGGGCTTCGGTTTGAGATGAAGATTAGGGTTTAAAATTTTAAAAGCCTAGTTTAAATGGGCTTTGAATATTTATCTCAAATTAATAATTAATTATTTACTTGTATATTTATATTAAAAAAAATTACGGATATTACAGTTCGCTAGTGCTCGATACTCAGACTCACAGCTCGAGCGAGCAACGGTTGGTTGTTTCTTCGCACTCCACGAGACCGAGTTTAGGGTTTAAGGTTTCAGAATAGCCGACAAGCGAGTAGTCACTCTCACGACCAAAGGCGAGACTGCAATTGATGGTACCATTAATATATTTGAGGATCCTCTTTATAGCGAGGAAGTGGTCGACAGTGGGCGACTAAAGGAACTGGTGTTTGGGTGGAGATAAAGTGAAATATAAGAGTGGTCTACAGTGGGCAACTAAATCGACAGTCGGCAATTGATGGTACCATTAACATAAAGTGAAGATAATATGAATCAAATGATGAGGGAGAGTGTTTGGGTGTTCGTTATTGTGTGAAAACAGTGTTAAAGCTCGACTATTTTGTGTAATTTGTTGGGTAGTGTTTGGTAGAAGCAATCACTAATGCATATGTCTAATAAATCACACAATTAAGGACATTCTTACCCGGGTAATAACATAATTAGGGGGTTCTACTCTATCTAATTAAACTAAACTAAACTAATCCCTAATCGTGTTTTTCCACTCGAATTCTAGCAACCAAGATCCTATAGTCTTCTCACCAATTACTTAAGCTAACAATTCAAGCAATCTATGTAGATAAATGTGGTTCTAATGAAAATTACCCAACTCTCATTGCGATAATCCAATATTTACTCAATTCACTCGAACGGGAAGTTATGCTGAATTAGGCTTAAAATAAAATTTATACTTAACATGCAAAAACATACTCGATTGTGTGGATTGAATTGAGATATTTGGACGACAACTCATCATATATATCTACCCTAGAAGGAATTAAGTTACATGCATCTTCTCATTGATGCGAATAAGGGTTGTGGGCTCGCAATTACGTACCATCGAGAGCCCGATTGAGGGACTGCAAGGGGCTAACATGGCAAGAGTTATTTTATCAAATTTAGTCATTTTTCGTATTGTCTTTTGCTTCTGTTTTCAAATTCGTTTTTCTGTTAGTTGGGTTAGTTTCTCCGTTAGTCCAGCTGTTAGTAGGAGTTAGTTGGTTAGGATGGGCATTAGATGGTTATTTGTATACCTATATATAAGGGTGTACTAGAAAACTGTCGTGGAAAGAATGAGAAAATAATAGAGTTCTTTTGCAAAGTTATTTGCATCTCCGTTTCTTGCTAACCTGATCTAGGGATTACGAATTTATTCGTACTTTGTATCGGGGTTCTCCACCCACCCAAAACTCCGGCCCTAAGTATTAATATAATCTAGATGTGGCCAGGTTGAAATATTAATTATTAATTCCACAATGTCAACTTTCATAATTTCATCATCTCCACCAGTTACCTGCACATTATATACCTGCCTATATTCCACAATGTCAACGTTGATTAAAATGTGTTAGGAAAGGAGTGTGACACGGGTATGGGAGAGGGAATATATGCACGTGTATGTGTTTTTCAAGATTTTACTATCAATAGCATAAATAATCAGAATTAGGTAAGTTTTCTATATGCAATTGCAAAGTCCTATTAAAATATTTTAAAATATTCTAACAAGATCTTAACAAGTATACAACTTATATGCGGAATTTATGACAGGTTCTATTACACTCCTCAATAATGTGCACTTAAATACTTATCTGATAAACAAGCAGTATGTAATGAAACTATTTAAACAATAAGATAAATGCAGTAAGTAAGAACGCAAGATGTATAGTGGTTTGAAGGCTAAACTGATCCTACCTCCACTCTCCTAACTTAATAGGACAATTCCTTAATCACTTGGAATTAACTTGCTTTTACCGTGCCAAGGTGCACTCTCCTCTTCTTCTTCTTCTCTTCTCTTGATTTCTTACAACCTTCTCTCATTGCAAATTAAATACTCTCAATCTCTACTATGAAATCAACAATACTCTCAATCTATCTCTCAAGGTGAAAGTAGGATTTTGTTCTTATACCAACTTAATGTGATATCCTTTACAATTTAAGAACGAATGTAAAGGCTAGGATATCACTTTCTAGGCTTAGGATAATAATCTATAAGCACTACAAAAAAGAGGCGTTTTACCGACGGAAATAGAGACGGAAATTCGGTCGGAAATAGTGTTTTGCGACGGAAAAATTCGGTCGGTGGTAACCTCGTCGGTAAAAATTACCGACGAATTTTTTTTTTTTAAATTTTTTATTTACCGATGAATTTTTTTTTTCTTTTTTTTAATTATATATGTACTCATTTTCGACCAATTTTTTTTAAAAAAATTCACAAAATTAATTTCTTTCTATATTAATATAACTAAATTTGTGATATATAACTATTGTAAATTTAATATTTTTAATTTATATATTGTAAATCTAATTTATTTATTGTGTTTTGATTAAAATTCTAAAAAGTCCATGTATACATGTTTTACTCTTTTTTTTTTTTAACAAATCAATTTAATAATTAACATTCTTTTACTTATATTAATCATTAAATTTGTGACTTATAACTATTGTATTTGTGTGAATCTTATTTAAATAGTATATGAATAATATATTAGTAATTTAATGTATGCGTGCGTCATATTTTTATTCAAAAAAATTTAAAAAAACAAATTCATTTCATAATTGATATTCTTTCACTTATATTAATCACTAATTTGTGACTTATAATGATTGTAAAATTAACTTTTTAATTTATAAATTGTAAATGTAATTTTTTTGTTTTAATTAAAATTCTAAAATTCACATGTATAAATTTTTTTATTTTGATTAAACATTATTTCACTTATATTAATCACTAAATTTTTGGCTTATAATTATTGTAATTTTTTTAAATTTATAAATTGTAACTGTAGTTTTAATTTTAATTCGTTTGTTTATTAATAATTATTTGTTAATTCACACAGCAAATACTTAATTATCATATAAACTAAATGGATATAAAAAATAAATAAATTAACACAACAAAGACCTAATTCTCTATCACTATCACATCACTTGTACTATATCTATTATTTTATCATATTTCTTAAGGGGAAATTGTTATAAGAGCCATATCACCTATAGAGACTACAAATAGAAACAAAATTTTTGAAAGTTACAAAAGAGAACAAATTGGTGGATAGATGTACTACTCTACCCTTTCTTTAAAATGACATTCGAATTTTCCATTCAATTAATATAATTCATATTATTCAAAATAAGATTTCATAAAACCCAAATCATAACTACACTCCCAAATTTCAAAACCTTTCCTAAAATTCAGTTTGAGTATTATCATGTTAATTTTAATTGTAACTTCTCCATTAAATTAGGAGTAATTCCCAATAAGCATTAATTTTAAATTAAATTGACTTAATGTTATCTTTTGGGTAATTAAATAAACCGTTTATGCACAAGCATAGCCAACGTCTGCACCTTGCCACGACTACGCCAAGCAGTCCTCCAGGTGTAGATTACCTCATTATACCTAGATTGACATGAAGCAGTTCAATACGTGTGAATATCGTCGTCCGAAAAGTACTCCCTAAGCCAATAAGCATGTTTCTGCACATATTCGATCAACATATTTATCAAATAATATATATAATAAATTGTTTATTAATATTTAATTGAATGCACTCAAATACCTGGAATTCCTCCCAGTATTCATCATTTTTCGTAGGCAGCACCTTCAGCCAAGAGTAGGCATTCGCAGCAACCTTGCACTTAACAATCGAATCAGTGCAAATCTTCGACACCTCATTACCAGGAAGTAATTTGTGACATTATATATTAAGAAACAAACACATTATAAATTAAAAAATGTATAAAAATTGATGCTATTAAATATTGTTAAATTAAACCTTAAAATTATTTAATTAATTACTTACTGTTCTCGCTCAATCCATACTTTTAGTATGATTTCTCGGGATGCCCGTATGGGATGTTGACGAGCTACCGACGACTGAGATGACGGCGGCGAATGTTGTGGAACGGATGGCGACGACGTCGTAGGAGCCGGCATCAAAGTAGGCTCATCAGGCCTAAGTGAGCCTCTCGACCGCCTACGTCGAGATCCTGAGGCCCCACTAGCATCTTGACTCATCTATTTTAATAAATAAAATTTAAAAGTATAATAAATTAATCAATAATTAATATAGTAATGAAATCAATAATTTCCTAATTTAATTAATAACATTTTAGTAATTTAAGTCAATAATTTCCTAATTTAATCAATAACAAATCACGTTACTAATGAAATCAATAATTTATCAAACTAATTAATAATGACTTAATTTAAACAATAACAATAATTATTATATTAATCAAACGTACAACACCCCTACTTATAACAATAATTACTAATTTAATCAACAATAATAACCTAGTTTAATTATCAAAACTAACTAACAATTACCAATTATATATTAATTAAATAAACAAAATATATAATAAACTAATTAACGTAAAAAAATAATAAATTTATCAAGAACTACCGTATATATAACACGAACTAACAAGAACTACACTATATATTTGAACTAACATACATTAATTAATTACAATTGTTGGTCCCAAAAAGGAGTGTGACACGTGTATGGGGGGGGGGGGAATACACGTGTATGTGTTTTTCAAAAACTTTTACAAGTAATCAACACAAATAATTAGAATCAAGTAAGTTACACAGTATGTCAAGTCCTATGAAAATACTAACAGTAGATTCTAAGAGATCTTAACAGTATGCAACTTGTATGCGGAATAAATGATAGGCCCTATTATACTCCTTAAGTAATATGCACTTAAATACTAAGTTATCAAATAGCAAATAGCAGTTATAACACCACAAGAGCTAAAGCAATAAGATAAATGCAGTAAGTAAGAACACAAGATGTATAGTGGTTCGGAGACTAAACTACTCCTACATCCACTCTCCTAATTTAATAGGATAATTCCTTAATCACTTCGGAATTAACTTGTTTTTACAGTGCCAAGGTGCACTCTACTTCTTCTTCTTCTCTTCTCTTGATTTCTTACAACCTTCTCTCGTTGCAATACTCTCAATCACTACTACGAACTCAACAATACTCTCAGACTATCTCTCAAGGTGAAAGTAGGGTTTTGTTCTAGTACCAACTAAGTGTGATATCCTTTACAATTTAAGAACGAATGTAAAGGCTAGGATATCACTGTCTAAGCTTTGAATAATCAACAATAAGTTTGCCTAGTGGGGACTAAAGGTGACACTCACAAATGAATATGCTTAAAAGCTTTAATCTCTCGAGTGTTTTGAATGCTAAAATATTGCTATAGAACGCGTATGGCTTGTGTCTTGATGTATGTCCCGTAGTCTTGAAATGATTCAAGATATGGCCTATTTATAGATGAAGTAAACTATCCGTTGGTGGAGATAGCAAAACTTATCCATAAATTTGAACTTTCAAATTGTTCAGGGGCCTGCATGCAAATAGTACATGTATTCACGTCCATTCTGCATTTTGCATTCCATTCTCAGAATTTGTTATGCGCAGTGACAGGTGGCACTCATTCTTTGGCTAATTTGGAATAATTCTGTCCTTTCCGCTAACGGCTTCGTACTGGGTAAGGTGCCTAGTCATTCATCGTCTTTGACCATAAGTATGCCAAGTCCAAGGTTCATGAATATCCAAATTCATCATACTTGACTTTTTCTTATCCAGCATACTTGTCTTCTTGAATTCTTGTCACTTTCTTCATAACACTTCAGCTCCTTGTCTTCATGTGCTTTGTGCTTTCACGTCATTTGTCATAGATTCAAAGAATAGTCTATCTAAAAAATTAAAGCTCCCTAACATATATGAGCTTTTCTAACCTGAAAATCTAGACTTGACAAATCATCATACTTGGGGTTTTACTTAGGGTTTTGGTATCAAATCAAAATTAAATTTTCTTTTATTAATATAAACCATATCCCAACAATTTCCCCCTTTTTGATGATGCTAAAACCTACTTACTTCAAAAGATCCATAGGGATTTCTTTTTCAGTAGATTTGACAAAACAGGACAACTAGCATGTATCTTCTATACTTAGAAAAATTTCACAGAATAAATTCAGATAATTAACCTAAAAAGGGCTAAGTTCTCTGAGTTCTATAAAACTTGATCTAAGCAAGAATCAAATTAAAATCATTTTGCTAGAGTCTATTTTTAGATAAAAATAACACAAGTATAAAGACTCAAAAATTGTTGTCCAGTGCATACAGTAGATAATCATTATCCAAAATAAGATAGCACAAGATAAGAGCAGAAAGTTGTAAGTTCTAGCTCTTAAGGAGCAACAATTGTCTGGAAATTAAAAAATAAACATAGATTAAAAAGTTCATGATTGTTTGAATTGAATCTTGACTTGACCTTCTGCAGCTTCAACACTTGGCTGCATCTGACTTCTTCTTCAAGATGGGAGTTCCTTGAACAGTGGAGTTAGCCCATATGATGCAAAGTGCCTATTCTTCAAGGCCATGACCTCCTCGTTCTTCCCAATCAAATCTTCATCCTTGACGAGTTTCACAAACTCATCAGTAATAGCTTTCCTATCAATGCCTTTTCCATCAGCCTTCATTGGTGGAGTCCAGAAAATCTGTTCAGGAGCCTTGACAATCACTTTCTCCTTCTGAGCAGCTCCAAGAATCTTTGTGTACAATTCTGGATAATTCTCCATCATAAAACCTTCATAAAGACCATCAATGTCTTCAAAGTCTCCCCATCTCTTAACAACAAAGAAGAGATGATCCCATACTCGATTGGCTTCTTCCCAAGCACCATTGAGTTCAGCAGGAACCCAGCTGTCAGTATGAGGGATCCTTTTCAAGGTTTCAGACTTCCTTTTGGCTCTATTTTCCATCATCAGAGCATAAGAACTCTTGTAAGACTTAGAGTTTCCTGGATTAAAATCTTTGTGCCTCTTCAACCTGCACTCTTCAGCATCTATGAACATCTTAGTCATTTCTTCAATAACAAGCTTTCTCACTCCTTTTCTAGTTTCTGCATCTTGTCCAGCTCCTTCTGCAAAGATGTTTGCAACTTCTTCAAACACATGAGCTTTGTCTTTCACAAGATCAGCAGCAACAACTTCAGGAGAAGCTCTTCTAATAGGCAGTTTATCTTCTCTTCTAATCAAGGTTGAAATTTCCATCTCCTCATCATCATCTGGTTCACTGGATTTGTATTTCTTACTCTTCTCTTGGTCAGAAATATCAGCAATTTTCTTTCTCTTCAGATTTGGTTTCCTTATCTTTCCACTTCTAGTTTTGGGACAGACCTCCTCTTCTGTCACATCAGTAATTTCCAAAACTTTTGCTTTCCCCTTTCCCTTGCTACCTTCCCCCTTACTTTTCTCACCCTCCTTCAACAGATCTTCCCCCTTCTTCTTATTTTCTCCCTTTTTGGCATCATCACATGCCTCAAGGTTGATGGGGTCAGCAAGGTTGGAATCAATTTTAGCCACAGTAAGTGAGAGTTCTTGTTGGTAGGTGTCCATCCTTTTCATCTGAGCAGTAATAGGGTCAACATGATTCAATAGAAAGGCAGAAATAGTGGAACTTACAGACTCTTCCACTTACTTCTTCACAGTCTGATCAACTTGGGTCCTCATCATCTTGATTATACCCTCCAAGTTGTCTTTGAATAAATCAGAAGCAGCATTCAGTGAACTCTTGATGGTCTCCCTAATCACTTGATCTCTTTGACTCCCCATTGACTGAGTCAGCTTTTCAATATCCTTTGACAGCATCTGGGAAATCTCTTCCTTCTCCTTGGCAACATCATCCTTTATCCTCAGAATTTCCTCCCTGTCCTTCTTGATCAACTCTTTCTCAGTGTGGAAGTATGTGGTAACAGCATCTGACATGATCTTTGAAGACTCTCCAATCTTGAGAGTTGAGTCCTTCACTTCCTTCCCAACACTATCCATCTTCTTATCAAAGGTCTCAAAACCTTTTTAAACAACTTCCAGCTTGATAGTTGTGGAGTTCATCTTCTCTTCCAAACTCTCCACTTTGATACATAAATCCATAGCATTGTTATCAATGGTTTCTTCCAAGTTCTCCATCCTCTTTGTCATCCTTCTTGCTTTTGTATTCAAATTAAGCAATGACTTGTGCTAGGCTTCATTTGTGGGAATGATAGTTTCATCCAAACTATCTCTGACATACTTTCCCATGTTTAGGCATAAGCCTACAACATTCTCCAGCCTTTTCCTCTCAACTTCATTAATTTGTTCAATCTCAGTATTGAACTCCTCCAGCACTGCCTTCATTCTTCCTTCCTCTTTATCAATGATGCAGACTTCAGTCAATGGAGAAGCATCTAAGTGAATTGGGAACTCCATCGAAGTTGATGGTGCTGCAGCTATTGCCTCATTTTCCAAGGGCTTCTTCATAGCAGCTGGTTCCTCAGTCTTCACAGCTTCTTTTTGAGCAATATTGGCCTCCACTTCATCTTTCTTGGCCTCAGCTTCAGTGACTTCAGCAGGAGTTGACTCATTCAACTCAGCATCATTAATGTTAGGACTTTCAGCAGTTTTCTCAGTTGGAGGTTTAAAAATGACAATCTCCAAGGATGCAGTAGTTTTAACAGCTGGTTGTACTTCTTCTTCAACATTCTCAATCAATTGACTTTGGTCAATTTCATCAATCTTTTCTCCTTCACTGGTTTCTCCATTCTTTAACTCCTCAATGGCTGTCTCAACTCCACAAAAAACGCGCGGTTTACCGACGGAACTACCGACGGAATTGTGGTCGGTAGGCGTGGTTTCCGACGGAATTACCGACGGAATAATTCAGTCGGCTCTAGACTCGTCGGTACGGTTTACCGACGGAATTTTTTTTTCCGTCGGTAGTCCCGACGGATTCCCGACGGAATAAATCTGTCGAGTCTACCGACGGATCTCATTCCGTCGGTAGTCCGAATGACCCGTTTTGAAACCGGGTCTAGTATCTGTCAGCAATTCCGTCGGTAGTACCGACGGACCTACCGACGGAAATTTATTTTAGCATTTTTTTTAAGAAAAATATATCCGTCGGCTTCTGTCGGGAATTCCGTCGGTACGTACCGACGGAACTGCCGACGGATCTCGATTTTATATTTTTTTAATTCGGAATTATATTCAGTCGGTGTCCGTCGGGGGTTCCGTCGGTAGTGCCGACGGAATTATCCGTCGACAAGTCAACCCAAAAAAAAAAAACTGGCGTGGATCGGACCTGGCACCAATACAGTTAGAAACATTGTTTGAGGTTTCAAGCACATCCACGGAGGAAGATTATACGGAGTCAGAATCACCGGCCACAACGAATACTGCTTTCCAAAGCTCCCAAACGGTGCAAAACCATCAGTACACAAACCTAGCCTCACATTCCTCGGTTCAGAAGAAAAATTGGGATACACGTTGTCAAGGTGTTTCCAGGCCTCCGAGTCCGCCGGATGTCGCATCTCCCTAGACTCGGTCGAAGACGAATCTGTTGCATGCCACGTCATGTGTTGTGCTGTGGCAGTAGATTGATACAATCTCATTAAACGAGGAATGATTGGAAGATAATACATCTTCTTGTGTGCCACTTTCTTCTTCGACGGCTTCGATTGACCAGCGGGCCCCTTCTGACGTGGCTCTTTGTAACGAGGATGACCACACATCCTACACATTTTCAGATTGCTATCTTCATCACCCCAATATAACATGCAACCGTTTATACAACAATCAATCTTCTCGACCGGCAATCCCATATTTTTCAGCATTTGCTTGCTTTGATGATACGTTGTAGGCACCTTATTCTCAGGAGGGCAGATCTCACTGCATAATTGTGTCATTTGCTCATATGCCCTGTTAGAAAGCTTGTTCTCGGTCTTGATAGCCATAAGTCGGGCATTAAATGACAGTTGAGAGTGTGAATCACAACCCGGATACAAATCTTGATCGAGAAATTTGAGCATTTCATAAAACCGAAATGTTTCATCCGTCGGCTCCTCTTCTACATTTGAAAAACCGGCTTCCATTATCATTGTTTGATACATATTGGGTTCTCCCTCCCCAAGTTGTTCTTCCCCACCAAACTGTTGTTCCCCACCAAACTGTTGTTCCCCACCAAATTGTTGTTCATTACTCGTGCCGGCTTAATTACCATATATTTGTCTTTCATAGATACCAGCAGTGTAATAGTATAAAACTTGATCAAAGTTATAAGGCCAACGTACTTCGCCGTGAAATGTCCAATTATAATAATTAACAGTGAAACCATTCTTCAGAACATGTACCAAAACCTCATCAATCGACTTAAATATTTTATTCTGACATTTTTTGGCATTACACGGACACTTGATACAATCCCCATGCATGTAATGTGGGTGGAGCTTTGCAAATTCAACAAATGACACAAGTTCATTGTAAAATTCACTATTCACATTTCCTAAAATGAACCTAAGAGTTTCATACATCCATCGACGATCCGGCAAATCCATCTGTTAAACATTTAACATAAAATTCTTACAAACATCCAGAAAAATGCACAACTAAACTAAACTACACATATATAAAATGCACAATTAAAATACACAACTAAACTACAAACAATATAATTAAAATACACAACTAAACTACAAATATATAAAATGCACAACTAATTAAACTATAACAATATAAAATGCACAACTAAACTACAAAATTTAACCAAGTAAAAAAGGAAAACGTACCGAAATTTGCTTGCTCTCATACAATTTCCACAATTTTTTTCGACTGAGTGAGAAAGGGGAAAAAAGCCTCTGTAAATATTACGCGCTACCGACGGATTTTGAAATTCCGTCGGTGCGTACATTTTGAATCTACCGACGGATTCTGAAATTCCGTCGGTAGGGTGCCGCCCAAAATTCTGTCGGTAGAGTACTTGGGCGACGGAATAACCGTCGGCAGACCTTACCTCCGACGGAGTTTTTATTTCCGTCGGTAATATTGGCGGAAAAAAAAAATCGAAAAAAAAAATTAAAAAATACTTTACTTTATACCAAAATCTAACGAAAAATTATGTATTATGTATAAATTAAAAACAATAACATAAATAAACAATCCATTGACAAACAAGCATCAACCGAAATAAATATGTCCAACAGAATAATAAATAGTTCGACAGAACATTAAATAGTTTGACAGAAAAATAAATAGTTCGACAGAAAAATAAATAGTTCAAACATCAACCATTATACGGTGCAAAAAAGTCATCACCACCAATGAAATCCAAGCCGTCTGCGGCTGCATCTGGATCTGGATTTGGATCTCGAGCATTGAAAGGGGGAACTGAACCAACCGGAGCATCGAAAGGCGGAGGGGGAAATGGACCAACCGGAGCATCGAAAGGCGGAGGGGGAACGCTCATCGCCTGTGCAAAGCATGTATCTATTTGATCAGCAGACATCCCCAACGATCGACCCATAGTGTCAGTTAGCTGTCGGAAGTAGTGGTTCATCATGTGTACTACGTTCGGGTCCGGAACAGCAGTGGAGGATACAGAGGCCTGCGATGCACGCTGGGACGAACTGGACGACGTAGCTCTCACTGAGCGGCTCATCCGGCCAAGGCCAAGGACCCGTCCTCGATCAGCCGGGGCCTCCTCCAGGTAAATCCGGTTAAGATCAGGCGGAGGGGCGGCGCTGGGCCCGGCTTCAGCAGAAGCCTGTGTCGTCTCCTCTTCAATCCTCCGGTTCACATTCAACTACATAATTACAAAAATATTAAATTAATACATAGTTCAATACATTTAATTAATTAAATATTAAAAAACACATCACAATTTAATTAAACTTACGTGAAGCTCAGTAGTGCGTCCATATGTGGACGTCTGCGAATCTCGATCAAACGGATGAAGAACGTTCAACCGATCCACGTGTGTGGGTTCACGCCCAAGATCCCGCTCCTATTTTGTACCAAATGAGCATATAAAAATTATTTTATATAATATTATAATATAAATAATTGAAATAAATTTAGTGAACACTTACTAGAGCAATTGAGTGCTCATACGCGGATCGCCCCCCCCCCCCCCCCCCGATGCCTTGACATCCCACCTCCCCCATCACTTCTACGGTTGGCTCGAGCAGTTGCACACTTCCGCACGTACTCCGGGCTACTCCAATACGTGGTCAACGTGTTCCACACGTTGACTCCATTTTCGTCCTCCCCCAACGTCTACACCACGCCACGACTACGCCAAGCAGTCCTCCAGGTGTACATTATCTCATTATACCTAGACTGACATGAAGATTGTCAGGGCATGTGGATATCGTTGTCCGAAAAAACTCCCTATGCCAATAAGCATGTTTCTGCACATATTCGATCAGCATATTTATCAAATAATATATATAATAAATTGTTTATTAATATTTAATTGAATGCACTCAAATACCTGGAATTCCTCCCAGTATTCATCCTTTTTCGTTTGCGGCACCTTCAGCCAAGAGTAGGCATTCGCAGCAATCTTGCACTTAGTAATCACCTCAGTGCAAATCTTCGATATCTCATTACCAGAAAGTAAGCTGTGACATTATATATTAAGAAACAAACACATTATAAATTAAAAAACGTACAAAAATTGATGCTATTAAATATTGTTGAACCTTAAAATTATTTAATTAATTACTTACTGTACATCTTCAATCCATATTCTCAGTCTGGTTTCTCGGGCCCGCGTGGGATGTCGACGAGCTGCCGACGACTGAGATGACGGCGGCGAATGCTGTGGAGCGGATGCCGACGACGTCAACGTAGCAGGCTCAACAGGCCTAAGTGAGGTTCTCCTACGTCGAGATCCTGAGGCCCCACTAGCATCTTGACTCATCTATTTTAATAAATAAAATTTAAAAGTATAATAAATTAATCAATAATTAATATAGTAATGAAATCAATAATTTTCTATTTTAATTAATAACATTTTAGTAATTTAAGTCAATAATTTCCTAATTTAATCAATAACAAAATCATGTTACTCATGAAATCAATAATTTACCAAACTAATTAATAATGACTTAATTTAAACAATAACAATAATTACTATATTAATCAAACCGTACAACACCCCTACTTATAAGAATAATTACTAATTTAATCAACAATAATAACCTAGTTTAATTATAAGAACGAACTAACAAGAAAACTACACTATATATTTGAACTAACATACATTAATTAATTACAATTAATCAATAAAAAATATATAATCCACGTACTAACATATATTTGAATTAATTATACATATATATTCATCAACTACGTACATGAAATTTTATAATAATTAACATGCAATTTATAATAATAACAGTTTTATAATAATTAACATGCAATTTATAATAATAACAGTTTTATAATAATTAACATGCAATAACTAATACAATAACTTAATTAAAATTAATTAAGAATTTATAAAACGTACCGTTTAAATTGAAGAAAATTGGAGTAGATAATCTTTATGCTCTTTGTCGATCAATCCACGCACCACGCACAAGAAAATCCAATCCAAGAACCGAGGAGAGAACAGGGAGACGAAGAGGGAGAGGGAGACGAAGGCCAAAAAAAAAATTTCCTCAAAGAGGAACTGCCTTCGGCAGTTCTTATAAAAAAAAAAAATTAAGGCTACCGACGGATATTTCCGTCGATAGCACGCGAATATTAATAACACGCGTCATTTCATGCGTATCCGAGGCGGTGGTCAAAGCGGGTCGGCTACCGACGGAAAATTTCCGTCGGCAGCCGAATTTTGAACGTCCGACGAAAAAAATCCGTCGGGAAGCAAGGCTAAACGACACCGTTTGGCCGCGGAACTGAATTTCGTCGGGAAGTCCGTCGGACGGTCCCGACGGATCTTGGATTCCGTCGGCAGTCAGTCGATTCGAATATTCCGTCGGCGATCCGTCGGGGCGGCCGACGGAATGGATTCCGTCGGTAGCCTTCCGTCGGCAAACTCCGCGTTTTTTGTAGTGTCTCTTGATTTCTTACAACCTTCTCTCGTTGCAATACTCTCAATCACTACTACGAACTCAACAATACTCTCAGACTATCTCTCAAGGTGAAAGTAGGGTTTTGTTCTAGTACCAACTAAGTGTGATATCCTTTACAATTTAAGAACGAATGTAAAGGCTAGGATATCACTGTCTAAGCTTTGAATAATCAACAATAAGTTTGCCTAGTGGGGACTAAAGGTGACACTCACAAATGAATATGCTTAAAAGCTTTAATCTCTCGAGTGTTTTGAATGCTAAAATATTGCTATAGAACGCGTATGGCTTGTGTCTTGATGTATGTCCCGTAGTCTTGAAATGATTCAAGATATGGCCTATTTATAGATGAAGTAAACTATCCGTTGGTGGAGATAGCAAAACTTATCCATAAATTTGAACTTTCAAATTGTTCAGGGGCCTGCATGCAAATAGTACATGTATTCACGTCCATTCTGCATTTTGCATTCCATTCTCAGAATTTGTTATGTGCAGTGACAGGTGGCACTCATTCTTTGGCTAATTTGGAATAATTTTGTCCTTTCCGCTAACGGCTTCGTACTGGGTAAGGTGCCTAGTCATTCATCGTCTTTGACCATAAGTATGCCAAGTCCAAGGTTCATGAATATCAAAATTCATCATACTTGACTTTTTCTTATCCAGCATACTTGTCTTCTTGAATTCTTGTCACTTTCTTCATAACACTTCAGCTCCTTGTCTTCATGTGCTTTGTGCTTTCACGTCATTTGTCATAGATTCAAAGAATAGTCTATCTAAAAAATTAAAGCTCCCTAACATATATGAGCTTTTCTAACCTGAAAATCTAGACTTGACAAATCATCATACTTGGGGTTTTACTTAGGGTTTTGGTATCAAATCAAAATTAAATTTTCTTTTATTAATATAAACCATATCCCAACAATTTCCCCCTTTTTGATGATGCTAAAACCTACTTACTTCAAAAGATCCATAGGGATTTCTTTTTCAGTAGATTTGACAAAAACAGGACAACTAGCATGTATCTTCTATACTTAGAAAAATTTCACAGAATAAATTCAGATAATTAACCTAAAAAGGGCTAAGTTCTCTGAGTTCTATAAAACTTGATCTAAGCAAGAATCAAATTAAAATCATTTTGCTAGAGTCTATTTTTAGATAAAAATAACACAAGTATAAAGACTCAAAAATTGTTGTCCAGTGCATACAGTAGATAATCATTATCCAAAATAAGATAGCACAAGATAAGAGCAGAAAGTTGTAAGTTCTAGCTCTTAAGGAGCAACAATTGTCTGGAAATTAAAAAATAAACATAGATTAAAAAGTTCATGATTGTTTGAATTGAATCTTGACTTGACCTTCTGCAGCTTCAACACTTGGCTGAATCTGACTTCTTCTTCAAGATGGGAGTTCCTTGAACAGTGGAGTTAGCCCATATGATGCAAAGTGCCTATTCTTCAAGGCCATGACCTCCTCGTTCTTCCCAATCAAATCTTCATCCTTGACGAGTTTCACAAACTCATCAGTAATAGCTTTCATATCAATGCCTTTTCCATCAGCCTTCATTGGTGGAGTCCAGAAAATCTGTTCAGGAGCCTTGACAATCACTTTCTCCTTCTGAGCAGCTCCAAGAATCTTTGTGTACAATTCTGGATAATTCTCCATCATAAAACCTTCATAAAGACCATCAATGTCTTCAAAGTCTCCCCATCTCTTAACAACAAAGAAGAGATGATCCCATACTCGATTGGCTTCTTCCCAAGCACCATTGGGTTCAGCAGGAACCCAGCTGTCAGTATGAGGGATCCTTTTCAAGGTTTCAGACTTCCTTTTGGCTCTATTTTCCATCATCAGAGCATAAGAACTCTTGTAAGACTTAGAGTTTCCTGGATTAAAATCTTTGTGCCTCTTCAACCTGCACTCTTCAGCATCTATGAACATCTTAGTCCTTTCTTCAATAACAAGCTTACTCACTCCTTTTCTAGTTTCTGCATCTTGTCCAGCTCCTTCTGCAAAGATGTTTGCAACTTCTTCAAACACATGAGCTTTGTCTTTCACAAGATCAGCAGCAGCAACTTCAGGAGAAGCTCTTCTAATAGGCAGTTTATCTTCTCTTCTAATCAAGGTTGAAATTTCCATCTCCTCATCATCATCTGGTTCACTGGATTTGTATTTCTTACTCTTCTCTTGGTCAGAAATATCAGCAATTTTCTTTCTCTTCAGATTTGGTTTCCTTATCTTTCCACTTCTAGTTTTGGGACAGTCCTCCTCTTCTGTCACATCAGTAATTTCAAAAACTTTTGCTTTCCCCTTTCCCTTGCTACCTTCCCCCTTACTTTTCTCACCCTCCTTCAACAGATCTTCCCCCTTCTTCTTATTTTCTCCCTTTTTGGCATCATCACATGCCTCAAGGTTGATGGGGTCAGCAAGGTTGGAATCAATTTTAGCCACAGTAAGTGAGAGTTCTTGTTGGTAGGTGTCCATCCTTTTCATCTGAGCAGTAATAGGGTCAACATGATTCAATAGAAAGGCAGAAATAGTGGAACTTACAGACTCTTCCACTTGCTTCTTCACAGTCTGATCAACTTGGGTCCTCATCATCTTGATTATACCCTCCAAGTTGTCTTTGAATAAATCAGAAGAAGCATTCAGTGAACTCTTGATGGTCTCCCTAATCACTTGATCTCTTTGACTCCCCATTGACTGAGTTAGCTTTTCAATATCCTTTGACAGCATCTGGGAAATCTCTTCCTTCTCCTTGGCAACATCATCCTTTATCCTCAGAATTTCCTCCCTGTCCTTCTTGATCAACTCTTTCTCAGTGTGGAAGTATGTGGTAACAGCATCTGACATGATCTTTGAAGACTCTCCAATCTTGAGAGTTGAGTCCTTCACTTCCTTCCCAACACTGTCCATCTTCTTATCAAAGGTCTCAAAACCTTTTTCAACAACTTCCAGCTTGATAGTTGTGGAGTTCATCTTCTCTTCCAAACTCTCCACTTTGATATATAAATCCATAGCATTGTTATCAATGGTTTCTTCCAAGTTCTCCATCCTCTTTGTCATCCTTCTTGCTTTTGTATTCAAATTAAGCAATGACTTGTGCTAGGCTTCATTTGTGGGAATAATAGTTTCATCCAAACTATCTCTGACATACTTTCCCATGTTTAGGCATAAGCCTACAACATTCTCCAGCCTTTTCCTCTCAACTTCATTAATTTGTTCAATCTCAGTATTGAACTCCTCCAGCACTGCCTTCATTCTTCCTTCCTCTTTATCAATGATGCAGACTTCAGTCAATGGAGAAGCATCTAAGTGAATTGGGAACTCCATCGAAGTTGATGGTGCTGCAGCTATTGCCTCATTTTCCAAGGGCTTCTTCATAGCAGTTGGTTCCTCAGTCTTCACAGCTTCTTTTTGAGCAATATTGGCCTCCACTTCATCTTTCTTGGCCTCAGCTTCAGTGACTTCAGCAGGAGTTGACTCATTCAACTCAGCATCATTAATGTTAGGACTTTCAGCAGTTTTCTCAGTTGGAGGTTTAAAAATGACAATCTCCAAGGATGCAGTAGTTTTAACAGCTGGCTGTACTTCTTCTTCAACATTCTCAATCAATTGACTTTGGTCAATTTCATCAATCTTTTCTCCTTCACTGGTTTCTCCATTCTTTAACTCCTCAATGGCTGTCTCAACTCCATCAAAGAAATCTTTCTCAGCAGGCTTTTGACTTTAATTTCCTCCTTCAGTGATGTCTACCTCCATGGCAGCATTCTCTTCATCATCTTTGTCCTCAACAATCTTGAACTCTTCTTCAGTTTTGTCCTCAGTGTTCTTGGACATTTCAACATCTTCATTGTCCTCAGCTTGCTTGGACATCTCAACATCCTCCTCCATCATGTTTTCAATGTTCAAATCAATCCCAGCAATAATGGATTGAATAGATTCCTTTTGAATCTTAATGTTCACCAAGTTGGCAAACAACCTTTCATGTGTCAATTTAAAAGTGGATTCCACTTCAGCAAAATCTGTTAATCTGGCCTCTTCATTTTCACACCAGTCCAGTCCTTTGGACTCAATTACTTTCCCAATATCATACATGGATTTCTTCCTTATGTCAACAATCAATCTAATATCATAGAAGATTGATCTTAAATCATGATATTTGGCAAGTTGGAGATAAAGTTGGTCTAGGAAAAATTTGGATTCATCTCTCAATGACATTTCATAGGTGTATTCACGGGTTGTATCTGACTTGGATGAGGGTTGAGGTTCATAAAAAAGAATGGGTATGGGGGTATCAAACTTGTATGCAATTTTATGAATGGTTGGATCATTCAAATGGGGGGTGGTTTCAATAGCTTTTGGGCTATGACTTGAGGGTTCTGGATCATTCAAATCTAAGTTTCCAGGTGACACTCTTCCTTCTTCATCACCTTCATCATCATCATCTGAACCTTCCAGTTTAGCTTGCTCATCAATATCCATCTCTTCCTCAGAAGTATCAACATACTCCTCTTCAGTTTCTTCTCCACTCGAACTAGGGCTTGACATGGCCCTCTTTTTCTTGATCTTTGAGGCTGTCTCAACCTCCTTTCCTTTTCCTTTCTTTTTGGATTTTTCAAGAATGCTGATCACAATTTGTGTTGCTTCTTCACTCTTTTGCTTGGCAGACTTAGCTTGCTTCCTTGTTGAGGCTTTTGGTGACTTGATCTCCAGCCCCAATCTTTTCTGAGTTCTTACAGATAATTGTCTGAACAATATCATAGTAGTGTTGAACTTAACTCCATCTTCAACAATGTCTTCAGGTCCATACTTGTATAAGAATGCAGCAACTTTTGTACAGAAAGCTAGTGTCTTCTTAACAGCTACCCTTCTCACATCCACAATTTTGAACTTTGCTTTCTCTTCAGCAAGTTTCTTCAGAAAATAACCTTTCCAGTTCATTGGCTTCTTTCCTCCATCAATGACAGCTTTCATCAATCTCACCTTGGATCTGCTGATCTGATCATAGCTCCCTGTGGTGCACATCACAGCCTTTGCTACCACATCTAGCAATAGTTGATAGTCCTCCTTTAGAACTCTCTTGTGTAGACCAGATTTGAGTAGCACTGGATCATCCATCCATTGGTTGGCAACTTCTTGTTCATTATGCCTCATATATTCTTCAGGATGTTCTCCAGTAGCATTCAGACCAAAGAATTCATCAAAGTCTTCTTCAGTAAACTCAAACTTTTCAGCAGTCCTCTTGGTTGTGTCTAGTTCATGAGTCATAATGTAACCAGATCCTGAGCTTTTTTGAGTAAATGTGCCTAAAAACTGAGTAGTTGATAGCTCCAGGCATGTCTTGGGGATGGCCTCGAGCCATTTCTTCAATCCAGCTTGCTCTAGCCAAGTAACAATCCTTCTTGTGTGTTTATTTTCCCGATTGTCCAAACACACTGTTTGCTCAAAGTGGAGCATGGTTGGTTCACTCAGATAATTCCAGTTGATGTCCAAATCAGGAGAGTTGAAGTCAACTAAAAATATAACCAATATACAGTATTAGTATAGTCTAATAGCAAAATCTTTCCATATAACTACTGAATCATATGATTGGACTATCTTTAAACAATATCTTGCATTTATGTCTAAGATTTACTGTGGATAGATTTACAAAACAAGTTCATAGCATCATAATACCATATCCAACAATGTTTTAAGCTTGTAATCATGATCTCTAGACATAATATTGGTATGATTCTAAGATATTAACACGATTCCAAGTATCACAACATGTATCTAATAGCATATCATTCAATAAATGACTAATCCGTAAATATAGCATCTAAAGAATTTAAACAGAGTCATTAAAGCTAAAACAGAGCATGTTGTATTTCTTGAAAGCATTACAAATATGCATGTCTTTTAACAGAAGATTATGAGAAATACTAACCAATTTCCAAAGACATTTTTGTTAAAGTTATAGAGCTTTGAGCAAAACTTGTAGATGAGCTTGAGGATTCTTGAGAGATTCAGCTTAGGGCTTTTTCAGAAAATTTGAAAACGTAAATTGTGAAAAATTCTAAGTTATGCTTTTATATCTCCTCAACTGTACAATTTGAAAGGTGTTATGTGTAGGGTTCAGATTGAATTGATAAAATTTAATGGTTTAGATCAATTCTGTTACAACAAAGGACGCAAATGTCGTGTCCTGCGCACAGTGAGTTGCTTTTTCAGAAAATCGTGCAATTGATCGTCTTTTAGCAAAGATCTCTTGTTTGTCTTTTATGAGCATTAATTGCGTACACTACAAAAAACGCATCGATTAGAGACCGATTTTGAGACTGTAAAGGCGGTCTCAACACACGTTAGAGACTGATTTGGGACCGATTTATGGAGGTCCTTATTTCATCGGTACCTAATATTGAGAGACCGAATTTATGGCACAGTCTCAAATTAGGGACCGATTGTCGATCGGTCTCTAAATGACAGACCGACAATTCGGTCTTAAAACGGTCCCTAAACGCGAGTCGGCCCAACCTATTTTCGGGCCTAAAACAGTCTCACATCGGTCTCAGATTAAGGACCGATTTTCGGTCGGTCTCTAAATGAGAGACCGACAATTCGGTCTTAAAACGGTCCCTAAACGCGAGTCGGCCCAACCTATTTTCGGGCCTAAAACAGTCTCACATCGGTCTCAAATCTTACCCAGCAACTGCCCCCGAAACCCGACCCGCTGACCCACACCCACCCTCTTTATTTCATGGTTGCAGAAATCGGGTCTAGGCGGGAGGTATCCGATGGGATTTTATACTAATCGGGCCATCTAGGCGGCTGGCTCATTAGGCGCTGCCTAGGCGGTCTTGGCGTCACCTAGGCGGTCTAGGCGGATTTTTTTTAATTTAAAAATTTGAAACTACGTCGTTTCATTCCCGTAAATAAATAAAAAAAACTAAAAAATTACTAATTACATTTACAAACGTGAATTTGGGAAATAAATCAATAATACATAAATAAATTATTTTTTTAGTGTTGATATTCATGTATTTTTTTAAAAAAAAATTAAAAAAAAATTAAAAAAATATAAAAAAATAAATAAAAAATCGGATCGCCTAGGCGGTCTAGGCGCTAGGCGGTCAGAAAACGCCCGACTAGCGATTTCCGATTTCTACAACCTTGCTTTATTTACAGCCACCTTCACACCCGCATCGCCAACCTGACCCGACCGCCAACCCGACCCACACCCGCCTTCGAGATCCGACCCGACCCGCCAACCCACACCCACACCCGCCTTCGAGATCCAACCCACACCCGCCTTCGAGACCCGACCCGACCCGCACCACCAACACACACCCACACCCACTTTATTTAATTGGCCATTTTATTTTGGCCTTTGTGGGAATTGATCCCTGGTGGATGGGTGCCCAGAAATGGGCACCCACCAATTTGAAAAGTAATTGTCTTGTGTAACTTTTAAAAATAATTATATACATATGTAATTAATTTCTTTATTATATATGTTTTAAATAATAAATTTTCAAAATCAACGTTACTTTAAAGAAGTCCAAAATAATTAAATCATTACCACATATATTAACTGATAAAAATCATTGAATTAATTGGATAAAATCAATGTTACTTTAAAAAATCAATGTTACTTTAAAATATTTTATTTTGACACTTCTTCAAAGTACATGGACACTTGATTTTATCGTTAAACATATATTGTGGCCTCGTCTTCGCAAAATCAATAAATTTGCGAACTTGATTGTAAAATTCACTGTTCGTACTTCCATTAACGAATCGAGGAGTATAATACATCCACCGACGATCCGTTAGTTCCATCTATACGTACTCAAAATCAAAATGATTACATAATTGACATATGTATATAAGATAAATATTGCTATATTATTATATTCAAAGAATAAATATTGTTGCATTATTGTACTAAAATTAATAATGTTAATAATAATATTTAATTTGGTAGATATGTGAGAAGAATGTGGTGGAGCCCATCGTTAATCCAAAATTTAAAGCTAAAAAATTTGATAGCAAACAGGGTATGCTCTATGAGAAATTAATTCAAGATCTTTAATTTGTTTGACTTTCAAGTAGATCAACTTTGAATCGTATACCATATAAAGTAAAATTTTGGGAATTCAGTTATTTCATAAAAACTTAATTTGTCAGTATTAACTACTTAAGTCAAAAATATTAATTGTGGAATTCTAAATTAATTATTATGAATAAATGGTACTTATACTCGGTCTTATAATATGTGTATAGATAAAATTGTACAAAAAATTTTGAGTGAAATATTTTAACAGTTTTAATTTAATATTAGACAATTAATTCACTCTAAAACCTAATTTACATGTATTCATACTTTCAACAGGTTTAATTGGACATATAATAATACACATACGATTATGATATCTTTCAAAATAATTAATTCTAATTAGTATTTGATTTGATATCATAACAACGTCAGTGGTCTATCTTATTTACTACTATTATACATATCTATTAATTATATGAAAATAAAATTATCAACGAACACTTAATTAATTAATATAAGAAAACATTAATTTAAATAAAGAGGGAATGAGAAATCTTACGGTTGAATTCGAAACGAGATCTTCAAACTGATATTGGAGAGTAAAATCAAGGAATTGTCTATTTAGAAGCTAGTTTATCGGTTTAAATTGAGAGAGTGGCATTTGGGACCGACAATATCGGTCTATAACCACAACCGCGTGATTTGGGACCGAATTATGCGGTCTCTGCTATGTTAAAAATTATCTATAAAACAAACAGCTTGATTAAATACCTATTCGTGACCGAAAATATTGGTCTATAAAAACAACCACCTGATTATGGGACCGAAATATGCGGTCTCTACTGTTAAAAATTATCTAAGAATATTCTTCTGGAGTGTTCAGATACCACTAAAATCGGTCTCTATAAAATAAACAGTTTAATTTGATACCTATTCGAGACCGAAAATATCGGTCTATAAAAACAAACGCCTGATTTGGGACCGATTTGGGACCGAAATATGCGGTCTCTACTGTTAAAAATTATCTATATATACAATATTAGGATGAATATCTAATATAATATAGATATAATCGCCAACTTATTTATCTCTCTCAATGATGGACGAAAATTCCTCTTCTCCTAATTCTGATTCCTCCCTCTCGAACAAAGTCATAGAGCCAGATTCGATGAAAGTTGATACGGTTAATTAAAATTTTGGGATTCAGAATTATTTATACCAATTAAAGACTGAATTTTCGGTCTTCAATTAAAATTCAAAATCAGAGTTTTAATTTCAATTAAAATTCAAAATAAGAATTTTAATTTTGATTTAGAGACTGAAATTCGGTGGCTAAGCGGTCTGAAAAACATAATATTAAAGACCGAATTGAAAATAGTCTTTAAACGAGCGGTCAAAATTGGTAGTCAATTCAAATTATACTTTTCAAAATATTTGATACCAATTAAAGACTGAATTGTCGGTATCTAAACAAAATTCAAAATCAAAATTTTAATTTCGGTTTAGAGACTGAAATTCGGTCTCTAAGCGGTCTGGAAACATAATATTAAAGACCGAATTGAAAACAGTCTCAAAACTCAATTTTTTTTAGGATCAGTCCCAAATCAGTCTCAATTTAACTTTGGTCTCTAATTGAGGCATTTTTTGTAGTGGTACTATAATGATGAACAGAGTTTAACTTTTATGAAAAACAAAACTTATCTACAGTCAAGTGACAACTTGACTGATTAACCATTGACAACTTCTATTAAAGTTTTTCATCCTCTACGTTGTCCTTCGTAGTTTTCCTCGTACTTGTCAAGTATCTTTCATTGATTTTATTCAAGAATGCCATGTACTTTGTCCAAGTTTCGTGCATGAAAATTCTTGAAAAATAATATCAGTATGTGAAAAATAAATTAATGAACCTTGAATTGTCTCATTTAACTTATCCTTCCTAAAACTTCACTCTAAGTTCCCCCTTGGATTAATACTAGTATCTCTGGCATGAATAAAGTAATTCCTTATACTTTAAGCATTCTCTCCAGGATCTAATAAACCAAGTTCCATTGAAAGTTTCTTGAACCTTGTTTCAGCTAGGGGTTTTGTGAGTATATCAGCTTTTTGCTTATCAGTATGAATCTTTTCCATTTTGATGTCCTTTTTCTCAACATGATCTCTTATGAAGTGATGTCTAATATCCACATGTTTACACCTTGTGTGTAACACTGGATTTTGAGTAATAGTAATGGCACTATTATTATCACAATAGATAGGTACATCTTTTATGACAACTTTATAATCTCTTAGCTGTTGTTTGAGCCATAGGATTTGAGCACAGCAACTTCCAGCAACCATGTATTCAGCCTCTGTGGTTGAAGTAGCTACAGAAGTTTTCTTCTTGGAAAACCATGAAATCAATTTGTTTCCTAAGAATTGACAAGTGCCAGTAGTTGATTTTCTGTCTATCCTACATCCTCCATAGTCAGCATCAGAATAACCAGTCAATTCAATGTTGTCTTCAGATGGATACCACAATCCTAAGTTCACTGTACCTTTTAAATACCTAAGTATTCTTTTGGCAGCCTCTAAGTGACTTTTCTTTGGATTGGACTGAAATCTAGCACATACACCAACTGCAAAAGTAATATCAGGTCTGCTTGTAGTTAGACATAATAATGAACCTATTATTGCTCTATATTCAGTGGGGTTGGTACTTATTCCATCAATGTCAGGATCCATTTTCCAATTTGTATTCATATGAATCCTAACTGGTTTGCTATTTTCACAACCAAACTTCTTGATCATTTCTCTAGTATACTTAGCTTGATTGATGAAGATTCCTTTCTCAGATTGTTTGACTTGTAAACCTAGGAAAAAGTTCATCAATCTCATCATTGACATTTCAAACTTCCCTTGCATGAGAGTTGAAAATTTCTTGCACATATCCTCATTAGGTGAGCCAAAAATGATATCATCAACATATATCTGTACTAACAGAATATCATTTCCTTCACTTATCCTAAATAAGGTCCTATCAACTGTGCCTTTCACAAATCCATTGTCCAATAGGAATTGTGATAGTGTCTCATACCAAGCTCTTGGTGCTTGCTTGAGACCATAAAGTGCTTTCTTCAATCTATACACTTTGTCTCCTTCTTCAAAACCAGGTGGCTGCTCTACATATACCTCTTCTTTAAGTACACCATTCAGAAATGCACTCTTCACATCCATTTGGTATACCTTGAACTTCATATGAGCTGCATATGCTAAGAACAACCTAATTGCTTCTAACCTAGCTACAGGGGCAAAGGTCTCATCATAGTCTATTCCTTCATGTTGACTATAACCTTTGGCAACTAGTCTGGCTTTGTTTCTGACTATAACATCATTTTCATTCTTCTTGTTCTTGTAAACCCATTTAGCTCCTACAACATCCTGATGTGTTGGTCTGTCTACCAGCTCCCAAACATCATTCCTTTTGAACTGATTTAGTTCCTCTTGCATTGCTGTAATCCAGTTGGAGTCTTCCATTGCTTCTTCAATGGTTGTGGGTTCTGTTTCAGAAAGAAAACAACAAAATAAAGCACTCTCTCCATGTTGTTTCCTAGTGGTTACACCACTAGTAGGATCACCAATGATCTGGTCTGAAGGATGAGTATTTATCCATGTCCTTCTAGACTGATCATTTTCAGATAAGTTAATATCATCTAGTTCAACATTTAATTCAACATAAAATTCAGGATAATTAAAAGCTGGATCAGTTTTATATTCAGGGGTGTTGTCCATGTCATTGACATTAGTATTCTCAGGTTGATATCCCCCTAAATCATTTGATCCTTGTACTCCCTCAGCATTACCAGCTTCTTCATTGGGAGAACTTACCTCAGGTTGAGTGGGTTCATTCAACTCAACATTGCAGTTTTCCTCAGGAATGTTGACTTCAGGTAAGTTGTCTTTATCTTGATTGGCTTCAGATATGTTGGATATCTTGAGGTTGTCCAAGTCAGGATAATCTACATCAGTAAATACAGATTCTTTTCTTTCACCATCTCTTAGCCTTGTCACCCTTGTGTTGATTTCACCATGGGGTTTGTCTTCTTTGTTTGAGGTCCTGTGCTTGAAAGAAAACTCATCAAAGATAACATGAGGTGTTTCTTCAACAATAAGAGTTCTACAATTATAAACTTTGAAAGCTTTGTTATATGAAGAATATCCTAGAAAGATTCCTTCATCTGCTTTGCTGTCAAATGTTTTTAATTGTTGCTTCCCATTATTGTGAATGAAACATGTACATCCAAAAATATGAAAGTAAGAGATTCTTGGTTTTCTCTCTTTGAAGAGTTCATAAGGAGTTTTTCCTTGTTCCTTTGTTAGCATGGATCTGTTTTGGGTGTGACAAGCAGTATTGATTGCTTCTGCCCAAAACTTCTTTGGAATCTTTGCTTCTGCTATCATGGTCCTTCCAGCTTCCTTGAGTGTTCTAACTCTCCTTTCTGCTACACCATTTTGTTGAGGTGTTCTAGCTGATGAAGTCTCATGAGTGATTCCATTTGCTTGACAGTATTCATTTATATAAGAGTTGATGAATTCTGTTCCTTTATTTGATCTGATCTTCACAATGCTCAAGCCTTTCTCATTTGTAATTTTCTTCATAAGTTCTGGCAGCTTCTGTTGAGTCTCCTTCTTCTTTAGCATGAATATTACCCAAGTGTATCTTGAGAAGTCATCCACTACTATTAGTGTATACTTCTTTCCACTGATGCTCACAGGGGTAATGGGTCCAAATAAATCCATGTGAAGTAATTGTAGTACTCTTGCAGTTGAGATGGCAGCCTTTGTCTTGAAGGATGCTTTGACTTACTTTCCTTCTTGACATGCTTGACAGATATGTTCTTTTGTGAATACTTCATTTGGTAGGCCATCTGCTAAAGATAATCTTGCAAGTTTGTTCAAAGTCTTAAAGTTCAGATGGTTTAGCCTTTTGTGCCATAGCCAACTGAGATCTTTAGAGCTTTTTGCAACTAAGCAGATATCTTCAGGGGATTTGTTCCAATCTGCAAGATAAACATTACCTTTCCTTGACCCAGTTAGTAGTAACTGTTGATTTGATTTGTTCTTAATATAACATAAGTTACTAGAAAACTCAACATCAAAACCTTTATCACAAAATTGGCTTATTGAGAATAGATTGTGTTTCAGACCATAGACATATGAAACATTTGTAATACTTACAGTACCAATTCTGAGAGTTCCATAACCTTTGGTTGTTCCTTGTGAGTTGTCACCAAAAGTTACTTGTGGCCCATCTTGTTCAACAAAATCAGACAGAAGCTCCTTATTTCCAGCCATATGTCTTGAACATCCACTGTCCAAGTACCATGTAAGTTCTTTAGGACTTCTTTTCTTTGTTGATGGCACCACTGGAACCTGTTACAAATCAAAACTTAGGTACCTTTTGAAAATTGGGTCCTAGAGGGTTAGATATACCTTTTGGAACCCAAACTTGCCTTATTTTCATTACTTGAAAAGGGCTAATTTGTTTTCCATAAACATCTAAATACACAATCTTCCTTTTAAATGCCTTAGGTTGAGATTGAGTATTAGTGTGAATCTTGGATGATTTAGAAGAGTTATATCTATTCTTGTGAATATATCTGCTAAATCTATCTTTTGATTCATGTGCAGCATGCTTGAATCTTTGCGGATAGGCATTCAGATTACTTGATGTCCTTGGCATGTAGTATTCAAGTCTTCTGTACTCATTGTACTTAGGCTGGAAATTCCTTTGATAATTCATTGTTGGCCTTCTCATTTGAGTTGGTCTTCTTTGAATATCTTGTGATTTTCTTGCCTGAGTCTGAGAGTTTTTCAGCTGAGTTGTCTTCCATTGACCTTTACTCATCTGAATTATCTCAGGCCTCTGAAATCTTGTCTTAGGTCTTGCAACCTTTGACTTGTGATTCAGGATAGTTGGTACAATGGGTTGTTTACCTTTATCCTTTATCTGTAGCAGCTTTGGTTCAACAATTTCAGTCTGAGCCACAGATTTTACAAAGACTCTCTTAGTAATACTTGTTGAAGTATTACTGAGGCATGGTGAAGATGTTTTATCTGGATTGTAACCAAGACCAGATTTTTGAGTCATAGGCCTTTGCATCCCTTGTAGTTCATCTATTGAATTAGATGACTTATACAGGGCAGCCGGTTTAAGTTTCAGACTCTCTTCACTAGATTTAAGACATTCATGTTCCTTGAAAAGATGTTCAAACTTAGCCATCAATGCTTGGTAGTCTGAGTCCTTACTCTCATGAAGCTTAACTTGTTCTTCCAACTTAATAAGTTGTACAGATGACTTGTCCTTCAGAGTATTCAGCTCTTTAGTTAAGTCATTGCATAGCTCATTAGTTCTCAGATCATGTTCAGCTTCAACTTGAGTAATTCTCTCAATCTTAGCATTCAAGACTTTGTTTTCTTCTAAGGTTTGATCATGAATCTCTTGTAGTCTTATGAAATCTTCCATCAACTTACCAAAAGTAAGTTTCAGGTTGTCTTCATTTGACATCATTGTGCTACTAGAATTGACAGAACTAGAAATAGATTGTACCTCATCATTGTCTTCAATAGCCATAAGACACTCTTCATCACTGCTGTCAGTAAACATCTCACATGATGAAGATGGAAGTTGATCATCTTCAGAGGTTTCTTCTTCAGCTTTCAATGCTTTCCTTTTTCCATACTTCTTGTCCCTCTTAGCTTGTCTTTCCTTTCTTTCCTTGGAAGTCAGCTCTGGACAGTCATATTGGAAGTGTCCTGTCTTCTTGCAGTTGTAGAATGTATCCTCATCTTCATCTTTCTTCTTTTCAGCATCTCTCTTCTTAGTTGATGAAGATGGATCTTCTTTGGAGTTGTCCCTTCTGGATCTCCTTTCATCATTCTTCTTCTCAGGTGAGTTGTGTCTTCTTCTTCTATCTTGGTAAAACCTTTTGTATTTACCAAATCTAGAGTTTAATCTTTCAAATCTTCTAGCCATCATGGCCAACTCATCTGAAAAGTCAGCTTTGGAAGTTCCTTTTCCATTCTTGCTTGATTTGCTGGCTTTCTTGGAATCAGGTTCATTAGATTTGGCCTTCAGTGCAATCCCTTTGCTCTCAGGTTCCTCAGTGTTGTTCTTTCTGTTCAAGTCATATTCATATGCCTTGAGTTCTGAGAACACTTGTTGCATTGGCATTGTTGACAAATCCTTTGTATTCTGCATCATGACAGCATACACATTCCATTTGGTTGTCAAGCTCCTTAGAATCTTCAGAGCCACTTCTCTCTTGGAGTATACTTTTCCAAGTGAGTTGATATCATTCATGATGTCTGTGAACCTTCCATCCAGTTGATCAATGTTTTCATCAGACTTCATCCTAAATTGCTCATACTTTTGAACAGCAACTTGAAGTTTGTTTTTCTTGATCTTGTCAGTTCCTTCACACATTAGAGCTAATGTGTCCCAAATCTCCTTTGCAGTTGTGCAGTGAAACACTCTACCCATTATAGCATCTGGAATGGTCTGATATAGGGTGTTCATTGCTACATAGTTGAGATTCTGCTTCTTTCTTTCTTCAGGAGTGAGCTCATCATCATCTTTTGGAATTTCTTGTGCTCCAGTTGCTCTTTGGGCTTCTGTAACATTTGTGTTGGGTTTCATGAACACAAATGGACCTTTAGTGATCACCCTTAGCATCTCATCATGGAGACAAGCCAAATGAGCTCTCATCCTTATCTTCCAGAAGTCATAATTCTTAATAGAGAACATAGGCAGTTTCTGGTAAGATATCTTGTTGATGGGGTTGGTTCCCATAGCAGTAGGTGGTGGAACAGCTACACCAGAATTCTCAGAAGAAGATGTGTTAGGCATAGTGACTAATCAGAAATAATGAATATCACAGAAAGTGCACAAGTAGATCAGTTTAGGTAACCAAAGTTGATCCTCAAAGCAGTGGTCTTTAAACCCCTGCTCTGATACCACTTGTTGGTCCCAAAAAGGAGTGTGACACGTGTATGGGGGGGGGGATACACGTGTATGTATTTTTCAAAAACTTTTGCAAGTAATCAACACAAATAATCAGAGTCAAGTAAGTTACACAGTATGTCAAGTCCTATGAAAATACTAACAGTAGATTCTAAGAGATCTTAACAGTATGCAACTTGTATGCGGAATAAATGATAGGCCCTATTATACTCCTTAAGTAATATGCACTTAAATACTAAGTTATCAAATAGCAAATAGCAGTTATAACACCACAAGAGCTAAAGCAATAAGATAAATGCAGTAAGTAAGAACACAAGATGTATAGTGGTTCGGAGACTAAACTGCTCCTACATCCACTCTCCTAATTTAATAGGATAATTCCTTAATCACTTCGGAATTAACTTGTGTTTACAGTGCCAAGGTGCACTCTACTTCTTCTTCTCTTCTCTTGATTTCTTACAACCTTCTCTCGTTGCAATACTCTCAATCACTACTACGAACTCAACAATACTCTCAGACTATCTCTCAAGGTGAAAGTAGGGTTTTGTTCTAGTACCAACTAAGTGTGATATCCTTTACAATTTAAGAACGAATGTAAAGGCTAAGATATCACTGTCTAGGCTTTGAATAATCAACAATAAGCTTGCCTAGTGGGGACTAAAGGTGACACTCACAAATGAATATGCTTAAAAGCTTTAATCTCTCGAGTGTTTTGAATGCTAAAATATTGCTATAGAACGCGTATGGCTTGTGTCTTGATGTATGTCCCGTAGTCTTGAAATGATTCAAGATATGGCCTATTTATAGATGAAGTAAACTATCCGTTGGTGGAGATAGCAAAACTTATCCATAAATTTGAACTTTCAAATTGTTCAGGGGCCTGCATGCAAATAGTACATGTATTCACGTCCATTCTGCATTTTGCATTCCATTCTCAGAATTTGTTATGCGCAGTGACAGGTGGCACTCATTCTTTGGCTAATTTGGAATAATTATGTCCTTTCCGCTAACGGCTTCGTACTGGGTAAGGTGCCTAGTCATTCATCGTCTTTGACCATAAGTATGCCAAGTCCAAGGTTCATGAATATCCAAATTCATCATACTTGACTTTTTCTTATCCAGCATACTTGTCTTCTTGAGTTCTTGTCACTTTTTCTTCATAACACTTCAGCTCCTTGTCTTCAATGATACTTGTCTTCATGTGCTTTGTGCTTTCAGGTCATTTGTCATAGATTCAAAGAATAATCTATCTAAAAAATTAAAGCTCCCTAACATATATGAGCTTTTCTAACCTGAAAATCTAGACTTGGCAAATCATCATACTTGGGGTTTTACTTAGGGTTTTGGTATCAAATCAAAATCAAATTTTCTTTTATTAATATAAACCATATCCCAACAACAATTAACCAATAAAAAACATATAATCCACGTACTAACATATATTTGAATTAATTATACATATTTATCAATTACGTACATGCAAATTTATAATAATTAACATGAAATTTTAAATAATTCAATAACAGTTTTATAATAATTAACATGCAATAATACAATAACTTAATTAAAATTAATTAAGAATTTATAAAACGTACCGTTTAAATTGAAGAAAACTGTGGTAGATGATCGTTATGCTCTTTGTCGTTCAATCAACGCACAACAAAATCTAATCCACGCACGAAACCACCACGAACAGAAGAGGAGAAGAAAGTGATTTTTTTTTCTTCTTCAAGAAACTGCCGAAGGCAGTTCTTATAAAAAAAATGCTACCGACGGATATTTCCGTCGGTAGTGCGCGAATATTTAATTCGCACGCGTCTTTTCATTGGTATCCGAGGCGGTGGGTCAAAGCGGGTCAGTTACCGACGGAATATTCCGTCGGTAGGCGCAATTTGAACTACCGACGGAAAATTCCGTCGGGAAGCAAGCCTAAAACGAAACCGTTTGTCTTTGAAACTAAATTCCGTCGGGAATTCCGTCGGAAGGTCCCGACGGATGTTGAAATCCGTCGGAAGTCAGTCGATTCTAATATTCCGTCGGAGATCCGTCGGGACGGCCGACGGAATGGAATTCGTCGGTAGTCTTCCGTCGGAAAATCTCGCTTTTTTGTAGTGTAAGCTGGATAGAAAACCGTATTAAACAAAAAATAAATAAGAACATACTAATTAAATTATTAATTAATTAATGATTAACAGAATATATGCTTGGCGACAAGCTAAAAAGATATGCACATTTGAATATGTGCTTCATATATGCAAAATTCACGAGTTTATCTTTATTTATAATTAATATAATCATAGTATTATTACATAATCATGGTGTTATCCCCTAAAAAATATATAATATAATATAAGAAAACTAAATATTTTGCATTAACAAAATTGTTCGATATAATTTATCTTTATTTATAATTAATATATATAAAAGAGTTTTTAGATAAAATTTACTCATAATATTAAACTTTTAAATAAATTGAAATATAAACATTCTATGAGTCTTATATTGATGTTAAATATTTAAAAAAACAAATCGTTTAAATAACTCAAAATATAAAAATTCAAATTAAGTAAATAAAAAAAATATAATATTAAATTTTTAAACGTTTAAAATGACTAATGATTAACAGAATATATGCTTGGCGACATGCTAAAAAGAAAAGATCTACACATTTGAATATTTGTTTCATATATGCAAAATCCGAATATGCAGGCTTCGATGAAGAAGGATATGGATCAAAACATATCATATGCACGAAAAAGAGGCTTGAGAATGATTGATTTCTGAAATCTTGAGCAATAAGTAGGAATTCTGCTGAAATTCTTTAATGTCAAATAAATTAAAATTGTGATACTTACAAATGGTTGATTGAAAAAAGGAAGTTTTGTTGGTAATGTAGTGATTATCGGTTACTAAGAGAAAAGAAGATTTATTTTTCAATATGAATAACAATATCAATGCGTTAAAATTGGTATTTAATTTTCAAAACTTATTATAATAATGATTTGATATTGGTTTTTAATACAAAGGGCATAATTGGGTATTAAAACATCAATTTGACCTTAATTGAATTGTTTTAATTTGTTTCCTTTGTTTGAAAATGAGTCTATAGGATTGTCTCTCTTAGTAAATAAACTCATTTCTTCTTAATCAAAACATCCAAAAGGAGAGAAAGGGGAAACTTATACCGGGATGGAGGTAGTATAAAATTTCCTAATTTAATCAATAATTTCCTAATTTAATATAAAATTTTCTAATTTAATCAATAATTTCCTAGTTAACTTAATCAACAATTTTCTAATTTAATCGACATGTTTCTAATTTAATCAACAAATTTTCTATTTTAATCAATTATAATTTCCTAGCTAACAAATTTTATTCTTTAATTAATAATTTAATTTTTGCATAAATTTTTAATTTTTAATTTTGTGATTACCGATGGAAATTTTCGTTGGTAATCACAATTTTTTTTTATTTTGTGGTTAGAGACAGAAATCTCCGTCGGTAATCACACGTATTTTTTTTTGTGATTGCCGACGGAATATCCGTCAGTAATTATCGACGGAAAATAAATTATGTCGGTAAATCGGTTGATTTTGTTAATCCGTCGGTATTTTACAGTTTTTTTTGTAGTGAAGCTTGTCTAGTGGAAACTAAAGATAACACTCACAAACAAAATGCTTGAAAGCTTTAATCTCTCGAGTGTTTTGAATATTTTGAATGCTAAGAATATGGCTTGTATGTATATAGCTTGTGTGTCCCGTAATCTTGAAATGTTTCAAGATATGGCTTATTTATAGATGAAGCAAACTATTCGTTGGTGGAGATAGCAAGCTTATCCATAAATTTGAACTTTTAAATTGTTTAAGGGCCTGCATGCAAATAGTACATGCATTCACGTCCAATTCTAATTTCTTCATTCCATTCTCAGAATTTGTTATGTGAAGTGACATGTGGCAATTTATCATAGGCCTTCTTGGAATAATTTTGTCCTTCAAGAATAACAGTCTTGTATTGGGTAAATGTCTCGTTATCCATCATCTATGTTCATTAGTAAGTCAAGTCCAAAGTATATGAATATCTTTTTCTTGATACTTGACATCTCATCATTCAGTATACTTGTCTTCATGAATTTTGAGCTCGATCCTTCTTTCGTATGATTTGTGCTTCTTTTGACTTTGACAGTGTATTAAATCTTCATGTCCTTCAATCAAAGGTCATCTCTTTTGGCATGTCAACTTTAATGAACCATCCTTTATACTTGTCACTTGTTCATAACACTTCATACTTCTTGTGCTTACAGGTCATTTGTCATAGATTTAAAAATTTGTCTAACTAAAAAATTAAAGCTCCCTAACATGTATGAACTCTTCTAATCTAAAAATCTAGACTTTGGCAAATTATCGTACTTGGGGTTTTACTTAGGATTTTGGTATTTAATCAGAATCAAATTTTCTTTATTAAAATAAACCATATCCCAACAAAATGCAAAATAATTAAAAATATGGATGTTATAATTTAATTTGTGGTATAAAAGGTGAGTAAAGTGAAACTGCAAGTTGGCATAGTGGTGGGTGCATTAATCATTTTATACAATATGGTTCATTATAGAGTTCCAGTCTATTTATCCTTTAAAAGCAAAAGGTCTAGTTTGGTTGGGTAGTGATTAACTCAATATATATAGAAGATTAATTAACATGCTTAAAATAGATGCTAAATTAGACTTAAAATAAAATGTATACTCAACCCGTAAAGAAAGGCATACCATCTATCAGAGACGGTGCCACAATGGGGCCAGGGAGGTCACTGGGCCCCCACCAATTTTTTTTTATTATATATATACTCTCTTCGCCCCGTAATTATTTGTACATTTTTTTATTGGGACGTCACAAAATTATTTACACACTTTTAATATGGAAATACCCAATAAAATTAATACCCTCCCAACATCATTTTATTTTCAAAATTGTCCCTCATTTTACTTTACAAACCACCAAATTCACTTTACACCCCCACCAAATCACCCAAAATACTCATACTCATACTTTATTCATCAACCACTAAATTCACTTTTTTTAAAAAAAATTGTACCGATGCAAATAATAGAATATTGGAACACATTAATGTATTAATTAAAAGACATTTACAATCGAAGAAATAAAATGTATTTTAAATTTAATATTTTAGCAATTTTTAAATTGTTTCGCTTCATTTTGAATCGAACTATCAAAACTTCAAAACAAAATGAAAGTCAGCTTGTTCAATTTAATTTAATGAAATGTATTGACAATTTTATCATATAAAATTTCGATGAGTATAATAAATACATACGAGTATTATTTTATTTTAAAATAATGTTAATCGAACCCCCTACCGAGATTTTCTGACTCCGCCACTGCCATCTACCATTCAATGTTAACCAATATTTGAGATATTTGAATTTGTGACCATAGAGAAGTCATCATATATATTTGTTAAAATAATTCACAAGATTAGACGTCTCCAAATTGGAGGGAGAAAGTATATAATATTGAATTTAATGTCAACTAATATATTTTTTCCATGAAATTATTAATACGCTTTCCATCCACAATATTTGTTCGTATCAAAATGAGCAAAGTGATTGTTCTATTTATTAAAGTTGAATGTTAATTTAATTTGATGTTGGATTTGGACCGTCCAGCTTGTTTTGACCCGACCCGCGTGGTTCTACCGGATACCAAACAGAGAGAGCCGGTGACAAGTAATTCGACCGTTGGGACCCTTCTCTGCCCTAATTTTCATAATAAACACCCAATTTCTCCCCCAATTTTACCCACATATCAATTCTTCTCTCAAATCTTAATCCAAATCTGACTTCTCACGACTCTTCTAATTCCTTCATACATTGCAAAATTCTCCCGTTGCTCTAATTTCTTCACTGATTCATTCAATTTCAGATGGCGGATTCGAGGAACAGGGGTGAAGGAAATATGTCTGTTTCCGACGATTCGTCGGTGGCTTCTCCCCACCTAGGTAACTGTTTAATTACTTATTCAGATTTTACAACATTTTTAGAAAGATGTGCGTGCGATCCTTTTTGTTTTTCCAGTGACAAAATTTATCGAGATTTTGTTCGGTTTAGTTTAAATCCCAATGTTGTAATCGTTTCACCCTATCAAATTATCCGCGACGTTTCAAAAATTGTTGGTGAACATAAATTGGTACTAATTGATGATTTTGCTAAACTATCGAATAAAGTTGCTATATCTGCAGATATTTTATGTGATTATTGGCATAGATTTCATTTTATTAGCATTACGTGTCATTGGATTGATCACACTTTTGAATTTCCATTGCAAAAAAAGCTGATTGCCTGTAGGGAATTTGATGTTGAACACACTGCTGCTAACATTTCAAGTATGATTCATAAGGTTTTACGAGAATACAATTTGGTCGAAAGGACCTGTTCAATCTCATTCGATAATGTTATTGCTAATAAAACTAGTTTAGATACTCTTGCTCAATTTTGTCAATCGTCCATTAGTTGTAAGTTTTTCCACAATAGATGTATAAATCATGTTTTAAGTTTGTGTGTTCAAGATGCTTTGATTTCTTTAAAAGATCATATTACTCCTATTCGAGCTGCTATTTCTCGTTTAACTCGTAATATATCATTAACTGATGAATGGATAATTTTTTGTAAAAATCATGATTTAAAACATAAAAAGTTCTTGCTCGATAAGCCAGATCGTTGGAATTCCACATATAAAATGTTGAATGGCTCTTTTCAATATAGAGAAGCACTGTGTTCATTTTTTGAACAACAGCGGTGTGGAATTGTTTTGTTTCCGAGTCAATGGGATCATTGCACTAATTTATGTGTTCTTTTGAACTTTTTTAAAGAAGCCATTACAGAATTATCATATGTATATTATCCTACCTCATGGTTAGTTGTTGATCATTGTGTTAAAATTGCATGTCTTCTGAATTATTTTAGTTCATGTGCATATTTGGGAGTTTGCATTGCTAAAATGAAAGAAAAATGGTTAAAATACTTTTCACGCATTCCCGACGTGTTTTTAATTGCTAAGGTACTAGATCCTAGAGTAAGACTAGATGGATTAGAAAACATGTTAACTAGGTATTATGATGCTTTATTTCCCATTGAAAATGATGACACCCCTAGACCGAACGAAGTTGCATCTAATACGAAACAACTTTTCTTTAACATTTTTGGTGAATATATGATAAATATTGACAAGAGTAAAGATACTACTACGAGTAGTGGTCGTCAAGATCAAGTTGGCTTAATTGGCAGTCGTCCAGGCTTTCCTCTTTTTCAAGATATTGAGGATTTTTTAACAAGCAGAAAGAAACCTATGCATAGCAGCAGACCTCCAGGCTCTAAAGCGTATGACGAATTTGAGGAATATTTAACAACTTCGTTCGACAATTCTTATTTTGATAAGTCGTTCGATATTTTGACATGGTGGTCCCAGAGTACTAGACGTTTTCCTACATTGTCTTTGATTGCTAATGAAATATTAGCATGCCCTGCCTCAACTCTCTCCATGGAACAAGCATTTAGTGTCAAAGACTCTACTTTGAATGCAAGACAATCTAAATTAGCCGTTGAAGATCTTGAAAATCAATGTTTGCTCGAGGATTGGATATCAGCTGAAGCACGATCACAAGATTGTAATCTCGACACAGACGATGAAGGTGATGTATATGATGATGTCCATGTTACGAGACTATGATCGCAACAGATAGATAGTATAAGCTGTGTTTCTCTTTTCTTCTCTCTTTTTTAATTATGTTACGAAATTTCACGTTGTTTATTAACGTGTAAACGAGATATTAACTATTTTTTCTCATTTCTTTAGGTTATTCATTATATAGTACAGTATTAGAGAATTTGAAAACTAAATGAAATTGTTATGATAATGCATTGTAATGTTGTTGCATTTATTCTAAAGTATTTGTGGATATCACTATTTTTTTGACATTCCAGAATTAATTTAACTATATGGGGATTGAAAACTTATTAGTTACAGTAAACTCAAATATGAATGCAATAGCTACAACAATCCAAATTCCATTCTTCACCATTGATACATATTTGTTTCGTGATAAATCCCAACGAGAACGCCTCGTCTACACTGGGTCATTCTCTTGCTCTCGTCTAACACACAAACAGCTTTTGGCGCGTGAGAGACGCGTACAGTTTCTTATACTTCATGGCTACGTAGAAGTAAAAGCAAAGCATGAAATACGCCACACAGAAGCCTGAAAAGCAGTAAAATCTTTCTCCATCCCCCATCTCTTATATTTTATTTATATTTTTTCTAATTACTTTATAACAGTAATGCCGATATTTTTTGTTAGATACGAAATTGAGTTTATCAAAATTGATACATTTATAGCAAATTTTATGTGAACTACTTTTTTTCTAAGTATCGAGAAAAAAAAAAAAAGTAATGGTTCTTTAATAAGAACAAAGTTATTGTTTTTTTTTTTTTTAAGAAAGTTGAATAACAATTTAAGTAATTAAGTGTAGGAATGACAATTTTAACCTGCCCTGACTCGTGTTGTTTGGGACACAGTGGAACGGGAACTATATTTTAAATATGAAGTATTTCATACGCCCTCTGTCCCAGGATTACTTTCATATGTGGACACGCATATTTTAACAAAGAGTAATAATGAGTGGAGTTTTAAGGGTTAATTTTGTAAAAATTTATGTATAAAGTAAGGAAATGAGTTGACATGAGTTGATTTTTATGTATATGTGGAGTAATGTATGTGTGGAGAAAAGTAATGAAATGTAAAATTGAACATATTGCAAAGGGTGAAAATTATTGTTTGACGTTTAGAAAAAAAAAAAAAGGTGGGAGGGAGTATAACTTTTTGTGTATTTATTTTGTTTTGGACCGAGCAGCTTTTTTGACCCCGGACTGCTGATCCGACCCGCGTGCTTTTCAAATCATGGTAACTGTTTAATTCTTTATTCAGATTATAAAAATTACTCCCTCCGTCCCGAAAAGTTTGCGGGGAATCTTGGGCACATGATTTAAGAAAAAAGTGTAATGATAAGAGTGTTGAGGGGTAATTTTATAAACTTTTATATAGAAAAGTAAATAAAGTAGATGGGTTGAGTGTATGGTGGGTCCCAAAAGTAATGACATAAAGGGTAAATATGTGTATATTGTGAGGGTGGAGATTGTGATGATTATTTTTATTTTGGGATATGCAAACTTTTCGGTGACAAACAAAAAAGGAAAGTATGAAAACTTTTGAAGGATATAGGGAGTATGTCACTAAAAATATTTGGTTAGATACCCGTCTTTTTTTTCCACTCTTTACTTTTTCTTTTTTTTTTTTCTTTGGTTAGATACCCGTTTTTTTTTTTAAGATGTAAAAACTAAATATTTGCTCTCATTTCTATCAGAACTCTTTTCTTTTGTTGTTTACCTACTTATTATTTTTTAAGTTTTCGCTTTATTTAAACAAATAACTTATATTTTTTAATTTTTTCTTCCCATCATTCTCTCATTTTCTTCTGTGATATATAAAATTAAAGAAATTAAGGGCTAATTTTGTAAAATTTTATATATAAATTAAAAAAATTAGTTGACTTTTTTATGTATGTGTGGAGAAAATCATTTTAAAAATGTAAAAGTTATTGTGAGACGTTTTGAAAAGGAAAATGTGGGGTTAGGGTTCATGAATCGTATGCCCGTTTAAATTCAAGTTTATTTAGCCCGAATTGTTACTTTTTTTTTTTAATAAATAACTTGCTAACAAATTTTGGGTCATTTGGCTCTCTAAGCATTAAGACATATTAAGAACTAATGAGTTCTAGAATTCATTTACCAATCATTAACTAATTATATATTTTTCTATTTTATTTGCTTGTTGGATGTGACAATTTGGACCTTTAATTTTTTTTGAAAAAATTTATAGCCCGTTAGTGGCCCATTTAGTCAGTGGCCCGATAGGGGTAGGGTTATGTTCCAACAATTGTAGGATCGTTAATTAAAGTCATGACTTATTTAGCCCGTGTCCCTATATGACTGACTTTATAGGATTAGGGTCAGCTCGATAGACATCTCTATTTGAGAATACAAGATACAAAAAATAAAGAAATACTAATAATGCATTGTAATGTTGAATTTATTCTAAAATGTACAAATATACTCTAGTAATTGGTGAAGAAGTTTAAAAATAGAATAGTTCGATCATAAGCTAGCTACTATTTTGAACGACTTGTCATAAGTTTTACGTTTCTTTAAATTGTAAGTTGGGACCTACTACATGTAGTTAGAGTGTCGTAAGATGTCGTATGACTATCGTAGTCAATTTAATCTGAACCATTAAAAATCAAATCTAAAGGCTTAAATCTGATGACCTGTTACCTTTTGTACTTTGTGTTGAAAATATTCAGCGTATGTGTCGTATGGTGTCGTATGGTGTCGTATGTATAATTAATTTAATTAATTAAAATATATAATTTAAAATTTACATTTTTAGCCTTAACTTAATAAAAATATTTATTATATTAATTAATTTAATTAAAATATATAATAGTAACACTACCTATTTATCCTTATATTATTATTAAAATTAACAACAAAAAAACAAAACAAATTAAATTAAATTAAATCAAAAGAAGTTATGTGAATTTAAACCTAAAACACAATACATAAGTTTTTTTCCCCCTACGAGCACGCACTCCACTTCCGCCCCAAGTCGCTGCCTTTTCGCCGCCGCCCTTCCACCGTCGACGCGCCGCTTCCTGATGCCGCCACCGACGCGCCGCTTCTCTGCTTCCGCCGCCGCCGCTTCTCTGCTGCCGCCGTCGAGCCTCTTCTCCCCCCTAGTTTTCTTAATTTGTAAGTTTAATATTATCGTGGAGTAGGTGAATTACCACCACTGAAAGTTGCTTATGTATATCTTCATATTTTTTCTTACTTCCGTCATTTGTTATGACTATTTGAATTAACATTGTGAAATTGTTAAAATTGTGGTTGAGTTGTTGAGTATTAATTGTTTTTTAAATTGCCTCAAATCAAATAGAAACATAACTGCTCAACAAGTGTTTGACAAAATGCTTCAAAGAAATTTTGAAACCGAATTTAGCAAAGGAAGTGGCTATTGAATGCACATTCCTAACAATATTCGTTGTTTGAATCCTCTAGCTAGAATGACATAATATTGAGTTAAATCATCATGTAAAGTTTTGAAATTTATATTTGATATAGTGTTTAAATTGAATTTTATGTTTATAAGCACATGGTATTCCTCGATTTTATGTTAGAAGCACATGATATTAGTTGTCGTAAATGACAATATGACATTAAAATAGGTGATTGAAATATATAATATGAAGATGTTGCATAACATTGGAAAATGTAGTAAAATTGGAAGATGTTGCATAACATGTCTTTTAATGAACGTCTCACAATATTCCAATTGATTCATTTTTTCTGTGTTTCTCTTGCAATTTGTGTTTACAACAACGTTCCACAATGTTCTCAGACGTTGGATATGAAGATATCAAAGTGGATGATGAATCACACGAGGAGCACATGAGTTCAGAAGAGGGGTCGGATGAGGATTTTGGGTATGCCAATTTCAAAAATGATCCCACAGACGACAATACAATTTTGGGCATGACTTTCGCTTCGACGGAAGAAGCATTAATGCATTTTAACACTCACTAACTTAATAATATTTCTTTACCAGACATCCAGGACATAAAATTGGGCGATGTCCAAATAAGAAGAGCAACATTGATCGAGAGAATGATGAAGATCTCAACAAAGACGATGATTCTAAAAACGTTAATTAATGTTGATCCTACCAAAACAATTAGTGTTAGATTTTTTTTTATGAATATCACTACAAGAAAATAATTAATTGGCTAGAGAATATTTTATAGGCAATAATTCCAATTTTGTAGGCATTTATATTTACCTACGGAATACCAACAAAAACCATTTGTATGGAATTCGCTCGTAGGTAATTCGGTTGCCCACGAAAATTTAATTTGTAGGCAATTACCTACCACGTTTTCGTAACAAATCCATAACATTTCGGTAGGTAATATGATTACCATAATAAATGAAATTCCGTAGGTAAATATCAACTACGAAACATTTCGTTGGTAATTCCGTAGGCAAATTTGGCAATAAACATTTCGGTGGAAATTCTTTTAATATATATATTTTAATTTTTTTATTAATAAATTATATTTTTAGCCTTAGCCTATAAAATAAATTCATTCAAAATTGGACCAGGTCCAACCATGAATTGATCATAAAACCGATTCAAAAAGTGTTAAAATATATAAACATTTTTAAAATACAAACTTAGGTGCACATTAGACCCCTTTTATAATGTTTTTCTCTCATGTTTCTTGTGCTCCTTATTTGATGTGGGACAAAAATTTATGTTTGTTGGTTGCTAACTTATTAATACTACTACTTTTATATTGTTTTTTCTCTTATGTTTTTCTACTCTTTCGATGTGGGACATAATAAAGTTCATATGTTTATTTGTTATAACACTATTGCTTTTCTAAGTTCCTAGCTAATTTTGTAGGTCATACAATTAGATAATTTATACATATAAATAGCTAGGAAAATTTCGTAGGTAAATAAATAAACAAATCACCTACAATCATTTTGGTAGGGAAATGCTATTTTGCCTACGGATTATTTTGTAGGTAAACCAATATTTTCTAAGTTCCTAGCTAATTTTGTAGGTAATACAATTAGATAATCTATACATATAAATAGCTAGAAAAAATTTTGTAGGTAAATAAATAAACAAATCACCTACAATCATTTTGGTAGGGAAATGCTAATTTGCCTACGGATTATTTTGTAGGTAAATCAATATTTTTTAAGTTCCTAGCTAATTTTGTAGGTAATACAATTAGATAATTTATACATATAAATAGCTAGGAAAGTTTTCGTTGGTAAATAAAAAAAAAAATCACCTACAACCGTTTCGGTAGGGAAATGTGATTTTACCTACGGATTATTTAGTAGGTAAATCACCATCAGATTTTTCCTTGGTAATTTCGTGGGTGAAAATGTGTAAAATAATTTATAAAGATCCGTAGGCAATCTGTAGGCAATTCTCAATATTTAAAGACGAAATTATTTTCGTTGAAAAATTCTGTAGGCAATTCAACAATTTCTTGTAGTGTATTGATCATATGTATTTCAGGAATTTTATTGAATTGCTGATTTTTTATTTAAATATTAATTTAATATTTCTTGTGTTGTTTAATCCACGTCATAAGATACGTTTATGCTAAAATTAAGTGTGAACAATAATCATATTGAATTCAGATGAAATATGCATTTTATACGAATATGAGAAAGATGCTTGTGTGTCGTGCATTACTACTCTATTTGTGGCTCGAGCACGTGAACAAGAAAATAGCATTTTTTTTTTTTTCAAGGTTTACTGAACTTCGATATCGACCGTGCAACCAGGCATGGCTGTTGGACCGTGAAAGTGAGCACCTACAACACATTTTTTGGATTGCACGGTTTACTGAGTATCGACCGTGAAACTGTGCACGGTTGTTGGACCGTGCAACTGAGTATGTCCAATACATATTTCTATTTACATGGGTGACTGAGTATCGACCGTGCAATTGTGTACGGCTCCTGGACCGTGTAAGTGAATACTTCCAGTACATGTTTCTATTTACACAGGTGACTAGGTATCGACCGTGCAACCGTGCACGACTATTGGACCGTGCAATTGAATACTTCCAGTACATGTTTCTATTTACATGGGTGACTGAGTATCGACCATGCAATTGTGCACGGCTCCTGGACCGTGCAAGTGAATACTTCCAGTACATGTTTATATTTACACGCGTGTTTGAGTATCGACCGTGCAACCGTGCACGGTTGTTGGACCTTGCAAGTGAATACTTTCAGTACATATTTCTATTTGCATGGGTGACTGAGTATCGACCGTGCAATTGTGCACGGCTCCTGGACCGTGCAAGTGAATACTTCCAGTACATGTTTCTATTTACACGGGTGACTGAGTATCGACCGTGCAAGTGAATACTTCCAGTACATATTTCTATTTACATGGGTGACTGAGTATCGACCGTGCAATTGTGCACGGCTCCTGGACCGAGCAGTCGCCGAAAAGGTAATTGGTCGGAGAACGACCTGGAATTGAGCGAGCGTCGGATAAAAGCTACTTCTTGCTTCTTGATCGATCTGGGAGTGAGCGAGTCATTGTGGATTGGAGAAGCACAAATAGTGAGAAAACTTACTTCTTGCTTCAATTCACTTGGACAAGGAACCTTCTTGCTTTCGTTTTTCAATTATGAATCAAAAAGACTTCAATTAACAAAGAACCCTAACTTTTTCGATGGAATTGGGGAAGAAAAACATAATTTCTAATTTAATTACTTTATTATTTAATTATTTTTGTATTGGTTAATTTAATTTTTATAATAATAATATTTGTATAAAAATGGTAGAATAGTAATTTTGCTTAATATATATATAGAGAGAGAAATTCTCAAATGCACACTGTGCACCTGCTTTTTTTTTAACTGTTTTTTTTCTACAGTTTTCTTCACTCCGGCCCTCTCCATCTCGGCCCATTCTTGTAGCGATGTTTGAATGTTCATCGGATTTAGCTATATTTACACCAGCGGCGTGTGAAATTTCTGCCTCTTTTTGGAATCATCGGTCTAGATAAGATTTCGAATTTCTGCCTCTTTTTGGAATCCTCTTCTAGGGATTTGTTTACCAAATTGGGGGGAATCTGCTGGTCGTGACTAGGGGTGAGCAGAAGTCGGAAGAAACCGAAAAAATCGGCCGAACCGAACCGAAAATACAAGTTTGGTTCGGTTATTCGGTTTTCGGTTCGGTCACGGTTTTAATTTTTTCCAAAAATAGGTTTTTTGTTCGGTTCGGTTTTTTTTATGGAAAAAACCAAAAAAAAAAACGAAAAACCAAAAATTAAATATATATATATATATATATTATATTATATTTAATATATTTTAATAAAATAATTTTATACCTAATGACTAATGTAAGCCTCATTCCAGAAAAGAGGCAGAAAAGAAAAACCCTAGTCCTACTCCTCTCCGCACCGCAGTCCGCCCCCAAAATCCAGCAACCCTCCGTCCCTCCCCATCCTCACTCTCCGTCTCTGGCCTCTACCTCCATTTCAGTCGGCCAGCGCACAACAACCAGTGCGCACAGCGGCGGCGGCCAACGCACGGCGCACAACGGCTACTCACACCGGCGACACTAGCCCCACTCCGTAGTCCGTATACACCTAGAGCCTAGAGGTAAATTTCTACTGCTTATACTGCTTAGCCTTAATCTGATTTTATGTATTTAATTTTATGAAATCTAATTTAATGTTTGGGAATATATCATATATAATTGCTATATTTTTTTAAGAGAAAAATTCATTTTACGTCCGGTAACTTAGGCCTAATCCAATTAATATCCTTTAAGTTTTCACTTTTTCGATTAACGTCCTTTTTGGTCCAATTTACATCCTTTTTGCCGAAAATTTTCAAACTCACCGGAATTTGAGGAATAAATTGGGATTCCGGCAAAATAGTCCAATTTACGTCCTTTAAGTTTGAAAATTAAAATTTAATAAATAAATTTTCTAAAAATATCATTCGAAATTTTAAAATATTATTAAAATTCCGAAAATATCATTAAAATTAAAAACTATAAAATGTGTAAAATAAAATTTAAAATATTATTTATTTTTTTAAAAATCTCATTAAAATTTATAAAATGTGATAAATAAAAATAAAAAATTTTACAATTCAAAAAATATAAATGTTTAACTTAAAATTAAGAAATTAAAAAATCTCATTAAAAATTCTATAAATCTCTTTAATTTTTAAAAAATGTGTAGATTAAATATTAAAAATTCTAAAAACCCAATAAGAATAATAAAAATTATTAAAAAATTAGAATTGATTTGGACTCATCCGCCATTAAAGTTTTTCTCGAACTCCTAATTTTTTTTTGTATTCCACGCCTTGATTGATTGTAGAACCGTGTCAAATTCATTTTAATGAGGTTTTAAGAATGGTATAATTTTTTATTTTATTTTAAACATTTTTAAAATTTTAATTTATAGATTTTTTGTATTTAGAATTTTATGTTTTTCTGAGATTTTTAGAATTTTTTTTTTAATTTACAAATTTTTCAAATTTTAGATTTTTTTTATTTTTTTTAGAATTTTTTATTTTTATTTTACACAATTTATAAATTTTAATGATATTTTTAATTTTTTTCAGAATTTTTTAATTATTAATTTCTAATTTTCAAACTTAAAGGACGTAAATTGGACTATTTGATCGGAATTCCAATTTTTCGGCGAAAAGGATATAAATTGGACTTAAAAGGACATAAATTGGACACCCTAAGACGTAAATTGAAAAAGTAAAAACTTAAAGGATATAAACTGGATTAGGCCTAATTTACAGGACGTAAAATGAAATTTTCTCATTTTTTAAATCTAGTAATTTTCTGTTTATGATAGAATTATTTCTGTTTATGGTAGAATTATATGTTTCTGTTTAGGTTGTTTATGGTGTGTGATATGGTATGTTGTTACTTGTTAATTTGTCTAATGATTGTTGTAGATGTCAACCACACCTGAAGAATCTGGAGATATGGGAAGCAATCTTTCACCATCGTCGATGCCACAACCACTTTCTCAGGGGACTCAAACTACTCAACCTTCAAATGCTACACTACCACCAAGGCCAGTGAAAAGAAAGCCTACGAAGTCAAGATCCAAAGTGTGGGATCACTTTAAGAAGATCCCAAATGAAGACGGTGTCAGTGAATCAACTAAGTGTCTCTACTGTGAAAAACACTTGTGCTCTAACACAAAAAAAAAAAAATGGGACTTCATCACTTATTAACCATATGAATAATTGCTCAGAAAACCCTCATAATAAAGAAACACGTCAAACCTTGTTAAATTTGCAAAGAACTGTTAATGAGGGGGTGGGTACTCTTGGTACATGGAAGTTTGATCAAGCTGAAATTAGGGAAGCACTTGTAGAAATGATTGTTGAAGATGAGTTGCCATTCAAATTTGTGGAGGGTGGGGGGTTTAAGAAATACATGGCTAGATGTTGTCCTAGGTTTCAAATTCCTTCTAGATGGACGGTGTCAAGAGACTGTTTTGATTTGTATGAGAATGAAAGGTCAAAGTTAAAGTCTTTCATGAAAATACATTGTGACAAAATTTGCATTACTACTGATACTTGGACTTCGTTGCAAATTAAGAATTAATTACATGAGTGTTACTGGTCATTTCATTGATGAAAATTGGGACTTGCATAAGAAAAATCTGAATTTTGTGCCCGTGTCTAGTCATATAGGGGATTACATTGGTAAGGCACTAGAAACTTGTCTTATAGATTGGGGGTTGAAAAGGGTGTTCAGTGTAACCGTAGACAATGCGAGTTCAAATGATACGGCTGTAGCATTCTTGTCAAAGAGGTTGTTGAATTGGGGAAATGCTATATCTAGTTGCAAGTACCTTCATATGCGATGTATTGCACATGTGATCAATTTAGTTGTTAATGATGGCTTAAAAGGCATTAACCCTTCAGTGAAGCGTGTGAGAAATGCTATTAGATACATTCGAAATTCACCTGCAAGGTTGAAAAGGTTTAAAGACTGTGCAGAGTGGGAAGGGATAGAAAGCAAGAGTTCTTTGTGTTGTGATGTGTCTACTAGGTGGAACTCAACATATTTAATGCTTAGAACTGCTGAAAAGTTTCAAAGTGCATTTGAGAGGTATGATGAACAAGATACAAGTTTTAAGGCTGATTTGTGTAAGGATGGGGTTGATGGGGTTCCAACTTTAGAAGATTGGTGTGTTGTTCGTAGGTATGCTGATTTACTGAAGCATTTTTACGAGTCTACTTTGCGCATTTCTGGATCTTTATATGTCACTTCTTGCTCATTTTTTAGTGAAATTAGTGATTTATGTGCTATCTTGAATGAGTGGTGTGGAAGTACAAATCTTGAGATTATGAAAATGGGGTTGGTCATGAAGAAAAAATTTGATAAATATTGGGGGGATCCTGAAAGAATGAATAAAATCATTTTCTTTGTTGTTGTGTTTGATCCACATGATAAGTTAGAGTACATGCAATACACTTTGTGTGGGATGTATGGGGAGGAAAGATGTAACAATATTTTTCATTGTGTGAAGAGTGAATTGTATGAGATGTTCGATGAATATATGAAGCTTTATCATCCGGATGGTGATGTAAGTGATTGTGGTGGTGGTAGCAACTCTAGTTCAAGTGAAGTGACTGATTGTGAAAAGATTGGTAAAAGGCCAGCATCGATTTTTAAATCAAGGCTTAAGAGGCAAAGAATTGAGAGTGGTGTGTCCGGAAGCAAGAAAAATGAACTAGATACTTACTTGAGTGAAGCTGTCATAGAGGATGAAGAAAATTTTGATGTGTTGAGGTGGTGGAGGTCAAACTCTTCAAGATTCCCAACTCTTTCACGAATGGCCCGTGATATCTTGGTTGTTCCAATTTCAACGGTTGCATCAGAGTCGGCATTTAGTACCGGTGGTAGGGTACTAGATGCATTTAGGAGTTCTTTAACTCCTAAAATTGTTGAAGCTTTGATATGTGGACAAGATTGGATACGAGGTTCACGACAACCCATATGTGTTGAAGAACTATTGCAGGAGCTTGAAAATTTCGAGAAAGGTAACGAATTCATTATGAATTTAATTTTTCATATTTTTCATATTTATTCACATGATTTTTGTATTTTACTTCTAGATTTGCCAAATGTTGGACTTGGAGGATTATCGTGCACCAACAATTAGAAGAATCGGAGGAATATTTGAATTGTGATTCGTCTTTCTTTTTGTTGAACTTATGGACTGTTATGACTTTTTTATGGACTTTATGAACTTTTAGTTTTAATATTATGGATTGGACTGTATGAATGTTTTTATGGACTGTAATGGATTTATTGACTTCTATTTTATGATTATGTAATTTTTTTTTTTTTGTTGAATTTATGGCTATTATGACTTTTTTTATGTACTGTATGAACTTTTGGTTTTAATTATTGTGGACTGTATGAATTTTTTTATGGACCAGGACTGTAATGGATTTATGGAGTATGAAGTTATTTATTGTAAAAAGCCCAAAATAAAAGTCCAAAAACAGGTCCAATAATAATTCGGTTTTTCGGTTAATAACCGTAACCGAACCGAAAAGTTCAGTTCGGTTATTTTTCGGTTTTATACAATTTCGGTTCGGTTTCGGTTACCGAAATTGATCATTTCGGTTTTTTCGGTTTTGGAAATTCGGTTCGGTTTCCGAACCGAACCGACCGATGCTCACCCCTAACTATTATTAGTGAAAAGTGGAAAGTTTATTATTAAAAAGTAGCAATTATCATTATTGAAAAGTGGGAGTGAGTAAAAAAAACGGAATAAAAAAAAACAAAAAAAAACAGAATAAAAAAAAACTAAAGTTTGAAGAATTTGAACTCGTGACTTCATGATTATAAAGGAAATCTATAACCACTAGAACATCAATTACTTAGTTGTATTTATTTGTTTTTATTAATATATATAGGATTGACAGGTGCATTAGTGTGCACATGCACACTATGCATAGGAGACCAACTCATATATATAAAGAAGGGTAATATAGTAAATAACAAAATACACTTTAAAAAATGATTTAATTAATTAAAACCTGCATAACAGGTAGTAGGTTCATACGAAGCATACGACGCCACGTGACGCAATTCGACGCGTTGACTATATAGTCACTTTGTACTATTTGACTACACCAAGAATTACCATTGTAAGTTGGGCAATTCTTACGATAGTTAAATTGTACAAAGTGACTATCTAGTCACTTTATCGAATCGCGCCACGTGGCGTCGTATACATCGTAACGACCTACTACTTGTTATACAGGTTTAAGTTATTTAATTATATTTTAATTCTGTATTTTATTATTTACTATATTACCCTTCTTTAATATAAATTAAATTATTTTTAAAAAAGTGTAAAACTTATAAAAAATAACAAATTACTATCCTACCCCTTTTAATATAAAATTACTATTAAATAATACATTAATAATTCGCAGAATTCCTCTTCAAATCAGGGTTCTTTCAATTAATTCGCAGAATTCCTCTTCAAAAAAAAATTACAAGGGACGCCCAAATTACAAATCAACAAAACTTTAGACGGCTTTCTCCCCCCAATTTAGGGTTCTTCTCCTGAATCATCTTCAGAAAATTCAGTAACTTTTACTTCCCCAATACCTCTTGCAGAAGATTTAGGCGACTTTCTCCCCCCAATTCCGTCGACACCCCAAATTATCAACGCAAGGACACGCATAAACATCGCACAATTAATTTCTTTCTTTCAGGTCAATTATCACACAATTTGATTACTTTTAGAGGTTTTAAGGAATTTTCACAACTTATGACGGGAAGAAAGTATAATATTTATGGAAATTATTTTTTATTTGACATTCCAGAATTAATTTAGTAGGACCAATTTTCTTTAATTAAAAAGAAAAAGAGCTCTAATATTCAGAATGGCAAAACTTATTAGTTACAGTAAACTCAATTTATAAAGGCATTAAAATCTATTATTATCTTCATCTCTTTATCTATGTACAAACTATCCCAAAATCCAAATCCCGATTCCATTTTTCACCAACGATGGATGCATGTTTGTTTCCAGAAATACCGAATCCAACGATCGAGCTCACAATCACATATCCGTCGTGCTGTAAAACGAGTCTTCTGCACCAGCAGCATAATAATTATTATCTTCCTTCTCGTCTTCCCATCTCACCACTTCCCTTATATATCTGAACGCCTCGTCTACAGTGGGTCGTTCTCTTGCTCTCGTCTGACACACAAAAAGCTTTTGGCACGTGAGAGACGAGTACAGTTCCTTAAACTTCATGGCTACATAGAAGTAGGCTTGCTGTGCTAGCGACTGGTTGCTGGGGTAGGGCTGCAAGGGACTGAACTCCGTGAACCAATCGCACGTGCCTAGTGGGACCCTGTTGATCTTCTCTTCGAAGACATCGTACTTGTTCAGAATGAGGACGAATGGGGTGTCTTTGAAACACGGGTGTTTGATCATCGTCTCCATCAGCTCTCGACTTTGAATCATCTTGTTCAGAACAAGTGCGCCTCCACCGTCGCTCTCTGGGGATACCCACACCTGATCGTAATCACTCAGGGCGACACAGAAAACTACGGCACGGACATCCTCAAACATGTCCACCCACTTGCGTCCTTCGTTCATCCCCTTCCCGTTTACTCTGATGAGTTGGTACCTGATACACCGAATCATGGAAATTATAACTAAGATGAGTTGGTTTTATTATTAACATTTTGCCACACCAGTTGCACTGTGCAATTTTGACCATTTTTTTAACCAATTTTTCGCAAATCATAGAAATAACAGTCTAAAAGTATTACGAGTAGTTCATATGACGAAAAGTATTAGTTGTATATTGAAAAAGTACAGCCTACAAGTACTACTTTTATTTTGTGGAGTATAACTTATATTTTCTCCATATAAACTAATACTCGTCATTTTATATTTCAGTGATGTGAATGAGTTAAAACTTGATCAAAATGCATAAAAGTTTTTGCCTTTATTATTATTTCATCTGTAAAATCAAGATTATTTAGCCTGGAAATTCACTTTCAATTTGAGAAAATGAATCTCCACTTGCAAGATTTCTAATTATTTTAGGTAATGGATTAATTCTGCCAAACTTATGAGCATGAAACCACTGAATTAGATTCTAGTCCTCACTCTTTATAGGAGACAAAAATCATAATTTCGTTGAAAGGTGACTGAAACACTTACTTGATCGAAGGTGGGGGCAGAGCTTCAAGATTATCTGTGTAGGATTCAGACATTGGGTTACGATCATCCATGGAGAACTCCATAAAGGCCAAGCCATTACCTTGAGTCACCCCTTCAGCATACAGTATATCACGGTCCGAAGGTTCATATTCATTGCTTGATATCTCAACTGCCTGAACAAAAGGATTGATTAAACCCTTGTCAATGTAAAAGAATATTGGATAAAATGTTGACAGGGATACAAAAATAAAAGAACCATAAATGACATAAAGTGTGTTAATTGCAATAACTGGATAATATTCGAGTAATTCCTTAATTTTACTCTCACTGTAATTAAGGTAAATGAATCCAGTATTATCAAACCCCTCCCCCCAAGTTGGTTATGAATAACTCCAAGGGCTACATTATTTACATTCACAAAATTACTTAGTACACCCGCCACTTGGTAAGGTACCAAATGATTTTGTAACTTTAAAAAATGTCCTTATATTTTCTAAAAGTTATACTCCCTCCGTCCGTCTATAAGTTTCCCGTTACTTTTTGACACATGAATTAAGAAAAGTGATTAAATAATAGATATAGTACAAGTCATGTGATGTGATTGAGAAAGAGAGAGAGATAGAGAGAAACTTTAAATATAAAGTGAAGTGTAAGAATAAAAAATTAAAAGATATTTGCCAAAAAGAGTGTGGAAAGCTTATAGGCGGACGGACCAAAATGGCAAAATGGGAAGCTTATAAGCGGACGGAGGGAATATCTTTCATTATAAGCACAGTTTTCTTCTAGTTCTCGATTTTGAAAATGGAAAAAAATAAACCTTGGCTTTTATACAAATTTGAAGATTGAGAATTAGAAAATTTAGACTTCTTTGAGGATATGTCATTTGAAGGGTACTTTTGACCTTTTTACGGAGATTTATTTTTCATCCAAATGAGAGAATGGATATGATGGTGGATTTATAAATCCAGAGATTTAAATCCCTCCATCCAAATGCTACCTTAGTGAAGACCTTTTTTTTTTTTTGAGGGGGACTTAGTGAAGACCTGAAGGAAATAAAGTCATAAGAAAGATACCCTGTTCAAGAAGTAGTCTGCCACATCTGGGAGAAAGTGAAGTTCGTTCTTCCTCCGGTACGTCTCCTGTATAGCAGGATCTCTCCACACTTCTTCGACAAGTGGAGCATATTCACGAGTTGCAGCAGGAAAGAACGCATCCAAATCTCCGGTGGCTATGATGTCGAGGAGCCAGTCGGAGAAATGCTTCAACTTTGGATTGAGGGTGTAGATACTATCTCCTGTATATATTCAACTTCAATCACCAGGAAATGATCGTTGAGACTTTGACTAGAATCTCGTTGTTAACAATATAAAAGAAGAAAATGAGTGAAATTGCCTTCATTAAATATCTTTATGGGCTTAATTGCTGCTAAAATCACCACATTTCCTAAAATGTCAACATGCGTCAATCACAGAAGGACGTAGGGTGTATTCGATTGCAATTTGTGAAAAGGTGGTGATTTTAGCAGCAATTAAGTCTATCGTTATATGTAGCCTATCGCTTGATGTTACAGATCGAAATCATCATAGCTCTATTTTGATACCTGATTCAGACGATTGTTCATCCCTTTTGATCTCTAAAACAGCTTCTTCCTCAAAGCGTTCCCGACCATCAAGCAAAATGCTGAGATACTTGTACATGTTGCTCTGAATCATAAGCTTCATATCTTGGATTTCCTCATGAGTAAACTTGCTACCATACAAAATCTTGGCCTGTTCAGTGAGACAAATTAAAGAAGCTGATTTATGTGCCACATCAATTATGCGCATCGGCTCAAACGTATACAATTAGAGCTGCGTGGAAGACATATTCAATCATATAAGTTGAAATTTCTGAAAGAGGACCATCCGTTCATTCTATAACTCATAGAGTCTATTATTCAAGAAATTCATTAGTTTGGTTGCCGACTTGGCTATTACTTATGAATAAATATAAAGGAAAATAGTTTTTTTAGTCACGTAAGGTAACCCCAATTTCGGTTTCAGTCGTGTCAGCTTTCACGAATTGAAATTGTCTGTAACTTTCAATTGTTCGACGTTTTAGTCCGGTAACCCATTGTAGGAGGTACAACACCTGGTTGACGCTGACATGGCATGATCTGGTTTGTCCCAGAGTCTGATGGGTCAACCAAATATTTCACTTTCACCAGCCGGTTATCAGACTAAAACGTTGAAAAATTGAAAGTTGCATGATTATTTTCAATTCGTGAAAGACGACAGTACTGATCGAAATAGGGGTAATTTACAGGACTAAAAATACTATTTTCCCTAAACATAAACTTGAAGAATGTTTAGACCTTTACAAGGATTTGTCTTCTTGACATATGAGAGATAACTAAATCCATCTTTTTTGCCCCTTAAAACATCAACAGTCTTGAAAACAGAGAAAGAAAAACAAGATGAAAATCGGGATTGTCCATGCATTTGACCAGAAATACAGTAGTAGATACTTGGAAGTAAAATTATCAACTATGATCTATACAAAAAGGCGCAGCTACGATTTTACAAAAATACTGTAGACGAATACAGAATGATTTTTATAAATAGAATTAATTATTTCAATAAAATGTACTCCTTATTATTTTGTCAATAATAGTTGTTTCATTCAAAAGTATTAGATGTTATACTCTAGAATGATAGTTATGGACCAATTGCACAATGACTGTTTTATATAAGACAAGATCGTTTGACTAATGTATTAGGGTTTACTATCGACAATATTAAACATAGTAACGGCTGTAACAACAATCCAAAAACTACTTGAGTAAGATTTTACCTGCTTGAAAATAGTGCTGGTACCAGAGCCCGGGAGCCCAAGTAGAAGAAGCTTCTGGATCTTTTTCTGCTCAAGAAAATTCGGTAGAGTTGTATAGTTGCTGGGCTCGTCCCTATTGACTTGTGGTTGACCTTGAGGTACAGGCAAAGAGACCAGGGAGCAAAAGAATCGGGTTGAAGCCTAGTATAATTAGACTCAAAGTGTTGGTAAAAATATTTCATGGCACACCACTATAGTTGGAAAGCACAAGAATAATATCATCTTGGGTCTCTAAAGTTTACTTTTTTCTAGTGTTGATCCCTCTCTTCCACTCACTGTAAAATTTGGTCCTAGAAGAACACTTTTACTCTCAAATTTGGTCCCATACTGACGAAATCAACACTTTGGGAGTGCTAAATGTAATACTTCATTTTTGTTATTTCACTGATAATTACATTTAAGTACAAAACACTACATATAGCAATTAGCATCCCACAAATAGTTGATTCCATCATTCAACGGATGGTCAACTAACGGTGGGACCAAATGTGGAAGTAAAAATGTACTTCCCTGACCAAATTTGATAGTGAAAAGGGGACCAAAAAACGAAAAGGGTAAAGTTTAGGGACAGAAATTTCTATTATCCCAAAAGCATACCTCAAAAGCTTTCCAGAAACATACCTTTTCCCAAATATTTCCTCTGATATTATTTTGACCTTCTTCCTCGTAACGACCATCATCATACACCCAAAAATGGGTATCGCGAGGACATTGTACGTTCGCAAGCTGAGTCACACATCAAATAATATATGAACCCAAATTAGACGCAAAATCTTTCATCAAATGGATATACGACTAAAGCAGATTTCAGCAATACGAAGAAGGATTCATCTATCAGAAATACATAAAATTAATTCTTTAACAACAAAAATCACAGAGGTAGGAAGCATTAGAAAAGGTCTTAATGTTGCTTTTTTCGATTTTTTTCGATATTATTAACATTGATATGCATATACACACTCAAACATTAGGGTATGTGATTTGGGATTTGAAAACTGGATTTGGGATTTCAAAATCTAAATCTGGTTCTACTTTGGGATTTCACAATTCGGTTTTCACTAACTCAATACATCCACCACTACAAATACTTATAAACCCTATAAATACCACATTTTTCTACACTACACTCTATCCAATGATTCATTAATGCAAGCATGGTCTTTTTTTTTCTCACTCTTATTTTATATATCACTTTTCACACCTTTGTTCTCACTCTCAATGTTTCAACTTCCAACAATTATTACAATACAATCAACAACAATTAAAGTAATACAATATCACACACTCTTACACATCGATCTGACATAAAGTTAAACTCCTCCCTATTTAAATCTGAAAACAAGCACACGTCATTACTACTTATCAAGATTTTTGAAATCCAGATTTCAAATTCCTCTATATCCAAAATCAAACATACTCCTAGACAAGAACCAACCTTTAGCACTCTCAGCTCAAGTTTCGTGATTTCTCGACCATTCATGAACACCTCAGTATTCCCATTGCTAGCATCATGACTAAGTTTTCCAGTGAAATTTAAGTTTGAGCTAATAATTCTATCGGGTTTTTCTCCCTCCTGTAAATTTACAAACACAAACATTATGAGCTTTTAAACTGTTTGACAGTCAAAATAACCATATAAAGAAATCAGCTACATAATTTACCTCTCCCCAAAGGCCCGATTCCTTATCATACCAATACCTCCCCGGTTTCAGTTTCTTAGGAGGCAGAAGGCATCCGAAAAGTTCATCCATCTCTTCTTCTTTTAAAGGATATCCATTAACAAGCAGCTGCTCTGGTCGAAGCTGATTAGCACCACATTCTTTTTCTGCCTTCATTATATGCTTTACTTCCAAAGGACTAAGTAAACGTGATAAAACCCTGGAGTGTTTCCCCAATGTGGACCGTTTCAATTCGTCAATTGGCTCCCCAATGCACGTAACACATTTACGCCCTTCTGGCATTGACCCCATTGCTCTAAGCACACAATTACTGCAATATTTAGCATCACAAACCAAACAAGATTCCTTCGCTTCCCACTTCCCTCTTCCACACCTATAGCACATTCTTGTTTTCTTTCTCTTCTTCTTTTCTTTAACAACACCTACATATTCAGGATACGCCTGTTTCTCGATATCTACATCTCTCCTTTCAGATCTTTCAACGGTGTTAAAAGTCACCACCGTGGCTCTCCTTCCTTCGTCCGGTAAATCAGCGTTCTGATTATCCATTGAATTAGGTGAAGGTGAAGCTGAAGCAGAATGTGAGGAGAAGTCATCATTCTGCAAAACAGACTCCCCAGATTCTGAACTTCCCGACATCCTAGGACTTTGACTAGATGGACTAATTGCCCCTGCTAAACGGGAAACGGGCAGCGGGATTGGTTCTATTACAGGGGTTGTATCCAATCTTCTAGATTCTGAAATGGGGTCAGCATTTGGGATTTCATCAGCATTCATATCAAGGGGTTCTACTCTAGGAACATCGTACAAAACTGGAGGGCCCTGATACTCCATAGCTATTGAGTAATCTACAGTTTCCTCATTCGGCATCGGAGCCCCCGGTGGAAGCATTTTCCTCACCGTCTCCCTCCAATCCTCAGCTTCATCATTACCCATTGTTCCACACACTAATCTCTCTCCTAAGGGCCTAAATTTCTCAGAAAATTGTCAATTTAAATATCCCAAAATTCAACAGAAAACCTAACTAGATTATAGATACAGGGAGCAAGCAATTTGGTTGTGAGAAAGCATTCAAAACTACACAATCCCAGATTTACATCAAAGGGAATAATCGAAATACACAACCAGAGCCAGGGGAAGATTTCTACAGCAGAACCTGATCTTGCCAAAAAAAAAAAAAAAATCCGAATCAGAAATAGTTCGATTGCAGAAAAACATCAAAGATTTAAACTATTGTCAGTTAAGAACAGCAAACGACTCACATAACATAACAAAGAAACCTAAGAACGAGTAAGTTTCATGGTAACTGGTAAAGAAAAGCTTCAAATTATTCTGAAATTAGGACTTACAGTTAAATACCAAAATCCGACCCCATCTTCAAGAAAGAGGGGTGAACAAGAAATTACTTTACAGAAAGCTAAGGAGTAAGGGCTTTGTGCATAAAGAACGGGGAAAAGGGGGGAAATAAAGTGCTTTTTCAGTACATATGTAGCTGAGAAAAGGACAAAAGTTACGAAAAGGGGGTAAATATGAAAAGGGGTAAAAGTCTAACCTACAAAGAATCTGTCTACTCATAAATTCAATCTCGCGCGTATGCAGTACAGTACAGATGGAGAAGGTGAAGATGATAGTATTCTGAAACACAATCAAGAGAGGCCGAATTAGGTGGGCCCACGCGATTGCACGATTATTTCACTCACTTATTTGAAAATGAAAGGTGAGCCGCCTCCCCCAGTTTTGAATGGTAATTTTGTAAAATTTTATGTATAATAAAGAAAGAGTTACGATTATTATAAAAAAAATCAAGTTTTTATTATGTTGCAATTCGATACACATTTTTATTTATAGGTGAACAATTGATGACGTGAATTGTCGGAGCTCGCCACATTAGATTACACAATCGATTGTTGGCTGAAAAATAAAAATATGTATCAAATTGCAACACGATGAAAGATTGAGATTTTTTATAAATAATCGTGAAATCGTGATTAAATTGATAGTAAAACTAAAGGTGAGGTATTTATTAAGAATTAAGCCATAAAATATGAGTTGATTTGTGTATATGTGTGAGAAAAATGTAATAGCATTTGCGTAAAGAACGTTTATAAAATAAAGTTTGAAAATTATTGTAGAATAGAGGGAGTATAAAATTTTAATTTAATGAGCTATTTTTATGTACATCAGTCAATTGGATAAAATGTGACATTAATATTAATTAAATGTAACACTAATTTTAAATAAAACGTGTTGAACAATATTTTATTCATATAAAAATATTAGTAGTAAATAAAATGTGACATTAAATTTAATTGAAATAACATTAATTTTAATTGAAACATGATTGATGCACTATTCATTTTGCATATATGAGACTTGTCTCTTGTGATGCACTAAATTAAGTTAACTTTTTTTTTTAATGAGTTATTTTATCTATTTTTCATTTTTTAAATATTGTTTGAGAGTATAAATTGAAGGACATAACATAAAATAATGAAAATAAATAAATTTGTTAACTTGTTTCTGAAAAAGAGAATTTGTTTGATTTAATAAAAAGGGTGAAAATTTCGTACAATTTTCAAATCATAAAAAAGTAATACTCCACTGGAGGCACTTCCTTCGTCCACATAATTTTAAAGTGTGTTTGTTCTCCTTGATTGTGCACATCAATGTACATGTTTTGTTTGTTGAAAAATATTCATCACCACATTAATTTTATCTACTTTATATATAAATAAACAATAATTTTTTAAAATATATTTAAAAAAAAAACAAGCACTAGACGAAGTGCTCCCCTTCTATTAAAAATTTGCACGCTTACCATATATGAATGTGAGAATATCAAATATCAATTTACACACTGTATAAAAGGAAATATATTCATAGCCCTCACGGTGTGGTTACTTATGAGCGAATCCGTCTTCATGCACTTTTCAACGTTATATTGCCTATAATTTAGAGGAATTGCACCCATCAAAAAAATTTGTAGAGGAATTGCAAAATGACCCAATTTTTTTTCATAATTGTGTATATTTAGTCCATGCAAAATGTGCCTAGATTTGTCTGTTGTGGTCTCATACAGTGACGGACCCAGAAATTTTCGGTAGGGGGCCCGATTAACATTATTATAAAAATAAAAAAATATGTACTCATTATTTTCATTAAAATTTCACATTATAAAATTGTCAATACGTCACATTTCATTAAATTAAATTGATGGGATAAGTTGACTTTTGCTATGTTTTGGTACAAGTTAACACTCCCTCCGTCCCGTGATAACTTGCCCATTTTAACCGATTCACTTTAAAAAACAATTGAATTTAGTGGTGTAGAGTCAAATAAGAAAGCGTATTTTGAGTGATTTGATAAGGTGTAAGGAGGATTTAGTAGGATGTAAAATAGATTTAGTGAAATTTAGGATTAAATGTAGACAAAAAATGAGTGACGATTTTAAAATAAAATGATGTTCGGATATATATATTAATTTTGTGGGTTATTTTTATATCAGAAGTGTGCAAATAATTATAAAACAGAGTATTAATTTTAATATGTGTGAAATTACCAAAATACCCCTAACAAATTTACAAAATTAGTAGGGGGCCAACGACCCCCCTGGGCATTATGTAGGTGTCTAATAGAGACCATCATTAATATACTACACCGTTAATTTACCTAATCATGTTTAAAATAAGGCCCTGGCTATATACCCCTTCTACTCTGTTAGTATACTTCCCCTCTCTATTTATTAATTTAATATTAGTGTAAAATACCCAATGTGCCCTTTTAGTAACATTCATTAAATAAATACACCTCCTTTGAAATTAAAAAACCTAACCCTAATTATTTTTTAGCGATGGAGGAGGGAGGAGGAAGAAGTGGGGAAGAGGGGCGGGGCGTCGTTGTCGCTGGGCGAGGTAGGGGCGGCGCCGCCGCCAAATGTTTTGCAAATCTTCGATTGTGAAAAAAAAAATGGGTGGTGGCGCACGGCGGGAGTGAAGCAAGGAGGGGCGGTGCATGGCGGGAGAAGCGCACGTCGGGGAGGTGGCGGCAGATGGGTCGTGTAGGAGAGGTGGTGGGGGTGGGGGCGGCGAATTTCTGCAGGAAAATGAGAAAAAAAGAAAAAGAAAGGCGTCGTCGCCCGTGGCGACGTGGACGTGGTGGAGAAGGAGGTTGAAGAAAGATGGGAGAAAAGTGATTATTAAGGTTTGAATGGGGGAGTATATTTAACATATGTCAACTTAGAAAAAAAATGGTAATTTGGGTAATTTGAGGAGGAGTACATCTAGCATTTGCCACATTGTGTGGGGTACATAAATCGGGGGAGTATACGTAACAAAGCTGGAGGGGTATATAGCCAGGGCCTTAAAATAATACTCCCTCTAACCCATTATTAATTAAACAATTATTGTTTGCACGGAGTTTAATATATGAATTGTATATTGATAAAATGACTTTTTAGGATGAATATAATGGGTAATTCAACTTTATCGGAAAGAGAATTTTTAGTTAGTGAGTAAAAAGTAATGGCTTGTGGTGTAAATAAGAGATGTTTGAGGGAATTTTTTAAAAGGGTAGGAAGTTACTTTTTCCAAATAAGAAAATGTTCAATTAATATTGGGACATACATTTTTTGCAAATGTTCCAATAATAATGGGACGGAGTGAGTATATTTTTTTGGTCTATTTTTATAATTTTCCATTTTTATTTGGTCAATTTGTTGGGATATGAATCCTGAAAGACAAGTCCTAATTGATGAAAGTGTAGTTTTGATAAGTCAAAAAGGAGAACTTGAATATATTCTAAGTGTTGAATGGTCTGTTAATGAAGTCGTCTTGTATGGAACAAGATCAGATAAGTTGAAGTAATACTGAAATAAAACTAAGTATAAAAAGAACATTTTACTATAGGATTTTGTGATAAGCTTGAATCATTATATAGAAGGTTATGTTTATGTTCTTGATGTAATAGTTTATAGGATGACTAAGCTATGTTATAAAGTTTAAAGTAATGTAAATAGTGTAGATAGGATAGTTGATAGGACAAGCAGAGTTCTACAAGACAGGACAAGTACTGAAGAAAGCTGAAATATTCTAAGTACGGAATATGAAGGAAGACAAGTGAAAAGATATATTCGTATCAAGAGGAAGATATGAAGTTTGTTATAGATAATAACTGAATAACCGACGTATTGGAAGATACATATCAAGAAGGAACGGTTACAAAGTTAGTTGGAAGAAGTTATCAAGAAAAAGGTTGTTGGATAACAAACTTATCTTGAGTTGAGAAGTCTATATATAATTGAAGACATTCAACGTTTGAAACTACTGAAAGACAACTGAAATTCGAAATACTGAAGAGATTCAAAGCAAGGAAAACTCGCAGAGTTCAAATCAAAGTTTGAAGATAAAAGAAGAATCCCAGAAAAGACAAGTCTACTACAAAGAAGAAGGCTACTGAAGAAAACAGAGAAGTTCTTTATTGTTTTTGTTTGTTAAAACAAAGTGTTAGTTACTTATAAAATATCTAGTTGTTAGATCGAAGATATATTTGGAGATATAGTCGAAAAGATCGAAGTCTTATTTCTTGGGACTTAAAGCCACAAGACAAGTTAATAAAATTTCACGATTGGAGTTGTGAGAGTGGATGTAGACAAGTTGTCGAACCACTATAAATCTTGTGTTGTTTACTTACTGCATTTATTGTGTTAATTGTTCTTAATTGTTTACTTGAATTGATAAGTTGACATATTTGCAGAATAGACAAGTAAGGTATTTTCGTGTATAGTTAAGTATAATCGTAAGGGCTCATAAAACTGTTAATTCCGCTTATACAATCTCTGATATTTTGAAAAGGATTTAAAAGTCTATTCACCCCTCCCCTCTAGACTTTTCTAGCTTATTCAATCTTAACACTCAACTTTGGGACCTACAAGTGGTATTAGAGTAGTGGTTCTAACAGACTGCTGTTTCTTGATTACCACTTTGAGGGAAAGTCTTGGTGTCCAATTGAATAGATCCTTGTATCTTACTTGATTTTCAGTCTCTGTGATATCTTTGATCGATTTGTCATATATCTACCGATTTCTTTCCCAATGGCAATGGAAATTAATGCTAACAAGTTACCCAAGTTCTCTGTGCAAGATTATGACTACTGGAAGCTCCGAATGGAAGCCATATTCAGTCCTACGCATGATTTGATGGTGTCCGTTATCAAGGATGGACCAATCGTCACAATGACCTCCAACACTGCTACTCTGGACTCGTCTAAAGTTGTAGGCGTACTCGTGCCTAAACCCAGGTCAGATCTTACCTCTGAAGAAATGAGATAAAACAACTTGGATAACATAGCCAAGAACTACATTTTACATACTCTGCCTAATGAGTATCTGGGCAAAGTATTGAAATGCAAAACGGCTAAGGAAATGTGGGACATAATTGTTGTTTTTTGTGAAGGAACTACCCTAATCAAAGAAAGCAAGTTGTCTACTGCGGTTCTAAAGTTTGAATCATTCAAAATGAAGTCTAGCGAATCTATCGACCAGCTAGATACTCGATTTACTCGTATAATGAATGATCTTGAAGTTTTGGGTAAGACATATACTGATAGGGAGATTAACTTGAGAATCCTTAAGTCGCTAGACGAGAGATGGAAGATGGTCAAGATGATCATCAAGACCACTCAAGATATTGATACATGGTCTGTTGAAACTATGTTCCAAACACTTAAGGCTCATGAATTCGAATTAGACGAAGAAGAACCAGTAGCTAGTAGTGATAAGGAGAAAACCATTTCTAAGAATGTTGCTTTCAAAGCCTCTTCCTCTAGGAACTCTAGAACAACTAAGACTAAGTCTTCTAGCATAAAAGAAGAGTTAATTAAGTCTAACCTTAGTCTTAAGGATCAGATGAGCTTGATGATTAAGAGGTTTGATAAGTTGAACAAAAGATATGGTAGGTATAAATGTTTCTATAAGGATTATAGAGGTTCTAATGATAAGAACTCTTCTGGGACCAGACGAGATAGAAACTCTTCTGAAAGAAGGGATGAAGTCTCTAAAGAGAACAGAAGAGATAGGAACTCAAGAGATAAAAAAAGATAGAAACTCCTCTGATAGACGAGATACGAAGATGGACATATCCCCAAAGAAAAAGTCTATTAATGATTCTTTGTGTTACAATTGTGATAAGCCAGGTCACTATATCTACGAGTGTCCTGATCTTAGCTCAGAAGACAGAGAGGAAAGAAAGGTCAGACGAGATCGAAGATACGCCAAGGGTAAGAAGGCAATGTTGGCACATGATGACTCTGAGTCGGAATCAGACGAGTTGCCTTCGTCTTCTTCTGATTTCCCTTCTAGCAACGAGAAAGAAGCATTCATTGTAGATGATGGCCTAGCTATGATGGCCAAAATCGAACACGAGGTATCTTCTGTAACTTCTTTTCGTTCTTGTGATGATTCTGATTCTGATGAAAGTGACACTGCTGATAGTGGTATAGGAAGTAGTCTTCATCATTCCAATGGAGTGACTGAAGAAGACCTTTTACTCGCTAACAAAGCATTCATGGAAGTCAGTGATGAGAACATCTCTTTAAAACAAGAAATCATTGATCTTCGAGAAGTTGAGTCTAAGATAGATCCAAATATAGCTGTCTTAAACGAACGCTTGACTCAAGAGTTGAAACAACTAAAAGACAAGTATGGGTTAACAGACAAGTTGTATCAGGACTTGTTAAAGACCCAAGCTGCCGAGACTAATGCATTCAATGTTTTAAAGAATAAGTGCAAAAAGCTTGAAGAACGTGTTAATGTTGTGTCAATGTTGTGAAGAATGTCACAACATTTCTGACAACATCATTAATAATTCGTCCTTTCTTTCACACTCAACACTGATGGTGACAGTCAAGAAACAGGTGTTGTACAAGAAAGTGATAAGGCAGTAGTTGAAGATGCACAAGATGTTGATGTCATTAAGACCGTGCATGGAGATTTATGAAAGCATGCAAACTGGAGAAGTTATAAAGTATGGGAGAGTTTGTCCAGATCCATGAAGATGTAGCTGAAGTGTTATTCAGCCCAATCCTCTCCTTTACTTATTTACATAATTTTTCTTTATTTGTTTGTCATGATTGTTTGATTTATATTTCTGTTATTTCCTTTATTATTTAGGATTTACTTTATGTACGAGTTTATTTAAATCTAAACAAGTTATTTGGTTTAGATGTTGTTTTATTAATTTGATCTAATACAATTGCTAATTCAATTTCTGTTGAAATATCAATTGTGTTAAATTCTTAGTCAATATATCTGTTGTGCGAACTTCAGTTGTGTTGATGTAGAAAGGTCAAATTGAGGAAGATTGTTGATGTTGAAATAAGTGTTTTGTTTAATGATCCAACACTAACAACCGAGTGTTGTGTTTAATGTTCCCAACACTTATGACAACATCAGAATTTGCCCTTCCTTTTCTCACTAACTCTTATCTTACGCTTGTTGTCTAATGATGTCCCCAGAGCAGTTAGAAGACGTGGGCAACACCAAGTCATGCCACTGCGTGGGAGTGAGAAGTTATTAGGCCATGGTATAACAAGTCCCTAAATTCTAGGAGTGGTGGAGAGAAGTTTTATAACCGCATGATCTCAAGGTTGAGGCGATCATGGGAGTTGATGGCAGTTCGTGAATGAAGCCTATAAATACAGAAGCTGCCCTCAACACAAGATACACAAGAAGAAAAGCTGAAATCGACTACTACTCTATTGAACGCTATATACGCTTCTAGTTAGGAATATCTTTGTTTCTTCTTGTAGTTCTTCACATTATTGTAAACCCGAATAATAGTGTGTTAGAACATAGTCTTATTTACTAGGTTGTGTGATTAGATCTATGAGGGAGATAGTTTCATAGAACTTAGTAAATTATTATACACTTTCGTAGTGTAATTATACACCTCAAAGAGGTTGTACTCGTTTCACATATTTTTATATAGTGAACAGCATAGATTATTTTATAATCTATGCAAATTTTGAATACTTCTATTTTCAGTACGTGCAATTTAAATTCCGTTGCATAGTGTTGTCTAGATTGTGCCAACACAACAGACAACATCTCTGATTTCGCACGCACACACACTTTCAGAACGCAATAAGTTTTTAGAGACTGAAGTCGTAAATCTAAACCTTAAACTAGCTGACTTGGTTAATTCATCAATAATTAATCAACAACTGTCAGATAGATATAGGGCTCCAGATGACAAGACAGGGTTGGGTGCTGAGGTGCCTAGCTCATCTACTCAAGTCATTAAGAACCCTACTACTGCTAGTTCAAGTTCTTTGACAATAGATAAAGGCAAAAGACCAATGGAATACGATAATGGAACAAAAACCAAGGCTAATGTACAAGTACAGTCTAGAGGCAATGTTTCGACGACCAAGAATGGTAAGAAAAACAGTGCTAACAGACAAGTACCGTTTAGACCAAATCAGAAGAGGTTCACTAATCTGCCCAGACCAGAACAAGTCAGGTACATGCAGAGGTATCCTCAACAGACAAGATCTAGACAAGTACAGACTGGTTGGAACAAGTCTAGACCTCCTTTCATAAGGCAGTCTCACATTTATTCAACTAGGCCTAGAAAATTTGTCCGGAATTATCGTACTCAACCTGTCTTATATCCTCCACCTTTATCATATGATATTCTAACAGAGGAAAGACCTAAACGAGTCTATAAACCGTATGACCCAAACGCCTATAAACCTTATTCGAACTATCAAAGGCCAACTATGCCTGCTCAAGTAGAGGTTAAATCCAAAGGATACCTCAGACGAGTAGACACAAGGGATGATGATAGATCAAATAAGGATAACAGTGTATTATTTTGTAACAAGCATGGTAGGAAATTAAAGAGATCTCATTTGTTTAAAACTCCAATGTACATATGGATTCCTCTTAATGTTACTAACCTCCCAGGACCCCAATAAACAAGAAGGGTACCTAAATTATTAAATATCATCATTGCAGGGTCGACTCGACTTGTACAAGAAATGTGGTTCAGTAGGAGAAACTTGGTACATAGATAGTGGTTGTTCGCACCACATGATTGGTACTAAGGCTCTTCTATCGAGCTACTATGAACAAGAAGGACTGAAGGTGATCTTTGGTGATAGTTCAATGGCTGTTACAAAAGGCTTCGGATACATCAGAAATGGAGATGTAGAGATACAAGGCGTATCTTACGTTGAAGGTTTGAAGTACAATTTACTTTCTGTTTCACAATTTTGTGATCGTGGCTATAAAGTTCAATTTAAAAGTCGCAAATGTGAAATAATTGATAAAAGGACTCACACTACTCTACTAGTCGGTGTCAGACAAGGCAGCGTATACATTGTGAACTGGAATAGCTGTCCTAGGGATACTTGCCTTCTTAGTAAAACTCCTAAAGAGGTCAGTTGGCTATGACACAGACGCCTATGCCATATGAACTTTAAGATTATTAACAAGTTAACAAGAGATTACCTCGTTGAAGGTATCCCTAATGAAATCTATTACAAGTCACAAGTGTGTGATGCTTGCGAGAAAGGTAAGCAGGTAAAAGGTTCTTTTAAATCCATTCCAACCTCTCTCAACCAATAGAGTCTTAGAACTTTTACACATGGATCTTCATGGTCCAATTAAACCTCCAACTCTGAACGGTATGAGATACACTCTAGTTGTGGTAGACGATTATTCAAAATTCACTTGGGTAATCTTCTTACACAAGAAGAGTGAGACTCAAACTCTTCTACCAGACTTGTTGAAGAGGTTACAGGTTTGAGAAAGGGCAACCCATTATCAAGATTCGTAGTGATAAGGGGATTGAATTTATTAATTCCCATATCAATGAATTTTGTTCTAAAAGTGGTATCCAGCACTTGACTAGTGCAGCCAGGACTCCACAACAAAATGGTGTAGTTGAAAGAAGGAACAAAACACTTAAAGAAGCATGTAGATCCATGATAGCAGAGTACAACACTCCACATAAGTTTTGGGCTGAGGCGATCAACATTGCTTGTCACACCTAGAACAGATGTGCTATCAACAAAGTACTACGTAAGACACCTTATGAGGTATGGAAAGGTAGAAAGCCTAGAGTATCGTATTTTCATATATTCGGATGTAAGTGTTTCATCCATAACAATGGGAAAAGTAAGTTAAATGCCTTTGATGCTAAGGCAGACGAGGGGATATTCTTAGGGTATTCCTCTACGAGCAAAGCATTTAGAGTATTTAACTACTCAACTCTTTGTGTGGAAGAAACACCACATGTTGTTTTCGATGAATCTATACAGGACTCGTCTACCAACCAGCTCAGTAAGAAAGTGAGTGAGTTAAAACTTCAATATGAAGACAATACAGAAGTGTACGGATCTGTACAAGCCTACAATCCATTCCTGAAAGTTCTTCATGAATCCGAAGACGAGGTGAAGGTAAGTGACAAAGGTAAGTCCACTAGACAAGTTGACATGCCTACTCTAGTTGACTCGTCTACTCCAAATAAATCTACTAGTATAGATGATGTAGATATGCATGATGCTGTAGTTGACTTAGATGATGAAAGTGTGCCTGTTAAGACTAGAAAAACTTGGAAATTTGCTCATTCAACTGATCTTATATTAGGTGATTTTAGTAAAGGTGTCAAGACTAGACGACAACTCTTTGAGTCGCAAGAACAGACTAGTTCATCTCTATTTTGCTTGTGTTGTTTCCTTTCATCTATTGAGCCTAAGACTGTTAAAGAAGCTTTGGTTGATAGTAATTGGATCATCGCCATGCAAGATGAGTTGAATCAATTTGTTCGAAACGACGTCTCGGAACTTGTCGATAGACCAGAACACCATAATGTAGTTGGCACTAGGTGGATTTTCAAAAATAAGAAAGATGAGAATGATTTAGTTGTAAGAAATAAGACTAAACTAGTAGCTCAAGGTTACTCTCAAGCTGAAGGCATAGACTATGATGAAACCTTCGCTCATGTTGCTAGACTAGAAGCCATAAGACTATTTCTTGCATATGCTGCTCATATAAAATTCACTGTGTTTCAAATGGATGTTAAAAGTGCATTTCTTAACGGTATACTTGCTGAAGAAGTTTATGTAGAACAACCTCCTGGTTTTGAGGTCAAAGGAAATCAAGTGTACAGGTTAAAGAAAGCATTATATGGATTGAAACAAGCTCCAAGAGCCTGGTATGACACACTCTTTCTCTTTCTACTTGAAAATGGTTTTACTAAGGGCAAGGTCGATCGCACCTTGTTCAGAAGACAAGAAGGGAAGGATATCCTACTTGTTCAAATTTACGTGGATGATATCATTTTTGGTTCACCCAACAAAAGCATGAGTGAGAGCTTTTCGAAACTTATGCAAAGTAAATTTGAAATGTCTATGATGGGAGAAATGAATTACTTTCTTGGTCTTCAAGTAAAACAGTCTACTGAAGGCATATTCATTAATCAAGTCAAATACACTCGTAATCTACTTGATAAATATGGTATTAAGACTTGTAAATCTGTTGGAGTACCTATGCTACCCGTCTACAGGATGGATCCAGACGAAAGAGGTAAACGTGTCGATCAATCATATTATCGTGTTTTAATTGGTTCATTACTCTACTTGACTGCCAGTAGACCGGACATAACATTCACAGTGGGTGTATGTGCTCGGTTTCAGGCCAACCCCAAGGAAAGTCATCTGGAATCTGCTAAAAGAATTTTGAAATATCTGAAAGGAACCATTAATCGAGGATTATGGTATCCCACAGATGATGATCTATTCTTAAGTGGATATTCAGACTCGGACTTTGGTGGTTGCAGAATAGATAGGAAACCAACATCTGGTTCATGTCAATTCTTAGGTTCTAAACTCATTCCATGATTTTCAAAGAAACAGACAAGTGTAGCAACCTCTACTACTGAAGCAGAATACATGGCTGCAGGTAGTTGTTGTAATCAGCTATTATGGCTTATGCAACAATTACGAGACTATAACATTGTAGAATCAAACGTACCAATATTCCGTGACAGTAATAGTGCTATTGCTATCACACAAAACCCTGTTCTTCATACTAGCTAGATGTAAACATGTAGATGTAAGGCATCACTTCATTCGAGATCATGTTGAGAAGAAAAATATCTGCATGGAAAAGATACATACTGACATTCAGAGAGCTGATATTCTTACAAAACCATTACCTGAAGCATGATTTAGAGAGTTATGCATTAGTCTAGGATTGATTGATATTGACCCTACTTGTGCATAGTACTGTACTAACAAGACAGGTACCTATACCAAAAGAAAAAGGCAGAACAGATGAGTTCAACATAAAAAGGGGTCACACTCCTTCAGACTCGACTCGAAACAGGTAAACAAGGTCAGACAGGATGGCCAAACAACCCGATGAGGAAGCTGGTAAAGTTGAGGGTAATACTAGGGGAATATACAATTAAGGGGAAATCTATGATTTCTTAAATATCCTTATGTTGCCTCCTAGTTTGTTAAAAGTCATCTAGATCATAACCTTGATTACACCTTATGATTGATATTCAATATATTTATTCTACTCTACTTCTAGTATCTACTCTAATGCATTGATCGAGATAAGATAGGTACAAGAAGGTGTTCGCTCATCAAACAGATAAGCACAGTCGAAGGGAGAACTCGCTTGGTGCAAGATATGAACACTCAACTGTTCTGATGAACTCGAACAGACCAGATAAGATCTTACATGTTGTGTATATTCACTAAGTGTTTTTAATCAATTAAGGGCATTAATGTAATTTGAGTTGCAAAAATATGGAAAACCTAGAACTGGATTTATACACCCCAGTTAATGAGGTGCATACACCCAGTTTTCCGCCTAAAACTACTAAACTAGGTTAGATGAGTACACTCTTCTATTCTAGCCAATAACAAAGACGGATTCTAAATTTTACAATTTCAATTCACATAATATTCTCAATTACAGCAATGAATTCCAAAGTTTCTGATCTACCGTTAGATCACTTTGTTTCGATCTACACCACTCGTTCAAAAACCCCAAATTCTTAAAACCTCTCATTCCGAAAATCACTCCTCACGTTTCTCTACTTTCCTACTTTCAAGCACTCAAGATCTCATAACCCTTCTAATCTTCTGTGTTTGATTTCTTCGTTTCTACTCATATCGAAAATGTCTGTCGTATCCATATTCGATGCTGAAACTAACATGCAGGCAAGGTTCGATCTCACGAAGTATGCTACCGATGACAAGGTGCATGTGGAGAGTTCGGTGTTCTTCAAGGGGGGGCACTTTGAAGACAACAAGGAGATCCTTATAAAATGTTTTAAGTGTGGGCTGAAGACATTTTTGGAAGCTGTTCCAGAAACGGTGTTTGAAGAAGAGGTTCTGAAATTCTATGCTACTGCTACTCACAGAGGCGAGTACATTGAAGCCTTTGTTGATGGAAGGCGTATTAAAATCACCAGACAGGTTCTGGATGATGTGTTTAATTGATTTGAATCATGGATCAATTGATGTCGAGCTCTACGCTTCTGGTCAAGAGCTTAGATACCTTAGTATCTTTTGTGGCAAGAAATTGAAGCTGAGCAGTGATGGTAAGGTGCCAGCTGTAAAGAAAAAACAACTTCTACCCAAGTACAAGACCCTAATGGACATTGCAAGCAAGAAGTTGCTTGGTGTCACTGGAAGTTTTGATGCAATCACTCAGCAGAAGATGAGAGTGATGGCTACTATCTATGATGGAATCACTGAAGGTGATTGGCAGAAGCTGTTTATGGATCGTCTTATGTACTTTTCTAAGTATGTCAAGGTGGACAAGGCGACCACAGAATGGACGGTCACTGCATCAATTAGCTTTGGAAACAAGCTAAGTATTCTTCTACCCGTTTTGTTGCCAACCAAGAAGAATTGGAGTAAGGGCAAGCCGTTTCATGTGTTGAAGCATTATCTGAAGAAGGATGCTTTGGACAGGCAAACTAAAGAAAGGATTGCTGAGAAGAAGCAGTACCAGATCAATCCAAGAAACGCCATGATATAAGTCGATTCTTCTAGTGAAGAGTCTGAGGAATTAGACAAGGAAGCTCAAGAAGGTGGAACCAGTGGAGCACTGGTTGAGTATGTTTCAGATGAGGCTTTGATTGATCCAGTAGATGATTCTGAAGAAACATAGTCAGATGAGTCGATGGAAGAAGAGATGGAAACAGAAGAGGAATACAATGCAAGAATAAGTCAAATTCCAAGAGGTGACTTATCTGGACCTCCTCCTCCTACTCGTCTGATGGCTGAGTCAAGTGCATTGCCAGCCAAGAAGGCAAAAACGGTTAGTACATCTATTGTTTCTGCACCCATTCTTTCTCCTCCTTCTATTCCGATTAAAACCAAGGCAAGAACACATCGTTCTCGTGCCAAGCCTAATCCCTAAGCCCCTCCGAAGTTTGTGCAACACTTAAGCTCACTTTTAACCCAAGACACTACTATATTTGCATCAGCTGATACTTCGACGGCTGATATACTAAACCAAACCACATCACAGACCCCAAAAACCACAATCCAAAATTTATCCCTACTCACAACAGAAAATGTTGACCCTAACCCATCTGTTTTGGGAACACCTCAAGCTGACACTTCGGCTACTGAGTTGAGAACCCCACTCACTCAAACCCCTCCCAAAAACAGATTCCCATCCCTGGTTGATTATCCGATGTGCATGCGAGAGAAGAGACTTCGTGCACAGATGACCAGAAATTTGAAGAAAATTCTGTCATCAGTAGAGATCGATACAAGTTCAGAAACTTATGAGAAGCTGGTCATAATTTGCACATGGGTTGGATTAAGGAAAGGCCCGTCTGAAGATATGTTTGAAGTTATCTTAGGCATGGGTGGAATAGGAAATTTTCAAGACTGGGAACTGGAACAGAAAGAGAACAGTGGAGTTCGAAGTCACAATGATTTGCTCTCTTCTAAAGTCTTGACTACTATTGTCAAGAGGATGCTGAATGTTCCAGATGAGTTGATTCCAATGAAAGGAATTGAGGAATCAGCTAAGTCTATTTAAAAGGTGGATGCCAGTGTTCAAGTTTCTGAAGACGAGTTGATGCTGGAAACAGAACAAGAAGAGTTGGAGTCTTCTGATCCAAGAAGTGAGTTGGACAATCCGTCTGATCAATTAAGAGGATTGGTGTTCAAGTTTCAGGTGGAACATGCTCACAGCCCTAGAACAGATGTTGGGCAGATCACCAGACAAGTCGAACCAACTTTACCAGCTGAGACGTGTGCGTATATTGCAAAACTTGCTGCTATGGTCAAGAAGGATTCGGACGAAGCTGAAAGACGAGCTAAGGCTGCAAGGTTAGCTATCGTACCTTATTCTCCTCCATTAAATCTGAAAGCATTAGCAGGAAGTGTGCTACCAGTAGAAGAAGATGAGATCTTGCCTACTAAGATGAAGTTGGTTGAAATGCATATTGCTGGTGAGATAGAAGAAGATGTTGTTCCTGAAGAAGTTGTTCAGACAACAGTTGCTCAAGATGTGTCATTTGATCAATTGAAGGATGATCTCAGACAAGTAGTGAAGTCATCAATAGATGAGTTTCTGAAAGTAGATGTGAAGAAAGTTCTCCTTGAACAGAACAGTTCGCTCGTAACTAATTCTAAAGTGATGATGTTGGGATATGAATCCTGAAACAAGTCCTAATTGATGATAAAAAGATAAAAGATGAAGTTTTGATAAGCCAAAAGTAGTTTGAATATTTTCTAAGTGTTGACTGATCTAGTCTAGTTGAGAAGAGTCATCTTGAACAAGACCAGTAGAGTTCACATGAAAAGATAAGTGTTGTTTAATATTAAAAGATAAGTACGATTTATAAGTACTTCATATGTGCTATTTGTATACATATTTGTTAGATTGTTATTGAGCTATGAATAATTGTTGTATAGAGCTCATGATTTTTGAATGTAATAGATAGATTGACTGTATAGTTTTAAGTTGACTAAGCTACAAGCTTAAAGTAATGTAATAGTCTTGTTAGGATTAGAATAGTCTACTATTGAAGATTGCACAAGAAGAAGACCTGACCAGACAAGAAGGATTGAAGTCTACTACACAAGACAGGTGGACTACAAGACTAGTGCGTACAAGACTCCACAAGACAAGACAACTAGAAGTCAACTTGAAGAAAAGTTCAAGTGAAGCGCGTATAAAGATAAGGATAAAGAAGTTAGTTGGAAATAACTAAATAACAAGAAACGCGTGGATAGATAAGAAGATGCAGTTACAGAAGTTAGTTTTCAAGAAGAGTTGGTTACAACTAATTAAGTTCTTGAATTCAGAAGTCTATAAATACTTCAAGGTGTTTATCATTTGAAGACTACTGATACTACTGCAACTACATATACTGAAGCTACATACTGAAGAATTACTGAAGCAAAGTTACTCTCAGAGTTCGTTGAAATTCAGAAAGCAAGTCAGAAGTGAAGTGAAGATTAGAAGACTGCTACTGAATAAGTTTTTGTTTTTAGGTTTTATCAAGTTGCTAGATACTTGTAAATCTCTAGTAAGATCGAAGATATACTTGGTAGTATATTCGAGAAGATCTAAGTCTTTTTCTTGAGACTCTAAAGGACAAGAACACACTGTACTCTATTGGACGAGTTAGTAAAACATCACAACTGGGTTTGTGAGAGTGGATGTAGACAAGTTGTCGAACCACTATAAAATCGTTGTGTGTTGTTTACCTTACTGTTTTATTTGTGATTAATTGCTTAACTGTTTAATTGTTTACATACTTAACTGAACTAGACTAGTTGAGTATAGAACAGAGTTCTCGAATTTGAAGATTGAGTATAAACTCTTATTGGGCTCATTGTTAATTTCGTATTCCGCATTTTGTAATTCTGATATATCGAAATATTTTAGAAAAGTCTATTCACCCCCCTCTAGACATTTTCTTTAGCTTCCCTCGATATTAACTTATCTTCGGGACCTACAAGTGGTATCAGAGCAGTAGTTTTCGAACTGCTGTTTCTTGATAACCGACTTAAGACTTAGGGTGAAGTCTTGGTCCGTATTTGTACTTGCTTACGTGTTCTTGATCAACATTCTTGTTCTATCTCTTTCTTGTTCCTTGTCCTTGATCTATCTGCTTCTTGATCATATAACTGATTAGCACTAAACTACTTGCTAAAACATGTCTCTTGAAATAAGTGCTAACAAGTTACCCAAGTTCCAGGTTCAAGACTACGACTACTGGAAGTTGCGAATGGAGGCTATCTTCAGCTCCACGCACGATCTAATGATCTCTGTTGTGACCGAGGTTCCGATCGTGACAATGGTGCCAAATACTGCAAATCTTGACAAAGACAAACCAATTGGCACACTCGTCAAAAAACCCAGGTCAGATCTAACCTCAGAAGAAATGCGTCAAAATAATTTGGATAGTTTGGCAAAAAATTACATCTTACACACACTTCCTAACGAGTATATAGGAAAGGTGTTAAAATGTAAAACTGCCAAAGAAATGTGGGACAGACTAGCTATCATTTGTGAAGGGACATCCCTAATCAAAGAGAGCAAACTCTCCACTGCTGTCCAAAGATTTGAATCATTTCGGATGAAAGCTGGCGAAACTATCGACCGGCTGGATACTCGTTTTACTAAGATTATGAATGATCTTGAAGTTCTTGGTAAAACATATACTCCTCGTGAGATCAACCTTAGGATTTTGAAGAGTCTTGATAGTCGTTGGAAAATGGTAAAGATGCTTGTTAAGAATACCCAAGATATAGACAAGTGGAGTGTAGAGACCATGTTTCAAACTCTTAAGGCTCATGAGTTTGATCTAGACGAAGATGAACCTGCAGTCAGTAGTGATAGAGAACATGTTGTATCTAAGAACGTTGCCTTTAAGTCTAGCTCTTCTAAGTCCTCTAAGGTAGACAAGTATAAGTCTAAGACTAAGTCTGCTTCTGTAAAAGACGAGTTAGATACTGATCTTAGTCTGAAGGATCAGGTGAACCTCATGGTTAGAAAGTTTGATAGGCTGAATAAACGTTTCGGTAGATATAAGAAGTTCTATAGAGATCATAGAGCGTCTACCTCTAAGAACTCGTCTGAGACCAGACGAGACTGAAACTCGTCCGAAAGGAGAGACGAAGTCTCGAAAGGTAATAGGCGAGATAGAGAGTCTGACGATAGGAAGATTCAGCGTTCTGATAGACGTGATAAGCGTAGGGATAAATCTCCTATTAAAAAGGCTACTAATGATCTCTTGTGCTACAACTGTGAAAAGCCAGGTCATTACATTTATGAATGCCCAGACCTGAGCACTGACGATCGAGAAGAACGTAAAGCTCGAAGGGAAAGAAGATACAACCGTGGCAAGAAGGCAATGATGGCCAATGATGACTCTGATTCGGATTAAGACGAGTTGCCATCGTCCTTATCCAGTCACTCAACTGATCGAGATCACAACGAAGCATTCATAGTAGATGATGGTCTATGCTGCATGGCTAAAATCGATCAAGAGGTATCATCTGCTACTTCTTTTCAATCTTGTGATGATTCTGACACTGATGAAAGTGACACTGCTAGTAGTGAAGTAGGAAGTAGTCTTCAGCACTCAACTAGTGCTATTGAAGACGACCTTCTACTTGCTAACCAAGCATTCATCGAAGTCAGTGATGAGAACATTGCATTAAAACAAGAAATCATTGATCTTAAGGAAGCTCAGTCCAAAGTAGATCCTAATGTAACAGTCCTAAATGAACGCTTGACTGAAGAGTTGAGACAACTCAAAGAAAAGTGTGCATTAACAGACAGGTTATATCAAGACCTACTTAAGACACATGCAACTGAGAGAAATGAATTCAATGTTTTAAAGAGCAAGTGCAATAGACTTGAAGAACGTAATAAGTTCTTAGAGACCGAGGTTGTCACATTAGATCTCAAACTTACTGACCTGGTTAACTCCTCAAAGATTAACCTTGAACTGTCAGATAGGTATAGAGATCCAAGTGACAAGACAGGTATAGGTGCTGAGTCATCTAACTCGTCTACTCGAGTCATTAAGAACCCTACTACTACTAACTCAAGACTTTTGCCAAATGATAAAGGAAAAGGGCCAATGATATACGATATTGGAACTTCTTCTAAAGGTACTGTATCTAAACAAGCTCGAGTTAACATTCCAATTACCAAGGGAGGTAAAAAGAATGGTAACAACAAGCCTGTTCCAACTAGAACTAACCTTCAAAGGACCACTAATCGTGGACGACCCAACCAGGTCAGATACGAGGACTGGTATCCTAAGAAGACGAGTACTAGACAGGTACAGACTAGACGACAAGAGCCTAGACCTCCTTTTATAAGGCAGTCTCAGCTCTACTCATCTAGAACTAGACAGGTTGCTCCAAAATATCGTACACAAGCTGTCCTATATCCTCCACCTATATCATACGATATCATAAGTGAGGAAAGACCCAAACGCGTCTATAAACCGTATGGACCTATTGCATATAAGCCCTACTCTGACTATCATAGACCAGTGCCTGCTCAAGTAGAGATTAAGTCGAAAGGCTATCTCCAAAGAGTAGACCCGAACTCGACTGATAGGCCAGATAAGGACAACAAGGTCTTATTTTGTAACAAGTATGGCCGAAAGCTTAAAAGATCGAACTTGTTCAAGACTCCAATGTATATTTGGATTCCTCTGAACTCGACTAACCCCCCAGGACCCCAATAAACGAGTGGGTACCTAAATTATTGAATATCTTCATTGCAGGGTCGACTTGACTTGTATAAGAAGGGTGGCTCAGTAGGAGAAACCTAGTACATTGACAGTGGTTGTTCACACCACATGACTGGTACCAAGGCTCTCTTATCAAGTTACCATGAGCAGGAAGGACCAAAAGTGATATTTGGTGATAGCTCCACTGCTGTCACTAAAGGATTTAGTTACATCCGGAATGGAGACGTAGAGATACAAGATGTCTCATATGTTGAAGGTTTGAAATACAATTTACTCTCTGTTTCACAGTTTTGTAATCGTGGATACAAGGTGCAGTTCAAGAGCCGCAAATGTGAAATCATTGACAAAAGGACACACACAGTCCTACTAGTCGGCGTAAGACAAGGAAGTGTGTACATAGTGAACTGGAACAGTTGTCCGAGGGACACCTGTCTACTTACTAAGAATCCTAAAGAGCTTGGGTGGCTCTGGCATAGACGCCTCTGTCACTTAAACTTTAAGGTTCTTAATAAGATAGCCAGAGATTACCTTGTGGAAGGTATTCCCAATGAAGTTTACTACAAGTCACATGTATGCACGGCTTGTCAACAGGGTAAACAGGTTAAAGGTTCTTTTAAGTCAATTCCTACTCTCTCAACTAGTAGAGTCCTAGAACTCCTACATATGGATCTTCATGGTCCAATAACTCCTCCAACCTTGAATGGTAGAAGGTACACACTTGTTGTTGTAGACGACTATTCTAAGTTTACTTGGGTAGTCTTTCTACACAAGAAGAGTGATACACAAACACTTCTGCCTGATCTGTTGAAGAAGTTACAAGTTGAGAAGAACCAGTCCATTGTCAAGATTTGTACTGACAAGGGAACTGAGTTCATTAATTGCTATATCAAAGATTTCTGTGCTAAACGTGGTATCCAGCATCTTACTAGTGCAGCCAGGACACCACAACAAAACGGTGTAGCAGAAAGAAGGAATCGAACTCTCAAAGAAGCCTGTAGAACCATGATAGCCGAGTTCAACACGCCTCAAAAGTTTTGGGCTGAAGCTATCAATACTGCATGCCATTCACAAAACAGAAGCGCGATCAACAAAGCTCTAGGCAAGACACCTTATGAGGTTTGGAAAGGTAGAAAACCCAGAGTTTCATATTTCCATATATTTGGTTGTAAGTGTTTCATTCACAACAATGGAAAGAGCAAGTTGAATGCTTTCGATGCTAAAGCAGACGAGGGGATATTCTTAGGATACTCCTCGACTAGCAAAGCATTTAGGGTATTCAACTACTCAACTCTCTGTGTGGAAGAAACACCACATGTGGTTTTCGATGAATCTCGACAGGACTCGTCTGCCGACAAGGTCAGTGAGAAGGTAACTGATCTAACGATCGAATCTGACAAAGATCCAGAGGTATATGAATCCGTTCAAGCCTACAATCCATTCATGAAAGCTCTCGAATCTGATGACAAGGAGAAGGTAAGTGCTCAAGGTAAGTCTTCAAGACCAGTTGACATGCCGGCTCTAGTTGACTCATCTACTCCTGGTAAATCTGTTGATGATACAAATGATGTTGACATGCATGATGCTATACATGATATAGATGATGATAGTATTCCTGTTAAGAATAGGAAAACATGGAAATCTGCGCATGATACTGAAAATATCATTGGTGACTCTACTATTGGTGTGAAGACTAGACGACAACTCTTTGAGTCGCAAGAACAGCCGAGTCCAACTATGTTTTGCTGGTGTTGTTTCCTCTCTGCTATTGAGCCTACCACTGTTAAAGAGGCATTGGCTGATAGTAATTGGATCATCGCTATGCAAGACGAGTTGAACCAGTTTGTTCGAAACGACGTCTGGGAACTTGTCGATAGACCGAAACATCATAATGTAGTTGGCACTCGATGGATTTTCAAAAATAAGAAAGATGAGAATGATATAGTCGTCAGGAATAAGGCTAGACTAGTAGCCCAAGGCTATTCACAAGCTGAAGGCATAGACTATGATGAAACATATGCTCCTGTTGCTAGACTAGAAGCCATTCGATTGTTCCTTGCATATGCTGCCCATATGAAGTTTACTGTATATCAAATGGATGTTAAAAGTGCATTTCTTAACGGTATTCTTGCGGAAGAAGTGTATGTTGAACAACCCCCATGTTTCGAAGTCAAAGGCAACCAGGTGTACAAATTGAAGAAAGCCTTATACGGACTAAAGCAAGCTCCAAGAGCATGACAAGTACGAGATCAAAACTTGTAAGTCTACTGGCGTACCGATGCAACCAACTTACAGAATGGACCCAGATGAAAACGGTAAAAGTGCTGACCAATCTTACTACCGTGGGTTAATTGGTTCCTTACTGTATCTAACTGCTAGTAGACCAGACATTGCATTCTCTGTTGGTGTTTGTGCTCGATTTCAAGCCAATCCAAAGGAAAGTCACATGGAAACCACCAAAAGGATTCTGAAATATTTGAAAGGGACCATCAATCGCGGTATATGGTATCCCTCAAATGATGATCTATCCTTAAGTGGCTATTCAGACTCAGACTTTGGAGGCTGTAGAATAGATAGGAAATCCACTTCAGGTTCTTGTCAATTTTTAGGCACAAAACTCATCTCATGGTTTTCGAAAAAGCAGACTAGTGTTGCAACTTCAACTACCGAAGCCGAGTACATGGCTGCTGGTAGCTGTTGTAGTCAACTACTCTGGCTCATGCAACAGCTTAGAGATTACAACATACATGAATCAAATGTTCCTATTTTCTGTGATAGTAATAGTGCAATTGCCATTACACAAAATCCTGTTTTGCACACACGTTGTAAGCATGTTGATGTGAAGCATCATTTCATACGTGATCATGTAGAAAAGAAGGATATTCGCATGGAAAAGATTCATACTGATTTTCAAAGAGCTGATATTTTTACAAAACCATTAGCTGAAGCACGTTTTCGTGAGTTATGCATTAGTCTAGGGCTAATTGATTTAGACCCTACTTGCCTATAGCTATGTACTAACCAGACAGGTACATCAAAGAAACAAGGAGACAAGATCATTAGACCAGAGCACTCGACTACTCACTCAACAGACAGGTATACAAGGCTAGACTAGATGACCAAACAACCCGATGAGGAAGCTGGTAAAGCTGAGGGTAATACTAAGGGAATAAACAATTAAGGGGGAATCTCTGATTTCTTAAATAACCTTATGTTGACCCTTATGTTTGTTAACAGTCATCTTGTTCGAAACCTTGACCATTGCTTTAGAATGATATTTATCTTATTTATTTTACTCTACTTGTACCTACAATTACACATTGCAAATGATAAGATAGGTACATAAAGTCGTTCGACGTTCGAAATAGCCAAGCACAGTCGAAGGGGGAACTCGACTTGTGTTCATAAGTCTACTCATCTGTTCTAGATGGACTCGAACAGACAAGCTAAGTGTTTCTCTTGATTGAAATATGCTAAGTGTTTAATCAAATCGAATTAAGGGTATTATAGTAATTCGATAATGTTAAAATTTGAAAACCCTAGAATTGGATTTATACACTCCCATTTTAATGAGGTGTATACACCCAGTTCATACTCAACTACACTAGGTCAGATGAGTTCACTCCCCTGTCCTAACTAAGAAGAGGCGGATTTCAAAATTTACAATACCAAATCACATAATATTCTCGATTCCGTAACTGAATACCAAAGGCCACAACCGTTGGATTTAATCCTTTAAATCTTGGCCGTTGAATCAAATTTCAGTTCTTAAACAAAACCCATCTTCCACAGCACAACTTCCCCACGATTTCATTACTTCCAGTCTCTAATTCTCGAATTCCTTGCAAAATTAAACTATCTCGCTCTTACTCTATCTACTTTCAATGTCGATTGTTTCTCTATTTGACGTAAGGACGAACATGCAGGCCGAATTTAATCTTGGTCAGTTCATCTCTGAAGGGAAAGTACAAGTGGAACCCTCAATGTTTTTCAAAGGGGTTCACACTGTTGAAAATCAAGAAATCATCGACAAATGCATTCGATGTGGTTTGAGGCCATATCTGGAGGCATTCCCTCAAGTGGTATTAGATGAAGAGGTGTTGCTATTCTATGCCAACGCCACAAGGCGAGGAGATGAGATCAATTCATTCATTGGGTCGAGTCAAGTTGTACTCACTCGTGAAGTTATGTTTAGACATTTGAAGTTGCCCATCGGAACGATTGATGTGGAAAATTATGCTGTTGGTCAAGAGATGAGGTACTTAAGTATATTTTGTGGCAAGAAGATGTCACTCAAAGCTGATGGCAAGGCTCTTGCTGTCAAGAAGTCAGAACTTTTGAAAAAGTATCGCACTTTACTGGACATAACAAGCAAGATGCTTCTATGTGCCACTGGATCTCATGATTCTGTCACTCAAGCCAAGACGAGGGTAATGGCGGCGATATATGATGGAATCACGGAGGGTAATTGGTTTAAATTGATCGCTGATCGGATGATGTGTTTTGAGCGAAGTGTTAGGGTTAACACCGACTCTCGCAGATGGATTGTGTCAAACGTTGTTGGGTATGGCAACAAGCTGAGTATCCTACTCCCCTTGTTGTTGCCAAACAAGTCGGACTGGAGCAAAGGAAAGCCCTTCCATCCTCTTAAGTTTTATCTGAAGAAAGAGGCTCTGAAGAAGCAAGTCGCTGCAAGGCCAGCTGCCCCAAGGCGAGTTCAAGTAGATGAGTCGGAAGCATTGCCATATGGTGACTCATCTAGCTCCTCAGAAGATGAGTCCGATAATGAAGATTCGGAGGACGCTGCGAAAGCTGAGTCCAGTGCAGATGACTCGGAGGAGACTCAATCGGATAAGGAGGCTGATCAAGAGAAGGAGCCTAGTGACCAAGTTCCACAATATTACAGGCTCGTGAGAATTGGAACTCCACCTCCACCAGAAGAGCTGAGTCCTCAGGTTGGTACATCTTCTCAAGATATTTCAATTCCTCTCTCTCCCCCTTCTGTTCGAACCAAGGCTAGATCACATCGATCTAGGCCTCGACCTCAACCCTCAACCTCGCAAGTACTGGCGGCATTACCGCTTAGAGCCAGTCATCCCCAAAACACTCCCATAAAGGATAAAACTGATACTTCGACAGTTGTCACACCAGACCAAGCCACATTAGAGCCCCCAGAAACCACACTCCAAACTCCCTCTCTACCTTCAACAGAAAATGTTGAACCCCCCAACCCATCTACTTCAGACAAGACGCCAGTTGCCACTGCAACAGCTGAGTTAGGGACCCCACCTACTCAGACCCCGTCTGAAACTAGATTCGAATCCTTGGTATACTATCCGATGTGTCTAAGAGAGAAGAGAGTTTGTGCTCGAGTGTCTAGGAATCTGAAGAAGCAGCTCTCAACTCTTGATATCGACACTTCCTCGGAGCAGTTTGAGAAACTCATAAGGATTTGCACGTGGTTTGCATTGAAGAAATCTTCAACGGATGATCTTTTTTAGGTCATTCAAGGCATGGGTGGAATCTCCAACTTTATGGACTGGGAGATGGAACAGAAAGAAAATAGTGAAGTTAAGGATCACTCTGAACTATTTTCTCGCAAAGCCTTGGTTGATCTAGTTAAGAGAATGTTGAGCATCCCTGGTGGTGTTTTAGTTGAGGAGTTCTCGTTCGATGTTGGAACGCAGACTGATCTGGTAGAAGATGAAGTAAAACCAGATGTTGCTGATATTGCAATCCAGACATCAGAACCGATCTTGGAGTTGGAAGGTGCTCCTGCTGATGATGAGGCTGAAAGTTCTGAAAAGATAGTTTCTTTTGAACTAGGTGAAGAAGATGATGAATTTATTGAAGCCAACATGTTCACTGAAGATGAGCTTATGGAAAGAGTTCAAGAAGAAATAGTGAAGCTCAGTCAACTACTCAAGCTTTTCCTGAAGGATATCTTGAGGAGTTGAAATCGGATTTGAAAGAAGTTGTACACTCTGCTATAGATGAGTTCTTACACTCGAAGGTGAAAGATGTGTTGGTTAAGCAGAACCAAACACTTGTTGACAGTTCAAGAGAATTGATAGTTGGAGAAGTCAACAAAATGGACTCAACTTTCCGAGCGGAGATGTATGCTGAAGTTGAAAGTTTCTTGAAGAAGCAAGTGGATTTCTCTGAGAAAAGATCCATTTCGTTTGCTCGCTCGTTAGCTGAAGAGTCTAGCAAGATGGAACGACTCTACAGAGTGAAGATTGAGATTGCTGATGAACAGAGAAGGGAAGCACAAGATCAATTGGTGCGTTCTCGAGCTGTTCTCACTGAGCTAACCGAGCAAAACACACTCCTTCGTCAGACAACCACATACTTTAAGGATGAACTAGTTTTAAGTTCTAGGAAGCTGGAGTTGGCTACTGATCGTCTTGACAAGCTAAGTCACGACAAGTCGCATCAGAAGCAGATCGAGTTAGCTGCTGAGGCGATGAAGGATGATGTGAAGGAAGAGATGACTCGATTTACTAGTTTTTTCACTCTCAAGGCTACTGATGAAGCCAAAAAGGGGGAAGAGGCAAGTAAAGTTGAGAAGGCTAAGTCTGCTGAACTAGAGTCAGCTGAACCAGAAGAGAAAGAAGCTGCTACTACAATGCAAGAGCTTAGAAGACCTAAAAGAAGGTTAGTCAAAACTGTAGAGCTCAAGCAAGATGAAGCAGATGAGTTGAAGAAGAAGGAGAAGGGCAAAGCAGTTGCGTCTCCTGAAGCTGAAGTTCAGACTCGACAAGTGTCAAAGCGGAAATCTATTCATATAGAAGAACCGAAAGAAGTAGAGACAACAACAAAAGTGAAGAAGCAGAAGGTTGTTGATCCAAATGACGAATCTCACTATGCAAGTAAGAAGAAGGTTGGTAGACATATTGAGAATTTGCTGAAGCTGAAAGCAGATGAAGATCAAATGGAAGATCAGCTCATTGACTACTTCATAGATAGAGAACATCGATCTGAATAGATGAAAGTGAAGAGGCAATGGGAAATTGATCACTGGATTATTCGTAAGTATGGTGATTCTGAAAATCCAGATGAGTTATACTCCTTGTTTGACAAGTTCATGGAAGGACAACACAAGAAGTTGTGGCATTTGATATTGAGGATATCTGCTGGAGCAAACTTCAACATTCTTGTTCCTATATTTCCAAGATGGAAATGTCCGATGACAAGCTCTGGAAGAAGAGTTGATGTAAATCAGATCAAGAAATTTGAAGAAGAGCTACTAGAGAAAGAGAAGATTGATGATGAAGATCACATCAGTATTATCCACAAGAGACTCCTTGATGCTTTTTGTGTTCCAAATCCAGAAGGAGGTACTCTTTCAGATTAGTTGATTATATGTTTTTGATATTTTTTTTGTATGTGTAATATCTACTGGTATTATTTTGAATGAATGAAAAGATAAAGTACTATTTGATGTTAAGACAAGATAACTACTTAACTAGTCTACTATTGAGAAAAGATTCAAGTAGTTTTGGCTTCATCAAAAAGGGGGAAATTGTTGGGATATGAATCCTGAAACAAGTACTAATTGATGATAAAAAGATAAAAGATGAAGTTTTGATAAGCCAAAAGTAGTTTGAATATTTTCTAAGTGTTGACTGATCAAGTCTAGTTGAGAAGAGTCATCTTGAACAAGACCAGTAGAGTTCACATGAAAAGATAAGTGTTGTTTAATATTAAAAGATAAGTACGATTTATAAGTACTTCATATGTGCTATTTGTATACATATTTGTTAGATTGTTATTGAGCTATGAATAATTGTTGTATAGAGCTCATGATTTTTGAATGTAATAGATAGATTGACTGTATAGTTTTAAGTTGACTAAGCTACAAGCTTAAAGTAATGTAATAGTCTTGTTAGGATTAGAATAGTCTACTATTGAAGATTGCACAAGAAGAAGACCTGACCAGACAAGAAGGATTGAAGTCTACTACACAAGACAGGTGGACTACAAGACTAGTGCGTACAAGACTCCACAAGACAAGACAACTAGAAGTCAACTTGAAGAAAAGTTCAAGTGAAGCGCGTATAAAGATAAGGATAAAGAAGTTAGTTGGAAATAACTAAATAACAAGAAACGCGTGGATAGATAAGAAGATGCAGTTACAGAAGTTAGTTTTCAAGAAGAGTTGGTTACAACTAATTAAGTTCTTGAATTCAGAAGTCTATAAATACTTCAAGGTGTTTATCATTTGAAGACTACTGATACTACTGCAACTACATATACTGAAGCTACATACTGAAGAATTACTGAAGCAAAGTTACTCTCAGAGTTCGTTGAAATTCAGAAAGCAAGTCAGAAGTGAAGTGAAGATTAGAAGACTGCTACTGAATAAGTTTTTGTTTTTGTTTTTAGGTTTTATCAAGTTGCTAGATACTTGTAAATCTCTAGTAAGATCGAAGATATACTTGGTAGTATATTCGAGAAGATCTAAGTCTTTTTCTTGAGACTCTAAAGGACAAGAACACACTGTACTCTATTAGACGAGTTAGTAAAACATCACAACTGGGTTTGTGAGAGTGGATGTAGACAAGTTGTCGAACCACTATAAAATCGTTGTGTGTTGTTTACCTTACTGTTTTATTTGTGATTAATTGCTTAACTGTTTAATTGTTTACATACTTAACTGAACTAGACTAGTTGAGTATAGAACAGAGTTCTCGAATTTGAAGATTGAGTATAAACTCTTATTGGGCTCATTGTTAATTTCGTATTCCGCATTTTGTAATTCTGATATATCGAAAGATTTTAGAAAAGTCTATTCACCCCCCTCTAGACATTTTCTTTAGCTTCCCTCGATATTAACTCATCTTCGGGACCTACAGATGATTATGAATGAATTTAATCAACTTGATGCTGCGTTCAGACATGAGATGTTTAATCAACTTGAGACATTTCTACAGACTCAGGTGGAATATTCTGAGAAAAGTTATGTGGATTTTGCAAGAGTTCTGGCTACTCAATCGAAGAAAATGGAAAGAGTCTATAGGACTAAGATTGAGATAGCAGATGAGCAAAGAAGAGAGGCGTATGCTCAATTGCTTGAGGCCAGACAGCAACTTGATGAAATGAAGGTGCAAAATACAAAGTTAAGATTAAGTGCTACTCATTTCAAGAATGAATTCTCTTTAACTTCTAAGAAGCTCGAGTACACTGCTGATCGTCTTGAGAAGCTGAGTCAAGAAGAAAGTCATCTGAAGCAGATTGAGAAGGCTACTAATCTGTTGAAGCATGCGGTACAAGAAGAGATGACTCGTTTTACTTCTCTTTTCACCTTGAAGGCAGCCGATGAAGCCAAAAAGGGGGAAGAAGTGAAAGAGCAAGTGGAAGTTGAAGAAGAACAGATACAAATTCAGCAAGATGAGCAAAGTCAACCTAGGAGAGGAAGACTAGTGAAGGCTCACATGAAAGAACAGATCAGTGCTGAAGATCATAAAAGAATTGCTAAAGGCAAAGGCAAAGTATCTGAAGAAAAGGTTCAAACCAGACAAGTAAAGCGAAAGCTTGAAATCAGAGAACCGAAAGTGAAGGAATCAATAGGTCAGATTCTAGCTTACATTGATGAAGTCGAAATTCACAAGAAGCAGAAAATAGAAGATGACAAATATGCAAACAAGAAGGTGTTAGGAAAACACATCAAAAAACTACAAGATAGCAAAGCAAACCCTGATGCTATTGAAGACGCTTTCATTGACAAATTCATTGATGCTGAGCATAGTGAAATTTGGAAAGTTGTTAAGAAGAAGTGGGAAATTGCTCACTGGATCATCAGAAGATATGGTGAGATATCTTTGAAGGATGAATTGTTCGTGAATTTTGAGAAATTCATGGAAGCTGAAAATGTAGATCTATGGAATCTAATCATGCGTATTGCTACTGCTGTTGGATACAACATTTTATCGCCGAAATTTCCTAAGTGGGAAACACCAATGCTTGGATCTGGAAAGATAATTGATTTCAATGCTATCAAGAAGTTCGAAGAGAAGGTCCTTGAAGATGAGAAGATAGAGAATGAAGATCATATCTATGATATTCATAGAAGGATTCTTGATGCGTTCTAGGTACCAGAAGAAGAAGCGAAAACAGACAGTGGTGGAAGCATAGGTTGAAGTAAGAAATTTTTTTTACTCTACTTATTTCATTTTGATATATATTCTAAGTAATTGTAATCGATCTGATCTACTCATATGAATGAAAAGATGAAATATTTTGATGTTAATATAAGATAACTACTTAACTGATCTATTTACTTAAAATAATTCAAGTAATTTTGGCTTCATCAAAAAGGGGGAAATTGTTGGGATATGAATCCTGAAAGACAAGTCCTAATTGATGAAAGTGTAGTTTTGATAAGTCAAAAAGGAGAACTTGAATATATTCTAAGTGTTGAATGGTCTGTTAATGAAGTCGTCTTGTATGGAACAAGATCAGATAAGTTGAAGTAATACTGAAATAAAACTAAGTATAAAAAGAACATTTTACTATAGGATTTTGTGATAAGCTTGAATCATTATATAGAAGCTTATGTTTATGTTCTTGATGTAATAGTTTATAGGATGACTAAGCTATGTTATAAAGCTTAAAGTAATGTAAATAGTCTAGATAGGATAGTTGATAGGACAAGCAGAGTTCTACAAGACAAGAAGACTATGAAGACAAGACAAGTGCTGAAGAAAGCTGAAATATTCTAAGTACAGAATATGAAGGAAGACAAGTGAAAAGATATATTTGTATCAATAGGAAGATATGAAGTTTGTTATAGATAATAACTGAATAACCGACGTATTGGAAGATACATATCAAGAAGGAACGGTTACAAAGTTAGTTGGAAGAAGTTATCAAGAAAAAGGTTGTTGGATAACAAACTTATCTTGAGTTGAGAAGTCTATATATAATTGAAGACATTCAACGTTTGAGACTACTGAAAGACTACTGAAATTCGAAATACTGAAGAGATTCAAAGCAAGGAAAACTCGCAGAGTTCAAAGCAAAGTTTGAAGATAAAAGAAGAAGCCCAGAAAAGACAAGTCTACTACAAAGAAGAAGGCTATTGAAGAAAACAGAGAAGTTCTTTATTGTTTTTGTTTGTTAAAACAAGGTGCTAGTTACTTGTAAAATAGCTAGTTGTTAGATCGAAGATATATCTGGAGATATAGTCGAAAAGATGGAAGTCTTATTTCGTAGGACTTAAAGCCACAAGATAAGTTAATAAAATTTCACGACTGGAGTTGTGAGAGTGGATGTAGACAAGTTGTCGAACCACTATAAATCTTGTGTTGTTTACTTACTGCATTTATTATGTTAATTGTTCTTAATTGTTTACTTGAATTGATAAGTTGACATATTTGCAGAATAGACAAGTATAGTTGAGTATAATCGTAAGGGCTCATAAACTGTTAATTCCGCATATACAATTTCTAATATTTTGAAAAAAGATTTAAAAGTCTATTCATACTTCCCCTCTAAACTTTTCTAGCTTATTCAATCTTGACACTCAACTTTGGGACCAACACAATTGTATACTCACTCTACCACTTACAGTAAAACCTCTATAAATTAATAACCTCTCTAAAATAATAAAATCTTCTGGTCCCAACTTCGGCCTTTGTAAAAAAATCATCAAATTCGATAAGATAATAAGATAATAATTTTTCGAAAAATCCCTTTATAAATATTAGGTCCCATTAAAACTCTAAATTAATAATTCATAAATATTACAATTATAAATATTATAAATTCATAAATATTACAATTCATGTTGAAATTTATATATTATATGTTTCATTCACCATGCATGATTATATTTAATTGGCTATAATAGTTTTTTAAATGCAACGAATTAATGTAAACATGTATACATGCGTCTATGAATATAATAGTTAAATGTATACAATGAATTGATATTATACATGAATATATTTAATTAGTTACAAAGACTTGGTTGATGCATGAATATAATCAATTAAACGTATATGAATTCATTTATTTTCAATATATATATATACTAAATTTGCTGAATTTAAAAAGTCTCTTTTTTAATTAATAAAATATTAATTTATCAATAATTTAATATTTCTCTAAATTTATAAAATTTTATGGTCCCAAAATTATTAATTTATAGAAATTTTGCTGACTTAAATACTCATAACTTTTAAACACAAATTTTAATGTATAAATTATTTATTAATATTATAAAAAATAAAAGTAAGAATAGTAAATATTTATATGCATATTTTTATACCACCACATCACTATTTCTCATTTCAATCATTTTTTTATTTATCGGTCTTTACCAAATATACTACTATCATAATACAGAGAGTATTCTACAATGATGATGATTAATGCATCAGACAGAAGCAAAAAACAGCTAGGCCTCCTAACAGGAGCTTAGGCACATGTATGGGTTTGAAATCCAAAATTCATTTCATTTCATTTTCTATTTTTCTTTTAGACGCTAATTATTTTTTCTACTTTTCTTTCTTGGAATCCAAAATATATGGGCTTATGTGATTTTTACTACCTCCCCTCAACTATAAAAAATCATAGTAGTATACACATAAGTATTTCAATCAAATAGTATCGAACTATGAAAGATAGGTTAGTGCAACAGATTTCTAGAGTTATACGTCGTTATAATTAATGTAGCTACGCTTTCGAGTGCATTCGAACTAAACCTAAGGGACAATCAAAGAAAATAAATTAAACTAAACATAATATATGCTAGTAACTAAATTAACTACTAATCAAGAAAACAAGAAAATGACAATTAAAAACAAATAACAACTACAAACTAACTTCGGAGAAGTGCAAGGATGGAGAATTATTCGGGTGTTCTCTACCTATTGAAATTGAGTGGGATTGTTTATACCGTTTTTATGCTTTAATTTGGAATTTGCTAAGAGCATTAAGATTTAAGATGCTAGGGTGGTAAACGTTTATAGCCTTACGTCTAAGGTGTTCCCAAACCCGCTAATAAGACTCGTTCATAATCTTCACAAACTACTCAAATAACCATTCAAGTAATTAATGTCTTCTAATAGGGGTTCTAATACGATTAACCCTCTCTCGACGAATTAAAATAATAATAAACGCATTTGTATACCAACAACTCACACCATAAATTTAAACATGTTCATGTAACTCTCGTCTACGCTAAACATGCCTTAAAATACGGATTAATAGAAGTTAATACACAAAGCACCAATAAAACTCAATAAGAGAAGCAACAATTCAAATATCAACAATAATCAAAGCATAAACAATTTCAACACTAAATATTCACATGGTTTCAAACACCCAAAGCATAAAAAGCTTAGTCCATGGTGTTGAGAAAACACCCATGACTAAAACAACAAAATAAAACATGAAAATGAAATTTACCAAACAAGGTTTAAATAAAAGAAAAATAGCACCTTGAGAGTTTTAAAATTCTTCAATTCCTACATAAAAATGAAATGCTCAAATGATTTTAAGCTAAGAAAACATAAACCTATCTAATGGTGTCTAAGCTATCTACTCTTTTCTTTATCCCAAGTTGTGTGTGTGAAAAATGAATCCTTGGTTGTGTGGGGAATGAACTCTAGGGCTCCAAAATCTGATCGTGGATGCTTTTTATAGCTTGGAGGAGTGTTTCAAACGAATTTTGCACTTAAACCTTTAAAAATTAAAATACTTTAAAATTATCGGATTTTCGCTCATCAGCAGGTTGACTCGGTCAATCGGGTGGTTTGACTCGGCCAACCGAGTAAGTTGGCATGCTAGAAACTGTTCTGGAAGCAGAGTTGATTCGGTCAACCGAGTGAGTTGACTTGACTGCCCGAGTGAATTCTGTTGCTACTTCCTTTTTCGTTTCGATCATATCTCTTGAGCTTCTGACCTTTGATTGACTTGATTCTTTTTTTAATTCCACTCATATTTTCGAGACGCATCCAATGGTGCAGTTATGTTCTTGACTTCATGAATTCTCAAACACGTATTTTGTTTCCAAATAAGTTCAATTTACCTACAAAAATAGCAAAACACATACCTTTCTCATTTCAAATGCAATTAGTCAATTTAGTGTGAATAATGCAACAAAATTATGTAAAATAAACACATGAATTTTAAGCAATTTTTACACTAATCACTATACTTCTTGAAGAATTTCGAGGCTTAGTTTTAAAAAATACGCTATTTAAAAATGTTAGACCATTTTTTTACATTTTGTACAAATATATGTTTTTAAAATATTTTTCAAATTTATTATATATATATAGAATTGATTATTAATTAAATGTGCTTAATTAAAAATCGATTTAAAAATGCTTCTTGCTGAGGGAATTTCATGTGATCATATATTAAAATGGTAAACTTAGGATTTAATGCAAGATTTTATCTCTTTCTTAATTCCCAAAGCAAAAAAAATACACAGGTTTAACACATTAATGGTCCAATTATGGAAGAGATGAACGCGAAACTATGGAATTCATTTAGCAACCCACCAGACACAACGATTCATGCCTCGGCAAGCATCTGGACAGAGTGGAGGGCTGATGTTGTTGATGATTAGTGGGAAAATTGCTCGAAATTCATGTATTTAATTTGTATAATCTTATAGGATTAATTTCGTGCATTATTTACACTAAATTGACTAATTCCACTTGATTTTGAGAAATGATGAAGTTTGCTATTTTTGTAGAAAAATGAGTATTTTTGGAGCAAAATTATTCAAGAAATAGAAAAATGGACTTATTAATTGCAAGACCAAATTGGAGGAAAAGAAATGGTTGGTGCAAATTGAAAGGTCATTCATTGATCTCAGCCCAAAGTTGAAAAGGCAAACAACTTGATCTTTTGCTGCTGGGCCATGAGCAAGAGTTGAACAAAGCAAATTAACCAAATAGTTGAGCTTACATTTTGGTGGGCCCATTTTATATATAGTTTTCGGCAAGGGCGCGGCTAAAGGCACCCTGGATTCCTATGAGTACACCCAGGAGATGAGGACACCCACAAAACAGATGAGGGCACCCACCTGGAAAACTAAAAAATGCCCTCTCTGAATTAAAATCTTAACTCCCTCTTCTTCTCATATTCAGACACCCACCTCCATTTTTACACCTCCATTTCTCTCAGCCGCCGCCACTCCACTTCTTCCGCCTCCGCCGCGCACGCAGCTCCCCCCCCCCCCCTCCATCTCCCGTTCGCGGCCGCCCACCGCTGGAAGAAGGCGAAGCCATGGCCGCCGCCGATCTGCTTCGTTTGCAAGGTGTGGGCCACCGTCGCGACCCCCTTGAAGGAGACGAAGTCGCCGCCGTCCGACGCCGCGCCGCCCACCGCTGGAAGAAGGAGAAGCCATGGCCGCCGCGAAGAAGACGACGTTGAGTTTTCCACAGAGGCGACGACTGAGGCGGGTTTCCACGGCGGCGCTCCCTTCTCCCCACAGACGTGGCCGCCGCCCACTTCCTCCTCCCCTTCGCCGCGGCCGTCGTGCTCCTCCCCCTCGCCGCCGCCGCTACACAGGTAAGTTTAGTTTGAGATTAGAAAAATTAGGGTTTCTTGAAAAAAAATAGGATTTTTTTTGAAGTTTAGTAATTATTTTCGAACATGGGGAGTTTGTTTTGGAAAAAATTTCGAATAACTTGAGTTTGTTTTGGAAAAAATTTCGAACAAGATGTTCGATTTTTTTTTTCGGACAAATTTAAGTTGTTTTGAATTTTTTTTCGAACATATTGTGTTTGTTTTGGAAACAATTTCGAACAATTTGAGTTTGTTTTGAAAAAAATTTCGAACAAGATGTTCGATCTTTTTTTTCGAACAAATTTGAGTTGTTTTGGAAAAAATTTCGAACATATTGAGTTTGTTTTGGAAAAAATTTCGAACATGTTGGTGTTTTGGATTTTTTTTGTTTCAATTTTGGTGTTTTTTTTTGTTGAAAAATAGTGTTTGTTTGTTTGTTTGTGGTGGTGGTGTGAAATAGAACGGATGGGTGTACTCATCTTCATTTTTTTCATAAATTTGACCCTAGGGGTATATTGGACATTTCACATGTTCTTAAAGATTAAAAAAATGGTTGGTGAGTGTACTCATAGGAAATCCTTGATCTTCTTTATATTAATGTTTGGTTGTTAATTTAATTATTGATTAGATTTATTGATGTTTAAGTATTTGGATTTATGATGAAATTTTATTTTTTAGTTTAATTTGGATTGTTTGATAATGTGATTTGAGTATATATTGAGCCGCTCGTGAGCTTGGCTCGATAAGGCTCGAACGAGCCGAGCTCGAGCTCGTTAGATACTCGATTAGGCTCGATATCTAATTTTTTTCTTTAAATTCTATTTGTAAAAATGGTCAAATAATGGCGAGTAGTAAATCCCTCGCGATTTTAATTAATTGGACAAAATGTAATTTCGATTCTCAGCCAATTAACACTTCCCACAATATACAATATATGGCCTAAATTAATCACCCCACATGCGCTGTATGGAATCGAACACAGGACCTCCGCTTCCCAATACTTATGTGACGCTCTATTGCCATTTGGGCTAAGAACTATTATTGTTAAATATCAAATACAATTAATATATATCCTAGATTTTTCCGTTTTGCCTTATTTAATTTACTTAATTTTAATTGTTTATTTTATAATAATCCACACATACATTTAAATATTCAAATTTATAATTAAATTATTGTTAGTCAAAATCTCTCTATCTATATATATATATCAATTATATCAATTCTAAAAATAAAATCATAATTTCAACAATAATTAGTATAACATAATTAAATAAAATTATTTATAATTTTATTCTATAATTAATTTAAAATTTTAACAATTAATTTTATAGCACATAAAATAAACTAATCTAACAATTAAATTATATAATATACTCCGTATAATTAATCTAATTAAACAAACACATATAATTTTTTTAGTTTGCTATTATAATAAAATATGCTTAAATATTGATTAATTAAACCGACATATATGATTTTTTTTAACAATTAAATAATAAGTGTCCATGAAATTCTTAATTAATATAAGCAATTCTTCAAAACAAAACAAAAAACTGAAGTAATTAATGGTATGGTAGTGGAGTTTTATTAGAATAAAAAAACCCATTAGCATATATAAATAGCATCAGTCCCTCGCCACCCAATTTGCCATTCCCGAGGAGGTATTGATTTCCCTCGCCAATTTGCGAAGGATTTTGGTACCCTCGCCAACGCACCTTTAAATTGGCGAGTAAGATTAAATGCACTCGCTATTTCGCGAGTGTAATTTCGTCCCTCGCCAATTCCTTCTTTATTTGTGCCCCTCTTTAAATCCCTCGTCAAATAGCAAGGGTTTAATCCCCCTCTTTATTTGAGCAATTTTTTGTAGTGACATGTGCTGATCGAAGGTATTACTGAGATGTTTTGAAGTGGAGGTGGGGGAGGGGGAGGTGTTGAGTTTTCAAGAAACCCTTTCTGGGCTAAAATCTCAAGGGATGGACAATTGTATTGTTGAGGGGGATGCAAAGACAGTGGTTGACGCGATAAATTTCTCGGATGTAATTGATTCTTATTTTGGTGATTATGTTGTAGCTTGTCGAGCACTATTAACTCAATTCGAAAATGTTACAGTTTCATTTGCTAGGCGTGGTGCTAACATTGTGGCACACACATTAGCAAGAGAGTCTCACCATTTCAATAGTATTTATATTTGGGTAGACCCACCAAACTTTGTGATTGAGCTTCCCTCGCCTGCGTGCATTTGCAATAATTAAATCTAAACTCCTTTGGTTTAAAAAAAAAAAACATTAATAGGGCGAACTTATTAAAATTCAACCAAATGGAAGTTGGGCGTAGTGTTTCCTGATGCTACAAATAATAGGAAAAATTATTTTTTAGGACCGCAACTTATGGGTGTTTGCAAAAAGAGGACCGTAACTTTGCGGGCTAGCAAAATTAGGCCCGTAACTTCTTTTTTTCGCAATTTCAGGCCAAATTAGCCTAATCAACCCAATTTCGGGCTGATTGAGGCCCATTGTTCGGGCCAAACTTATTTATGGCAAAAAGAGGACCGCGACTTTTTTTTAATGCAATTTTAGGATCAATTAATATCCCAATTATAATAATTTGGAATCTTTTTTTTTCTATGCGTCTCAAGTCTCAACACAAAATTTACTTTTTTTTTCCTCATAATTTTACTCTTTTTTTTTCCTTTTAAAATAGTTTTTTTAAGAGGTTTAAAATTGTCTCTAACCACTTCTTCTCCCACTCATCTTCCCCAATTTTTAACAATTTAAATTCTAAAAATCGTGTTTGTATTTTAATGCATTTTTTATAATCTTAAAAAAATAAAAAATAAAACTCTTTTTCATTCTTTTGGAGCTAAAGGGGTCTCACGAGGAATTTTTTTTAAGTAAAATCAAATATAACTTTTATAATAAAATAAACTTTAAAATCTTAATTTTTAATGTTACTTTAAAACAATGAATATCTTGTGTGAAATTGACTTTAATGAATGGATTGAACTTTACTCTAGAATTTGTATTTTACTTTATATATAGTCTTTATTTTAAAATATGATTTAAATAAGATTATAATACTTTATAAAATTTATAAGTGTTAAAAATATGTATGAGTCCGTCTTATAATTTTTTTGTCAAAATATTAATATAATAAATTATCTTCAATCCCACGTGTTACGCGGGTCTTTCAATAGTAAATATATAATTTTTAAAATATACTCTAATTTATATTCCCTTCATCAATTAGATTCATTCTCATGTCTTATATATTATTTTAAAATATTATACAAATATCTTCCATAAAATTTCGAATCGAATAGTTTAAATAAAAATACTAGAAAATGTTTGATCGAAATTTTGTAATCCTCTCAATAATAAATCTATGAAATTTTTTCCTTTAATAAAATTTATAAGCATTATTTATGTAAATAAAATCTAAAATGTACTAATTAAACATTTAAAAATTATATTTATATTTAAAAATTGTGACAATCTTTTTAATTAACAATTAAAAATTTATCATCCCAAATTATAATATTTTGTTCTTTTCAATTCACTATAATTTATATGTAGTATATATTTGTTTCTTTAAACATAAATAATGTTTTCTAATTCATAAAAAAATATTACATCTACAACTTTCAAATTTAATTTTTAAAAGTTCACGAGTATTTTTTATTTATTTTGTCATGTTTCTTAAAATTGCATTAAAAAAGTTACAGTCCTCTTTTTGCCATAAATAAGTTTGACCCGAAAAATGGGCTTCAATTAGCCCAAAATTGGGTTGAGTGGGCTAATTTGTCCTGAAATTGAGAAAAAAAGAAGTTACGGGCCTAATTTTGTCAGCCGGTAAAGTTACGGTCCTCATTTTGCAAACACCCCTAAATTGCGGTCCTTAAAAAATAATTTTCCCACAAATAATATGTAGGTACAAGGACAAAGAGTAAACAATAACAATGTTAATATTAAACTTAACAAAATACAAATGATTATTTCTCGATTGATTTATGTGTCATCCTTGCGCGGGATCATACTTGTCTTTTCTTGTATTGTGGAACATAACAAAATATAAATGATGCACACTATCATTAAACTAAGAAATAATCAAAGAATAAATAGAATAAAACACAAGTTTATTGAAATTCAAGTAGAGGTAAAACTCCTTCCACTTATTATTGAGTACATCAACACAACAACAGATTGATAATACCAACAATAAAAAGAGTCGTAGCTCTCAATACAACTTAAACATACATAAATTAAAAACATAATATAAGATTAGCACCAAGCATGGTAGGGGATAAGGTGAAAGATGAATTCTTATAAATTCGAATAATTGGATAGGGTAATAAAACAAGGTCTTTCCATTACATTCTCCCGATCCAAAGAGATTAACATCTACTTTGAATGGTGAAAAATGTCTTCCTTATCCTCCTAGATGCATGATGAACTTACGAGCGTTTCCATCTGCGTGATTAAATAAATAAATCTATTAAATTGTTAAAAAAAAGAAATGAAAGAAATTTAAAATCATATACTCTTTTCCATTAAAAATGTGCTCACTTTATTTTTATTAATTTATATGTTCACTAAAAATATGTTCATTTCATTTTATGAAAATAAGCACTTTATTTTTATCTTACAACAATCTCACGATACCATTACTTTATCTATTTTTAAAAAAAAAAACACTTTTAATGAAAATAGAGAGTACGTATAATGGAGTAATAATCACAAAATAATAATTAAATATAATTACATACTTCAATGGCGGCGCGGCAACTGCTATCACGGCGAAAGAAAACATGGTGGCAAAACAGAAGAGATGGAAGTAAATAAATAAATAGAAGTGGAAATTAAGATATGATATGCTATGGCGCTAGGCTAGGCTGCTTATATAGAGAGGGAGGTGCCTTTATTAAAACGATGCCGTTCCAATATCCAATAATAATAAATCAAATTAAATATATAAGGTTGTTAGCCACACATTAATTGCATGTTATTATTATTTGGCTTTTGTTACCAAATAGTGGTGTGACATGTGTCCTACAGGACTTGCATGTTAGCAAATATATGATTTTCTCTAGGTGTAAGGTGTGAAATTCGTGAGGCGGAAATAATTTTTTAGGAAAAAGTTCATATTTTGATTTTAATTGATGTTTTTTTTTAGTGGACAGTGAAATTAATATCGATCTATCGAAACTTAAAAATATATTTACAAACCAATTGAATTTCAGTACAAACATGAAGGTAATTATTTTGTAAGAATTAATACTATAACAATTATAGTATACTCTGAAATAAACGTGTGAGTGTGGTGGAGAGATGTCACTTAACAATATTGCAAAAACTTATATAAAATATTTCATACATGAAATATAAATAATTAGGGTAAATTTGGGATAGAAATTCGTAGGTCAAATTCGAGTTAACGCGGATCAAACTTAATTAAAATATATTTTTCACTTTTAAATATTATTTTACTACATGACAAAAACTATGTTACTACATGATCAACATATTGTCATTACAAGATAAAAAATGTATTACTACAAGTCCAAAAATATTCTGGACACTTAACTTTTGGAGTGAATTCTCCGGAATATTTTTTGAGACATATAGTATATAGTAGTAGTATATTTTTGGTCTTGTAGTGATAACTTTTTAACATTATAGTAATAATATATTGATCATGTAGTAAGTCATATGTTTGTGACCCGTGAATTTTTTGAATGACCCGAATCTTTTAACTCGTAAATTTTAAGAAAAACATCTTAATTAGCTAGACACATTTCATATGAGAAATATTTTACAAAAGTGTGTTCTAACCATATATAAAACGATGTCGTTCCATTTACAAAAGATAATTAGGTAGGCCCCAATATGATATGAAGGGAATAAAATTTGTAACAGAATGAAGGCGTAAAAAGTGAGCACGAAAGCAATTCACCTACTCATCCAAAAATATATACATCCTTCTTTTGCCTAAAACCTACCCTTGCTTTTCAACAATTTAATATTTAATACTCGATAACTTTTATATGTAGGTATATGAAAGTTTGTAAAAGAATTTCTATTTTAAGGGTAATTTTGTAAATTTTTATGTATAAAGTAATGTAAAATTGTGTATCTCATAAAAGTGAAGTTTATAAAAGAATTTATATTTTAAGAGTGTGAAAGATATTGTGAGAAATTTGAAAATAAAAAGTGCTAAAGGTATTATGCAACAGAAGGATTATACCTCAGAGATTTTCAATTGAGTGTATCTTAATTTAATTTTATTGATGTCTAATTAGAGTGTCACTTGTCAAACGCTGCAAAACTTATTCTTCTTTTATATATATATAAATATTTTCATATTTTTTTCGATTCGAACTCACTTCGCACTCTTAATGAGTAAATTTACTGAAATGTAAAATTAAATTAAAAAAAAATTGAGTGATTCAGTAAAAAAAATTATTACTCCTTCCGTCCTGCAATTACTTTCACAATTTTCTTTTTGAACGTCCCATGATAACTTTCATACCCTTAAAATGAAAAACACGTTATAATTAAACTTCACCCTCACAATATCTTCGATTTTACACAAATGTCTTTACTTTTTCTCTATACATATACAAAAATTAATTCATTTCTTTATTTTATATGAATTAAGTACATAAAATTTTATAAAATTACCCCTTAAAACTTCACTCATTATTATACGAGTACTTTTCTAATGCGTGTGTACTGAAAAATTAAAAAAGAAACACAACCTAAAATCTTTTTCTTTTTTTTTAATAATTAAAAACCCTTAGTAGCTACTAGCTAGGAATAAAACTCCATTCTCTAGAGCAAAACATAGTGGTGTCCTGTCATTTACTTAACCTTTCAAATTAATTATGAATTTTTTAAATTTAATTATTAATGGAACGGCGTCGTTTTATATATGCTCTGTTCTATATAAGCAGCCTTTCGCCATGCATATGTTTCCACCACTCGATCACATGAATAACTTAATTGTTTTAATTAATTAATTGCCAAAAAATGTTTGCTTTCGGTTTCAAGGGTATTACCCCTCTAGATCCAATGAAGTACGTATTTATTTTTTATTATATATATTTTTTATTACCCCTCTAGGTCCAATGATTTGTACTATTATTTTTGCAAAATCTACATTTATAAAAATTGGGACGTGACAAATGCAAATCATGAAAATTACTATCGAATACTACAACACACTATAAATTTAGCAAGGATCCACAATCCAAGCTACTATAGAAACTGTTGAATATATATATATATATATCATACTCCCTCCGTCCTAGGGAAAACTCTTCATGAGCTCCGGACACGAAAATTAAGAAATACTAATATAATAAGTAGATGTATTAGAGGTGATGTGATTGAGAGAGAGAAGAATATAATGAAATGTGAGAGAAATAGTTACAAAAAAAGGAATGAATAGCTTTCATTGGGACAGACGAAAAAAGAAAATTGGGTAGCTTTCACTGGAACAGAGGGAGTATCATATAACTGTAGTTGTTGATTGTTGACTATGGAATGTCGCATTTAGACAATAATAATTCACATTCCAAAGCATTTAATAGAGACAAACCTAAGTTGAATATAAATCCCCACCTCAATTTATGTTGTGGATGCAATGCATGCAATGAAAATAACTTTAATCCATTTGTGTGTCACTTCACATGTGAAAGAAATCATGGGATGAAAGGGAGTATATGATATATAATTAAAACAATGTTGTTCTACGCATACAAAAAATAACTTTATTAATAAAAAGATATTCAATTAATAATGAAACAGACTTTTTTTTATAATTGTTCAAATAATAATTTGAGAGGGAGTATAATAATTAGGTGGTAGGCCCCAATATGATATGAAGGGAATCAAATTTGTAACAGATTTTCATTTAGCCAGAAGGCATAAAAAGTGAGCACAAAAGCAATTCACCTACTTATCCAAAAATATGTACATGCTTCTTTTGCCTAAAACCTACCCTTGCTTTATCCTAATTCGGTTATAGTTTTCAACAATTTAATATTTAGGGATTTAGTCCATTAAGTTACCACGATTTTGAATTTAGTTCACCAGGTTACCACTTTTTGAATTTAGTCCATTAAGTTTCGATTTATTTTGATTTTGGTCCAGTTACCTGCTATAGCAGGTTTAACATGTCATTTTTTAAAACACACCACACACCCCATAAAATGTTATACACACCCCAAATGTTAAACACACCACACTAAAATTTAAAAATTATTTTTTATTACTATACACATCCCAATTCTTTCATATTTAATAAGTTGTCAAAAATAATTAAATTAAAAAAAAGTAAAAATTCAAATTAATATAAAAAATATAAATAAAACCTATAAAAAATTAATTACAAAAATCTTCAAAATTAAACAAAGATAAAAAATTAATTAATTTAATTAGTATTGAAGATTTAGTTGATTTTTTACTATTTTTTTGAAGATTTTTAATAAATTAAAAAAAAAATCAACTTGAAAAAATTATTAAATTAAATAAAAATAAAAATCTTTAACATTTATGGGGTGTTATTAATGTTTTATTTTAGTTTTAACATCTGGAGTGTATAAAATAAAATAAATTTAAAACTCCATCACTTTATTAATGTTTTATTTGCGTTTTAACTTCTATAAATTAAAAAACATTGAAATAAGGCTAAATAAAATTTAAAAATAGTAGAAAATCAATTAAATCTTCAAAACTAATTAAATTAATTAATGTTTTTAGCTTTTTTTAATTTTTTAAGATTTAGGTGATTTTTTATAGATTTTATTTATATTTTTCATATTAATTTGAATTCTTTTTTTTTAATTTAATATTTTTGGTAATTTATTAAATACAAAAGAATTGGGGTGTGCATAGTAATAAAAAATAATTTTTAAATTTTAGTGTGGTGTGTTTAACATTTGGGGTGTGTATAACATTTTATGGGGTGTGTTTTAAAAAATAACCTGTTAAACCTGTTGTAGCAGGTAACAGGACCAAAATCAAAATAAATCGAAACTTAATGGACTAAATTCAAAAAGTGGTAATCTGATGGACTAAATTCAAAATCGTGGTAACTTAATGGACTAAAAAAAATATAATCCCTAATATTTAAAACTTCATAACTTTCATATGTAGGTGGAAACGCATATTAAGAAAGTGTAATAATGAGTAAAATTTTTAGAGTTAATTTTGTAAATTTTAATTTATGTATAAGGGTTGGTCTGCTATGGACTCGAGTGCATGTTGTGCACCCTAGTCCATGTTGCACTTTTCAGTTTTACTGACTTACACTTTTTGGTAAATAGTGTTGCACTTTTTAATTATTAAATTGTATAATAATATTTTTAGTAATAATTGAAAAATGCAACACCATTTACCAAAAAGTGTAAATCAGTAAAACTGAAAAGTGCAACATGGACTAGGGTGCACAACATGCACTCGAGTGTATACTAGACTTTACCTATGTATAAAATAAAGAAATGAGTTGATTTGTGGGCTCGAAAGTAATGACATTTTGTGTAAAATTGTGAATATATATTGTATGAATAGAGTTTACAAACAGTTTTATATTTTAAAAGTGTAAAAGTTATAATGGAACGACAAAAAAAAAAAGGTGTGAAAGTTATTATGGGACGTAAAGACTAAGTAGTACAATGTCATGGAAGGACCTTGGTCTTATTACCCCATCCAATTATTTGAATTTATGACAATATAATCACCTTTCACCTTATCCTCCATCGTGGTGCTAGCTAGCTTCATCTTCTATTATGTTTAATTTGTGTTTGTTTCAGGTTGTATTGAGAGATCATCTGTTGTATTGATGTATCCAACCAATAATAAGTAGGAAGAGTTTTACCTCTTCTGAATTTTAATAAAATTTGTGTTTTGTATTTATTCTTGTACTCCGTAATTAATTATTTTCTTTTAACTCTAGCCAACTGTTGTTATTTTCACTAACGAATATTTTTATGAAATATACCACAAAATTTACAACAGATGATAAATCTATTAAATTATTAGGGTAGCCCATTTCTTCATCATATATATCTATATATATATATATATATAACTAGATGACTCTCCGCGTATTACGCGGTATATTGATAAACGTTAATATTCAAAATAGTATTAACTCATATTTTAAAAGATACACTTATAAAATTTCATAGGAAAATTTACTTTTTATAATTTAAAATTTTATTATATAATTTTTTTTTTGAATAATTTTTTTTAGTTATAATTAGTACTGATAAAATTTATTTTATCAATTAATATATAATAGGGAAAATATCAATTTTGGTCACCCAGTTTTACCTCTTTTTATAATTGATCACTCACATTTAGTCACTATCAAAATTGGTCACCCAGTTATTATTTTCTATCAAAATTGATCACTCTGTTGGTCAATCTATCATTGACTAACGGAGAAAGAGTTTTAAGCCGTGAAATTTCTCAAAACCACAAAAATATTTATAATAGGTCAGAAGGAATTCTGATGCATCTTCCACTGGTTTACTTTTTATTTTATAGATAATTAGGAAATGAGAAACTCAGGAGATAGAAATTTATTTCAATTAATTTCAAATGCCCAATTGTTTGACTAACATTTCAATAAATCTGCAATAATGATCTTTGTAGAAAAATATTTAGAACTAAAAAAAGTTTATGAAATTTTCTTGAATGAATAATTTTAGAAACCTCTTTACAATTAATCTTCACCACAAATTATGCTCCAATAATTATAAATTGGGAAATGAATTGAAATTAATTTATATCTCCAATTATTATACAAATTTAATATGAAACCAAGAATTGAAAAACAAAGTAAAATTGTTAAAAAAAAAACCAGAGTACAAAGTTTCATTCTATCTCTTAAGTTTCTCATTTCCTGTAAAATAAAAAGTAAACCAACAACAAATGAATTCATAATTGAGTTAAGTAATTATTAAAAACTTACTGAAATTTTTTGACTACCAGCAAGTTGATTGAATCACGTTCTAGAAAGTAAACCAACAACAAATGAATTCATAATTGAGTTAAATAATTATTAAAAATTTACTGAAATTTTTTAACTACCCAGAAGATGCATGAGAATTCTTTCTGATCAATGATAAATATAATGAAAATTTCTTCTAAAATATGCATGAGAATTCCTTTTCCCTATAGGATAATTATAATGAGATCCTTGTGATCTATAAGATAAATATAATAAAATAATTTTGTCATAAAAAAACTTAAAACTTAAATTGAAATAAGAAATAATATATAATTTTTGTGATGATCTATAAGATAAATATAATAAAATAATTTTGTCATAAAAAAACTTAAAACTTAAATTGAAATAAGAAATAATATATAATTTTTGTGATGGGCTAAGATTCTTCAATGTTAGGTTCACATGTTTCATTCTTGCTACTGCATTTGTTTCATTAGTTTCTAAAAGATGCATCAGAAGTTTTTAACGTTTTGAAAATTTTGAGTTCAAAACTCTTTCTCCGTTAGTCAATGACAGATTAACTAACGGAATTATCAATTTTGATAGAATATAATAAGTGGGTGACCAATTTTGATAGTGACTAAATGTGGGTGACCAAATATGAAAAGAGGTAAAACTGAGTGACCAAAATTGATATTTTCCCTATATAATATATATTCAATTACTAATAAAATTATATACAAATAAATTTATCTTATTAATTAATTAAATTGTTATATTCTATAAAATGTATAGATATGTTTTTAGATAAAAGAACCTAAAAGAGAACTTAATCAAAATAAGATATTAATTGATTTTAATTTGAGATTAATTTAGGTAAGACTTTCCATTTTAATATCAATGACATATGTATGAGCCAATAGTTTAATTACACATTAAATTTTTAAAAAATTAATTTAATCTCCATGCGACACATCATCACATTTAACCATATGATGACACGTGGCAAAACTAAACTCCCTATTAGTATATAGGGGTGATAATAGACTAGTCCCTTTTTAGCAACTTCCCATTATTTTATTATTCTATTTTTGGAAAAATATTTTTTTATTCTATTGAACCTTATTATTATTTTTTCTGCCTTTTTACACAATTATGCATGTTGGCATGTCGCATACCTATACCTAGCCCCAGTCCCTAGGTAGTAGTTTGAATTCCATTTTTTCATTTTGATTTTTAATGTATTGACACAAGTTAAATCTATGGATTTCTATAATACCAAGTGCTCTATATTAAATTAAATCTATTTCATTAATTTGTCTAGCCATTTTAATAAATTTTCAATTCTCTTATAAAAAAAGAATTGCATCTCGCTCAAATCTATACGGAGTATAATTTAAATATTATACCTATCAAAAAGTTATCATTTGCTATAAATCCTAAAAAATCACAAATTAAATTCATTTAATTATTATATTTATATATTACTCACTTTGTATGATATGATAGGTTCTAATTTTGTATAATGGACCCCAATATGACACAAAATTGTTTTGCTCGGGTTTTGTATTCGAAGATAATTACAGCTAGAAAACAAAAGAGAATATAAGCACATGGTGAGTTTAACAAAAAAAATACTGTAATTATTAATTTAGAGAATGACATTACTCCTTATATTGCACACACTGATTTTAAGTATAATATTATACTCCCTCCGTCCCATAATAACTTTCACACTTTCCTTTTTTGAACGTCCCACAATAACTTTCACACCATTAAAATGGAAAATTCTTTATAAACTTCACCCTCACAATATTCTCAATTTTACACAAATGCCACTACTTTTTCTCCACACATACACAAAAGTCAACTCATTTCTTTACTTTATACATAAAGATTTACAAAATTACCCCTCAAAACTCCACTCATTATTACACTTTCTTAATATTTGTGTCCATCTACCTATGCAAATTAATATGGGACGGAGGGAGTAGTTTTTTGTCTTATTCATTTATAAAAATATATGGTTGATCAAATTTTCATTACTACTTTAAATTTCTGAAAATTAACTAATACAAGCATCGTGCACGATTAACAACAGTCCAATTTGAGGAGCAACAAACGGACATAGTCATTTGATTTTAGTTTTCATCGACGACGACTGTAAAATAAAATTTAATTAACTATGGTTGACATTTTTTGTGTGTAGTCAATCCACTGTATTAAAACCTTCAGAAATTGGGTTTGCCAGATTTTCATAATGGTTGAAAAAGTTCAGATTCATATTTAACTCATTGCATCCATTTAATTTAAAATTTAATATAGGATGTGACCTAGGTGTTTGAATTATGCTTATTTCTAGATCCATCCATTGTTCAGATCAAGTTTGTATTGACAAGTTTCACGTCAGGTTAATGTAAATATTTTTTTTCTTTACCTAATTAAAATTTTTGTATGAATTATTAGAATTTTTGTATGAATTATTAGTACTGTTGTTAAGTACCCCCAAATATTTTAAAATACTTATTGAGTCTGATATCATGTAAAAGTTGAACAAGGGGCCGGATCCATTATTTTGTTGAAATATTAACATCTCCTCTATTACTTTAATAATTAAAGTTTTACAATGTTGCATAAATTCAGCATAATATGCTATTTTCGAGGTAAGTGTATTTTTTAAAATCAATATACACTATGATGGATAACTTAAATTTACAGATTAAAATTGTAACTTAAGTAGTAATTTTTAAATATTTTGTTATATGAGATGTTTGTTTATAATTTATATTTTTTTAAATTAATAAACATTATAATCGTGCATCGCACGAGTGAAATACTAGTTCATATAATATACTAATATAATATCTTTTCCAATTTCTTTTTCTGCCTAATTATAATATGTAGTACTCTACTACTGGATATATTTTCATATACTGACAACGTAAGTATTCATGATTTTTCACACTTGCATCAACCTCACCTGTCAAAAAAAAAAAAAAAAAAAAACCTCTATCTTCATAGGATTTTGAGTTAGAAGGGGTCGATCAATATAGTTTAATACTAATTAATATATATCTAATAAAAATAAAATTTAACATTTTATACTAAAATATGAATATATCTACATACATAGTTAAATATTTCAAGATATATATTTATGTCTTTAATAGGTTAAAACTTATATAATTGTCAACAATTGATAGTTTTTTTTTTTTTTTTTGCAATTTGTTTCTTAGTATATAGTATAATGATTGTTTGAATATTGAGACAAAATTGAGATTAAGTTAGGAGTTATAATTTAAATGTATATATATCAAAAAAAAAATGTTGGGGGGAGGGCCACCCGAAGCTATGGTGGTTCTGTCCCTGCATTCAATTATATACGTACTCCCCCTACCTCGATAATTCATCAATTTTAACATTTTTGTTGTCCCAATCTAATTCATTCATTTTCTAAACAATTAACATGTTATTATCTCTCTATCTTTTCTTCTATCTCGATCTCTATCATTTTTATTACTTTCCATCAATTTATGTAATTTTAATACTATATTTTTTTTTAAATATGTGCAAAAAGTAAACGGGTCAATTACATGTGTAGAGGAAGTATTTGTCAGGTAAAAATATTTGAATAATGTTAGTCTTTAAAAAATATCACCATAAACTAATCAAGTATCACGATCAAGACATTCACCAAAATCATTAAAAAGTAATACTCAGTGACAAACAAAAAATAAATTATATATAGAAACATACTTGATTTTAACACCGTCTTTAACCATATATCTGGAAACATTTTGGGAAACCCATGAATAGCAAGCAGAAACAGATGTGCTTAACAGGGCCAGCATTTCGTTAGGGATTCCAACCATATATCTGAGCATTTTGAAGGCGTCAAAGATTTCCCACGATTTGGGCTTTCTTTCCACTTCACATATTCGTCCAGGTTCATCTTCCTCCCTCCATGACTGGTGTCTCTCCCTCAATCAACATGGACGAACAAATCAACTACTCACCCGTTCCGGACACTACCCTATACTCGACGACTCTTGGTACTCGACCCCAACAACACCGTCCCAAGCCTCGGCAGTCCACTGCCGGCCTACTGCCTCGCACCACCTTTCCGGCAACACCTGCTTCCGCCCAGCGTCCGCCTGGCCAGCGCCCCTACATGGGCAAATGTCAACTATGCAGTGTTCCCGGCCACTCGGCCCGCCGGTGCACCTCTTTCCAGGTTTCGCCCTCAACCTATACTTCTCCTGTTAGGATTAATGCAATATTGGATGTCATCTAGTTTCTATACTATCAGAAGAGTTGCTAGTATTCTGATCTTCGAGTTCAGCAAAGTTGGGTTAAGGTGTAACTCAACTGATAAGGTTTAGTGGTCTTATTAGGAGTCAACTAATCTGATAAGAGTTTGGACAACTCTGCAGATGCAAGTCGTCTGAAGTCAGTTCAGGAGAGTTGGGGCCAAGTCTGCTGAAGCCAACTCAGCTGATCCCAAGTCTACTGAGACAAGTCTGCTGAAATCTAGTTTTCAGAGTTAGTTAATTATGTTATTTATGTTAGTTAGTTGGTTAGTGGCGGTAATCCAATGCATTGCACATCTATAAATATACCATCTAGTGCATAGGTTGTAGGTTACTGAAACTGAGAGTTTTGAGAGATCAAACTTAGTGAATACTTGTAATCTGTAACTTTCATTTGTGATTAGTGAAGAGAGTCTTCTATCCTCCGTGGACGTAGATTATTTGATCGAACCACGTAAATCCCGAGTCTTATTTTGTTTTCTTTATTCGTTTCAATTCTTTTGCGTTTCTAGTTGTCTCGATTTATCATTTGTGAAGAGTTGCTTTGTGGATACAATTCCATAACATCGACTTATAATGCCGCATCTGCTCCTTATGATTTGGATTGGATCATTGACTCTGGAGCCTTCCACCATATCACCTCAGATCTTGCCAATTTGTCCATTCACTCTCCTTATAATGGTAACAACTATGTTGTAATCGGTAATGGCCATGACCTAATCATCACTCATATTGGGTCTCTCAAATTCACTGCTTGTCCTGATTTGAAATTTCTGGATGTGTTGCACGTGCCCTCTATTGCACGAAATTTACTCTCTGTTTCTCGTCTTTGTGCCTCGAATGATGTCACAATTATTTTTTCTGATCATGTTTTTCAGGTGATGGATCGTCGATCAGGGGTCGTTCGCCTTCGCGGTCCTCGCGTTAACGAGCTCTATATGTGGCCTGGTGGTGTGTGTGGATCGGCTTTTGCTCTCACAACTACCAAAATCCCTCTCCCAACCTGGCATGCACGCCTTGGACAACCATCTTCTAAAATTTTAAACACCATTGTATCCAATAATAATTCTCTGTTGTTGGACAAAAATACACCATTTTCTTGTGATTCTTGTAAATGTATCAAGAGTCACAAGTTACCGTTTTTTGAGTCAACTCTTACTTCTACTTCTCCACTGCAATTACTATTTTCTGATGTCTGGACCTCACATGTTCTTTCAACTAACGGTTACAAATATTATGTTCTGTTTGTTGATCTTTTTTCAAAGTATATATGGCTATATCCTTTAAAGCACAAATCTGATGTGTTTAACACGTTTGTTGCCTTCAAAGCACTCGTTGAAAACTCCCTCAAAACCAAAATTACCACCCTCTATACAGACAATGGGGGAGAGTTAATTGCTCTCCGCCTATTCCTAGCCTCTCATGGTATTTCTCACTTAACTACACCCCCTCATACACCCGAACATAATGGTGCTTCAGAGAGACGTCATCGTCACATTGTCGACACTGGCTTCGCTCTTCTGCACCATTCATCCATGCCACTATTCTATTAGCCCTTTGCCCTTGCCACTACCACTTATCTCATCAATCGCCTTCCCAAATTCGGGCTCTCCCTAAAATCGTCCTTTGAGGTTCTCTTTGCCTCTTCTTCCAATCTTTTGAAACTTCGTGTGTTTGGATGTAAGTGCTTCCCCTGGCTTTATCCATACACATCCCACAAGCTTGAACAATGTTCCACTCCCTGTGCCTTCTTGGGATACTCTCTCACCCAAAGTGCCTACCTATGCCTCGATATCTCCATAAATCGCCTTTACACATCTCGACGTGTTGAGTTCGTTGATAATGAATTTCCATTTCTCAAACGTGCCTCTTTGTCCTCCCCTAAGCCTCCACCATCCCCCCACCTGATCTAAGCCATATCCCTACACCACCTCCGGTTCATCACCCACCTGCCTCGACACCGCCCGTTACTATCGAGCCGCCTATTCCTACGCCTCCTGCTCGGCCTCCCTCACCAGTCCCATCTCATTCGATGGCCACACGGGCTCGAAATAACATTTTCAAACCAAATCCGAGGTATGGTCTCATCACTTCTCTTCAATCAGATATTGAACCTCGCACTGTTTCACAAGCTATGTCTGATTCTCGTTGGAGAGAAGTTATGTCCGCTGAGTTTACAGCTCTTCTTAAAAATAGCACTTGGGATCTGGTTCCTCCCTCACAATCTCATAATGTTTTTGGATGTAAGTGGGTGTTTCGTATTAAACGAAAACTTGATGGTTCCGTTGACAAGTTCAAATTTCGCCTTGTGGCTAAGGGATTCCACCAACGTCCCGATATTGACTTCTTTGAAACCTAAAGTCCAGTTGTAAAAACCACTATAGTCTGTGTTATTCTCAGTCTAGCTGTCACCCAGAATTGGCCCCTACGACAATTTGATGTCAACAACGCATTTCTCCACGGTACTCTACCAGATGAGGTTTACATGGCTCAACCACCTGGGTTCTCGGATAAGAATTTCCCTTCTTATGTGTGCAAATTACAGAAGTCAATATATGGTCTGAAGAAAGCTCCTCGTACGTGGTACAATGCTCTTCACGATTTTCTCTCCACACTAGGTTTCACTCATACGACATCTGATGCTTCACTCTTTGTATATAACTGCAAAGGGGTCATTGCATACTTCTTGGTGTATGTTGATGATATGATCCTCATTGGAAATACTCCTCAGTTCCTAGAGTCGGTTGTCACTGCTCTAGCCTCGAAGTTCTCTGTCAAGGATCTCGGCTCCCTCTCATATTTCCTTGGGGTGGAAGTCCTTCGTACGTCCTCCACTTGTACACTTGTTCAGCGAAAATATATCACAAATCTTCTCGACAAATATAATATGATTAATGCCAAGCCTGTTCAAACTTCTCTTCAGCCAGCGGTGTCTCTCTCTCTTACTGATGGCACTCCTCCTGCTGATGCTACGATCTATCGACATACACTTGGTAGTCTTTAGTATCTCTTGTTCACTCGTCCGGACATTACGTTTGCAGTAAACAAACTCTCCCAGTTCATAGATGCACCCTCTGAACGTCACTGGGGCATTGTCAAACGTCTCTTTCGCTACCTCAATGGGACTCGATCATTGGGGATTACCCTTTGTCGTTAGTCTCCCTTGTCCCTTCACTATTTCACTGATGTTGATTGGGCAGGTGACTTTGATGATCGTACCTCCATAGGAGCCTACATTGTTTATCTTGGTGCCAATCCATTCTCTTGGTCTTCTCGTAAGCAACGTTCTATTGCTCGTTCCTCTACAGAGGCTGAATATCGTGCTATTGCCTCTATTGCTGCTAAGATTCAATGGACTAATTCACTTTTAACTGAAATCTTTGTCCCCACCACAACGACTCCTGTCATTTACTGTGACAACGTTGGGGCAATTTACTTGTGCTCCAATCCCGTTTTTCACTCTAGGACGAAGCACATTGCTGTTGATTTTCACTTTGTTCGAGAATTGGTCAAATCTTCACGCCTTCGTGTTTCACATGTCTACTCGGCTGACCAACTTGCTGATGCTCTCACAAAACCCCTCGCTCGAGCTCGTCTACATCTGCTTATATCCAAGATTAGAGTCACTAAAAACTCTCTATCTTGAGGGGACATATTAAGGATAATTGTATATATGTATCTAGTCTTTAGAATGAGGCTCATATTGTTTTGTATATACCTAAAGCCCACAATGTACATCATAAATAGTTCATTCCATTATCAATAAAATTACTCTTTCAATTATCTCTTTAGGGTTATATTGCTTTATACTCTACAGTAGTTTGTAGAGATGCATTTTTTATTCTTTATTAAATGCTTTAAATAACTTGTTTAAGTGATTGGTACATGAATTTAATGTGTGCATGCGATTCAATTGGCAAAGTTAATGTGTGCATGCGATTCGATTGTCAAAGTTTCTAATAGTCAGGGATCTTGACGAGGGTCCAGGATCGACGGGTCCTCGGGTTTAACCAGCTGTGCTCAATGGCAAAGTATATATGGGCAAAGTATATGTGTTTACTTTAATGTTAGCAAAGTATATGTGGGCAAAGTATATGTGTTTACCTTAATGTTGGCAAAGTATATGTGTTTACTTTAATTGTTGGCAAAGTATATGTGTTCAATGACAAAGTATATTGTTTAATTTAAAGTTGGCAAATTATATATGCAAATGCTATTTGTTCTACGTTGATGACTTGACCGTTTATTTTTAGTATTTAGTTTGGAATAACTTGACTCCACTGAGTGTGCTTGCATACTCACCCCAAATAAGACTATTTCAGATTGAGGAGTTGATCGGCGAAAGGTGGTGATGGATGATTATGTTACTAAATCTTTTGATCTTAAAGACTAGAATTTATTTATTTTAATTATTTAATTGAGACCCTTATTGAGCATGTTTAGTTGTTAACTTTATCAAATGAATTTTATCTATTGGAGTATTTTATCAAATGAATTTTATTAGATTTTTTGTTTTAATTGGATTTCAGAGATGTTTAGCTTTCACAAAAGTTTCTTAGTTAAAAAAAAAGGGATGTTAAATAAGATACATACAATACAAATAAGATATATGTATGACGTTTTGGATATATCCAAATAAATGTGTGAGATGTAAGTATCACGACAAAATATGAAAAATAAGGGTTTAGATAGCTTAATGACATACTTGTAATTTTAATTAGATTTTTTTAATATAAAAATAAGAGTTTAGATGACTTAATGACAAAATATGAAAAATAAGATATATGTATGAACACTCATTTTTTTTTAGTAAATCATGAATTTAAAATGAAACGGAAGGAGTATCAAATAAGCTCAAGACATTTAAAAGATAAATGTAAAACATAATTTTTTTGGATTGTGGGTACAACTGTACCCCTCATGTACCCCTCTAGGTCCGCCACTGAACCTCTTCCACCTCCACACTTCACTCAACTCAATAGAATATATTGGGAAAATTATTTTTTCAGGACCGCAACTTAAGGGAGTTTGCAAAAAGAGGACCGCAATTTTATGGGCTGGCAAAATTAGGCCCGTAACTTCTTTTTTTCGCAATTTCAGGTCAAATTAGCCCAATCAACCCAATTTCGGGCTGATTGAGGCCCATTTTTTAGACCAAACTTATTTATGGCAAAAAGAGTACTGTAACTTTTTTTTATGTAATTTTAGGCCCAATATAAATATATAATTTTAAAAATATACTCTAGTTTATATTCTCTTCTTCAATTAGATCCATTCTCATGTCTTATTTATTTTAAAATATTATAAAAAATTAAGATGATTTTTTTTTAAAAGAATTATTTAGAAAAAAAAAGTAGATTAAAAAAATATATAGAATTATTTAGAAAAAAAAAAGTAGATTAAAAAAATATATATACATATATATGCAGATTTTTTTTTGGGAAATTTTGGTTAATAGTTTAAAGCCAAAACTACAAGCCTGCAGAAAAAATAAAAAAAAGGTTTAAATCTAACCGTTGATTTTTTTTTTACGGAATCAAAACTGAGCCACATTTTATGTGTTGCGATTCGGTTACTGAACAGTTACAGTAACCAGCGACTAAAAATTATCAATCTTTAGCAATTCAAGATTCAATTTTTACTTTATCTTCAATTTAAGATTAATTTGATTTATGTTCTTTTGTCTCAATTCAATGCCCAACATTTTTAAGTAATAAAAAGTAGTCATGATTGAGTTTTTCAAATTTGATCTTAAAAGTAAAAAAAAAAAATCATAACGGAGTTTTTTGAATCGAGTTTGCAAAAAATGCAATTTTTTTTTTTTTGAAATCTACCCTTTTTTTTTCGAATTTTTTGTTTCTTTTATATAATTCTTACTAAAATTTGAGATTTTTTTTACTAATTTATTATTTTAAAAAAATCGATTCCACTTATTTTTTCAAAATATTAACTTTTATTAAAAAGAAAAAAAAATGAAAATATAAAAAATAATCGAAATTTCCCCAATAAAATCGAAATATATATGTATATATATATATTTTTAATCTATTTTTTTTCTAAATAATTCTTTCTTTTTTAAAAAAAAAAAAGCATCTTAATTTTTTATAATATTTTAAAATAAATAAGACATGAGAATGGGTCTAATGGAGGAACATAATATAAACTAGAGTATATTTTAAAAATTATATATTTATATTGGACCTAAAATTGAAGAAAAAAAAGTTATAGTCCTCTTTTTGCCATAAATAAGTTTGGCCTGAAAAATGGGCCTCAATCAGCCCGAAATTGGGTTGATTTAGCTAATTTGGCCTGAAATTGTGAAAAAAAAGAAGTTACGGGCCTAATTTTACCAGCCCGTAAAAATGCGGTCCTCTTTTTGCAAACACCCCTAAGTTTCGGTCCTGAAAAAATAATTTTCCCGAATATATTAGTTTAAGTTTACTTTCCTAGTTAGTTTTAAATGTAGTATTTCATTTTCATGTAAGCAACACGAGACTTGAGGTGATACCCTTCTTTATATTAATGTTTGGTTGTTTATTTATGTGTTTGTTTTATTTTGTTAATATAGTTATTGACTAGGTTTTTGGTGTTTTTGTGTTTGAATTTCTTATGGAGTTTTGATTTTTAGTTTAATTTGGATTGTTTGATTCTCTTGGGTGGTGTATTGATTAAATTAGTGGGTAATTATTGATCAATTGCCTTATTTCAATTATTAGGTTTTATGTTGAAGCATGATTAGTGCAACGAGAGTTGGTTAATTGTGTTAGATCGTATAATCGAGGGATGGGATAGTGTGATTTGAGTATATATTGGTTTATCGCAACGAGAGTTGGGTAAATTTCATTAGAACCCCATTAATTTATTACTTGAATGAGAATTTTAGTAATTGGTGAGAAGGCCATATGAGTTTGGTTGCTAGTATTCTAGTGGAAAATTATGATTAAAGATTAGATTAGCTTAATTTAGATAGAGTAGAACCCCCTAATTGTGTGATTACTCGGGCAAGAACGTCTCTATTCTTTCTCCCTATCCGAGGTGCTAGATTATATGTATGCATAACGATTGTTTCTACCAAACACGTACCGACCTACGAATTATACATCGAAGTTGAAGTTGAACTTGATTTCCACACAATAACGAACACCCGAACACTCTCTCTCATCAATTGATTCACATCATCATCACATTAGTTCTTGTTAATCATTAGCTATTTCTAAATAGTTTAATTTACATTTCTTTGCACAAACCATGACCTTTAATTATATTCAAGAATCAATGTATAACATTAAGGCTACTCGAGCATACTAGTCCCGTGAATCGATATTTAACCGGGAACTACTTTTATTATTACAACCCTCTTATATTTGAGAGGCGCGTATTTGTAAAAATACGTGTCAGTTGACGCCTGTTTTTCGTGACACTGGTCAGATGGGGCTGGGCATGGTCGTTCGGGATGCAGAGGTACAACTAGGCCTGTGTTGATCGAAAGTATTACTGATCAGATGTTTTGAAGTGGAGGTGGGAAAGGTGTTGGGTTTTCAAGAAACCCTTTCTTGGCTAAAATCTCAAGGGATGGACAATTGTATTGTTGAGGGGGATGCAAAGATAGTGATTGACGCGATAAATTCCTAATTGATTCTTATTTTGGTGATTATGTTGTAGCTTGTCGAGCACTATTAACTCAATTCGAAAATGTTACAGTTTCATTTGCTAGGCGTGGTGCTAACATTGTGGCACACACATTAGCAAGAGAGTCTCACCATTTCAATAGTATTTATATTTGGGTAGACCCACCAAACTTTGTGATTGAAACATTAATAGGGCGAACTTATTAAAATTCAACCAAATGGAAGTTGGGCGTAGTGTTTCCTGATGCTACACATAATATGTAGGTACAAGGACAAAGAGTAAACAATAACAATGTTAATATTAAACTTGACAAAATACAAATGATTATTTCTCGATTGATTTATGTGTCATCCTTGCGCGGGATCATACTTGTCTTTTCTTGTATTGTGGAACATAACAAAATATAAATGATGCACACTATCATTAAACAAAGAAATAATCAAAAGAATAAATAGAATAAAACACAAGTTTATTGAAATTCAAGTAGAGGTAAAACTCCGTCCACTTATTATTGAGTACATCAACACAACAGATTGATAATACCAACAATAAAAAGAGTCGTAGCTCTCAATACAACTTAAACATACATAATTTAAAAACATAATATAAGATTAGCACCAAGCATGGTAGAGGATAAGATGAAAGATGAATTCTTATAAATTCAAATAATTGGATAGGGTAATAAAACAAGGTCCTTCCATTACATTCTCCGGATCCAAAGAGATTATCATCTACTTTGAATGGTGAAAAATGTCTTCCTTATCCTCCTAGATGCATGATGAACTTACGTGCGTTTCCATCTGCGTGATTAAATAAATAAATCTATTAAATGATTAAAAAAAGAAATGAAAGACATTTAAAATCATATACTCTCTTCCATTAAAAATGTTCTCACTTTATTTTTCTTAATTTGTATGTTCACTAAAAATATGTTCATTTCATTTTATGAAAATAAGCACTTTATTTTTATCTTACAACAATTTCATCACGATACCATTACTTTATCTATTTTTTAAAAAAAAATCACTTTTAATGAAAATAGAGAGTATAATGGAGTAATAATCACAAAATAATAATTAAATATAATTACATACTCCAATTCCAATAGTCGGTAACTTTCATATGTAAGTGAACACGTATATTAAAAAAATGTAATAGTGAGTAAAATTTTTAAAGTTAATTTTGTAAACTTTAATTTATGTATAAAGTAAAAAAATGAGTAAAATTGTGAATATTGTATGAGTGGAGTTTACAAACAGTTTCATATTTTAAAAGTGTGAAAGTTATTATGGAATAACCGAAAAAAAAAATGTAAAAGTTATTATGGGATGTAAGGACTAAGGAGTAATCTTTAGAAAATTGTACTTCATGTGCACACTTTTCTTATTGAGACATCCAAAATAATTTTTAATATAAAAATAAATGACAGATGGGACGTTACACATGCCTCTTCCCGTCAATATTTAACGTATCTGACGCTCTGGGACTATATTGCACGTTTTTTTACCTTATTGGTACCATTTGTGTCAATTTTTTAACTTTTGGGACCAAATGAAAAAAAAAAAACGTGGAACGACAGCGTATTATGTGTTTAAGCCTGCAGCTCCATCCCTTCTATATGAGGAGCCTTTCGCCATGCATATATATCTTTGTAATTACTCACATATTCATTTCACACTTAATTATATATAATTTCTCTTCCCAAAATGTTTGATTTCGCCATAGCGATCAGAACTGTGAGAGCTGCTCCAATGAAGTGCGTAATTATATTTATTTAATTATAATTATATATGGTTTTTCATCTTTATTTAATAAGTATTTATTTAATTATAATTACATACCTAAAGCACATAATGTACATTATAAATAGTTCATCCCATTATAAATAAAATTACTCTTCCAATTATCTCTTTAGGGTTATATTGCTTTATACTCTACAGTGGTTGGTAGAGATGCATTTGTTATTCTTTATTAAATGCTTTAAACAAACTGTTTGAGTGATTGATACATGAATTTAATGTGTGCATGCGATTCAATTGGCAAAGTTAATGTGTGCATGCGATTCGATTGACAAAGTTTCTAATAGTCAGGGATCTTGACGAGGGTCCAGGATCGACGGGTCCTCGGGTTTAACCCATTGTGCTCAATGGCAAAGTATATATGGGCAAAGTATATGTGTTTACTTTAATGTTGGCAAAGTATATGTGGGCAAAGTATATATGTTTACCTTAATGTTGGCAAAGTATATGTGTTTACTTTAATTGTTGGCAAAGTATATGTGTTCAATGACAAAGTATATTGTTTAATTTAAAGTTGACAAATTATATATGCAAATGCTATTTGTTCTACGTTGATGACTTGACTGCTTATTTTCAGTATTTAGTTTAGAATAACTTGACTTCACTGAGTGTGCTTGCATACTCACTCCAAATAAGACTATTTCAGGTTGAGGAGTTGATTGGCGAGAGGTGGTGATGGATGATTATGTTACTAAATCTTTTGATCTTAAAGACTAGAATTTATTTATTTTAATTATTGAATTGAGACCCTTATTGGGCATGTTTAGTTGTTAACTTTATCAAATGAATTTTATCTATTGGAGTATTTTATCAAATGGATTTTATTAGATTTTTGGTTTTAATTGGATTTCAGAGATGTTTAGCTTTCACAAAAGTTTCTTAGTTAAAAAAAAAAAGGGATGTTAAATAAGATACATACAATACAAATAAGATATATGTATGACGTTTTGGATATATCCAAATAAATGTGTGAGATGTAAGTATCACGACAAAATATGAAAAATAAGGGTTTAGATGCATGGCTTAATGACATACTTGTAATTTTCATTAGATTTTTTTAATATAAAAATAAGAGTTTAGATGACTTAATGACAAAATAAGAAAAATAAGATATATGTATGAACACTCTTTTTTTTTTTTTGTAAATCATGAATTTAAAATGAAACGGAAGGAGTATCAAATAAGCTCAAGACATTTAAAAGATAAATGTAAAACATAAATTTTTGGGATTGTGGGTACAACTGTACCCCATGTACCCCTCTAGGCCCGCCACTGAACCTCTTCCACCTCCACACTTCACTCAAATCAATAGAATATATTAGTTTAAGTTTACTTTCCTATCTAGTTTTAAATGTAGTATTTCATTTTCCTATAAGCAACACGAGACTTGAGGTGATACCCTTCTTTATATTAATGTTTGGTTGCTTATTTATGTGTTTGTTTTATTTTGTTAATATAGTTATTGACTAGGTTTTTGGTGTTTGTGTGTTTGAATTTCTGATGGAGTTTTGATTTTTAGTTTAATTTGTATTGTTTGATTCTCTTGGGTGGTGTATTGATTAAATTAGTGGATAATTATTGATCAATTTCATAATTTCAATTATTAGGTTTTATGTTGAAGCATGATTAGTGCAACGAGAGTTGGTTAATTGTGTTAGATCGTATAATCGAGGGATGGGATAGTGTGATTTGAGTATATATTGGTTTATCGCAACGAGAGTTGGGTAAATTTCATTAGAACCCCATTAATTTACATTAATTACTTAAATGAGAATTTTAGTAATTGTGAGAAGGCCATAAGAGTTTGGTTGCTAGTATTCTAGTGGAAAATTATGATTAAAGATTAGATTAGCTTAATTTAGATAAAGTAGAACCCCCTAATTGTGTGATTACTCGGGCAAGAACGTCTCTATTCTTCCTCCCGATCCGAGGTGCTAGATTATATATGTATGCATAACGATTGTTTCTACCAAACACATACCGACCTACGAATTATACATCGAAGTTGAACTTGAACTTGATTTCCACACAATAACGAACACCCGAACACTCTCTCTCATCAATTGATTCACATCATCATCACATTAGTTCTTGTTAATCATTAGTTATTTCTAAATAGTTTAATTTATATTTCTTTGCACAAACCATGACCTTTAACTATATTCAAGAATCAATGTATAACATTAAGGCTACTCGAGCATACTAGTCCCGTGAATCGATATTTAACCGGGCACTACTTTTATTATTACAACCCTCTTATATTTGAGAGGCGCGTATTTGTAAAAATACGTGTCAGTTGACGCCGCTGTTTTTCGTGACACTGGTCAGATGGGGCTGGGCATGGTCGTTCGGGATGCAGAGGGACAACTAGGCCTGTGCTGATCAAAAGTATTACTGATCAGATGTTTTGAAGTGGAGGTGGGAAAGGGGTGGGGTTTTCAAGAAACCCTTTCTTGGCTAAAATCTCAAGGGATGGTCAATTGTATTGTTGAGGGGGATGCAAACATAGTGGTTGACACGATAAATTCCTCGGATGTAATTGATTATTATTTTGGTGATTATGTTGTAGCTTGTCGAGCACTATTAACTCAATTCGAAAATGTTATATTTTCTTTTACTAGGCGTGGTGCTAACATTGTGGCGCACACATTAGCAACTAGCAAGAGAGTCTCACTGTTTCAATAATATTTCTGTTTGGGTAGACCCACTAAACTTTGTGGTTGGGCTTCCCACGCCTGCATGCATTTGCAATAATCAAATCTAAACTTCTTTGAATTTTTTTTTTTTAAAAAAACATTAATATACAGGGCGAACTTATTAAAATTCAACCATATGGAAGTTCGGCGTAGTGTTTCCTGATGCTACAAATAATATGTAGGTACAAGGACAAAGAGTAAACAATAACAATGCACATGTCTAATATTAAACTTTAACAAAATGCAAATGATGCACTACCATTAAAGTCGTCGGTGAAAATAACAACAATTATAGCTAATAAATAATTAAGAGGATAAATAGAATAAAACACAAGTTTATTGAAATTCAAGAGGATATGAAGAAGAGGTAAAACTCCTCCCACTTATTATTGGTACATCAACGCTAACAGATCGATAATACCAATAATAAATAGAGTCGTAGCTCTCAATACAACTTGAAACAAACACAAATTAAAAACATAATAAAAGAGTCGTAGCACCAAGCACTATAGAAGATAAGGTGAAAGGTGAATTCTTATAAATTCGAATAATTAGATGGGTAATAAGGCCAAAGTCCTTCCATGACATTCTCCTGACAAAGAGATTAACATCTCCTTTGAATGGTGAAAAATGTCTTCCTTATCCTCCTAAATGCATGATGAACTTACGTGCGTTTCCATCTGCGTAATTAAATAAATAAATCTATTAAATGATTAAAAAAAGAAATGAAAGAAATTTAAAATCATACTCACTTCCATTAAAAATGTGCTCACTTTATTTTATTAATTTGTATGTTCACTAAAAATGTGTTCATTTCATTTTATGAAAATAATTATTTTTATCTCACAACAATTTCACGATATCATTACTTTATCTACTTTTTTATAAAATTCGTGTTAAAAAGTTTGAACATACTTGTAATAAAAATAGAGAGTATAATGGAATAATAATCACAAAAGAATGTAATTAAATATAATTACATACTTCATTGGCGGCGGGCCAACTTGTATCATGGCGAAAGAAAACATGGTGGCAAAACAGAAGAGATCGAAGTAAATAAATAAATAGAAGTGGAAATTAAGATATGATATGCTATGGCGCTAGGCTAGGCTGCTTATATAGAGAGGGAGCTGCCTTTATTAAAACGGTGCCGTTCCAATATCCAATAATAATAAATCAAATTAAATATACAAGGTTGTTAGCCACACATTAATTGCATGTTATTATTATTTGGCTTTTGTTACCAATAGGGGTGTGACATGTGTCCCACACAGGACTTGCATGTTATTGTTAGCAAATAGATACTCCTTCCGTCCATGAAATGTAGTCCCATTGGAGTGGGACACATATTTTAAAAAAAAAGTAGATAAAGTAAGGATAATGTAGGGTCCATTATTAATAAAATGATTGTTTGTGAATAAAGTTGATGACAATTTGAGTAATTAAGTGATGGTCAAAGGATGATAATTTCCATAAAGGGTATGAGACTACATTTTATGGACAAAAAATATAAGACAAATAGGACTACTTTTCATGGACGAAGGGAGTATTATTTCCAAAAAAGGTAATGGGCATAATAAAATTGAATAACCAAAAAAGGAAAGTGAGAATAATGAAATTGGACGGAGGGAGTATAAAGGGTGTGTTTTGAAACTCTACAAACTACTTCCAGAATCACTTATTTTCAAAGCTGGATCTCTCACAGCTTTTCAAAAAAAAAGTGATTTTGGAAGCAGTGTGTAAAGTTTCAAAACACACCTAAAATATTTCATACATGAAATATAGATAATTTAGGTAAATTTGGGGTAGAAATTCATGGGTCAAATCTGAGTTAACGCGGATCAAACTTAATTAAAATATATTTTTTCATTTTCAAATATTATTTTATTACATGACCAAAACTATGTTACTACATGATCAACATATTGTCACTACAAGGCCCAAAGTGTATTACTACAAGTCCAAAAATATTCTGGGCACTTAATTTTTTGGGTGAATTTTCCAAAATATTTTTTGACACATGTAGTAGTATACTTTTGATTTTGTAGTGATAACATTTTAATCTTGTAGTAATAATATATTGGTCATATACTAAATCATATGTTTGTGACCCGCAATTTTTTTGAGTGACCCGAATTCAGACTTTTGACTCATGAATTTTAAGAAAAACATCTTAATTAGTCATATTTCATATGCGAAATATTTTACACAAGCGTGTTCTAACAATATATATAAAACGATGTCGACGTTCCATTAACAAAACATAATTAGGTAGGCCCCAAATATGATGTGAAGGGAATAAAATTTGTAACAGAATGAAGGCGTAAAAAGTGAGCACGAAAGCAATTCACCTACTACTTATCCAAAAAATATATACACGCTTCTTTTGCCTATAACCTACCCTTGGTTTTCAACAATTTAATATTTAATAGTACATTACTTGATAACTTTAATAGGTAGTTGGACACGTATATTAAAAAAGTGTAATAAAATGTAAAAATTTTAGGTGTAATTTTATAAATTTTTATATATAAAGTAAAGAAAGTAATTTTATAAATTTTTATGTATAAAGTAAAGAAAGAAGTTGGCTTGTGGGCCCAAAAATAATAATATTTTGTGTAAAGTTATGAATATTATAAGAGTAAAGTTTATAAAAGAATTTATATTTTAAAAGTGTAAAAGATGTTGTTAAACATTTAAAAATAAAACTTAGTGAATCTTAATTTAATTGAGTGTATCTTAATTTAATTTTATTGATCTCTTAATTTAATTGAGTGTATCTTAGTAAAAGATGTTGTTAAACATTATACGTCAGAGATTTACAATTGAGTGTATCTTAATTTAATTTATTGATCTCTAATTAGAGTGTCACTTGTCAAACGCTACAAAACTTATTCTTCTTTTATATATATAAATTAATATTTTCATATTTTCTTCGATTCGACCTTTTGTACTCACTTCGCACTCTTAATGAGTAAATTTAGTGAAACGTAAAATTAAAAAAAAAAAAATTGAGTGATTTAGTAAAAAAAATTATTACACCTTCCTGCAATTATTTTCACAATTTTTTTTTGGACTTCCATGATAACTTTAATACCCTTAAAATGAAAAAAATGTTATAATTAAACTTTACCCTCACAATATTCTTGATTTTACATAAATGTCAATTCATTTCTTTATTTTATACATAAAATTTTACAAAATTACCCTTAAAACTTCATTCATTATTACACTTTCTTAATATGTGTGTGTCCATCTAAATATGAAAGTAAAATTTCAGTGCATGAACACTACTAAAAAAAAAAACACAACCTAAAATCTTTTGCTTTTTTTTTTTTTTTAATAATTAAAACACCCTTAGTAGCTAGGAATAAAACCCCATTCTCTAGAGCAAAACATAGTGGTGTCCTTTCATTTACTTAACCTTTCAAATTAATTATGAATATTTTAAATGTAATTATTAATGGAACGGCGTCGTTTTATATATGCTCTGTTCTACAAAAGGAGCCTTCCACCATGCATATCTTTCCACCACTTGATCATATATTCAACTTAATTGTTTTAATTAATTAATTGCCAAAATGTTTGCTTTTGGTTTCCTTGGGAGTGACCGAGATCCAATGAAGTACGTAATTATATATATATTTATTATTTGTGTCATCCATTAATACTTGATTTTTCCATTTAGGTGTTTCGATTGGGGATTTAATTCGAGATTTAAAATTCTCTCAATTTTAATTAAAAAAAAAATGCTAAGTAAGCATTTGAAATTCATTCATTTACTTTTTAATTCAAACAAATGGAGTAAATTTAGATTATGAATTTAAAATTCATACCTAAATCATTCCATCCAAACCCAACCTTAAATTTATTACTTGATTTTGTGCTAATTAATTACCTATATTATATTTATTTGTAATATACATATACTCCTATGTTTTAAATATTATAAATAGTTGGAATGTTGATCTTTTCTCAATCTTAGTGATTATATCCTTTTGATTTCTTATTTTTATAATCATTTAATAGACTTCTTCTTTTAATTATGCAGGTGGAAGCGAAGTTAAGTTCGTCGCCGTGGAGGATGAGGTGTTCGGGGCATTTTTCACCACGATGTAGTTGATCCAACTCTTTGTCAGATGAAGAATGTCTTGGAAGGGCCTTGGTTTCATTACCAATTCAATTCGGATTAGGAATTTACCTTTCCCCTTATCCTCCACCGTGGTGTTAGCTAGCTAGCTTCTTCTGTTATTATGTTTGTTGTCTTTGTTTAAAGAGCTTCAACTTTTTGTTGTTGTTGGTATTATCGACCCGTTGCGTTGATGTACCTAATACAGTAATAATTAGAAGGAAAGTTTTACCTCTTCTAAAGTTTAATAAAATTTGTGTTTCGTATATATTCTAGATCTTGTGGTTAATTAATAATATCAACTACTCCAGCAAACTTTAGTTATTTTCATTGGCAATTTTAATAATTTTAATTGGGAAAATTCTCATATGCACCCTGTGCACAGATCATATTTTGGTGCACACTATTTTTACCCTGACCCACTTTTGACCCGCTTCCGACCCTTCTTATTATTGAAAAGTGGGGGACATTTTAACTGAAAAGTGTAATTTTTATTATTGAAAAGTGGGGGACATTTTAATTGAAAAGTGTAATTCTTATTATTGAAAAGTGGGGGACATTTTAATTGAAAAGTGAGAAAAAAAAATGGTGTATTGATCACGGTGTATTGTGCTGTTAAAAATTGTGGTGTAGTGGTGTTAAAAAATTAAATTAAATTATTATTGAAAAGTGGGGGACATTTTAATTGAAAAGTGTAATTTTAATTATTAAAAAGTGAGAAAAAAAAATGGTGTATTGATCAAAAATTCGCTTTGACTAATACATATTGATTGACCGGTCTTCAAAATTTACATTAGTGTGCACGTGCACACTATGCACAGGAGACCAACCCTTTTAATTGGTCTCTTGTTGTCACAAAAGCGAACTCCGATCCCTTCTTGATCATAAAAAATTCCTACTTATTCGTTTTTTCTACTTTTCTTTCTCACACTAAGGGGGTGTATTCAATTGAGATTCTGTTAGATTTTTTTGGACTTTAAAAAGTCAGTGGATTTAGAAAATCCATAGACTCTATGCAGAGTTTGACTGACTTTTTTATTGATTTATATGGATTTTTATAGATTTGACAGGATTCTGAAATACACATTTTTTTATTGATTTACATAGATTTCCATAAACTACGCCCCTAAAAATCTAGTTCAAAAAAAAAAAAATTATTTATCATTATTATTCTCATCTTCATTTTCATCACAGTAATACCTCGCCTCATTTTCACATAGTTAGCAATACTAGTTCTCTATGCATTAGTTAAGTTCTTTGTTGTAGTTGTCTTTGAGAAAGCAATTCCAAATTTTCCTCTTTCATGTCGAGATGTGGTGAATCTTGATCTTCTTTATATTCGACTGGAAATTCATCAAAGCGACCTTCTTTCCGAAGAAAAGTTATGTAATCCAGCAAACTTGTGAATTGCAATTTGAAAATACCAAAAATTCGATTGAATAATTGCATTTCTGGGGTGACGACCTTGACCTCCAAAATCTTTTAGATGATATCGAACACCACGTAATGGGGAATTGACGTCAATTTTCAATTAGATATTATTGACGGTGTCCGATATACTATATTTTTTAAAGAAAGAACATAATTTTAAAATACAGAGATGTAATTTTTTTCACGATAATAATGGTGGTGAAGAATATGTGATGCTTATCAAAGAACATAGTTAACACAGTTTTTTTTTTTCTTCTCTTTTAGAGTCTTCTAAGAGAATCCGTTGAAATCTCTACTTTTTAGAAGAGATTTTGATTAGTGAAATTTATTTATATTTTTGAAAGAGAATCCAACGAAATCCATAGAGTATTAAAATCCATAGATTGTTGAATACCTAAAGATTTCTAAAAACTTTTTAAAATCCGTATTGAATACCTCAAAATTTTGAAAGACTTTTAAAAATCCGGATTGAATACCCCCAGATTTTAAAAGTCCAAAAAAATCCAACAGAATCTCAATTGAATAGACCCCCTAAATACTTTACTACATACTTATTTGACATAACTTTTTGCCAGGGCTTTCATGAGAGTTTTAGAGAGAAGGGAGAGCTTCTCTCTCTAGAGAGTTGCTTCTCCCTTTCTTCATCGGCCTCCGTCGCAGATTCGTCGTTTACTTTGCCGTCATCGTTCTTGTCTCTGTTGCTGCTTTGTCTTTGTCGTCGTCTCAAATCTGTTGATTTCCGCTTGAGTTGTAGATCTAGAGATTTGAGTTGTAGATCTATAAATTTGAGGTGTAGATCTGCAGATCTAAGGTGTAGATCTATAAATTTGAGGTGTAGATCTGCAGATCTAAGTTGTAGATCTGTAGATCTGGTGTAGTTTTTTTAGTTCTTGTTAGGGATCAACGTAGATCTTGTCCGTAACGGAGCCACGGTGACCGTTCGGGTATTTCTTCGTTGATCCTATTTTATTGTTTTCTTAGATAGTTTTGATGATTGTTTAGTTTTTTTTTTTTTTTTTTTTTTCTGTTGGATGTCTCGCGCGGACTTTGTTGTGTTTGTGAGACTTTTTTGATGGTTGGGCTCCTTGAGATGGTCTCGAGAGCCCTGGTGCTCTGGTACTTTTGAATCGGGTACTCGTGAAACTTTGTCTGTTTATTCTGTTTCCTATTCTAGATATGAGAACACCTTAGTGTGGGGTTGTCTCATTTAAAGATTGGATACCTGGACGCTTGTTAAGACTAAGGGAAGCTCGTCTTTCTTCTTCACGCGATTGGAGTGGACGGCGATATCCGTTTGGTTTGAAGATCAAGATCTTTGGCTCGTAATTTGTAACTCTATTTTATGATCTTGTAAACCCTGCCATAAAAAAAAAATACTTATTTGACATAAAACTCTCAAACCACCTCTACTTCTTTATTCTTATCCAAATACAATTATTATTCAAAGATTACCCATCCACCTTTATCCATATTTTATCTCCGTCTCATCCCTAACAAAAACATGACGTATGAGCAGTTTAGCTTGCGAATCACTATACTTCGTGTGTTCTTTACTTATTGCACTTACATTTTAATTAGTATTGTTTTGCATAAAACTGTTTTGATCATTCACATAAGCATTTACACAAGAAAAGTTATTTTCATAAAATTGACTTTCCGCATATATAGTGTTTATTTGAGACTTGTTAAATTAAATATTTTAAAGGTATTTTCAGAGGTCTTGACCATTTGGACAACTCACCTAACTTTGATACTTGTGTGTTTACACATTGTTAAAAGTTTGAAAAATGCACACAAGTGTATTCCCCCCTACACGTGTCACAATTTTTTTGGGACCATCAACTACATGTGTTAAAAATTCAATACTATGAAATATAAAATGTGAAACAAATGCATGAATTGATATTAATAAAATCTTACAAGGAATCTAGTTTACTGTCTGCACCTCAAAATAACATGTCGTTATGTGCACAAAATCAATTCGGAAAAATTGCACTTTTAGTCTTGTTGAAATTTTCCAAAATCACTTTTGGTCCCAAAGTTTTAAAATAATCATGTTTATTACAGATTTGGTCCTATCCGTTAGTTGTCGGATGGAAGTCGTTAGTTGACCAAAATATATTAAAAAAATAATTATAATTAAAAAAATACAAAAAATATTTTTAAAAGTAATAATAAATTATACTCCATCCGTCCCACAATTACTTTTACAATTTTCTTTTCGAGATGTCCCACAAGAACTTTCAAAAGAGTGGAAATTTTTTATGAACTCCACCATCACAATATCGTCAATTTTACACGAATGTCATTACTTTTTCTCCATATATACACAAAAGTCAACTCATTTCTTTACTTTATACATAAAAATTTACAAAATAACCCCTCAAAATCCTCACTAAATTCACCTTTCTTATTTTATGTGTCACTTCACATATGAAAGAATTAAAAATTAAAATCAATAGAATTTACACTACAAAAAACACGCCAATTAACAACCGATTAGACACCGTAAAAATGGTCTCTAAATGCATTAGAGACCGTTTTTGGGTGGTCACTATTAGGTTCGACTCAAATATTTTGAGACCGTTTTCATGTATCGGTCTCAAATTATAGACCGATTTTTTTAGGTCTCTAAATTGTAGACCGCATTTGCGGTCTACAAACGATCTCAAACGATTGGTCGGCCCGAACTTTTTTCGGGCCCTGAGATGGTCTCAAAACGATCTTTAATTTAGAGACCGACAGATACGGTCTCGAACCCCGCACCGAACCCATACCCGACCCGCACCCATACCCGACCCACACCCACCTTGACCCGACCCACACCCGCCTTGACCCACATGACCTGACCCACACCAACTTTATTTAAATGACCATTTATTTGATCTTGGTGGGAATTGATCCCGGGTGGATGGGTGCCCATTCCTGGGCACCCACCACTTTATTAATTATATATGTATTAATTAATTTCTTTATTATATACTCCCTCCATCCCTCTATAAATTCCACAATACGTTTCTCATTCAATTTTATTTTTTTTGCATATTATTTTTTCTCTTCTCTCTTTCTTTTTCTCAATCACATCACTTATACTTTATTTATTATTTTATTATATTTAATCTCATACTCATCTAATATTTTTTTCTCATCAATTTATTTCTCTCTATCTTTTAATATTCTAGTATCAATTCTTTAAAATAGAATCTCAAAACAGAAAAACCCAAAAATTACCTTGACTTAAATTCGGTGGAGAAGATTGATAAACAACAAGCGACGACGAAGAGGCGGCATCGGCGATATCGTCTTGAGAACAGGGACGGAGTCGGAGTCGTCGCAACTAGAGCCGGCAATTTGAGCCCGACTCGATGGGCCGGCTCGGCCAACCCAAAACCTAGTATGGGCTGGGCTCTATAATTAGAGGCCCATATAGAACGAGATCCATTTGGCCCGACCCGATGAGTTCGGTGGGCCTAATGGGCTAGGCTGAATTTGACCCGTCGGCCCATGGACAACCTGTTTGGCCCGATCAATATTTTTTCTTTAGGCAAATAGATAATTAAAATAAGTAAAGTATTTTATATTTAAATATTATTGTGTTTTTATTTTATTTTGACTTTGAAATTTGAACTTATGAATTATTTATAATTTTATTTGAAGTTGTTATATAGTGTAATGTTATACTAATTATGACCGTTTATGAATTATGTATAGTTAATACATTAGTATTGCATATTTTTAATTATAATTATTTGTATAAATAACTATTATATGTGAGTATGTGACCAATAAAAAATTTATATATATAATTTTTGCTAAACATATTATTTTTTAAAATTATTTCATGGGCTGGGTCGGCCCACTAGCCCAGTGGGCTAGGTTGGGCTCACATTTTATAGGCCTGACTAATTCATGAGCCGGCCCGACCCAGTCCACGAACATCGCTTGGATTGATGGGCTGAACCGGGCGGCTCGATTTGCCAGCTCTAGTCGCGGCGTGAGAGCAAGAGAGAATCGCGAGTGAGGGCCGTGAGAAATTGCGTAGGGTGAAAGTAAAAGAGGCGGTACAAATGAATTAGGGTTTATAGACGGTTTACAGATGGGTTTATAAACGAGTTAGTGACCGTATTCACAAAAAGACCGCTAAATGAGAGGGCAAAAAATGGCGTTCAAAATAAAATTTGGGAATTAGAATTCTTAATACCAATTAAAGACCGCTAATGCGGTCTCAAAACAAAATTTAAAATTAGAAATTTAATTTCGGGTTAGAGACCAACAATACGGTCTCTAAATGGTCTGAGTACATAAAATTAAAGACTGAAGTGAAATCGGTCTCAAAATTCGTAATTTTTTTAAAACGGTCTCAAATCAGTCTTTATTTGAGACCGTTTTATGACGGTTTCAAAACTTTGGTCTCTAATTTAGGCATTTTTTGTAGTGTTAGAATATTTTTTTTACTCTATATTATGAAATTTGACTCATTTATATAATTCGATTTTTTTATATAGAATTTGAATATATTCTTTTTTAACCCAATTTTTTTAAATAAAGTTAAAAATTACTGAAAAATAATGCAATGTAAATTTTGAAATTTAATTAACTTTTGAAGATTTTTTTTGTACCAAAACTAAAATATATACAAAAATACAAATTTAAAAAATTCAAATAGAAAAATAAACAATATATATTTAAATATGATCTCAAATATTAAATTAATTTATAAAATACAAAAAAAAAAATCAAGCCATATATATATAGAGAGAGAGAGGGAGTCCACCAATATTGTTTCTGTGCCCACCGCCTATGTGGGATGCTCACGTCAATAAATTATTTTTTATTTATATTTAATTTGAACTTAATCTCATATTAATATTTTATTTTATCCATATGGTCTTGATATCCTGTAATCTGTAAACTATATTTTTTTAGTACTCGATAATACAATTCCCTTTTTATGTTCAATAAAAAAAATGAATTTTTTCAAATGACATGCACTACAAAATTTTTCTCAAATAAAGAGGGGTTGAACCCTTGCTATTTAAAGAAGGAAATTTTTTCGCGGACACTATTGGCATGGTGTTAAGAGATGACAAAGGTGAATTTATCGCTGCACGATCGGTCGTAATTCCGGGGTGTGTCGAGGTCGCAATTGGTGAGGCCATGAGATTCATGGAAGCTTTATCATGGGTACGCAATCTAAGAATTGACAACGTCATCATTGAAGGTGATGTGAAACGAGTGACATGCGATATTTACTCTTCCACTTTGGATGCCTCTACATTTGAAAATTATATTTCTAATTGTAAGAGGCTTTGAGCGTCCTAAATAATTGTTCTATCTCATTTGTAAAGCGTGATGCAAACACTTATGCACATGCTATTACTAGGGCCTCTCGAGATTATGAGAGCCCTTATTGTTGGGATGATCCACCGGAATTTGTGGTTGGCCTTCCCCCAAACATTTGTTCTTGCAATGAATAAGGACACTGGATGTCGAAAAAAAAAGAGGGAAATAGCTAGGGGTGCAAATAAAGACGAAATTAAAGAGGGTTGGAAATACACTCGCTTATTGACGAGTGGAACATATATTGGCGAGAAAAACGACGACGGAGTAGACCGCACTCGCTTATTGGCGAGTGCCAGGTCACCCTCGCAAATATGCGACGACCCCCACTCGCTAATAGGCGTGGGCAGTGGGGCCCTCGTTCAAACCCTCGCCCACTTTTCAATTAAGACAAACCCCCCTTTCCTTTTCCCCATTCTGTCGTAACACTCCACCAAAAAACCAAAGTCGTCGCCCCCCCATCCACCACGCCACTGTCGCTGCCGGAAGTACAGATCGAGACAAATTTTTAGAGTGATGCTTCACATCCACCATCCCTTAATCTTTTTAATTTGTAAAATGTTAATATAATGGGAGTGAGCAAAACAACTAGCTCAGTGGGGATCCGCTTGTCAATGTTAAATGCAAATCATGAAAATTACCATCAAATACTACAACACACTGTAAATTTAGGAAGGACCCACAATCCAAGCTACTATTGAAATTGTTGAATATATATATATATATATATATCATATCATATAATTGTAGTCGTTGACTGTTGACTATGGAATGTCGCATTTAGATAATAATAATTCACATTTCAAAGCATTTAATAGCGACAAACATAAGTTGAATAGAAATCCCCACCTCGATTTATGTCGTGGATACAATGCATGCAATGAAAATAACTTTAATCCTTTTGTGTGTCACTTCACATGTGAAAGAAATCATGGGACGGAGAAAGTATATGATTTATAAAACGATGTCGTTCCATGCATTAACAAAAGATAACTTTATTAATTGAACATTTACTGTTTGCACATGTTTTAATGTAAGAATTGTTTATTAGTATTAAAAGTGATAAAAGATTTTTTTAGGAGGGATATAAAGAGTAATTCAACTTTATTAAAGAGAAAATCTTTAGTTAGTGTGTATAAATTAATGACACGTGGTGTAAATAAAAAATATTTAAGAAAGTTTTTTAAAGGAGTAAAAATTTACCTTTTTCAGATAAGAAAATGTTGGATTAATGAGACATACATTTTTTTTTAATAATGTGACAGAGAGATATAATTATTAGGTGTTAGGCCCCCAATATGATATGAAGGGAATCAAATTTGTAACAAAATTTTCATTCAGACAGAAGGCATAAAAAGTGAGCACAAAAGCAATTCACCTACTTATCCAAAAATATGTACATGCTTCTTTTGCCTAAAACCTACCCTTGCTTTATCCTAATTCGGTTATAGTTTTCAACAATTTAATATTTAATACTCAAAATATTAATAAAGTGTAATTATGAGTAAAGTTTTTAGAGGTAATTTTGTAAACTTTTATGTATAAAGTAAAGAAAGAAGTTGACTTGTGGGCTCAAAAGTAATGATATTTTGTGTAAAATTGTAAATATTGTATGGGTGGAGTTTACAAACAGTTTTATATTTTAAAGGTGTGAAAGTTATTGTGGAACGACGACCGAAAATAGAAAGTGTGAAAGTTATTATGGAACGAATTAACTAAGGACTCCTTTCTTTAGAAAACTGTACTTCATGTGTATATACACTTTTTTTATTGGGACGTCCAAAATAATTTCTAATATGAAAATAAATGACAAACGGGACGTCACACATACCTCTTTCCGTCAATATATCCTCCTTTATCTTAGGGGACGAAGTCCACTAAGAATGAATATGGTCGGTTCTGTAGGAGTGGAAAAGGTGGAGGACTTTGTCCATCCAGCAGGGCTTGGTCCAAGAAGCTGCTCCGAGATAGGGGGAAGCTCTAACTTCCTCCTATAAGGAAGTCTCTATAAATAGGTAAATCCAAGGAGGTTTTCAGGTTAGATATTCTTACTTTACAAAATTTAATATACTGAGTGCAAAATACATTTCTGATACTCTTCGAGAGCTTATTTTGATAAATCAAGTATCTCGAGATCCTTGTGATATATTGAGAAGCCCTATACTGACTTAGGCATCGGAGTGTCCGCGCCGGACTCCCCTCCGGCGTGTTCTTTGCAGGTTCTCGAGGATTCTATCGAAGGCAGCAGCGTAATTGGATTGCTTCTCCTTGTTTGGGAAACCAGATACCTAACTCGAAGGATATCCAATCCCCTCGTGTAAATTTTGGCACATCAAATGGCGCCGTCTGTGGGAAAGAGTTGAAAGATTTTCTCACGAATTTCTACCTGTTCGAGTAATGGGTGGCGGAAACAACACATCTACTTCGGGAAAGAGACCCCTTGCAGGGGAAAATCCTCCTTTGCTGAATGACCCCACTCCAAAAGGACGTCGGGGGAAAGATCCCGTCCATACCCCTTCCGGATTAAATCCGCCAGTGACGCCTAACACAGGCTTGGGGGAGGAAAACCATCCTCTCCCGATCGAAGAGGGGACAACAGGGAACATTGAAGCCCCAGAGTCCCGGACCGCGGATCCTCAACAGGAGGATATTCCAAACTCGGAGCCATGCCTGATTTCCCCCGATCAATTGAACGCCCTCATCAAGCAGGCGGTAGAGAGAGCTTTCGCGGCTCAAGGAGATCGAGCCCCCAGAGCTACCCCAGGGAATCTGGAGATACCTACACCAAGACCCCATGAAGAGGCACCAGGAGCCTCCCAAGTGTTGTCCAATGAGGTAGGGATGCGGGTAGAAGAAGATGATAAGGTGCCCTCCCGAGCGGAAAGAAGCATTCCCCTTCGGAATACAAGAAGGAATGCAGATTTGGCACCCCGAGAGACAGAACTCCCTGAAACAGAAGAAAGCACCGATTATACCTACGGAGGGCCAGTCAGTGACCAACTGCAGGCCCTATAGAAGGAGATGAGGGATATGAGAAGGCAAATGAACAACCGAACCAGTAGATCCGCCTATGTCTCTGGATGTCAGTTCTCCTCTAACATATTACAGGATGAACTGCCATTCAATTTTAAGCCACTCAATTTTGAATACGATGGTACAGCAGACCCGTACGAACACCTAGTAAGGTTCGAAAATGCTGTGTTATTACACCGCTATGGAGAAGGAATCAAATGTAGGGTGTTCCTAACCACCTTAGCAAAAGTGGCCCAGCAATGGTTCACTCAACTGGAACCTAATACAATTCGATCCTGGGAGGAATTCAGTGAGTTATTCCTTCATCAATTCGCAAGCGCCCGGAGACAGCCTCGGGCCACTTTGACCCTTTTCAATCTAAGACAAGGAGAAAACGAGAGTTTAAGGGCTTTTCTCCGGAGGTTTAATCAAGCAGCTCTGGAGGTCCCTACAGCCTCTCCGGAGGTGAAGATCAACGCTCTTACCAACGGATTACGGGATGGAGACTTCTTCTCCTCTCTAGCTAAGAAGCCGGTTAAGAACTTTGATGAGTTGCTACATAGGGCAGAGAAGTACCTCACCCTGGAGGAGGTTCGAAAAGCCAAGAGATTGGAGATTAGGCCACCGGATCGAGAGAAAAGAAGAGAGGGCCCCTCCAGGCGTTCCAGTCCAGAGGTCCCTCGGACCTCCGGGTCCACAAGAGATAGTAATCCATCTGGAGGTTCCCGTTCCGGCCCTCGTGGAAGGTTTGAGAAGTACACGCCCTTGAGAATTGAACCTGCCGAAGTACTGGAGGTGGCAGGAGATCATCCTGACTTGAAGTTCCCATATTCTAGAAGTCGAGGACCTCAGAAGCCTAAGTCCGATCGATTTTGCAGATTTCACAATGAGTATGGACACGACACGAATCAATGTTATCACCTGAAAGACGAGATTGAAAGGATGATCCAAGCAGGGCATCTGAAAGAATTTGTATTTTGAGACAGGCAGGGCCCTCGAGGGCAGAAGTGGAAAGAACATGAAAGAAAACCGGAAGAGAAGGAAACCAAGGAGGCGGCCGAAGACATGCCCCCTCCACCACCAAAGAGAGGAGTAATCCACATGATTGTGGGAGGACCAGCAGATGGAGATTCCTTCCGAAAGAGAAAGTAGAGCGTTCGAGCTCTAAAAGCAGAGCAAGGAAGTCAATTAAGAGAAGTAGGACGTATGACAGAGACGCCCAATATCAGATTTGGTCCGGAGGATGTGAAGGGAGTTAAGGAAGATCACAACGACGCCTTGGTGATCACTACCGACATAGCTGGGTTCGACGTTGCCCGAATCTTTGTGGATACGGGGAGCTCAGCTGATATTATGTTTTTTGAGTGCTTCAAGAGGATGGAGTTGAGCGTGAAGCTGCGACCTGTAGATACCTCCCTGTATGGTTTCTCTGGAGGTGCCATCCAACCCTTGGGATCGGTAATGTTGCAGGTAGGACTGGGGGACGCTCCAACTCGAAAGGTCCACCTGGTGGAGTTCCTCATTGTAGATATCCCCTCATCATACAATGTAGTAATGGGACGACCTAGCCTGAACCTCTTTCAGGCAATCATATCCACATTTCATATGAAAATAAAATTCCCTACAGCTACGGGAGTGGGAGAAGTAAAAGGAGACCAATACCAAGCACGGAAGTGCTACGCAGAGTCTGTGAAGATGGCGGATAGGGCTCTAACCAAGGGCCTGGAGAGAACAAGAGGAGAGGATCCTGAGATAAAGAGAAAGAAAATGGAAGGAATGACACCTGAGCAAGTAAGTGTTAAAACAGACGAGGAGCTGATGAGTGTGGAGCTCTTCCCAGGGAAACTTGGCTTTGCTACTAAGATAGGTGCCCAACTGGGACCTGAACTCACAGAAAAGGTAATCTCTACATTACGTCGAAATTCCGATATATTTGCATTCTCTCCAGTTGACATGACAGGTATCCCTCCGGAGATAGCACTACATTGCCTTAATGTTGATCCAAAGGCAAGACCAGTGAAACAAAAGTTACGAAACTTTGGAGTGGAAAAGAATAATATAGTAAAAGAAGAAGTAGAGAAGCTATTGAAAGCAGGGCACGTGGTGAAAGTACAATTTCCGGAATGGCTCTCCAATGCAGTGTTAGTATCCAAAGGGGGAGGGAAATGGAGAATGTGCATCGACTTCAGGGACCTCAACAAAGCATGTCCCAAAGACCACTATCCTTTGCCAATGATAGACCAGTTAGTGGATGCGACTTCTGGATTCGAGCTACTAAGCATGATGGATGCATACCAAGGATACCACCAGATCCAGCTGAACCCCGCAGATGTCCCCAAAGTGTGCTTCATAGCAGCATGCAGAACGTTTGGCTATGTCCAAATGCCATTCGGATTAATTAATGCTGGAGCAACATATCAAAGGATGGTCGATGCTGTCTTCCGAAGCCAACTAGGAAGAAACATGGAAATATATGTGGATGATATGCTGGCCAAGAGTGTGAAAGCAGATCAACATGTGGAGGACCTGGAGGAAATTTTCCAGATAATTCGAGAGAACGGTATCAAGTTGAACCCAGCCAAGTGCTCTTTTGGAGTGAAATCGGGGAAGTTCCTCGGATACATGGTTACTCAAAGAGGGATAGGAGTGAATCCAGCTAAAGTGAAGGCTGTACTGGACATGCAGCCACCGAGAAACGTGAAAGAGCTCCAGACGCTCAATGGGAGGATCACAGCATTGAGCAGATTCATAGCCCGATCTGCCGAAAAGAGCCACCCCTTCTTCAAAATTCTCAAGAAAGGGGCCAAGTTCGAGTGGAGTGAAACATGTCAGAAGGCCTTTGAAGATCTGAAGCATCATTTGTCCCAGCTGCTGAAGCTGACAAAACCTTCTCCTGGAGATACCCTCATTTTGTATCTCTTTGTAGGGGAATTCTCGTTGAGCACAACCTTGGTCAAAGAAGAGGGACCTCTCCAACATCCTATCTATTACGTCAGTAAGGTCATTCAAGGAGCTGAAGCTCGGTACTCGGAAATCGAGAAGGCCTCTCTGGCCGTGGTATTTACGGCGCGAAGATTGCGCCCATATTTCCTCTCTTACAAAATACTGGTCCGCACTAATTATTTGTTGAAATAGGTCATTGGCCGAGTAGACCTCTCAGGAAGGATGGTGAGATGGGCAATAGAGCTTCAAGAATATGATGTGGACTTCGAGCCACGGAGGGCCATAAAAGCCCAAGCTTTGTCTGATTTCATACAAGAATCTACTAAACCAGAGGAAGCAGAGAGATGGAAGGTATACGTAGATGGCTCAGTGACTCTGAGCGGATGTGGAGCAGGGATTGTGCTAGTGGGCCCTCAAGGAGAGGACTTACAATTTGCAGTGAGGTTTCAATTCATGACCTCGAACAATGGAGCAGAGTATGGAGCTTTGATCAGAGGAATGGAGATGGCACTAGAATTGGGAGCTCCAAAGGTAACTCTATACTCCGACTCCCAATTAGTTGTTCAACAGGTGAATGGAGAGTATGCAGCCAAAGATAACAGGATGGCTGCCTATCTGGAACGAGCCAAAGAAGTAATGGGTAAATTCCAAGATTGTGAGGTAGTCCAGGTACCTCGAGAGAAAAACATGCATGCGGACAGCCTCTCCAAACTCGCTAGCTCCACAGAGTTTGATGGACAAGGAACAGTGACATTGGTAATAGCAGAAAGGGAGACCCTGGAGAACCCCATTAGTTCCATTGAAGAAAGAGACGATTGGAGAAAAGCTATATGGGTGGAACTCACCAAGGGAGCAGACGCTCCTACCACCAGAGAAACTCGAGCTCTTAGGATCAAATACTGTATTATTGGAGGACACTTATATAAGAAGTCGTTTACCCAACCATACTTGAGGTGTATATCCACCCGAGAAGCGATGTACACACTCAAAGAAATTCATGAAGGAGATGCGGCTAGTCATGAGGGATATAAGACAGTGGTGAAGAAAGCTTTAAGGGCCGGGTTATATTGGCCCTCCATGATGAAAGATGCCAAGGAGTTCGTGAAAAAATGTGTCAAGTGTCAGAAAAATGGTCCTTTGATAAGAATCCCTGCGGAAGAGATGGGAGCTATGCACTCTCCATATCCCTCTGCTAAGTGGGGAATCGATTTGGTGGGGCCTTTCCTTCCAGCCTCTGGAGGAAGGAAATTTTTTATAGTAGCAGTGGATTATTTTAGCAAATGGGTTGAAGCTGCCCCTCTGGCTACAATAGATGAAGAGAATGTGATTAAATTCTTGAGAAAACAAATTTGTTGCAGATTCGGAGTACCCAGAATATTGGTCTCTGATAATGGAACACGGTTTAATGGAGAAAATGTACGAGGATGGTGTGCAAGACTAAACATAATACAGAGATTCACCTCAGTAGCTCATCCTCAAGCTAATGGACAAGTGGAAGTTACTAATCGAACGATAGTAGATGGTATTCGAACAAGGCTGACGAAAATAGGAGGAGGATGGGTGAATGAGTTAGATAATGTGTTGTGGTCATATAGAACTAGCCCAAAGACAGCAACTGGAGAATCCCCCTTTCAGCTGGTCTACGGAGCTGCGGCGGTGATACCTCCAGAGGCCGTGCTGCAGTCCCACCGAATTGCCCAATTTGAAGAACATCAAAATGAGAAGCTAATGAGAGAGGCCCTGGATTTAATGGAAGAAGAAAGAGAGATGGTTAGAGTACGTGCGGAAAGGTACAAGAGCAGAATTAAAGCTGCATATGACCGAAGGGTGATCCCGAGGTCCTTTAGAGTGGGGGACCTGGTGCTAAGAAGAGCTGATGCCCTAAAGAATACAGGAAAATTAGAGCCCAACTGGGAGGGGCCTTATAAAATCACGCAGGTGCTAAAGGGAGGAGCCTATAGACTGCAGAGCATGGAAGGAGTCGACGTAGCTAGACCCTGTAACGTTTGCCATTTGAAGAGATTCTTTGTCTGAATAAAGTGTAAGGTCTTGAGACCATTTTTGATTTCTGCTTTGCGAGTTTTGCATTAATTCATATTTTTGTTTAATGTATTTAGTAGCTTCACCGAAGCTCTTTTTCCCTCTTTACGGGTTTCCCCTTTGGGGTTTTTCCGTAAAAAGGTTTGTAATGAGACCGGCGTAGGTTATCTATGGCCTATGTTGAAAACTGACAATAAATCAATGAAGCTTTATCCCTTTTTGAAGAAAGAGTTATCCAGAATTATTGTGTCTTGATTATCTTTCTCTTACTCGAATATATGATGTATGAATATGAAAAAGAATAAGAGTGAGAAACACTCAGAGGCCTAGAGGCCGAGGTGCTCCAGAGAGCCCTCATCATATTTGAGACCCAAGAGGGTTAATCAATGAAATGAGAATATTTTATGAATTAAAATCTTTTAAGAATAAGAGTGAGAAACACTCAGAGGCCTAGAGGCCGAGGTGCTCCAGAGAGCCCTCACCCAATTTGAGACCCAAGAGGGTTAATCAATGAAATGAGAAGATTTTATGAATTCAAATCTTCTAAGAATGAGAGTGAGAAACACTCAGAGGCCTAGAGGCCGAGGTGCTCCAGAGAGCCCTCACCCTATTTGAGACCCAAGAGGGTTAATCAATGAAATGAGAAGATTTTATGAATTAAAATCTTTTAAGAATAAGAGTGAGAAACACTCAGAGGCCTAGAGGCCGAGGTGCTCCAGAGAGCCCTCACCCTATTTGAGACCCAAGAGGGTTAATCAATGAAATGAGAAGATTTTATTAATTCAAATCTTCTAAGAATAAGAGTGAGAAACACTCAGAGGCCTAGAGGCCGAGGTGCTCCAGAGAGCCCTCACCCTATTTGAGACCCAAGAGGGTTAATCAATGAAATGAGAAGATTTTATGAATTCAAATCTTCTAAGAATAAGAGTGAGAAACACTCAGAGGCCTAGAGGCCGAGGTGCTCCAGAGAGCCCTCATCATATTTGAGACCCAAGAGGGTTAATCAATGAAATGAGAAGATTTTATGAATTAAAATCTTTTAAGAATAAGAGTGAGAAACACTCAGAGGCCTAGAGGCCGAGGTGCTCCAGAGAGCCCTCACCCTATTTGAGACCCAAGAGGGTTAATCAATGAAATGAGAAGATTTTATGAATTAAAATCTTTTAAGAATAAGAGTGAGAAACACTCAGAGGCCTAGAAGCTTAGATGCTCCAATGAGCCCTCACCATACTTGAGAACCACAAAGATTACTTAATGAAAAAACAGGTTTTATGATTCAAGACCTTCTAAAAGAGAGAGACAAATAGAAGTTCAGAAGTCAAGAAAAGATGGAGGATGCCTCCCCATAACCAAGCCACCTGAAACCAAAAGATTATACAACCAAGAGATGATTATGGTATAACCTACAAGACCAACAAAAGGGGGGGAGGAAAGCACACCTCCAACATATTCTTTACTGGTCTTATAGGTTACTCATGCAAGCAGAAAAGAAAAAACACGCCAACCAACAAGCAATATGAAGCTAACCCGATTACTACAAAAAAGCCCCCACATATCCAGGAGTGTGGGGTCCCCTATAAAGTTTGAGAGCAAGTATTACGAGCAGAAAATAAAGAGTGTAGCGAAACAAAAGAAAGGTAAATTGTTCGGTGTGACCATGGAAATATGAAATTTAAACTGCTTTTTCAACAGCAGCCTCCTCAGCAACAGCTCCCTCGACCACAGCTCCTTCAGCAGCGCCCTCCTCCACAGCAACATGGTTGCTAGATCCTCCGCCCTCCTCTGGGCCTTCTCCACCTCTCAAGGTATCCTCAACGCCCGTCTCTCCATCTACCCCTGTTACCACATTTGGAGCGGAGACATAAGGATAAACCAGCTGCTCCAGAGGCTTTAGCTCAGCCATGCCCACCTTGGCTGCCTGTAACTTGGTGATGGCCTGACCCATTCCGGACAGCCACCAAGGACTGTCGGGGCTCTCCTTAGGATCCCCTAAGAATTTTGGAGGAGTGGCGAGCTGATCCAAGCGAAATTCACGAGATTAGGTCCCATCGAATCCCGGGGCTGAGTGCTCAGCCACGGCATTGCTGAAGCCATGGTCGATGAAATGAGGAATATGTGGCCCCATGGCGCATAGAAAACTTGAGCTCTTTAGGAAACTGGATAGCCACTGAGTATGAAGAGTTCCCAAGCATTCTTGACCCAAAGAGGAGGTAAACAAAGATTTAATGCAAGCCTGCACTCCGACGTCCGGCAGCTCGCGTCCCATCCGTTCCACCTCCTCTTCCAGGTGCTTAATCCTGGCTGCATCCTGTTTGCCTTGAGCCCGTAGAAGAGGCAGCTCCTCAGCCAGAGCTTGAGCTCGTTTATGCGCTTTTTCCTTCTCTGCAGTGACACCCTTGATAGTTCACTGAAGAGAGGATGCTTCAGCTCGGAGAAGTTCAAGCTCAACCACCATCTCAACACCTTGGTCGAATATCTTGGCGTAGGTAAGACCAAACTACATGAAGGAAAGAAACAATGTTTAAGATGTAAAGAAAGAAGAAACCATGAGAGTAATGGAAAATACCTCTGAAAAAAGATGGGCACCACGAAGCAATTGATCTTCAGGAAGGGTCTTGTCGGATAACTCAATGTTGGGAGGAGGAGGACATTGTCTGATAAGGCGATGGAGAGGTTCAAACGCAGCAGAAGGAGGAATTTCTTTCTCAGCAAGAGCTCGAGCAGCCTTTCCCTTCTTCTTTTTAGAAGTGCCACAATCGGAGAAGAAGGCATTGGTAGCCGAGCGAGTTCTCTTGGCAACAGAACCCGGGACTTGAGTAGAAGAGATGGGGAGGGGAGGAACTTTCGAAGAAATCTCTGGAGCCGGGGTTTTTGCTGAGCTTCCTAAAGCTGGAGATTGAGGAGATTTTGGAGGATCCTCAGGAGCAGATAACACAGGGGCCTTCACTATGCTGAGAGCAGGGGCATCCCGTGAGATGTGAGTTAACCAACTCATCGCTGCAGACAACCAAGAAAATTCTCAGAACTCAGAAAAATAGCCACATGCAAGAAGCAAAATATAAGAATAGAAGATTTTTTACCATCTCGAGAATCTAAAGGGAAATCTTGAGGACAAAAGCCAAAGTGGGAGAGGATGCGAGGATTTTTGCAAATACCAAGAATATCAAAATAATCGTGCAAACGGACGTGGGTATTGAGATTGGTTATAACAGTGTGATTTGAAACGGAGTAAGCTTTCAAAGGAGGAGGAAGTATTCCTGGATTGTGGAATATCCAATTCCCATGAGGAAACGGCCAATCAGTGGGGCTAGTAACAAAAAAATAATAATCTCGCCAGGATGACTCTTCTTCGTTGAGTTTTTTCATAAACTTAAAAACACGAGACCTCCTCCCACTAACATAAAAGAAGCCATCGTTCACTTTACAAGAGTGTTGGCTCAGAAACAGTTCGGCAGAGGGTTCACCGCCATTCCCTTTCACCAAAATGAAAAATCCTATCATGGTACGGATAGCATTCGGAGTAAACTGATTAAGAGGGATTTGCATGCGGGTGGATATGGCAGCCAAATAAGGGTGGATCGGAAATCGAAGTCCTGCCCTAAGTTGAGCCTCGAAAAAGGCAAGAGTTCGGGGTTCAGAGAGATCTGGGCGTTCGTTTGAGCGAGGAATGCGAAAGGCATATTCTGACGGAAAGTCGTAGGCTTGAGTAAGGCTAGCTAGGTGAGTATGGTCGATCTGGGAGGAAGTGGAAATTCTATTCTCTTGGCTCCCCATCGGAAATGGAGAGGACTCAGAGGGATTTTGGCCAAGAGCTTCTGGTGAAGAGAGAAGGCTCGACATCGACTAACAGTGCTAATAAAAGAAGAAGAAGAAGAGAAGGATAGCTAGGTTACCTTGATTAAGAGGACTACGAAATCAGTCGGGGCGACCGGCGACGGTGAAACTCGGGAGAAAGACCACCTGATAGGAGAGATGGAGACAACAAAGAACTTTTTGGGAGAAATGAAATTCGAAAGAGAGAAAAAGAAAGAAGGCGGTTGCGTGGAGTAAATGAAAGAAGATGGGGCAGAATCGAGGATTCTCCTCGGGAGGATAACAAGAGAGAGAAAAAAGCGACCGCGTGGGGCCCAAGCGCGGAAGCCGAAACGTCTTCGAGGCTAGAGGCGGGAAAAGCCTTTGAAGTAGGGCATTTTTTGAAATTTCCTCTCCGAAGCAGGAACAATACACATATCTCCAAAAGGGGCCTCTATACTAGGTTCATTGGAATTTTCTACTCTCACAAAAGATATCTCCCTTTTACGAGAGTAGGGGGGAGTAGATGATGCGGCCTAAAAGTGTCATCTAATAAGGAGTCGACATGTGTATGGAGGATAGGATAAAAGTGGAAGGATGGGATTATGTAATACTCTCTAGATGAAGAATCCCCTCTAGAGGTCCCTCTGGAGAGAGCTCCGTCTGGAGAGAAGCATCGGGAAGAATCAGTCTTGATATGAGTTCATAGGCCGTAAATATAGGGGAATTCCGCCATTTTCGGTCCAAGCTGAGTAGAAGAAAGACTTTATCCTCCTTTATCTTAGGGGACGAAGTCCACTAAGAATGAATATGGTCGGTTCTGTAGGAGTGGAAAAGGTGGAGGACTTTGTCCATCCAGGAGGGCTTGGTCCAAGAAGCTGCTCCGAGATAGGGGGAAGCTCTAACTTCCTCCTATAAGGAAGTCTCTATAAATAGGTAAATCCAAGGAGGTTTTCAGGTTAGATATTCTTACTTTACAAAACTTAATATACTGAGTGCAAAATACATTTCTGATACTCTTCGAGAGCTTATTTTGATAAATCAAGGATCTCGAGATCCTTGTGATATATTGAGAAGCCCTATACTGACTTAGGCATCGGAGTGTCCGCACCGGACTCCCCTCCGGCGTGTTCTTTGCAGGTTCTCGAGGATTCTATCGAAGGCAGCAGCGTAATTGGATTGCTTCTCCTTGTTTGGGAAACCAGATACCTAACTCGAAGGATATCCAATCCCCTCGTGCAAATTTTGGCACATCAAATATATATATATATATATATATATATATATATTTCAAATTTGTAATTAAATCATTGTTAGTAAAAATTATTTGAATATATATACATTCAATCTAATTAAAATTTAACATTAAAAATAAAAATCAAGTATCATTAATAATCAAAACTTAAAAATAAATACACCATTAAAATTGAAATTAAAAGATAAATATTTAAAAATTAATTAATCATTTTTTTAATTTAATTTTTTAACTTGATTAAAATTATAATCAAGTCGTAACACACATTCTACAAGAAGAACAAGAAGAACAAGCACAACTCATCCTCTCAACTCTAACATCATCATATTTCTATTTAATAAATTAAATTACATATATTTAACATAAATTAATAACATAATTAAATTATCAAAACATTATATTTATGACAAAGTGGGATAGCTCAAGTGGTTAGAGCACCTTCCATAAAAAAAAAAAATTATATTTATAATTAAATTATATTATTAAACTATATATACCTATTGGCGAGCCCCTGTAGTGATTTAATCACGCAGATGGAAACGCACCTGAGCTAAATCATCCATCATGGAGAATAAGGAGGACATTTTCATGGGAAGGGGAAAAAATGGATGGTATTTAACTTCCATAAAAAAAAAATATTATATTTATAATTAAATTATATTATTAAACTATATATACCTATTGGCAAGCCCCTCTTTAAACCCGTCGCCAAATAGCAAGGGTTTAATCCCCCTTTTTAACTCCCCTCTTTATTTCAACAAAATTTTGTAGTGATTTAATCACGCAGATGGAAACGCACCTGAGCTAAATCATGCATCATGGAGAATAAGGAGGACATTTTCACCACTCTTTGTCGGAACAATGTCATGGAAGGACCTTGGTCTTATTACCCCATCCAATTATTCGAATTTATAACAATATAATCACCTTTCACCTTATCCTCCACCGTGCATGGTGCTAGCTAGCTACTTTCTTCTATTATCTTTTTAATTTGTGTTTGTTTCAAGTTGTATTGAGAACTACTGCTCTTTTTGTTGTTGGTACTATCGATCATCTGTGTTGATGTACCCTATATACCTAGGAAGAGTTTTACCTCTTCTGAATTTTAATAAAAATTATGTTTTATATTTATTCTTGTAATTAATTATTTTCTTAACTCTAGCCAACTGTTGTTATTTTCACTAACTAATATTTTAATGATTTTGCATTGTTATAATACCTTCTAATTTAATTTCTTTTCCACACTAATTACTTTACTATTTTTTTTTTTTTTTTACAGATAACAACTACATAGCCTTACTAAAAGATCTAAACAAGACCTCAACATTTAAAAACTTGCTACATCTGCTATCCACAGAGGAAATATCGTCATCTCTCCAATTTTGAGAAGTGTGAGTCGTAGCGGCCAATGATGCAATTCTATCCGCCGCCATGTATCTTGTTCTAGGTATATGCGAGATCTTGCACACTACAAAATCCCTTTTTAGTCTTTGAATCTTCTCCAGAACATACCCCTCCGGAATCCACATTTGTTTGTCCTTCTCAATGAGTTTAATTACAGGCTGTATAGAGTCCGAAAGAACCTCCACTTTCATCCACCGATTCTCCGCGCACCATTTAAGTCCCTCCTCTATCGCCTTTAACTCTGCCCCAATAACTGTTCCCGGGTGGGCGATCGTCGTTCCTCTTGCCGCGTATGCCATCTCATTTGGCCTTCCAATGACAGCCCCCACCCCAAAGGCATTTTTATCCTCTTTGAAGGCCGCATCCACCTTCATCCATACTCCCTCCAAGCGCGATTCTTCACTGACCCCTCTCTCCCCTGAGCTATGGGCTAACACTCTCCTTGTCCGCTGGTAGTCATCTAGGAAATTTACCACCCACTCCATCTTTGAGAAAAGGCCCCTCTTTCGTTTACTCTCACTTGACTCGTGGGTGATAGTACATCTTTCCTTCTATATCCCCACGCCAATATCGTAAATTTATCTAACTCTTTTGCTCTACTACTATTTCTGACCTTCCAGATCAGCTCCATAGTTGGCAACCCATCGCCCCCTTTTAATTCTCCCCACCAGTCGTGCGCTTTCATTACTACAAAATACTCCCAATAGTGACGCTTTCATAATGACCCTTATAACTAAGCGTCACCATATTAAATATATAAGGACGTAAATATATAAGGACGCTTTCATTTTCTAACAAGATATAGTGACGCCACTAGTACACATTTAAGCTTGGAGAGCTGCACTTGGAGAGCCCTTTTTTCAAACAGCTCTCCAAGTAAACGCTTGGAGAGCGATTTTATTAAAAAAAAAAAAAAAACATAGAGAGCGGTTCTAAACCGCTGTGCAAAGAGGCTTAGAGAGCGGTTTAGAACCGCTGTCCAAGTAAACACTTGGAGAGCGATTCTTAACCGCTGTGCAAGATTTTTTTTTTTTATTGACAGTAATTAAACTGCTGTGCGTCTAGGTCAAAACCATTAATTCGGCCTCCAGCTCCAATCGAAGCTTTAATTTCTCCCCCAAATTCAAAAAACGCGCTCTCCCCCAAATCAACAGTCGTTGTCGCCTCCCCCTCGCTCCTTGCGCCGTCGCCGTCGGCTCCCTCTCTCGCCCTCACGCCCTCGCTGGCCTCCCTCTCCCGCACTCCACCTAGGGTTTGAATTTGAATAATATATGTGGTTATATTGTGTTTGTTGGGTCGAATTTGAATTTGAATTTGAACACCGTTACTTAGTTTCCGTTTGTGAATTTGTGCAAATTGAATTTGTAGTAGAAAAACTCAATCAATTGTTAGACAAGGGAGATGTATTGGTGGCGGAACAACTAAGAACACAAAATCGATTGAATTTGAAGGGTATTTTGGTCATTTAACGTTGTAATGTGCGTGTGTATCTTAATAAATACAGTATATATGTTTCTCAAAATATTTAATATTCTGTTGTTCATTGGTCTGGGATTGGACTTTAGAGGGATATGAACTTAGTTGAATAATTAAACCTGAAATTTTTTTTTTTATTGAATTTATGGGGTGATGAATGTTAGAATGTATAAATCTGATTTTATTATTGTCCTTTGTGAATTTACTTGTGTAATTTTAAGTGAAACAGACCAACTGGAGGTTATATTTTTAGATCATATCCTAGTTCTTTTTATAAAAATGAGCACGAAATTGATATATTTTAATTTTATGTAGGTGATGTATTCACAGTTAGCATCAATACAAGATTGGTTTTACTACTTTGGAGTCACTACAAGAAATTGTTGAATTGCCTACAGAATTTTCCAACGAAAATAATTTCGTCTTTAAATATTGAGAATTGCCTACAGATTGCCTACGGATCTTTATAAATTATTTTACACATTTTCACCCACGAAATTACCAAGAAAAAATCTGATGGTGATTTACCTACAAAATAATCCGTAGGTAAAATCGCATTTTCCTACCGAAACGGTTGTAGGTGATTTTTTTTTATTTACCAACGAAAACTTTCCTAGCTATTTATATGTATAAATTATTTAATTGTATTACCTACAAAATTAGCTAGGAACTTAAAAAATATTGATTTACCTACAAAATAATTCGTAGGCAAAATAGCATTTCCCTACCAAAATGATTGTAGGTGATTTGTTTATTTATTTGCCTACGAAAATTTTCCTAGTTATTTATATGCATAAATTATCTAATTGTATTACCTACAAAATTAGCTAGGAACTTAAAAAATAATGATTTACCTATAAAATAATCCGTAGGCAAAATAGTATTTCCCTATCAAAATGATTGTAGGTGATTTGTTTATTTATTTACCTACGAAATTTTTTCTAGCTATTTATATGTATAAATTATCTAATTGTATTACCTACAAAATTAGCTAGAAACTTAGAAAATATTGATTTACCTACAAAATAATTCGTAGGCAAAATAGCATTTCCCTACCAAAATAATTGTAGGTGATTTGTTTATTTATTTACCTACGAAAATTTTCCTAGCTAGCTATTTATATGTATAAATTATCTAATTGTATTACCTACAAAATTAGCTAGGAACTTTATTATGTCCCACATCGAAAGAGTAGAAAAAACATAAGAGAAAAACATTATAAAAGTAGTAGTATTAATAAGTTAGTAACCAACAAACATAAATTTTTTGTCCCACATCGAATAAGGAGTACAAGAAACATGAGAGAAAAACATTATAAAAGGGGCCTAATGTGCACCTAAATTTGTATTTTTAAAATGTTTATATATTTTAACACTTTTGAATCAATTTTATGATCGATTTATGGTTGAACCGGTTGAACCAGCTGGTCCAATTTTGAATGAATTTATTTTGTAGGCTAAGGCTAAAAAAATAATTTATTAATAAAAAAATAAAAAATATATATTAAAATTTTTTCCACCGAAATGTTTGTTGCCAAATTTAACTACGGAATTACCAACGAAATGTTTCGTAGTTGATATTTACCTACGGAATTTCATTTATTATGGTAATCATATTACCTATCGAAATGTTATGGATTTGCTACGAAGAATTTCATTTATTATGGTAATCATATTACCTACCGAAATGTTATGGATTTGCTACGAAAATGTGGTAGGTAATTGCCTACGGATTAAATTTTCGTGGGCAACTGAATTACCTACGAGCGAATTCCATACGAATGGTTTTCGTTGGTATTCCGTAGGTAAATATAAATGCCTACGAAATTGGAATTATTGCCTACAAAATATTCCCTAGCCAATTAATTATTTTCTTGTAGTGAGTCTAAACAATTTGTATTGTAAAATGAAAGTTATTTGGATTTTGTGATTTTATGGCTCTTTTGATATTTAATTTTTGCCTTTTGAATCTAAGTATGTATTAGTATGTATTACACATTTTTTTATTATTATATATTAATGTTAAGTAGGTTAACGAGTAGAGCCGACACATTTTTTTATTATTATATATTAATGTTAAGTAGGTTAACGAGTAGAGCCGAGGTCAACTTTATTGAGCTTTTCTTCGAGCTTGAAATAATAAGCTCAATCGAGTTTCATCTCTAGAATGAAATCCATCCGTGTTTTGTAAACGTCCGAAAGTGTGATTACTTAGTTTCACTGAGGTTCTATTATTTGCTTGAGTAATTCAATATTTAAGTGGGAGAGTGTGGAAACGTTATTTATGCATTTCCATTTTCCATTAAAGTGTATTGTTTTCCTTGTCTCTGTATTCAATTTGATTGTATCTCTTGTTGAATCTGCAACAGAATTCTGAGAAACAGGTTGATGAGCTCAGAAAATAAAGATCGATTGAAGTTGACAGAGTGGAATGGTTTTGAAGAGTCCGTAAATAGTGGTTCTGGACCTTCTGGTGATGAAGTTGTTGCAAAGAAGGATAAGGCAAAATTCGGATTATTATTTCCTTCCTCGTAGATCCCTCCTATCTTCGCTTCTCATCAACGGAGCATGTATAGCAGGTGGAATTGGTGCTGGAATGCTTTTAGAAGTTTGGATCAACAAAAAAGTTGAAGGTATTCATTTGTCGATCTCAATATTCTTTATTGGATTAATTGGGTGCCATTACGGATGTCGTCTCACTAAATTACTATCTCAAACTTTAGTTATTCAATGGGAAGTTTGTAAGTTGATGATTCATGGAATTCCTATTTGTGATACTTCTGTTCTATATTTTTTTTACAGAGGATCGATGGAGGTATCATTTGGGATTTTGACAAAAACTCTCGTGGCAAATGAAAAGATCCGTAATGGTGTTGCAGTAACTTAACGTGATGGACAATGTCGTCTCACTAAATTACTATCGCCCTCTCGACGTCGCTGGACCAGAAACATCTCGTTACAGTTGGACTTGAAGGGTTTTATAGCTCAACATCGACCGAAATTTATGGAGCAAATCCGGGGCGCTGGGCTGCATCACTTGGATCAGACTTCATAAACAATTCAACTGTTAAAGATATTGATTTTGCTTCAGTTCATGCTTACCCTCACAGCTGGTTGTTATCTTCTCCAGAATCCAATTGATTATGATCCATATCTTGAGTAAATTTACTGATCTCGTGTGTAATTGATTATATATATAGGTTCCCAGGGGCAGATTTAGAAGCAAAAGTTAAGTATCTTTCAAGCCGGGTGGATGCTCATATAAGTGATAGTGAAAACGTGTTGAAGAAGTCCGTTCTTTTTACAGAACTCGGTGCTCCTTTGAGTGTTGAGACAGGAGGATTATATGATCGAGACATTTTACTCAAGGTTGTGTATGACAAAATCTACAAGTCTACAAAGAAAAGAGAAGCAGGTGATGGAGTTCTAATTTGGTAGTTGTTGGTTGAGGGAGTCGAAGAATATAGGGACCGATTTTCCTTAGTTGCTCGCAGATATCCTTCAACATATAAACTCATTTTGGTAGCATGTAATATATTAACTTATATATTTTTGATGATATTTCATGTTTTTTGTGTATATTGGACGTATATTTGTGTACGTTTATTTATTTGATTTTTTGGTATTTGACGTATATATATATATTGTAGTGGTATAATTAAGTTTTGATTTTGTATAAACAGGATTTTTAAATAAAATAATTATTAAAAAGTATATAAAAAAAAATTACTTAGACAGCGGTTCATAACCGCTGTCCAAGTGAAAGGAATTAAAAAAAAACACATAGACAGCGGTTATGAACCGCTGTCCAAGTGCTTTTACTTAGACAGCGGTTATAAACCGCTGTCTTTATAACCGCTGTCTAAAGTCCCCACTTGCAGTGCTGTTCAAAACCGCTGTCCAAGTGCTTTTACTTAGACATCGGTTTTTAACAGCTATCTAAGCTTAGACAGCTGTCACTTGAAGAGCTGCTTTAAAAGCTCTCCAAAGCACTTTTTAAAGGCTATGCAAAGCCAAATATTTATTAATGCGCTCAAGTGGTTCTATCCTCAATGTGTGAGTTTGAGGTCTTGGGTTCAAAATTTATTTTTCGATTTATATTTTCGTTAATTTCCTTGTATTCTCATATTTCCCTTATGGTTTGTCCTAATCTTTGCCCTTCACCAAAACCGCCCACCACCATCAAGAAACTTACCGATTCCATTACTCCCGAAAAGCATACCCAAATATGTCGATTCTGAATTTCTAAAAATGAGTTCCAAAGAAGCAGCCACCACCAAAGGTTGCAGAGGAAAGCAGACCATCCCCTGTTTGTAGAATCACCCATTTTCTTCACAAGTATTTTGATTCAAATTTTGTAATGAATCTGCACGTCTTTATTGCAAATTATTCTTCAAATCAAATTTGGTCAAAGATTTTTGTAGTGAAGATATACAGGTACAGTTTGTCAGTTTTGAGCTTTTATAGTCTATAATTGAAACCACCATGTTTTCAGATTAATCTTTGGACACCTTGTGATGCATTAGTAACTCAAATATGATTATACATTAAAATAGAATTGAACAACTTTCAGAATTTTTTAATGGTGCTGCTGTAAATAAAATAGTTAAATCATTTATAGTTTGTTCTAACAACAAATATAAAAGAGCTGTTTTTAATTAACAGCAGGAAACTGCTTTTAACAGCAGAAAAATGCTATTTTTTACAGCAGGAAACTGTTTTTCACAACATAAGTTTGTTATTTTTGGCAGCAGAAAATTGTTGTTTTGACAGCATAAAACTATTTTTAACAGCAGAAAATTGTTTTTGACAGTTAAAACCTGATCTGGTTTAGAGCTTTTCCTATGCCTATTTGAAGCTTTGATTTGAATTTCTGAATTTTTCTTTAATATTACACTTTTATTTTTACTCCCTGAATTTCTTTAGAATTTGTAAAAGTGAATTGGATTTACAAAATTATGAATGCAAATAGGAGTTTGATGGATTTGTCAAGGTTAATGGATGCCAAGGATGGAGAACATTTTTTTTTTTTTTTGTAACTTCTAATTCTAATGATGAATTGATCTTGTGTCCTTGTATAGTGTGTAAGAATGGCATATGAGTTATTGCTTGTATTTATATTTTAACACCGATATTGTTCTAAATAGAGTTGTGATTGTAGGAAAATGGTAAAGAGAAAAGTTATTACTATTAATGATCTTCAAGCAAAGGCTAGAGAACGAAAAACATGATCATAGTGGACAAAGAATTGTTGCTGATTATAGTTATCCTTGAGAAAACTGGGATTTGCAGACAAATGTGTAAGGTGGATGCTCGTGTACGTTCAGTCCGCTATACAATCCGAGTAAATGATGATTTTATCTGACCAATTATTCCAGGGAGGGGGCTCAGGCAAGGCGACCCAATGTCGCCGTATATATCTTTTTATATTGTGCTCTGAGGGTTTATCACAGGCTTTGAACAAAGCAAAATCGGAGGGGATCATTCATGGTAATAGAGTTTATCGTAGGGCACCAGTTATAACCCATCTTTTATTTGCAGATGATGGCCTACTTTTTTGTAGAGCGACTGAGGAGGAATGTGGTGTTTTAAGACAGATTCTGAATGACTACGAAAACTGCTCGGGGCAGGCGATTAATTATGCAAAAAGTCGGGTGTGTTTTTTAGCAAGAATGTCTCAGACGATAGGAGGATTTCAATTAAAACAATTCTGGGGGTACATAACCAGATTAATACTGGTTGTTATCTTGGCCTGCCGTCTCTGATTGGGCGCAAAAAGAGAGAGATGTTCTCATACATAAAGGAAAGGTTATAGGGCAAATTACAAAGTTGGAGGAATAGGAAAATTTCTAAAGCGGGAAAAGAAGTCATTATTAAAGCGGCTGCCCATGCTATCCCGTCCTTTTTCATGATGATTTTCCTACTTCCCAAGACGTTGTTGGAAGAATTGCAAGTGATGATGAATAAGTATTGGTGGAGCAATTCGTTGGAGGCATCAAAAGGCATTAATTGAATGCGTTGGGAGAAACTTTGTGCCTCGAAGGAGCAGGGGGCGGGGGTTTTAAATATTTGCATATGTTTAATATTGCTATGCTAGGGAAGATGGGTTGGCGTCTTCTGACGGACCCGTCAACTCTTGTGTGTCACGTGTTGAAGGCAAGGTACTTCCCTAATACAGATTTCATGAATGCGAGCCTATGGTGGTCCCCAGGGCCGGTCCTAGGAATATTTGGGCCTGAATCGAACTTTAAAAAAAGATCTCGTCCCTTCATATTTTTTATTCTATACGAACTTATGAAACATAATGTAAAACAATTTTTAAGTTTTTTTACCCATTTTAGAATTTCTAATTTTTTAATTAATAGTTTTTTTAAGATTTTAAGTTATTTAATTTTAAGAGATTTTTTAGATTTTTAATGTAATTATTATAATTTTTTTGAAAATTTAATGAGATTTTTAGAATTTTTTATGCGAGTAATTTTTATTTTTAATGAGATTTTTAGAAATTTTTAATATTATTTTTTTATTTTTAAATTTAAATGATGTAAATTGAACTATTTGCCAGAAATCTCAATTTTTCGATGAAAATGATGTAAAGTTGACCAAAAATGATGTAAATTGAGCACTCTAAGAGACGTAAATTGAAGAAGTAAAAACTTAAAAGATATAAACTGATGCAGGGAAGCGTCTCAATTGATGTGAGAACTCCGTTGATTTCTTAAAGAAATATCCGGACAAACACAATATCAATTAACGATAAAATGAAGTGAGAACCGTTGATTTCGATAACGAAATATCCGGAATAAACACAACAATAATTAAGGATAAAATCTTAAGGATTTTCATATAATTTCTCAATGTCCAAAATGGTGCATACATTCTCCTTTTTAAAGGAGTTTTTAACACAAGAGTCAAGGCTCTTTGAATGCAATAATTAAAGGGATTAATTGGATACATTGAAATTAGACTATGACTGAATAAATGAATGAAAAACATAATTTGAGGAATCCTTCATCATTCCACATCATTCTCTCCCGGTTGAAAACGATTCGACCTCGAATCGCTACTAGCTTCATCCTCATCGTGAAGGTGCGAAGACAAGCTGCAACATCTTTGTATTCTTTTGAACACAAAATAATAACAAGATATTTCATCATCAAAATGGTGCGATTTCCATCATCATTCGTAAAACACACGAAATAATTTTTCTCAACCTCCATCGTTGAGTCAATGGAATTGGGATGAACATCCTCAACTATAAAAATACTTTCATTCTCCTCGTCAAAAATTGGGAGGCTACTATCTATAGCCAACGTCAATATCATTAACTAGAATATTGACAAACTCATTGAAAATTGGTGGTACGTCATAACCACAAATGTCATCAGAATATTTATAAAAAATTGGTGGTCCATCATAACCACAATCTTCATCAAAATATTCATCAAAAATTGGTGGTCCATCATAACCACAATTTTCTTCAAAATATTCATCGAAAATTGGTGGTCCATATAACCACAATTTTCATCAAAATATTCCTCAAAAATTCGAATCATCGTCAAGAATATATCGTACCTGAGCTCTGAATTAGACCTTAATTTATTGAGACTTTTTTCTCGAGAAAAATGTCGTTTTGGTCCCACCTGCCACGCACCCTCGTTTTTTTGGTCCCATGACTTTCACATTTAGTCCTAATAGATTAAATTTTATCACATTTGGTCCTCGTATTGTGCAAATTTTGAAATTTCGTCCCAGCCCCGTTAAGTTTTAACGGACATACTCACGTGCTCATCATGTGGCCGTCAATTGTTAACTTTCACCCCAAATCAAAGTTCACCCTTAACAAAAATCCCAAATCATTTCAAAACCTAAGATGGCTGCCAAAATCCCCAAATTAAAAAAACCAAAATCCCCAAATCGTAGTCGGTGTTGAAGCAAATCCATGTTTGTGAACAAGCCCCCGCCGCCTTCACCTGCAAGGTCGACGCCGTCGTGCTTTGCGTCACTTGCGACTACTACATACACTTCGCCAATCCTTTAGCCAGACGCAACAAGCGTGTTCCGGCGGTCCCATTCTACGACACGGCGGAGTCGGTGGTCCTCCTTCACAAAACCACCAGCCCAATTCTTCTTGCAGCTTTCAACTCCGATGAAACGGCCGGAGCTCAGATCAACTCCACCCGACAGCAAATCACTCACCTCTACTGCCTCTTCTTCCTCTTCCACTCCACCGCCCTCCTCCTGCTCTTCGCCGCCTCCTCCCACAGCCCCCACCTCTGTAACAGAACATGGCTCCCATCGCTTTGCTCTCTTCTCTGCTCGATCGGCTTCATATGGGATTTTGGGTAGGGATTTTGTGACCCTGTTTTTCTTCTCTGTTTGAAGACCCTCCACCTCTGTAAATGATCGGGTACAGTTTTGCGACTCGATGTCTGTAAATGTACACGAAGAGAAGGAGGTTGTCGTCTGTACAGTTTTGCGACTCGACGGGCTCAAATCCTTCTCCTCGTCGAGTCAGCGCGCCGCTTTCAGCCTTCCGTCGACCGTCGCCGTGGTAGGGGCTGTGATTGTGCCGTCGTGTGAAACTGCAAAATTGGGAGGAATTTGAGGGTCTTCAAACGACGTCGTTTCTTTTTCTATTTACCGAGGTGGAGGGTCTTCAAATTGGGAGGAAATTAGGGTTTTGGGTCTTATTAAGATTGTGTTGTGTACTTAGATTGTCATTTTTTGTGTTTTGAAAAGCAGATGATGCTAGATCTGCATATTAATTTATTTGTTATTTACACTTTCGCGATAACAGGTTTTCACTCTCCGGCGACTCTCCGGTCGGACATTGATTCGATTATTTTACTATAAATTTATGTTTAATTATTTTCTTAATTATAGATTTTTGGGAAGTAATGAAGATTATTTAAGTAGAAGTGTCAATTTTCGCTCCAAAAAGAAAGAAGAATTAACGGGACTAAAAACGCTAACAGTTGACTCACGACTGACTAACGGTGGGACCAAATGTGATAAAATTTAACCTATTGGGACTTAATGCATGTGAAAGTCATGGGACCAAAAAAACGAGGGTGCGTGGCAGGTGGGACCAAAACTCCCATTCTCTCCTTTTTTCTCCTAGTTTTTCATTCTCTCTCCTTCACTAATTCTTTTTACTTTTTTTTTTTTAGCACTTCTCTTTATGCGTCTTATATATTTATATTTTATATTATAATATATATATATATATATATATATATATATATAAATAAAAGATATCTTAAAAAATGGGCCCCTAAAAAATTGAAATATTCTTGGACCTGAATTGATCGTCTCGTTGGCCTAACATTTGGACCGTGGTCAAGCATTTTCGCAAGCCAGGAGCTGATCCGAGCAGGTACTAAATGGAAAGTGGGGTCTGGAAATCTGGTCAAGGTGTGGGATATGCCGTGGGTGAATGGAAAGAGGGGGGTTTCTGGTTCAATCTGACAGGGTAGAGGGATTAGAAGATTTACGAGTGGCTGCACTCTTTGATGCGGAATATATATAGAACATGGGACGTCCCTAGCCTTGTTGACTGAACTCCAACCAAGGGATGTAGAGCAAATTATCAACACGGCACTGCTCCAGGCTGGTGCGCAGGATTTAATTGTTTGGCAACCAGCGCGACGGGGGTTATATAATGTTAGGTCAGCGTATACAAAATTATGGACTGATTCGTGTAACCTACCATCTGTAGCTGTTCACGCATCGGCAACTTTCTGGGCCGAATGGAAGGCGTTCAGACTGAAACTAGCTGTAGGACGGCAAGCAGCTGGGCAGCGAGTAGATCGTTGCGATGCCTGGCATTGGCCACCTCAAGGAAGTCGGAAAATAAATGTTGATGCTGCACTGTTTCGAGATACAAATCAAACGGGTGTGGGCTTGGCTATTTGTGGCACAGAAGGGCAGATTGAAAGTGAGATGGGGAAGTCATGGGATTTTATGAAGCTCTTTCTTGGATTAAGAGTCAAGGAATGGACAACTGCATAGTCGAAGGAGATACCAAGATTGTGGTGGACGCAATAAATTCAACGGATGTTATACACTCCTGTTTTGGAGATTTTATTATAGCTTGCCGTTGTTATCTCAATTTCAGAATGTGACATTGAACTTTGTGAGGAGAAGTGCTAACATAGTGGCACATACTCTTGCAAGGGAATCTCTTAGGTTTATTAATAATTCTATTTGGATAGACCCACCGAATTTTGTGGTTGGGCTACCTTTGCATCCTTGCACCTGCAATAATAGAGTCTAAATCTTTTTTGTTTTAAAAATAAAATAAAAAAATAATTAATTAAAAGTTCGAAGTTATAGAGAGATAAAGAATTAATTTTTATATACTAATTTTCTAATATTATAAGTACTATTATTTAAATTATTAAATAATAATATATACTTTATGAATATTGAGTGCGAAAATTCTATCTAGTATAGACTGAATGAAAGTTAGGTACAACTAGGCATGAAACAGAAGCAAACCCATGCCTATATATATACTACGACATCGTTACCTTTGTTAGATTTTTTGTGCTACATACTAAGGAATAATAATATAAGAATAATACATTAGAATAATCATATAGAAATTTTCAAAATTATTTTATTTGAACCTTGGCTAAGTCTTTGAATTAAATACAACACGTCTCACCACATTTTGGTTCCTCCATCGTAGGGATCATCCACAATCAGTATTTAAAATTGTCCAAAAGTGTAGTGAAGTTCTTCACTCAATACCAATGGAAGAGACTGCATTGGTAATTTGCGTCGCTCAGTATAAGGCTACACTAGCTAACTACTAGTCCCGTGCTTCGATAATTTAACCGGACACTTATCAATTACAACGAGAATCCTCTTACACTTGAAAGACGAGTATTAAAAAAAATACGCGTCAACTATCAATTTTCACAAATCAATTCCTTTTTGTAAGTGCTGAATTTTACTTATACTTATATTAATAATTGAGTTCATTAAATCTATCATTAATATTTACCTCTAGGAGTTGACATGATGATATGTAGGTTTGAGACTTAGATTAGGTCTCAAGTAATCAAAAGATCAATATATACAAAACACGTACAATTTTATTAAAATTAAGAGGAGGAAAACTCCTCCTACTTATTATTAGGTACATCGACACAACTGATCAAGGACGGAGCCACGTAGGGCCCAGCGGGGGCAATGGGCCCCCCACCATTTTTATTTTTTTTTATATATTTCTTCCGTTTTATAGTTATTTGTATACTTTATTTATTTATTTGAGACGTTCCAAGATTATTTGTACACTCATAATATGTAAATAATCTACAAAATTAATATTTTCACTACATCATTTTATTTTAAAATTGTCACTCATTTTAAACCACATTCTTCCCTACATCTCACTAAATTCTTTTTAACACCTCAATAAATTTCTTTTATACTTCACTAAATCACGAAAATACTCCTCATTTATTTGACCCACTGAGAAAATATATTTTAAGTTATACATTTTTCTAATAATGATTAATATCTCAGCGGGATTGCACATTAAATTGTAACATTATTTCACCTACGAGTCGGAATAATCAAAATTAATTTTCTTCGAAACATAACAAAAATCGTTAAATTTAAATTAATGAAATGAGATATTTAAAGTTTATAATGAATTAGACATAATATTATTTTATTTTTTTAGTAATGTAAATCGGGCCCCCCAATCTAAAATTCCTGGCTCCGTCACTGCAACTGATAATACCAGAAACGACAGTACCTTAAATTAATAAACACAACAAACATATATAATAGAAGAAACACCACGGTGGAGGATAAGGTGAAAGGTGAATTCCTAATTCAAATTGGATGGTGTAATAAGATCAAAGTCCTTCCATGACATCCTTTTTACAAAGAGATTAACTTCTACTTTGACATGTGAAGAAATATCCCCATGATGATGAACTTAATTACGTTTCCATCTGCGTACGTAATTAAATAAAAAAAATATTACATGATTATAAAAAGATAAAAAAAAAATTTGATAACATATATATATATATATATATATATATATTTAATTTATATATATAATGGAGTAATTCTAATCACAAAGAAATATAAAAATACGTAGTTCATTGGAATCCATGCATTCGCCAATTGTCCAAAAGCAAACATGGTGGAAATAGAGAGAAGATAAATTAAGTAGGATAATTATTAAAAGATATGCATGACGGAAGGCTGCTTATATAGATACAAGAAATTAAATGATTTTATTACATGAATTATATAATATTTCTACTCACGCGAGAACATGGTCTTGCCTATATAATTGATTAGAGTTGTCAAAACGGGCAGGCAGAACGGGACGGGCCAAAATCCCAAAAGTCCGTCAATTGGCGGGGCGGGAGTGGGTCGACCCATTTACTAGGCGGACTGTCAAAACCTTAACACAATCCATAAAGGGACAGGTAGCGGGTTTCGATGAGTCAACCCAATTTTTTTTAAAAAAATTATTAATTAAATTCATTTTCAAAATTCAAAATCTCTTAATATTTATTTCTTGCTGCATGCTTATTATTAAATCTTTATTCTAATCTAAAATTTAATAATGAAACTATATCTGAAAAGTCGACGTTTGGCGTTTGAACTAAAACAAGCAGCGCGAGCAGTGAGAATTTGTAATGCGAGACAAAGACTTGTTGTGCTTGATTGTTTTTTGCTTCTAAATTTTAGTTGGTAATTGCATGCAGCACTCGATTATAAGTTACTGAATAAGTATTAAAGATGTCACTAGACTTTTATTATTTTTCTATAATATTAAACTAATTATAATAAAAGAAAAATAACAATATTAATAATTTTTTATTTAAAAAATAAAAAGACGGGATAGCATGTTGGCCCTCCCCAACCCTCTAAAAGGGTGTGATTGATATGATGGAATAGTCCTGAATTTATCTCAGTTTAATCAGTCTTTGCTATCAGACATGATCAGAGGGTGTGATTGGTATGGTAAAATAGTGAAATCATCATTCATGAATTTATTCCTAATTTTGTAATTTGTATAATTTATGAAATCAATTTTCTAATAATATTAATATAACATACTCCCTCCGTCCCTGAAAAGCTTTCATTTGATGGAACGAAGTTTAAGGAAAAAGTATAATAATTAGAGCTTTGAAGGTAATTTTGTAAACTTTTATATATAAAGTAGATAACGTAGTTTTGATTGAGTGTATGATGAACCCCAAAAGATATTGTATAAAGAGTAAATACGTGTATATCGTGAAAGTAACTATGAAAACTTTTCAGGACGGAGGTAGTATAATCTTAAAAATAAAAATAAAGTATATTTTAAAAATATATATAATAATAATATATTAAATTTTAACGATAATATTATTTATATTCGCGTGAGGTCTTGTCTTAATAATTGATAATTTAATTTTATTAGTCGTTCGATGACAACCTTGCAATAATTAGCCCCATGTTTAACCTTGACTAAATCTTTCACTACAAGAAAACTGACTTTTATTTGAACCTTGACTAAATCTTTCACTATAAGAAAACTGACTTTTATTGACAGCATCCTCTCATTATAGGGCCTCTCACTAAAACTCAATCTGACACTAAAAATTTTTAGCTAGAGAAGCTATAGTGACAGAAATTTTGTCAATAAAAGTCATTTTTCTTTTGAATTAAATACAACACGTCTCGAAATTGGAAAACGTGGACGAAGCCACATGTCGTGCGGTATGGGGAGAAGGAAAAATGGAATGGTACTCAAGGGAAGCTATAGGCAGGTCCGGGGGAATAATATCAATATGGAACTTAGAGATTTTCAGATGTTCCAACTCTTGGCATATGACGGGAGGGGTCATCCTAAATGGTCGTTGGGGACAGGACAATATACAATGCTGAATTATCAACATATATGCCCCATGCAATCTAACCGAAAAGATGGAGCTATGGGATCGTGTAAGCACGGTCGTGAGCCAAAACCCCTCAGCATGCATATGCATCATCGGAGATTTTAAAACTATACAGTGTAGGTCGGAGAGAGACGGAAGAGGACTTCACCAACAAAATCACAGGGACGTACTGGCTTTTGATAGCTTCATCAAAGCTGCAAACCTAGTGGACCTCCCACTCCACGGAAGGAAATACACTTGGTACAAGGCTGACGGATCATGCAAGAGTAAGCTCGATAGAGCCCTGGTAAATCACCAGTGGCTAAACCAATGGCCTAACACACACTTAAGGGGCCTAAGGCGCTCAGTATCCGACCACTGCCCTATCCTCATGGGGATCAAGGTAACGGACTGGGGGCCAAAACCGTTCCGGAGTCTCAACGCTTGGTCAACTCACCCGGAATTCAAGAGTTTTGTCAAGGGAAAATGGGAAGGCTATCAAATACAGGGCTGGGGTAGCTATGTTATCAAGGAAAATTTGAAAAGACTCAAGGCAGACCTAAAGGAGTGGAACACCAACACGTTTGGAATCATCGAACGCAATATTGAAACGCAAAGAGCGGAAATCCAGAAGATGGACATACTCGACGAAGCCTTCGGACTTGATGACAGTGAAATTATAAACAGGAATAAGGCAGCAGCTCTATTGATCCGGGAACTGAAGAAGAAAAGCATGATCAACTACCAAAAGTCAAGGTGTAGGTGGGTGAAAGAGGGTGATTGTAACACGCGTTTCTTCCATAATTACATCAACAGGAGAAGGAAAAGAAACGAAATCCTCGGTCTAATGGTGGAAGGCGAATGGAGGGAAGAAGTCACAACAGTGAAAAAATGGGTTTTTGAACATTTCCAGAGCCACTTCAAGAAACAAGGGACTAACAGACCAATCCCTGCCGCAGGTTTTGCAAGAAAACAGATCTCAACCTCAGAAAATGACATGCTTATAGCCCCATTCTCAAAAGAGGAAATCCGAGAAGCTATAAACGCCTACGACACCACAAAGAGCCCTGGACCGGATGACTTCAATTTTGGGTTCCTCAAGGAGTTCTGGCATCTCCTAGAACCTGATTTCACACGCCTAATGGAGGAGTTCCACACCCATGGAAGACTGGTGAAAGGCTTCAACCCAACATTCATCGTGCTCATCCCTAAAAAAGAGGTTAGTACGGATTTGAATGATTTCATGCCAATATCCCTTATAGGGGGAATCTACAAGATCATAGCAAAAATCCTAGCGAATAGGCTCGGTAACGTTTTACCTTCCATCATCTCGGATGCTCAATCTGCCTTTGTTGGAAAGAGGAACATCCTGGATAGCGTGGTCGTGTTAAATGAAGCGATCGATGAAGCAAAACGGGAGAGATTGGTACGAGCTTTCCTAAAAATTGACTTTGCAAAAGCCTACGACTCGGTCGACTGGGGCTACTTGGACATCATGATGGAGAGATTCAATTTCAATCCCAAATGGAGGAAGTGGGTAATGGAATGTGTGACGACAGCTTCAGCATCGGTTCTGGTCAACGGCAGTCCATCTGGGAAATTCAAATTGGAAAGGGGGCTAAGGCAAAGGGACCCATTATCCCCTTTCCTTTTCCTGATCGCGACAGAAGGCTTGAGTATCCTCATGGAGAAAGCAACCGAAGAAGGCCTGTACAAAGCGGCAGAAATCGGACGGGAAAAAATTAAAGTCTCACACCTATAGTTTGTGGATGACACAATCCTAATGGGGGAAGCAAGCCTAGAGAATGCATGGGTAATGCGACGGGTGCTGAGAAACTTGGAATTGATATCCGGATCGAAAATCAATTTCAATAAATGCTCGATTATTGGAGTTAATGTGGAAGGCAACACTCTCAGTGAAACGGCGAAAATTCTTGGATGCAAAGTAGACACCATTCCCTTCACATATCTGGGAATGAAAGTGGGATCAAACCACAGGAAAGCACGGGAGTGGACTACGATTGTGGAGAAAATAAGAAACAGGTTAGCAAGATGGGACGACAAGAAGATCTCGATAGGGGGCAGGATCACGCTATTGAACTCGGTTATCTCTTCTCTTCCGACGTACTATCTGTATTTCTACCGAATACCAAAGAAAACCTTGAGTGAGATTGTGAGCCTACAACGTAATTTTCTTTGGGGGGGGAGGGAGTAGGGGTAAGAGAGTGGCATGGATCGACTGGAAAAGAATATGTAATATGAAACATCTAGGAGGGCTAGGGATAAGAGATATTAGTGTCTTCAACGAAACATTAATGGGGAAGTGGGGCTGAAAATTCATAAATGAGAGAAATAGTTTATGGGTGAGGGTTCTTCGGTCTAGATATGGGGTAGCTTGGGGAGACGGCTTTGGCCTCTTCCAAACAGGAAGGGATGTGAGGGTTTCTCTTTGGTGGAGGGATGTTCTAAAGGTGATAGGTGAGAGTAATGGGGGTTGGTTCCATGGAAATCTGACTAAGGTCATAGGGGATGGGGATAATTCATTCTTTTGGGAGGAAAACTGGACGGGGAAAGGAATACTTAAGGACATATTTAAGTAGGGCTGTCAAAATCAGCCCGGCCCTATGGGCCAGCCCGGCCCACCCGACTACCAGGCCAGGCTGGGCTCTGTTTATGGTGGCCCGAAAAGAATCGGGTCGATTTGGCCCGGCCCAGATGGCCCACCGGGTCGACCGGGCTCAGGCCGGGCTTAACCCGGTTTTTCGGGCTGGCCCGGTTCCCAATCATCACATTACTCAATTCTTAAATTTTATACAGAAAGTCAGTAGAATAGGAATATCATACGCGTTTTCTAAAAACCCTAGCTACATCACCAGTCCACACAACCGCCCGCCTCCTCGCCGGCGTATTCCCATCCCCAGACACGAGTAGTGCAGCACCTCCTGTCCAAGGGCGGCACACCTCCGGGCAGGCGGCAGCAGTCGCGTCACGCTCGCTTACAACGGCACAAGACTTGTCCTCTACGGCTCACGGCCACCTCCGATACTCTACGCGGCCACCTCCGGTACTCTACGCGGCCACCTCCAACCTCCAGGTATTTATACAAGAGATTTGAGAATTGAGAGGAATTTAAAAAAAAAATGGAAGACAGAGATTAAGGAAATTATTACAGAGAAAGGAGAGGGATCGTTGTAATACCTTTTGCAATACTTTTTCTTTGTATTTGAGAACTCAAATTGAAATCTTGAGTTTTCTGGGTTGCAATTTTCTTGTTTGTTTTGGGATGCTGTAAGCGCACTAAGGAAGAAGGAGGGGGTAATGATTACGTGGAAAGGAAAGAGGGGTAATGTGGGTTACAGACTAATGTTGAGGAAGCCCAATTACTATATACACAAATTACTGGGCCCAAGTAGATTAACAAAACAATAAATTTGAGCCCAGATATTTATTACTCTAACAAAAATTAATTAATGAGTCCAATTAAATAAATAAATTAAAAAAATAATATGGGCTATTTTGGCCCGGTGGCCCGGCAGCCCGACCAGGGCCGGGCTGGGCCTCATAATCTCAGGCCCGGTAGGAATCGGGCCGGGCTGGCTCGACCTGAGAAAAATGAGTGGCCCGGTGGGCCGGTGCCGGGCTGGCCTGGCCCGGCCCGGCCCATTTGACAGCCCTATATTTAAGAGACTATACCTGATTAGCATAGACAAGGGGAAATCTGTGGGGGGGAATGAGCAATTGGGAAGGGAATACTTGGAGATGGACTTGGAGATGGAGAATGACACTTTTTGATAGGGAACAAATATCTTTTAATGATCTCTTATCTGTGATGGACAGGTTCAAACCAAAAGCAGGAATTCAAAACTCATGGAAATGGAGAGCATCGAACACAAGGGAGTTTTCCACAAAAGAGACGTACTCTACCTTATTCAACCAAAACCAAGACACTCATCTGGAAGTCAAGCTGGCCCAAGGGTTCAAGACCATATGGAAGAATTTTGCACCCTCAAAAGTCAAGGCCCATGCATGGAGGCTCTTATGGGGAAGGTTGCCGACACGATCTAACCTTAGAAGAAGAAACATCCTCAACCAGAATGATGATTTAAGATGCGTACTCTGTGGCGATAGTGAAGAATCCGAGAAACACATCTTTTTCGAATGCCCGCGAGCATACCAAGTATGGATGGAATGTTTATCTTGGCTCAAGATCTCGTCAGCACTCCCGGCAAACATCCTGGATAACTTTCTAGGCTTTAGGGGTATGATAAAGTGCAGAAATTGAAAGAAAATCGCTACATGTATATGGCTATGTGTGGTATGGTTGATATGGAAATGGAGAAATGCAGTACTCTTCAAAAACGAAACCTTCTCGATCACAAAAGTCAAGGAGGAGTTGAGAGCAAGAATGTGGAGCTGGTTTCCGGTTAAATACCCCACTCGGAACAATCCATCCTTCAGGTCATGGGTGTTAGATCCAATTAAGTGCATGAACTGAAAATTGTGGAAGTGTAAGAGTTAGGACTACTTTCAAACGTTATATCCTATACACTGACTTTCTCGGGTATCTCTTGTACCCAGTTTTAATATAATCTTTTTACCAATAAAAAAAAAAAAAAAAAAGAGGTCTCACCTCACCTCTCACCTCTGTTCATTTTTCTTATTTATATTACCAACATTAATTTTGCTTTCTTTGATTAAAAAAAAAAAGTTTTCTCAGTTATAGATAGGGATCATCCACAATCAGTATTGTCCAAAAGAGTTGTGAAGTTCACTCGATACGAATGGAAGAAACTGCACTGGTAATTTGCGTCGCTCGTGGGTCGTTGCTTTCCAAAGAAACGCCCTGAGGGTCCTCACTTACTAGTAAGGCAAGCACATTGAGTGAAGTCCAAACTTTGATCACATTGCTGCTTGAATCCCCCAATGTGACGGCAAATACTGCGTCAAAACCACCTGCGCCAGGAACACCACCCAGCAGAACTCCTTCCATGTTCATTGTCGTATCTAGTAATTTAGTCTGTGATTCAGGTTCTATCTGCAAAAAATATATATTCACAATGACACAAGGGTCGAAGAGCATTAAAAGCAAGAGCCCACACAAATAATAACATTACTCCAGAAAGAACAATTCTGGGAAGCAATCCCGGCCCGTCCAATCCAAAAGGCCAACCCACCTGTACTTGCAGAATACAAGATTTTATCTCTTTCTTCCCAAAGCAAAAAAATACGCAGGTTTGACATCAACAAGGCGAACTCATTAAAATTCAACATAACTTCGCACAGTGAAAGGACAAAGTAAGGTAGAAGCTATAAGTATACGATAACAAGCGACTTTTGCAGGAGAAGTAAAATTTAATTGGAATAACAGTATTAATTTTATCAGATTTTATGCAATCAGAGTTTTATCTAAAAACAGAAAACACAAGCAAAGAACCTACCGGAATTCCAGCAGCCTCGCCCATTCTGCGCATGTTACACCTGATCATAAGCATATCATCTCTAGCTCCTAATAGTGCTTTAACCACTTGTATTTGATTTGGTCCAACAGCTCCCTCTATCCACTGTTGAAAAGTAATCAAGAAATATAATCTTGATTAATAAGAGTATTCCTGCAATAATGATATTCTTTTGCCTCCATCACATGATATATTGAACAAAATTGTCATGATATTTACCTTTTCAGATGTGAGCAAGCTGCATCTGTTAATGGAACTTCTGTAATCATCATAATATGCTTCTGCCAATTTGCTCAAGGTGTTGAGGTGCATTTCGAGTGCAGAATTTGCTTCTGACAATTTCTTCCATGTTTCAAGAGCGTTTTGAGGGTCAGACTTTTGCCACTTCTTTACAGCACCAACCATTGATGGTGTTGATGACCCACCAGCTCCTGGTTCTCCGAGTAACTGCAAGCGAATCATAATTAAGCGTGGAACGAAGAAAGAGAGCTTTAACCATTGATGATTGTTGGGCATCACTTGTTATCACCCAATCAACTAAACATGTTTACAACACAACTGACAGCCAGTGCAGAGGCTGGGATGGAATTGTTGATCTTTAAGCTGAAAAGATATGCCATCTTAATTAAGGAATTTAAAAGTGATAAGATCCACAGGTTCCATACGCCAAGTAAGAAATTATCAAAGATCATGCCAGATATCAAATTTTAAGTAGTTTCGGCAAAAAAAAGGCAAGAAAATGAAAATTTCTAATGCAATTAGTGTAAACATTTGTATTAGAAATATCATCAGATGCATACTTTTTACAGAACTTACTAATGTCATCATTGGAGGCAATGAAAACTTAGTCCTCTCATGATCCCAATTGGCCTTTAGCACATTTCCAATCACCTCTTCCATTGGCAACCCTTGAGCAGCATCCTGAATTAAGAAATGAACAAATATTCTGAATAACATTTTCTTAGCGATTATCAGAGCCAGGTCAAGAAAATAGGAATGGAAGCATATTCCAAGCAAAATCCTACACAATTACCAGTTGTAAGGATTTCACTCCAGAAACATATTAGAACTAATTCAGTCTTAACAAACTTATAAATATAGCCAACATAAAGCTTTAACGAGAATGCATGAGAAGTTATGTTTTCAATTTCAGATCTTCAAATCTATTGAGGTGGACCATCGGCGGTAACTATGCAACACCAAAATATTATCTCAGAGGATGAGCCCGAAATTTCCATAAGATTGTTATGACGAGAATGCAATGACATGTGTTTGAAAGGGTTTTTAACATTCTCCTAAGGGTTGAGATGCACAACACTTTTGACAAACAAGAGATGTTTCAGGATTTCTAAAGGAAGTACGGAGTAAGAAGTAGAGAATCTCTCACTGACTTAATATAGAAGAAACAAAAACATCAAAGCATAGTGGCAATCCCCAAGCCTTCATCAAAGAAGCATTAAAATTGACATCATCTTCTAGTCTCCCAACATCACAAGTATTATTGATTAAACTTCTATCATTATTCAATTATGTAGGTGCCTATAACTCCATCAGCATTTCTTACTTTCTAAATGATTCCACAATATACCAATATTACTTGACATCACCAGAAAGATATATACCTGAGCCGAAGAAAGTACATCTGGTGAAAATCTGATGTATCGCTGACTACCATAAACAGCAGAACTCACATCAAAACCACTACCAACTTTGCCCTGTGCAATACAGTGAGCGGTTTGAGCAATGATATGCACAATATCAAGATCTTCAGAAACGCTACTCCCATTCAACTCTGAAGGAAGATTTACTACACCAAGGTAATGAAGCAAAGCAGCAACAACTGCCGTTGTCATAGCTGCTGAGGAGCCCAATCCTGTTTTGGCAACTTCAGGTTTGCTTTTTAGCCCACTCTCTTCCTCATTTAAGGTAATCGAAGCAAAAGGTGGAAGGTAAGCCAACGAGTCTGGAGTCAATGGCAGGCCTCGTGCTTCAATCTGCACAAGAGAGAATCCAGCTGACATTCCATAAAATAGATGGGAAATGAACTTGGCAAAGGTACTCCTCTTACATGCTAAAAGATGTTTTTCCAAGAAAAAAAGAGCCAACAAAAATTCACACAAATCTTTCAACTAAACAATGATAATTTCTACTGTAAACATCAGGCATATGGCACTGTAGATCCAAGTGGTTCTAACTTACAAGCCCTTCGAAAATGAAAACTGTACTATATCAAACATATCATTGAAAGGCATATTAGTAAAAGTCCTCAGTAAAATAATCCAGAAGAATACTGCAGAAGTGGATCACCTGATTCCTATAGGAATAGAACTCATTGCAACCTAATATCGTGATGTCAAGACCTGCATACTAATCCACAAAAAACATAAGAACTTGAATGCCAACTAATTATAAAAGAAAGATCCAATGCCCTGTATCAGACTATACCTAGCAAAAGAAGCTTCTGCAACTCCTCCTTCTTACTATTGTCAAATATGGCAAGTGCTGCTGCAACAGCATATTGCAATGCAAATTCAACAAATGGGTTTTTTGCATCACTGAAGTGCACAAAGGCAGAAACATTCATCAGCAATAATTAGCTATGTATATTATTTTGCATGGGGTGATCAACTGATGGAGAAAAAAATCTAATGTGACTTCATTCAAAGTTTATTCATGGTTCAATTAATTAATAATATAAATACTGAGAAAAATCAGACGTATATGGACCATGTGGTATCTCACCTAGAAGACGCAAACTGTAGCTGGAGATGTTTGAGTGACAATTTGTACATAGTTTCTCTGCCCATCTGAGGAGAAGTGAGTTTCACATCTGTCCATGCCTGAAATGCGAGTAATATTTTTTTAAAGAAAGCAAGCAGAAAAGCATATTTTTTTTGGATATAGGAGGGAAAAAGAGGGAATATAAAATCTCAAGCACATTAAAGTCATCATTTTGTTTGGTGTTGCTCTGATATCAAGTTGAATGACAACCTCGTCTAAAAGCTTGAGTTGGTAGAAAGGAGTATCATTTTAATGTTTATTTTTAAAAACAAAAATCCTCAACATGAAAATTAACTATAATAAAGATTCATCATTTCACCACTCATTTAAACCTTATGATGAAAGACTTGAAATTCATTTTAAACAAGGAGATTAACTTTTCATAGAGCGTTACATACCCAGGCCCAACTGTCAGGTGTAATCTGTTCATAGAGTGGCTTTACTATTGCGTAGAAGCGAGCATTTGTACTCAGAACAATCCCGGCATTAGGCCTCTCTAAAATAAGGTATCCACCAGTCATCAACACTTTTCCCGGAGAAGAAGCAACCCTATAAATCAATAATCGAGTCACAACGAACATACTTTTACGAATTATCATTACCAAGAACCAAGATAGAACTATTATATTTCTCACAAAACAATTACATAAAGACAGAAGAAGAAGAAGACTCACACTGCCATTAGTCAGAAATTACTACTCTGGCAAAACAAGGATCTCGGTTTAACCTGAGCAGAGCAACAACTTGAAGTCACTAACTATTAACATTAGAAAATAAAGGAAACATAAAATGGATCTTTCTTCACCAATAAAGAACCCCACAAATAAATAATGCAATATACTTAGCCAATTGGATAAAACCAAAAATATACAACTCTAATCATCATCTGCAATTAAATAAATAAATAGCTTAGCCCAGTTAAACTTATCATTAGCTCCTTCCACTGATTAGAGAAATCGAAAAAGGCATTAACTCAAGCTTACTTATTCTTTCATGTTTTCCTTACTCAGTCAGGAGCTAACTAATTAATACTAACAACGCTAGAAATTCAAGAATTAGCCACCATTATAATCAAATTAAGTAAAATTAAAAAGATTGTTCGATTGAATTGAAAACAACTGATGGGATATAAATGATTATACCCATCAACAGGGTCATGAGTCTCATGACATTATGGGGACCCAAGGAAAAGTCGAAAATAAAAGGCTCCCATAAAAAGGAAGTGAAAATTTACAAAACAAGTCAAACATAAACTTGAACAGATTTTCAGTTTGCAATTTGCAAAACAAGACAACAATTTGATTTCAGGCATATCATCAATCATCATATGTTTGCGATCATGCCACAAAACTTATAAACTGTCAAAAACAAACATGTTGATTACTTTTCAGTATTTCTCATTCCTTAGAATTCAAAATAGCACTCCCTATTTTATAAACCCTAAACCACAATCAAGTTCAAAGTGTTTTCCAATACAGCAGAAACTTGGATTGGTATTTTAAAGGTATAATATAGCACTCCATAAATTAAGGTGTGTGGTGATGTTGCTTCTATTTCAAAGAAAATGCTGCACATGGCACATCATTTTTAATAATTTTCATTATCATTCATTCCTCTGTTTAGTGCCTTTCTCTGAAATTAATTGGAAATAGATTCAGAAACAGAAATCGTCTGAGTATTAAAATCAAAGCAGATCTTATGCAGTTTCCATAAACGGTTACTGAAATAAGCTGTGCTCAATTTTTATTTTCTCAAATCACAAAAATGACAAATGCTTGCTAGAAATGTATTCAATACACTACTGGGAAAAGGGGGGAAATAAAACGGAATGTACTTCTTCAATCATTTAGGAAAATAACAGCAACAATCAACAGTATAACATCACAAACCTTTTCCGAACACTGATCCGAATCTGTGACTATGATTCTATGAATGAGAGAGAGAAAGAGAGGGAATCAAAAGTGACAACTATGACTATGAGCAGCAGCAGCCAACAAGTATTTTTTATATTAGTGCGCAGAAAATGACACTTTCAAACTAGTACACCTGCACATGCTCACACTCATTCGATGGGTTTGGTTGTTAATTGAAAAGTGTGAAAGTAATTACACTTAAATTTCTTATTAAAAAAACCGAGAAGTCACGTAAAAAAGAAAGGAACTGGTAGAAACGTGTTTCGATTAAAATCAGAACGTTTTTACACTGTTGAAGACGTTTTTTAAAATCTAACTTTGAACGAAACTCTGCGCTGCAGTAGTCGAATCTCACCGGTGTAATCCCCTCCTCAACTCTCAGTCTCGCCGGCGTCTTCCTCTCCGGTGATTTTACTGCCTTCTCTAATCTTTTAAATCTCTGAATATATATATATATATATATGTATATATGATTTTTGTTTGATTATAAATGGTAGCTTTTTGTGTGTGGTGGAATTGGAAACATTATACGGTTATTGATTATATGATTTTGAATGGTAGATTTTCCTTTTTCATTTGGTAGAACTGGAAGCATTGTGATTGTATGATTATTGGTTTCTATTTGGATGATTGTTGTTCGTTCCCCTTTGGTAGAGAAAACTGAGTCAATGGTATGTTAGCTTCTGATGTTTGTTGTCCAATTAACGAATTTCAGGAGCTTAGCAATCAATCGAGAGGCCAATTGCTGATATGCAGACGTTGGGTGAATTCAAGCTGCCCAATTTCTTCAATTACCCTCCTTATTTCACGTAATACATCTTGCTCCTTTCTCTCACCGCTTTCCTTAATTTTTCGGTATCATCTTTGTCTCTGCAGAATTTGTGAATAATATTTGGGTTTGGTTGATTTAAACATGTTACTGAACTTTACTCGCATGAGTTTCTGCTTTTTTTTGTTGTTGTTGTTGTTGTTGTTGTTGTTGTATGATTTTTAAGAATGACGAGAACGAGATTTATCAACTGTACTTCTGAAAGTTTGATAAAGTGAGGCTGTCGATCCTGCTTTTAGGGTTAGGGCAAAGGAAAAGGGAAAAAGAGTTGTTTATCTGATCAATTTGTGTATAAATGAAAGAAATTGTTAAAATAAATTGAAATGTTCACAATATCACTACTTTGAGTGAGTGTAAATTCCTAAGAAATTAGTGAAAGAGAGAAGAGAAATACACAATTCTGAGAGGTGCAATTACTAAGTGAAAAAGAAAGGGATGGAAAACTGAGATTCAAACTAGAAGAGAATTCCTTTTCATTCTTTGATGGTTCTCAAAGTCAAAGTGCACAAAATCGTACGTAATCAGAGAAGAACTCCACTGAAAGAGTTAAGAGACTGTGAAAGTCCTCATAATGAAGAATTACTTGTAGTGTCTATAAAAGAATCAGTCCCATTAATATGACACCATAACCTTTCAGAAGTATGATTTTTTTCTTCCGAGTAAATTACAGGATCATTTGCCAAATGATCTTGCTTGCCTCCCCAACCTGATAAGGAACACCGTCAAATGATCAGCCTCAAGCTATTCTGAATATCGGTCACTTTGTAGTTGCATCTTCACCTATATCCAACTATCGTAAGTTGTACTTGGGCAAATCTGTTGCAGAAATTTACTAGCTTTCTCTGTAAGCCATTCTCAACTAAATGAACTAGACACAGCCCCAGCAAATCCAACAAAGCCAACTCTATTAAGATACCAAATTCATTTTCTTGGGTTGTAAGATAGGAAAGATGATTCTATCAAGAGTAGAAGAGGAATTACTTAATTCATTTTTTGATGGTTCTTACTGCACTGTCTGCACATTTTATTATACAGTTTATACTCTCCATCTGAGATAAGCTTGGTCTTGGGCTTGTATTTGGTGGATAACCTAGGACATGTTGGTCTTCAATGCTGGGCCATATAATGAATTTTATTTGGTAATTTGGCATCCATGTGCTTGAAGCATGAGGTTTTCTTATTCTAAGGTGCACAGATTTTCTGCTTTCAGCAGCATTTGTGACTAAATATTTTCTTGCAATATGACAATATTATTTCTGTTTTTTTGGCTGGTGTATGAATATAATGGAAAATGTGTTACAAAATTTCCATGAGGAAATTAAAACCTTGTCTAATGCTGCACCCCACATCATTCCTTGTTGTGTATCTCGTGCTTGTTAGCTCCTAAAGACAGCAATTGCATCCTAACATTCTCCTTGTTTGATACTTTCAATATCCACTTGAAGAAAAGCAGAAATTTTGAAGCCATTTTCAATTTCTTATAACAACTTTTGAGTTTTGAGTTTTGACTGTGTGGTGGTGGAGAATTCCTTTAATGCTGAGTGGTAGATATCATAAAATTTCAAAGAAAGCTTAGGATAATTGTTCTTAATGCCTATTTGAGCAAACACAGGACCCTAATGTGGAAGCAGATCTAGATTGAAGGGAAATACTAAATGAAATGGTATCGAATTAGATTGTATTTTATCTGAACCAAATTTTGTTTGAGGATGTTTCTGAGTGAGCTTTTCTGAAATACTTCCCTTCATGCTCAAATAGGAACCTTAGTTTGTTGGCATGTAAAATTTTCAATCCCTGTAGTTTGCAGCCAATAAAAGACACAAAGGAGAAGCAGATACAACTCTGGAAGGAACTGATACTTGAATATTGTCGGACACAAAAAATCTTTGTAGTTGGACTTGATGAAGACTTTCCATTGTTTAGCAATCAGGTGATTGAAAGTAAGTAAGGTCTGTTTGACTCATGTTATTTTAGAACATGTTAATTTTCTTGAGTAGATTTCTTTGCCTTTCTAAAAGAAAAGACGGAAAATAGTGTGGATAATGAAATAGAGAATCTCACTGTTGCTTGTTACTTGAACTACTTTTCATTTCTCACAGACAAAACGGAGTATGTGGATTTTGTTTATGTCTTAATCAGAAGCCATTGAATGTTACATGAGTTTGCGACTATTTGTAGAAGTTCTATTTTGATCATTTTCGGATTTATAGCTGGGAATGCGATTAATTATCCAAAATTTCAACATAGACAAGATACTTATTAGCTTATTCAATTTCCATATCATATTCAAAGAGAAGTTCTTCTTTCCCATTCATTTTTTTATTCTCGTAAATGTAAATTTTTTTCCCAATATAATGATGTAGGATCTCTAAGTCATGAAGCGAGGGAGGCATTTCTCTCTGCCTTGGTTTCCGAAGGTTTGTTTTTGTCGTGCTGATTTGACATTTGTTGTATCTTATGATTTCTCACTATAATAAGTTCCACTTGAGTTTGATAGGACGTGCTGAATGGTTGGACAAAGGTCATAGAAAATGTCTGATCCTTTGGCATAGGATACAAGATTGGGCTGACCTAATTATAAGCTTTGTAAGTATCACTTATCTTTTTGCCATTGTTGGTTCGTCTCCCAGTGTGTGATACGTTTTTTTGTTTTTTTTACCTTTTCATTAGGTTAAAGACAATGGACTTGAGGACAGTGTTATGACTGTTGACGAAATACGTTCAGGGATTGAGTCTCGAGGGACAGGTAACCTTTGGGCTATGGAGTTACTTATGTAGGAACTCTATATTTCGTACATCTCCCACACTTTGACACACAGATACACATATATCGATCTCTGATGTTGTTTTCGTGTATACAGAGCTTCATGGAATGGACCGTACTATTTTAATGCGATCCCTCAAACACCTAGAACACAAAGGGAAACTTGCCATCTTCAAAGGGACTTCTGCTGACGACGAAGGCATCAAGTTTTCCATATAGATTTGTGCGTTTATTTCCATCAAATGGTGCATCTTTATTTATAGACATTTGTAAAGAAATTTCCACCGCTGTATCATTTCAGATACTTCAAAGGACAACAAGGCATTGTGGTGGCAGGTTTGGTTTGGGTAAACCCGTTGGTTAAGAACTGACAATGCGCTGGTTCTAAATTCGAAATTCTAGACCATTATTAAAAATATCATTTCTATTTTTCGTGTTCCACCTTATTGAATCTTTAACACGTATTGGTGTCGTCGCTTTTATGCCCTTTTTTATATTATAAAAAATAAATTAACAAATACTACATTAAAAGAAAATAATTTAGTAAACATTATCATTTTCTAGATCAGAATTAAGAAAATTGTGACTTTATTATGTTTTGTTTGGTTCCCCTTATTTTTTGTGAGCTCACTCCTATTTGGCTCGATCTAATGAGTAGAGTTCGAGCTCATCAAATACTAATTAGATAACTCAAAACTCGATTTCTTAGATTCAATATTTAAAAAAAATATTTTAATTTTATTAGACTTAAAAGATTTATTTACAAGTCAATCTCATTTTTTTATTATTAGTAGTAATATGAGTTATTATTGTAAGGTGAGATTATTTGTGTCAAATCTATGTGTTTGATGGGTTTGATTTTGAGTGAAATCAAATTAAAATTCTTAAAACTAAAAATCATCACCACCTAATATAAATATAAATTAAAAAAAAAAAATCGGCACTTACTCAATAAGTTTCCCCAATTTACAGTACAGTATAAAAAGGTTTTTCCAATTGAATTCTAGAATTCCCACCACCCACTCCTCCCGAACCGCCTCTGTACCTCCGTTCAGTCGCGCCACCCCCCAAAACCGCCTCTGTAGCTCCGTTTCTACACCTGATTCAGTCGCCCCACCCCCACCCGGAAAACCGCCTCTGTAGCTCCGCGTTTACACCGGTTTGTACACCTGATTCAGTCGCACCAAATTGACGGACGACCTAATTTCTGAAAAGTTGAATACTCTTACTTTTATGTTATTTTGATGCTGCTATACATCTTAGAACTCATGAAACATATATATATATATATTAAAGAATACGTATATATTCGTATTGTTTCTGATTGTTTTGGCCTCAATTCATATTTTGTGTTATTTCTTAATCTTTATGAAGTTAAGTTTCTGTAAACGTCGGGCATATTGTCATAGCTCCCTTATCTCCTCAAATTAACATAGAGTATACTAAATTCTGGGACTTGGTTTGCTGGGATGTGTGAATTTGGTGATTAGACTTAAAATTATTCAAGTATTTCAAATTTTCGTATCTGAATCTAATTTTGAATTATTGGAAAACGTCCAGATGTTAAAATTATTGCTAAGTATGTCAATTGAATGGTTATGTGGCTGCAACTGCATTTAAATTTCATGTTTTGAGGTGGAATTGCTTCTTCCAATTGGAGACTTTGAATATAACTGTATATGGGATTATTTCTCTGGTGAGAGGTCTATAAGGTGACTTATTTACTGTATGAAAGTTTCAATTTACAAATCTTACGGAGTTGAAAAATGATGAGTTTCCTCCATGTTCTTGTTGAGCTCTGTTTACGTGATCTATTTACCAATTTTTGCGTCCTTGTCTGAGAATGGCAGTGATTTTTAAATGAAGACTTGTCACAGTTTTTGCTGTTTATACGAATAACTATTTGCTGAGCTTTATGTATATGTTAGTACTCAGCGGTACATAACTTTCAGCATGCTACTTGTATATGATGGTTCTTTTGATGGCTTAACAATTTTGTTAATCCTATTTAGTTTTGAGGAATAACCGAATAAACATGTGTCATAGAAGTTGGTAATTGAGTTTATTCAAGGAGCTAGTTATTTATGAGATTTATATTGTGCCAGAGTGTTATGCGTCAATATGTAAGGTCAGAGAATTCATTCTAAGTTCCTTTCTTATTTTAGCTAATATTATTGTGTTTCAGGTTGAGTAGCCAACATGGTCTCAGGATTAATAAACGCGAACCCCGTTGTGTATGAAAAAAAGGAGCGTCGAACTCGTAATCCACAAGTTGATGTGGACGAATATGCGATTGAACCAATTGACCAACTAGAGATTTTTGATATCCTTTTATATGTTTTACTTTAGATCTTCTTTGTGGGCTATTTTGAATTTAGTGGGATTGAAGATTTTCTTTTTCAACCAAATCATAACATACCTTCTGCATAGCATGTTCATATGGATGGTCGAAAACTTGAACATATGATTTCTCTGTGTATATCAGCACTTCCAAGATGTACTTAAGCACAATCGTCTTTGAGATAAATGATCGAGTATAATTATCTTATTTCATTAAGTTATTTTTAATATGAATGTGAAAGATATTTAAGGAAGAGATATTGGTTATAGATGAAGAGAAAAAGATGTGCTGGTAGATTCATGAATATAAAAAATAAAAATAGATGGGGGGAATTGTTACCTCTGGTCTGACCCGGAAACAATTACTATAATTTTCATGCATATGTGCTGATTTTTTTTGTTGTTGCTAATTCTACTGGATAAAGCCTCGGATGTTCTACACTCTTTCTTGAATAAGTAAAAGAATATCACGTCTCTATTATAAAGAAAGCGCTTATCTGTATTATTTGTGTCTCTTGGAGTGGAACTACTTATACTTTGTAGTGAAACTGAATAACACAGCATGAGAGACTCTGGAAAATCTCGAGGTTTTAAATATTTTGAACTTCTTAACATCAACACAACATATTAGAGACATAAAAGACCCGGAGCACCCTTATTCCTTGGAAGAACTGAAAGTTATAACGGAAGATGCAGTTGAGGTTGATGATAAGCTTAGCTACGTAAGGTAGAAAATCTCTGTTCTTTCTTTTGTGTTTGCTTTCTTTTAGTTTTCGGGGCCTAGCTATATTGACTTATTTTTGAATGATCTGCTTCAGGGTTACGTTTACTCCAACAGTCGAGCACTGCAGCATGGCGACAGTCATTGGCTTATGCTTGCGGGTTAAACTCATGCGTTCTTTGCCACCTCGATACAAGGTACTTATCCATAAAAAGGTCACTTACCAAATATTTCTTGAACTCTTTAATAATGAATGTTTACTGTTTGATGCAATTGTACATCCAGAAAATACTTTCTGTTGGTATTTTTTGAACAGAAGGAGCAAGTATAAACTGGCGTATATTTGTTAGTATTATGCATAACTTTTCAGTTTATTGAGCTTTGATGTCTTTTAATGATTTCTGAAAGATTTCACTCTTTTGAGTTATTATAGCATTGCCTTATGTTTGTTCCCAGGTGGATATTAGAGTAGCACCTGGTAGTCATGCCACCGAAGCTGCAGGTCTCTCTCTTCTCTCTCTCGCCCTGTTTGTTTGTTTTGTGTGGTTGTGGGTGGATGTGCATTTGTGTGTTTGAGAGTGATACGTCATTTTTCATCCATAATTTTTTGCCTCGTTCTTTATCCATGCATTGGCTGGGTGCAGATATAGGTCTGAATATTAACGTATTGTGGGTTAATTGCATGAAACCCCATCATAGTTTGAAAATTGCATGAAACTCCTCTATGGTTTATTAAATCAAGTGAATTTGCAAAAAAAAAAAATCAGAAATGAGTTAACGGTTTCCTCTATTTCCCGTATATTTTTTTTTCTTTCAAATATTGAGGTTTTAAGATGACATAACATGAAATTAAAAAATAGATGAAATCGTTAACTTGTTTTTTATAAAGGGAGGATTCACTAAATTTAATAAACCACAATGGAGTTTTGTGCAATTAACTCTACACTTTGTTCTGTGTGTAGTTAAAAAGTTGTTTTTGTATAATTGCTGGACATTTTCTTGTTCACTATCCTGATTATTTTCTGAAGATCGTATTACTTGTTTGCAGTAAATAAACAGCTGAACGACAAAGAACGCGTGGCTGCAGCTTTAGAAAATCCTAACCTCGTCGATATGGTGGATGAATGCCTGGCACCGTCTTATGGGTGAAGAAGACATAAAAAACATTCCTCAGTCATAATGCTACATCATATTATCTGGTTTAACTTTACTTCTCCTCAATTGATAAAGTGCTGATAATCATGATTTATTTCATGATTTATTTATGAGGCTTCAGATTGTTGGTTTTGATCACTTAATTTTGTAGTTAGGAATATTCAATCCTGGGGACCTATAAAGTCATTATCGTTGTGTTTACTATAAATTGGCAAACTCTATTACTCCTGTAATGTACTAGTTTGTAGTGTGAACTCTTACTTTTCACTTTTTAAATTTATACTATCATATATTTTTTTAATTTAGCACATATAGTGAGTACTCTATTTTGGATGTCCCATATAAAGTTACTAATTTTTTAATTTTTTTTTGCAAAATTGACCATCTCACTACTTTTTTTTTTTACTTCTCTCTGTTTTTTTTTTATCTCTTTTTATTTTAACAATTCACTACACATATAATAATATATTTTATAGGTGTAAAAAACAACTTTGGAAAGAAATATTTCTTAATAAAATTATACCCATACTTATACAAAAATATTTCTTAATAAAATTATACCCATACTTATACAAAAACATCCCCGGTTAACTAACGTGGCATTAGAAATATGGCAAGTGATCAATTTTAACACATTATTATCCGTTAATATAAAATATAAAAAAAATTAAAATTTTAGAAAATGCCTCATAATTACAAATAACAAAAATTAATTTAAATTACACAATTCAATTTAAAATCTACAGATATAAAATAAAAGAAAAGGGAAAAGAGAATTTCAATTAAAAGTTCAAGGAGCCAAATACATATGTTTGTCTCTAGTAGATGAAGAACAATTGATTCTTGATCTTGCCTGAGTCACTGTCTTATTTTGACGATCATATGTAGTTTGATTTAATTGTATCTTTCCTTTCCTTGACATACCTTTTGATATGTTTTCTTTTTCTTTCTCATTTATACAACATACTCCATATCTTGAGTGTTATCTAAGGATCGATATTTGTATTTTTTTTATGCCTCAATATTCTGTCCAAGGATCGACTAATACGGAGAACCAATCTCACCGTCCACTTGCGCAAGCTCCGTTTAAAACCAGAGTTTTGTGCTCCCTTAGAAATTTTTTGCACCTACAACCTTTTTGCAGTTCATTTCATTGGTTTATCTTTTTTGCTAAGTTAGTATTTTGATTTATACTTTTGATACTCATATGTACAACATCTATAGCACCATGTACCATTACATACAATTATTAAACGAGTGTATTGAACAAATACTTGAATAATAAGAGTATAGAGGCTTAGCATAACAAAAATAAAATACACAAGGGATTAAACCAAAACTTGATTGTTCATACACAAAAATGTTAAGACTTTACCCTACCAGAAATAAAAACAAGCCAATCTAATATGATTTCTTACGTTAATAATATTAAGCATGAGCAAGTAATGCGCTGAACCCTCTCATATCACACCATCAAGCTTCGCCTGCGCTAAGCAGACGTTTCTTTGTTCTCGTTCCAAACAGTTCATCAGACGGCTTTAGATGCGTGATCGAAAATCCCTGCACTAGATGCTTTTTATTTGACCAGTTCCTTATTTTATGCTACAAAACTTCAGGATCAGAAACGTACACGATTCACCCTTTATTTTTGCCTGCAAAAACTAAAATTGCAGAAAGTAAAAGGAGATCTAATTAGCATGTTTTGAGAAAGTAAAGAATAGGCAGGGGATATGTTGTAGATTCTGGTGACATATAGGAAACAGGGATGAAATATTTCTCTAAAAATCAGTTCCACAAGAATAAAAGGTGAAGCTTAAGCAGCTGAATTAAGTAACAAATCTATTGAGAGATACTAAGTAATCTTACATGATAATTTCAAGATTTGCGATTAAATACGAAGAGAGAATAACACAAGCAATAATTAATCGACCAAGGCGAACCATACCAAGTCCACACGACCAACGAACAGACTTCACTCATGTTGGTGGATTAACAAAGGAATTAGTTAAGACTCCAATATCTTAGAGGTTGATTAACTTATGAATAAGAAGAAACAAATTAAAAAGAGCCTCATTTCAGATCAATCAAGCAGCAGCATATGATGTTTCCTCCCATGATATTTTCTGAGTTTGTGCAACTACTTATTCATCATCCCAGTATAGTGTTGGATATTTTATTTTCTCAAGCAATTCATAAGGAAACACCACCATACATATAACCAAAACATTGCAAAAAATAAATTAAGGTTGCATTTTACCAAGATCAGAAGAAGGGACTCTACACCGCATCAAGCATCCCCGTCCCAATGAGCAGCTTTAAATATGATGCTAATTATGATGTAATAATCAACCGGGGAGTCAGCGAAGCAGGATCGAGTTCCCAACAACCCTTTGGAAGATTCGAGGATTCTTTACCGGACAATTTCTTTGCAGGAATTTCATGTGACAGTTTTCTAACATCTTTCGGTCCAAGACATATCACAGCTCTAGCCCCAACTTGCCTTCTCTTATAAACCATCTTAAACTCCGGAACCTTCTCAAGATAGCCTACACTCAGCCCGTGAATATCGCTATAACTGGTTAAGCATACAACGATATCATAACATCTTGTATCCTCATCCTTATCCCCATGATTGATTTCTTCAGCTTGTGGAGCATTATTACTTTTATGCATTGCCCAAACAGAGCCTTTCTTGGGATAAATCCTGTACAGTTCCTTTGCTGCTCTTTCACAGTCCACAAGGTGAGAAAATATATTCAGATGCTTAATTGTTACTTTCCTAGAAAGCTGAAAGATCCCACATGAGACGTGGAATCCTGTATTCGGCCAACTTAAGAGTTCCTCGTCTTTGTTACTTTGAAATCGTAGCCAGATGAATATCACCTTAAAGGGATTTAGAGAAACAACTCTATCAATCAATCCATAGTGCCTTGGCATTCCATCATCATCATCATAAACAGCCCACACTTGACCTTTCTTAAAGCTCTTCTCCTTTCTATCCTTGCCAAAATCATGAAAATCTGTATCCTTGAGTGGCATTATCTCCAAACCACCCTTTTCATCAGAGATAAGACTCTCAATCTCCGAATCCACATGAATTTTAGAAGTGTTTGTTTCTGGATACCCATATTTTGAAGTCCTACGCCTTTCTCTCTTCCCCGTTGTGTTTTCTATTTCCTTTTCCTTCTCTTTTCCATCCTCTAAATTACCTTTTTTGGATGATTTACACTTCACAATATCCGAATGGAGATCATTTACATCTTCTAATTTCTTTTCTTTCGACACTCCCCTCCTATTCGTATTCCTCTTCCCCCTCAAATTTACCTTTTCCTTTCCCCCATCCTCTCTCTCTACCTCTTGTTCCCCCTCCTCTTCTCTAACGTTCTTTTTCTCCTTCACAATCTCTGAATGGAGATCATTTACATCTTCCCATTTCTTATCTTTCGAAACTCCCCTCTTATTCGTATTCCTCTTCCCCCTCAAATTCACCTTTTCCTTTTCCTTTTCACCATCCTCTCTCTCCTCCCCTCTAACATTCTCTTTCTCCTTCCCAATTCCTACCTCCTCAACTTCTGCCTCTTTCCTAGTCCTCTTCTTCTTCATCATCATCTTCATTTGAAACAATGTCATACTCTCTTCTTCACTATCCTCTATTCTCTCATTCTCCACCACCTGCCCCCCTCCATTCTTCGAAGCCCTCCCAACTTTTTTCGACGTTAATTCATCGACTGCACCTTCAACCTTATTACTCGAATCACCACCATCACCATCTCCAGACTTTATAGCTTTCTCAACTCTTCCCTCTGAAACCTCCCCCACGCTACTACTCTTCCTCTTCACCCCCAAACCAAGTCTCTCCACAATCCCCATATGTCCCCCTTTCGCAACTTTCTCCCGAATCCTAGCACTCACCCTAGTTTGCCCCTCTCCAACGCCCTCATTCTTCTCCGAAATTCCGTCATCTCCTTCCATACTCCTATCCTCGGCAACTTCCATAGCCTTAAAAGTGTTTTTACACCTAGTGCACATCAAATTATGCCCCAAATACTTTTTCTCAAACTGATGCAACAACCCGCAACTCGAACATGCAGCAGAAAAAGTCTCGCTCGCCCCTAATTCAGCCTCCTGCGCGGATTTCAATTGCATAGCAACCCTAAGCTTCATATCGTACTCTCTCCGCCGATTACTATCCGATAGCACGCGCGCCGCCTCCCCTACCAATTTAAACGCCGCCTCCGACGCTACATGCGGATTCTTATCGGGATGCAGGGTGAGAGCCAGCCTTTTGTACTGTTTTTTAATCAAATTGATGTGTGCAAACCTCTCAACCTGCAGAATCTCGTAGTAATCAGGAGTGGCTTTTTCGGCGGCGGAACTGCTTTCGAAGGCGGAGGCGGCGGTGAGTATTTTGAAATTGGCGAGCAATTCCGGGAGGCCGGTGATGGATGGGCAGAGGTTGTGCGCGCGATTGGCGCATTCCATGGCGGAAATGAGGTCGCCGGAGTTGTAATTGTCCTCTGCTGAGGTTTTGAGGTGGAGAGCTGCTTCTTCTTCGGAAGGGGTTGGGTCAATTGTGGCCGATTTCTCATCTTCGTCGCGCATTTTTTGAAGGAAAAAATTGGAGGTCAGTGAGGTGAGGGTTTCGTTTTTGCTGATCAATCAAGACTAACAACAATTCAGCTTATACAACTGTTCTTTTCTTCTCTATTTTTTTGCTATTAAAAGTTTTTTAATTTTGTTGTTTTTTTTCAGTTTCTAAAAATTTTGTCTATGTCATGGGATTTGTCCATATTTAGTTATGTTCAGATTTTTCTTTTTGGTTTGATGGGATAGTTATTTATTATTGGAAAAATATCAATTTTAGTCATCCAATTTTACCTCTTTTCATATTTGGTCACCCACATTTAGTCACTATCAAAATTGATCACTCATTTATTATATTCTATCAAAATTGATCATTCCGTTACTTAATCTGTCATTGACTAACGGAACGGAGAAAGAGTCAGTAGAAAGAATGAAACATGTGAAACCTACCGAACCTGGAGCGTGAAAAAATACCCATTGTCAATCACAAAAATTATACATTATTTCTTAATTCAATTTAAGTTTTAAGTTTTTTTATGACAAAATTATTTTATTATATTTATCTTATACTCCCTCCCTCCGTCCAATTTCATTATTCTCACTTTCCTTTTTTGGTTGTCCAATTTTATTATGCCCATACCCTTTTTGGAAACAATACTATTCATACTACTTTATCTTCACCCTCCTACCCTCACTTATTTACCCATTTTGTCATTCACTTTATTCATAAACAATCATTTATTTATAAATGGACCCCACAATACCCCATCATACCCTCAATTTATGTACTTTATGAATAAACTAATCAATATTCATTAAAACCCGTACCCGGATAAAATTGGACGGAGGGAGTAGATGAAAAGGAATTCTCATTATATTTATCCGTCAAAAAGGAATTTTCATGCATCTTTTTTTAGGAGGAATATAATCATTTTAGAAGGAATTTTGATTATATTTATCCTTGGAACGTGATTCAATCAACTTGCTGGGTGGTAAAAAAATTTCAGTAAATTTTTAATAATTATTTAACTCAATTATGAATTAATTTGTTGTTGGTTTACTTTCTAGAACGTTATTCAATCAACAGAAAATTTCAGTAAGATTTTAATAATTATTTAACTCAATTATGAATTCATTTGTTGTCGATTTACTTTTTATTTTACAGAAAATGAGAAACTCAAGAGATAGAATGAAACTTTGTACTCTGGTTTTTTTTGAACAATTGTACTCTATTTTTCAATTCTTGGTTTCATATTGAATTGGTATAATAATTGAAGATATAAATTTATTTCAATTCATTTCCCAATTTATAATTATTGGAGCATAATTTGTGGTGAAGATTAATTGTAAAGAGTTTTCTAAAATTATTCATTCAAGAAAAATTCATAAACTTATTTTTCGTTCTACATATTTTTCTATTAAGATCATTATTGCAGATTTCTTGAAATGTTAGTCAAACAATTGGGCATTTAAAATTGAAATAAATTTTTATCTCCTGAGTTTCTCATTTCCCAATTATCTATAAAATAAAAAGTAAACCACTAGAAGATGCATCAGAATTCCTTCTGACCTATTATAAATATTTTTGCTACTTATAATATTTTTGCTACTAGAAGATGCATCAGAATTCCTTCTGACAGCTCAAACTCTTTCTCCGTTAGTTAGTCAATGACAGATTGACCAACAGAGTGATCAATTTTGATAGAAAATAATAACTGGTGACCAATTTTGATAGTGACTAAATGTGGGTGACCAAATATGAAAAGAAGTAAAACCGGGTGACCAAAATTGATATTTTCTCTTTATTACTCTTGTATTTTTGGTTTGAAATGTTTAAAATGCATGCAGTTTAAAGTGAAAAGTGTTTTGTTGTCAAATAAGAAAATACTCAATCTAAATTAGGACATTCATTTTAGCAAATGTCCAATCTAAATTGCGACGAAGGGAGTATAAGTTTTTGTAAAAATGCAATACTAAGGGGTGGGCATTCGGTTTTGGGCATTTTTCAATCGAACTGAAATAATCGAAATTTTAAAAATTGTAATTGAAACCGAACCGAATAAAAGTTCGGTTGGTTCGGTTCGGTTCAGTTTAAACCGAAACTCTTGTATAACATAGTATTATTTTTTAACAATTAAACATTTTTCAAGGATTTTTTACACTAAAAGTAAAATTCAAATTATAAGTTCAAGAGTTCACACTCACTATCCAAACTAACAAGTTCCTCAAAATTTAAAATTACAAACCATAAAAATATTACATAAAAAATTAATGGTTTTGTTGCATTTTCCACAATGAAATTCATCTTCAAGTGAGATAATTAATATTTAGCGGGGCAAGAAGACGATAAATGTTGAATTGAAAAAATGAGATTGAAAATTAATAAAGTAACGTACTTCAAATAGTTTCTTTTTTGTTAACGTATTGTTTCATATAATTTATTGATTAAATAAGTATTTTTTTATTTATATAAAGAAATTCGGTTCAGTTCGATTTATTCGGTTTTGTAAAATATAAACCGAATCGAACAATCGAAATTTAAAAAATATTTCAACCGAACAACCGAATAAACCAAAAATCGTCGATTCAGTTCGAAAATTCGATTTTTTCGGTTTTGTGCCCACCCAAACAATACTTATAAAATATTTCACACATTAAATATCCTTAATTAAGACAATTTTAAAAAATTGCTGATCATGAGCCTAGATTTGGGTCCCCATAAAAATTTATAGATCACATGATCAATATATTGTTACTACAAGACAAAAATTATACTATTACATGTAAAAAAATATTTTATAAAATTTGTCCAAAAAATTAAGTGTTCAAAATATTTTTGAACTTGTAATAATACACTTTTAACCTTATAGTGACAATAATTTGATCTTGTAATCGCATAATATTTTTCATGTAACATATTTTAACTTTATAATAGCATAAAATATTTTATTACTACACCCAAAAATATAAAATAAAAAAAATTTGAAAAATTTCGACTAAAAATTAAATGTACAAAATATTTTTGGATTTGTAGTACTACATGACCAAAATCATGTTACTATACAATCAAAATAATTTTTTTTTTTTCATTTTGCGTTTCATTCAATAAAAAAAATTCTAAAATTTTACCGATCCTAAAAATAAAAAATTCTATAATTCTAAAAATCTGAAAATAAAAAATTAAAAAAATTCTAAAAACCTCATTAAAAATTTTAAAATAATCTTAAAATCTCGTTAAAGATCTAATTAAAAATTCGTAAATGTGTAGATTAAAATTTTTAAAAATCGAATAAAAATTATTAATATTTCAATAAAATTCTCGTTTGGTTCGAACTCGTCCACCATTAAAGCTTGTTCGAACTTCTAAAAGTTTCGGGTTCCACAAAAATTTTCGACACTGCGTTATGGCTGAGTGAAAGTTCTATGTCTTGATTGACCGCAAAACCATCCTAAATTCACTATAATTAATGAGTTTTTCTAGAATTCTTAATTTAAACCTTTCAGGTTTTGAGTTTATTAACAATAGGAGCTAAAATTCATACACCTACAACAATTAAAACCAAAAAGTTCTAGTAAAGCAATTAAAGCCAAATTCCTACTTAATATATCTAATGTGCCCTTAAGAATTCATTTAAAACCATAAATACATATTAATATTTTCAAATCCTTCATAAATTGCGGAACCAATAAACAGGGTAGAATTCCCAATTAATTAGTCAAACGTTTCTTCCTAATTAAATGCAACATTCCAAATTAAATTACACTCATAATTAAAATTTACTCCCTCCGTCCCACAAAGATAGCCACATTTGACTTTGCACACAGATTAAGAAAAATCAATAAATGTAGTCAAATTGAGCTAATGTGCCAAGTTTGCCCTTAAAATCTAATACTACAAAATCTGCTAAGCATTAATTACTCTTATAAATTAGGGGTAAAATTGATAATAAAGCATTTAATACTAAAGTAAAAGAGGAAATGTGACTATAATTTGAGACATCCAAAAAAGGAATATGTGACTATCTTTGTGGGACGGAGGGAGTAATATCTCTAACCTCTAACATAAATATAGGAACTCTTAGTTGATCCTAATTTTTCAAAATTGAAAACGTTTCTACCTAATTAAATGCAGTATTCCAACAAACTTATCATTTCGAAATTTGTCCAATTCGAATTCGAAATTGAGGACAATTTTTTTTTTGGATGTACAACTATACCTTTTATATAAATAAATTTCGAATTTTAAATATTGAATTCCATTAAAATTATTAATATATAAGTTTTTTTTAAATACAAATAAAGTCAAAATCTGTAAAAAAAAAAAATATATATCGAACGTCCATTTATTATTTTTTTCAAAATTAAAATATACTTCTACATTTATGTTATTTGTTATTTTTACATATGCAACAAAAATTGCATGTTGTAATTGCATAAATATACTTCTGTATTTATGTTATTTATTATTTTTACATATGCAACGAAAATTGCATGTTGTAATTACATAAATATACTTTTGTATTTATATTATTTATTATTTTTACAACCATTTCTACACATTACATTTCGGGATCAACATCAACATGCACTCGAAATTCCATCTAAGGTGATTGAATTTTATACATCCTGAATGCATTTTCGATTTCTACAAACTGCATTTTTTTATCACACTTTTGCATTAGTGTTGCCTGATGCAATTTTCAGGGCATTTTTTAGTATTGTTATTCAATCTTAATTGCATCTGTTATCTCATCTGTCAATTTTACAAACTGCCATCATACGACATATATATAATTGCATCATGTCAATTCTTATGTGTGCAACCCATTACACCAATACATTTCATTAACCTACTAATATCACTTCAAAATTATCAACTGTAGATTCACCAAATAGATATAACAAACTTTTTTATATAAAAAACAATGAAATTGCATAACCTCAGTCAACATTTTTTTCAAAACCAGAATTCAAAACAAATATCTTTCAAAGCAACCACAATTAATCTAAAAAACACAAACGATAACAACATGGAGTTTATTCATAGGTAATGAAAGAACCATATTAAATCCAATAAATACATAATCAAGCAAAAGCATACGTCAACAGTTTTAATATTAGGTACTAAGCGACACGCCACACAATCTCTACATATTCAATCCCACGTGGTTCGAATCGGATCAACGAATGTCTTTGCCATTCTGATACGCATCTTGCTTGCATCATCTCGACCAAACGCTGCATTCGTTGGCTCTGCCCCTCTCAAAAAAATCTCAATTAATCTGCAAACAACCACACCACAATCCAGCGTACCGTGTGTTTGCAGCATAAATTATTCCATCTGCATTAGTTCATAGCAAATGCAGATTTATACTTTTACACAAATTACTGTAATTAAGAGCAATTTTACCGGAGTCTGAAGACATTATGACTTTCTTAATATCATTATCCACTGCATTTGACACAAATTTTTAATTTTAATTACAATGAATTATTTATGAAAAGTATTCTAATTGCACAGTTACACAAAAATTGTGTTATACGCAACAACCTCCAATAAAAACATAATCAACTATGATGATCACATGTCGTTACCAACTAGAATACATAATCAACTATGATGTACATGTAATGTGCAATAATGTTGTGCTACTATGCACTTAAACACTAGCCAAATGAAACCAACATACATATGTGCAGCTTCATCATCATCTTGCAATACTTATTGCAGTCAATTCTTTTTCTCAAATTAAATTGTACCTCTGGTTTTGTTTTTCCTTGCATGTTCACTATCATCCTTGGTTCTCTTCCTTTTTCGACTCCCTTCTTCTCCATCAATACTAACCGGAGTATACCTAATTCTGGCCATCTACATAATAAGATGCAAAATACAAGATCATCTTGTCAACTGGTAAATTCAAATGTCACGATTACAGGCTCAAAAACCAATTACCTAAAGTGTCTAAACTATTAAACATAGGAATCTGTAAATAACCCTAATCTATTACTGATTTCAACCAAAATGCAAATTATATCCAACACATCTAAACATTAAGACGATCAGTAGGCATTATATACAAAATGAAATTAGTTAATCACTGCAATACTCAAACCCATACCGATCGCTCACACATCGACACCGATTACACACCAAACAAATCAACATACTTATGCAGTTCATATGCGCGTTATATACAATAATAAGCGGCGAAATGCTAACCTTCACCGTTTTCTGCAGCCGTCGACTACTATTGTCTCCGCGAAAACGTTAATCGCCGTCGAATATTTTGCACAGAAAACCCGTCTTCCTTTTCCGTAGGTTGAGTGCAATTTTGCTCCAAGATTCTGTAAGATTGATTACAGTAAATGCACAAAACCTTTTAGGAAGGTATGGAATTAAGGAAGGTAGATGTATTGGAATGCGGGGAAAGTTTTCAGCGTTTGGAATTTAAATTTTAATTTCATTTGACTAATTCTACATTATCAACTATAAGGCAATTCAAGGGTATATGTGTCACAAATTTTCGATTTTGGTTCTAATTGTTTTATTAAAAGTCAATTAGTTTAATTAGCTAAAACACTTAGTGGGGTGTCTTTAGGTGCAAATTCCCAGAAAGACCAAATAATCAATTATAGCCTATACTTTTTCATTTTTATCAATTGTAGCACATACTATTTTTTTTCTCCAAATGATACCCATACTTTCAATTAGTACTTAAAAACATCCCCGTTCTCATCTTTCGGCAAAGCCCGTCTAATGTGGACGCCGGATTCCACGTGGACGGCTGACATGGAAATTAGTAATTGTCCAAACAATCTATTATATCCCATACTCTTCATTTTTTATTAATTTTAGCCCATACTTTTCATTTTTTTATTAATTTTAGCCCATATTTTTTATTTTTTCAATTCTAACCCATACTTTTCATATTTTCATCAATTCTAGCTCATACTTAAAAAAACTACCCGGTATCCATTTTTTGCAAGGTTCGTCTTATAGGACGCCAAAAATAAATTGATAATAACTTGAAGGAATGCACCCATCAAATATTCACACTACTATTGCAAAATAAAAATGTCATTACAATGCAATGACCGTATTTATTGCCTACAAAATAAAGATGTCGTTACAAGACATTTGATCATAAGTTTTGTCACTGCATGACACATGCAAAAAGAAAGATGTCAACATGACATATCCAAAAAGATGTCATAACAAGGCACAACCAATACGACCTAAAATATAGATAAAATAACGATCACATGTTGTGTGACTTTATAATGTTGGTGGTGAAGTGAAATAGTCAACAACATCTGATCTTTGGCTGCTACGATCTTCAATTTCACGAGCATTTGTTCGTACTCTACTAGAGGCAGCAACTGCAGTAGCTATAGGACCACTCACTGTCCTTGATCGACTTTGATTGAGCATCTAAAAATAACACATATATAACAACTCAAATACCATAACAAAATTAATTTTAAAATATCAAAGTTTAATATGGATAACCTTATTTCAAACACTTACTCTATAATACACTCTTCCAGAATTAGCCAAAATCATACATTCACTTCCTTACATAGAATGAAAGAGACATTTAAATATTAATTACTTTAGTACCAACGAAAAATTGAAATTTTAAAATAGACATAAAAAAAATCACCCTATAATTTGCTCATAAGTTTGAACATAAATTAATCTCTCCAACATGAAGTAGAAACAATGATGAAATAGTTGAAACACACCCTTCAAACAAAGAATACTAAAGTATACCGTGAAACTAGACCATGAGAAACATGTTGAAATTTAGTTTCTTCTCTGGAATGTCCAGTCAAAACTAAAGAATGTAATCTAAAGAATGAGCTAGAATTGATGAAAATATGAAAAGTATAGGCTAAAATTGAAAAAATAAAAAATATGGGCTAAAATTAATAAAAAATTAAAAGTATGGGCTAAAATTAATAAAAAAATGAAAAGTATGGGATATAATAGATTATTTGGACAATTACTAATTTCCATGTCAGCCGTCCACGTGGAATCCGGCGTCCACATCAGACGGGTTTTGCCGGAAAATGAGAACGGGGATGTTTTTAAGTACTAATTAAAAGTATGGGTATCATTTGGAAAAAAAAAATAGTATGTGCTAGAATTGATAAAAAAGGAAAAGTATAGGCTATAATTGAATATTTGACCTCTTAGAAACGTAGAATTTTAGATTTTATTTTACAAATTTTATAAATTTTAATATTTTGATTTTTAAAATTTTATGTTATACATTTTTTATTTTTTTATTTTAATGAGATATTTAGTTTTTTTTTAAATTTTTAATGAAATTTTTAGTTTTTAATTACTCCCTTCGTTTCGAGATAACTTGCACAGTTTGACAGACACACTTTTTAAGTAAACGGGATTTAATGGTTGGTGATGTAAGATAAAATAAGATTATTTTAGGTGATTTAGTGAGGTGTAAAGTAAAATGTAAGTAAAAAATGAGTAACAGTATTCTGGACAATGTTCTGACAAATTCATCTAAAAAATTAAGTGTCCAGAATATTTTTTAACATGTAGTAATACACTTTTGACCTTATAGTTATAAAATTTTGGTCTTGTGGTAACATAGTTTTAGTCATGTAGTAGCAAAATTTGTCCAGAATATTCTAGTAATTTCGCCCAAAAAAAAAAAGCAAGTGTCCATAATATTTTTGGACTTGTATTAATACACTTTTGACCTTTTAGTGATAAAATTTTGATCTTGTAATAATATAGTTTTTGTCATGTATTAAGATAATATATTTGGGAGCAAAAAAAAAATTTTAATTAAGATGAATTTTGACCTAAATTTAGTTTAATTGGTCAATATTGTATACAAGTTTTTGTGAATTTGTATTTATTTTGGGATTTAATTAGGTATATTTTAATTTTATTATATAAGGATAACTTTCTAAAAAAAAAAAAGGAAAAAATAAGAATAATGAATTATTCCTAAAATAAATATCTTGAATTTTTTTATAATGTGATTGAATCTCAGCCGTTAAACATGCACGGCTCACAACAACCCACGGTGGACACCACATCAGCTCTCCGTGCCCTTCTCTCTCTGCAAATCATCCGCCATGTCGACAATCTCGAAACAAAAGCCCTAATTTTCTCTCTCTTAATCTTTGCCCAATCGTTAGCTGATAGATTTCGGAAATCCCCGGAAATTGGGCCCCTTTGTTTTACCCCTTTCTATTCCAGAGGCAATTTGTTTAATTCGCAAATTTGTTTGTTTAATTCTAGTTAAAGCAATTGGGTTTTGAGCTGTCTTGCAATTGAGTTGACTCAGTGATAACGTGGATACATCCTTTCTGCTTGTAAGCTCCTTTACTGTGCTAATTAATGTGAATTCCATGTATTGAGTTATTTTTACCTGGATAAAATCGTTCTCTATATTGTAGAGATTTTATTTACAGTTCACGTTTTTGTTGCATGAGTTTATGTTTAGGGGGGATTTGGTTTAGTCTTTGTGAATTTAGTGATTGAATTATCCTTTCTATACTGTATGAACTTCTGAGTATATTTGTTGGTTTTAAAATTAAGAGCTCTGCATATCCATCATTGTTTACTTATATTTATCCTGAGGAAATTTTAGCTAAGCTTTTTGGAACAGGATTAAATGATACTCTCCTTGTCCAAACTTTGTATGTAAGTATTCCCGTTAAAACTTAATATGCACACTTTCATGAATCATAGGTATAAAGTTTGGACGGAGGGAGTATTTACTTGCATGAATATCTACATACATTTCAGTTAATAGGATGTTTAGATTTCTTCGTTTTAAACTTTATCCGGTCTGATATTGTATGAACTTCTGAGTATATTTCTCCATTTTCAAATTTAGAGCTCTGCAATGCATATCAATCATTTTTTACTGATCTTTACTACCTTAGAAAATTTCAGCTGAACTTTTTGAACAGGATTAATTGATATTTAATTACATGAATATCTACGTACATGTCAATATGTAGGATGTTTAAAGTGATATTAGCGGAGGCGTTGTAGATTAAACTATGGGAAACAGCGACTTGGATAAATCCCCAAAGGGTGGGAGAGAAGCAAAAGAGACAAAAAATCCAAGCTCACAGGTCAATTGTGTGTGGACTTCTAATTTCATTCCTCTTTCGAAACTGAAAGTATTTCTGTTATTTATTTTTTTGGAATTTGCAGGAGCAGAGTTCAGCTGCTTCTGGTGCAGTTGCTCCAGATTGGTCTGGTTTTCAGGTCAGTAGTTTCTGAAAGATTCTGAGACTTTTCCTCGATAGTCAACATGATGGTTCGCTCATTTATAGGGCTTGAAATGTGCTCATGCAGGCATATTCTCCCATGCCTCCTCATGGATACATGGCATCGAGTCCACAAGCACACCCCTATATGTGGGGAGTTCAGGTATAAAATTTTTCCACTTCATAATCATTTAACACAACAATTACAAAACTATAGATCATGACTTATTGAAGATTGAAATAACCTGATGTATCTAAGCTCTCGTTGGGGTTGTCTACTTGGCTCCTTTGACTTGATTCGTAACAGAAGGAGCTAGATTTGTTTGCTAACATATTCTATCATAAAGGCACCCATACATGTTGTTTGTTTACATGTTCTACCATTTCTCTGCCTTTTCCATCTTAAAACTTGAGGCTTCCAATTTCCTAAGTCAGAAGTGGTCAAATGCAGGAAGCTTAGAATTTTTTTGAGGTGACGGTTGTTTCAAATTCTTCAGTAGGAATGATAATGATGACAATCATCAAACAGAGAATTACAATGAAAATGTGGCTACTTCGCGTATTGCTCTAGTCCTGAAATAAATTGGGATAAAAAATTATTGTTGGTTGAGAAATAGTGAATGATTGAGGAGAAATGATTACAGGGGAGGGGGAAGTTAATCAAAATGTCTTAATTATTAGCTTATTTTCAGTCTCATTACCTTGTACGAAGTATGATGCTGGTAAATTGATCATCACAAACCACCACAATTATTCTACATTAATTTTCATTACCATTCCCACTGAAATGAACCAAGCGCCCCTTGAATGTCGTATTGGTGATTTTGAAAGTTATGGAGCCTGCATTAGAGAATAGAGACTCTACAATGGTTTTGGGGATTAAAAAAGTTTTTTAATATCAAGAGTTGAAATTAGGGTTGGTATTGATATGCATTGTTTTAGAAGGTAGTTCCAAATCAATTTAATATTAGAGATCAGGATTAGTTGAGCTTTTGTAATCTATTTGGAAAGAACACAAACGGGAAAAAGAGAAAAATGAAGGTCCATGCCCGAGGCTTGAAAACATTCTAATATTACGAGGCAATGGTGACAATCTTTCACTTCTAGTTCTAGGTTGCAAAGTACATCAGACTATAACATGTTGATGGCAATAAGATCGCAAAACACTTTCTCTTGCCAAGTACATCGAACATTTTACCGATGACCGGATGTAAGGAGTGAAACATTAGGTTAACCAATCAGACTTTGCCATGTCAGCGTCAACCAGGTGTACTTTCACCTCCTACAACGGGTTACCAGACCAAAATATAAAAAATTGAAGTTACGAGACTATTATCAATTTGTGAAAGTGGGTAGGACTGGAACCAATTTAGGGATAATTTACAACTTACAAGACTGAACAAATTATTTTCCCAAAATTTAATTATTCTAGTTCCACTGACATTCTTATCTTCTGCATGTTGCAGCAAATTATTCCATCCTATGGGACACCTCCACATTCTTATGTTGCAATGTACCCCCACGGTGGAATATATGCACACCCAACTATGGCTCCGGTAACTTTCTTATGCATTGTTTGGCTTAATTTCAAAGTTAAGATATTTCCTTTGATTTCCCCTATGTTTTACATTTATCCGCCGTAAATTTTATCAGGGGTCGTATCCTTTCAGTCCGTATGCTATGCCTTCTCCAAATGGTGTTGCTGAAGCCTCTGTGAGTATTGTAAAGCTCGACTCTTTCTGTCCTTTGTTCATACCTTTTTTCATTGATGTAGTGCTTACCATATTCAATCTTACATTTAGGGTAACACTCCCAATAACATGGAGGTGGATGGCAAGTCATCTGAAGGAAAGGAAAAACTGCCCATCAAAAGATCCAAAGGAAGTCTGGGCAGTTTAAATTTGACTTCTGGGAAGAATAATGAACCTGCAGAGAAAACAATAACTGTGCCTGAAAATGGTGCGTACTCCAAAAGGTATGGCAGATACATGGAGACACAAATTATTATTCTATTTATAGTTCTGGTAGCAATAGGGTTAATTGCAAAACTAGTCCCACAAGAATTTTTCGATTGCACTTTGGTACCTATGCTTGAAAACTGGTCCCTTTTTATGAAAATTTGGTCTCATCTGTTAAATATGGACGGAAACAATTAGTTTTTAAAAGGGTTAATTGCAAAACTAGTCCCATAGAAAGCGAATGGGACAAAGTGACAAAATGACATTTTGTGAATTGTTTTTTTTTAAAATGGGACTAGTCTTGCAATTAACCCAGTAGTAGTATATGAGCTTCTATTAATAGACAGGTTAAATTTTTTTTTTTTTTCTGTTCACACATCTGTCAAAGATGTGTGATTTCTTTGATTTCTAACTCATTATGTAAATGATTTAAGGCAAATGTGCTGACTATGTTTACAGTGGCGAAAGTGCGAGTGAAGGTTCAAGTGAAGGATGTGATACAGATTCTCAAACTGTAAGTTTCACTCGGTGAACTGTTTACACTAGTTAACCCATGCATGGAATTTTAAAATTTTATCCATCCATCTGCAGAAAATGATCCTTCTTTTAAGAGACATGTTTTTAGAAAAGCAAACTTTTTTTTTGCATCACAGCTTCAGATTTGAACTTATATATTTGTTGGATATTCTGTAGTTTGGCTGGCTGCTTTCTGTTTAGGTATCCATGCGGCCATGCCCCTTTTGCATTTGATCTATTAATCTAGGGGCTAGATCTTTATATAAAAATTATTTATATTCAATGCATAATTGATTTGAAAATGTCCTCAGTGATGTCTTGAACAAACATTGCATCTATTCCGAATTTTCATTGGCACTCCTTCCATCATATTGTTGTCAGAAAATCTAAGCTTTCTGGTTGTTGCATGGTGTTCTTAACAACTTAAAGTTAAACTTATTTGCAGTTTTCTCGTTTTACCCTTAGGAAAGTAAATTCACCTGAAGTACCTTCTTTTTAATTCACATAAATTAAGAATTTCGATTTTGCAAAAGGGCAGTTGGTGAAACTGAAATTAAGATGTCAGTATCAGACCATAAATATATTGATTGGTTTTGAAATGTGTACTTTTTTATACTCCCTCCGTCCCGTGATTACTTGCACACTTTCCTTATTGGGATGTCCCAAAATTACTTGCACACTCTTTATATGGAAATACCCCACAAAATTAATAACCTCACAACATCATTTTATTTTCAAATTTGCCACTCCTTTTTCCCATACATTTCACTTTACACATCATCAAATTACCTAAAATACCCCTCCTTTATCTTACATCATCAACTACTAAATCCACTTTTCTTAAACAACGTGCCGGTCAAACCGTGCAAGTAATCTTGGGAAGGAGGGAGTATCTTTTTTCAAAAATGATTTTTCACTGTTGAATCTATATCTTTTTCATTCATATCGTGCTTCGCAGAATATATGGTTACTGACAGAGTTTCTTCTAAAGAGTTTTCATGACTAAAGCGTATGGTCCCGGAAAATGCTGTGTTTTATCGGTTGTTTGTTCATTCTATCAGAAATTCATCTTGTTACTTGAGCAAGATTAATGAATTTTTTTTTTCCTAAACCTTATTCTGTTGATCATTGACAGGAGTCATCAAGGAAGCCCTGTGGCCAGCAAGATTCAGGTTAGGTTCATGAATTAAGGATTAGTTATAATCTAGATTGTTTATGGAAGTTGTTGTGACGATTCTGCTACAGTTGAAAATGGTAGTGCTGCCCAGAATGGAGGATCAAATCATGCTGGTACGGCTGTTGTGGCCATGCCTGCTAACTTAAATATTGGGATGGAGTATTGGGGTTCTTCTGCTTTTCCTGCAACTCCAGTTCAAGGAAGAGTGGTCCCCACTGGATCGCGAGATGGCGCTCAGTCGCAACACTGGAGACAGGTTAATTGCCCTTTCTCCTTTTTATTCACATTTTTCCTTATTTTGGTTTCGACAAATTTGGAATTGAGGGGTCGAGAGGGGGTTGATATTGATAATATGAAGATATGTTTATTGGTACATTCTCTCATAAGTCCTTGTAAGTTGGTAATATATATATGATATAGTCAAAGAAATGATCTTTCTCACTGAAGGTATGTTTCTAGCTATCCCCACAGTCACTAGTTTTAGAACACCTATTTTACTTTTTTAATTATTGTTAGCTACTTGACACTTTTTCTCGTACTTTACGCATCTATCACCTATTTTAAAAAAAAAATCCTACTGGTATCAAATCCTACAAAATCTACACTCCCAAACATATACATAATTCAAATACACCTTTTATTAATCATTAAATCCACTCCAATCCATGAACAAGCATATCCTGATAGTCGTGGGTTAAGTTTAACCCTTTGAGTACATTGGTAAGGTAGTTTCCGTTTTTATCCTTTTATACTCTATATTTTCTCCAATACTCAGCATCTTGTTTTGTTCATCATGGGGATTTGATTTGGTTTCAGTTTCTTTATCTCGGGAGTAAAGTGGTTTCTCAATTGTAATGAAATTGCTCGACTAATGTATTAGTGTGATTGCTTGAAAATTCATAACTAAAACTAGTGACTGTTTATTTACCTACCGATCTTTTGTATTAAAAACAGGAAACTAACCATGTGGATTGCAACATTCACAGTTTTCTAATTTGAACTATATTTTTATGCGTTGGTTGCCTACTTGTCATTTTCTACCAGCACTTTTTTTGGATTCCTCTGCCACTAAAGTGTCAAACTATTGGCCAGTTAAAGAATCTGTCTGTGTTGTATTCTTGGAATTAGTTGCTCAAGTGAACTAGACTCATACGTTTCAGGATGAAAGGGAGCTTAAAAGACAGAGAAGAAAGCAGTCGAACAGGGAATCTGCTAGGCGATCCAGATTGCGCAAGCAGGTATTGCTTTTGTTATATATATATGCTTCATTAATTATACATTGGATTAATTTCTCATATGTATATGTTTGTTGATGGAATTAAATAATTCAGGCAGAATGTGACGAATTGGCCCAACGTGCTGAATCTTTAAAAGAAGAAAATGCATCTCTTCGGGCAGAATTGGCTCGTACAAGGACTGAGTACGAGCGCCTTCTTGCTCACAACGCGTCTCTTAAGGTATATTATAATTACTTGATAATTAATCTCCACAATATATTTAGGGGCAAATTCCTAATGATTGCAGTTGAAATTGCAGGAGAGAATAGGGGAATCAGGTGATGAATGATGCAGACAAACAAATTAATCTAACATGTTCTATCTAGTGCAGAGGGAGAATATATATATATATATATATATGAAGGTGATTCAGATTAGTGTGTAGTTGAAAATTATTCATGAATTTCTCCTTCTCCTTTCAACCCATTTTTTTACAAGTTACTACTACCTGTAAATGTAGGTAGAGCAAATGACCCTCATTATGTTACCTTAATTCATCTTCAATTCTGTGTTGCTAAATATATACTCAATCCGTCCCTGGAGAAGCTTTTCATAGCTTTTGGACACGGACACGGAGATTAAAATATATGATAGAATGAGTAAATGTTTTAGAGATGATGTGATTGAGAGAAAAAATGTGGGTGGAACTTTGCAAATTCAACAAATGACACAAGTTCATTATAAAATTCAACATTTACATTTCCTAAAACCAATCTAGGAGTACAATACATCCAATGAAGATTCGGCAATTCCATTTGTTAAACATTTAAAAAGCAATAAACAATTTATTATACGGTTTAATTACTAAACTTATAAATTAAAATGCCTACATAACTAAACATATATGATACATACATAAATATAAAACATGTAATTATATGGTTTTATGAAGTAAAAATGGCAGAAAACATACTGTAATTGTGATGCTTTCCAAAATTTCATCCGACATGAAAAAACCTCGAATTTGCAATATTAGAGTAAATATTTTTTCGTCATTTACTGCTATTTACCGACGGAATTACCGACAGAATGTTATTGCCACTCAAATATTCCGTCGGCAATTTCAAAATTGAGATTACCGACGAAATGTCTATTTCGTCGGTAATTTGGCACTATTTTTTTATTTTTTTATTAATTGTATTTGTTAAATTATACCACATAAAAAGATCAACAAAAAATAGTAAAATAAAAAGATCAACACAAATATAAATAGTTCTACAGAAAATTAAACAGTTTAACAGAAAAATAAATAGTTCGATAGAAAAATAAATAAGTTCAACACAAAAATAAATAAATTCAACAGAAAATTAAAATTTTCAACCACCATAGTTAAAAAAATCGTCCACATTGTCGACTCCCAAATTAACGTTGACGTCGGTATCACCGAACTGCCCATCAACAATTATGCCGTCTTGGGCTGCGCTTGGAGCTGGAGATGCAGCTGCATCTGGAACACTGAAAGGCGGGGGATCCCTCATGGTCGCTTGATAGGACTCCTCTATCTGTTCAGCAGTCATCCCCAACATCAGACCCACATTGGTACTCCATCGATGGAAGTAGTGGTCGAAGACTACCATGAAGTTCGGATTCGGAACTGCAGTGGAGGATACGGACGCTTGCGATGCACTCCGGGACCGACCACCTGATGACCTGACGACATTGCTCAACCGACCAAGGCCAATGACCCTTTCTTTAGAGGTCAGGGCAACGTCTAGGAAAAACATGGAAATCTGCGCATGATACTGAGAATATCATTGGTGACTCTACTATTGGTGTGAAGACTAGACGACAACTCTTTGAGTCGCAAGAACAACCTAGTCCAACCATGTTTTGCTGGTGTTGTTTCCTCTCTTCTATCGAGCCTACTACCGTTAAAGAGGCATTGACTGATAGTAACTGGATCATCGCTATGCAAGACGAGTTGAACCAATTTGTTCGAAACGACGTCTAGGAACTTGTCGATAGGCCGGAACATCACAATGTAGTTGGCACTCGATGGAATTTCAAAAATAAGAAAGATGAGAATGATGTAATCGTTAGGAATAAGGCTAGACTAGTAGCCCAAGGCTATTCACAAGCTGAAGGCATAGACTATGATGAAACTTATGCTCCTGTTGCTAGACTAAAAGCCATCCGATTGTTCCTTGCATATGCTGCTTATATGAAGTTTACTGTTTATCAAATAGATGTTAAAAGTGCATTTCTTAACGGTATTCTTGCGGAAGAAGTGTATGTTGAACAACCCCCAGGTTTCGAAGTGAAAGGCAACCAGGTGTACAAATTGAAGAAAACCTTATATGGACTAAAGCAAGCTCCAAGAGCATGGTATGATACTCTCTCTCTCTTTCTATTAGAAAATGGTTTTACTAAGGGCAAGGTCGAAAGAACTTTGTTCAGAAGACAAGAAGGGAAAGACATTTTACTCGTCCAAATTTACGTAGATGATATCATTTTTGGTTCACCTAACAAAAGGTTGAGTGAAAGTTTCTCAACACTCATGCAAAGTAAATTTGAGATGTCCATGTTGGGTGAAATGAATTACTTTCTTGGTCTTCAAGTAAAACAGACCCCATAAGGGATTTTCATAAATCAAGCAAAGTATACTAGAAATCTACTAGACAAGTATGGTATTATAACATGCAAAGCTACTGGAGTACCTATGCTACCTACATACAGGATGGATCCAGACGAACATGGTAAGTGTGCTGATCAAACATATTATCGTGGTCTTATGGGTTCATTACTTTACTTGACTGCTAGTAGACCTGATATTGCATTTTCTGTTGGCGTATGTGCTCGATTCCAAGCTAATCCAAAAGAGAGTCATATGTGATGTGCCAAAACTTGCACGAAAGGATTACGTGTCCTTCGGATTGGATGTCCCACTCTTCGAACACGTACAATCGCTCCGAATACGCTGCCTTTCCTCCAAATCTTCGAGAACCTGCAAAGAACACACCGGAGGGGGATCCGGTGTGGACACTCCGATGCCTAAGTAAGTATAGGGCTTATCAATAGTTTCCAAGGATCTCAAGATCCTGGAGGTATCAAAATAGTTCTCAAAGAATCTCAGAAAAAGGTTTCGTATTCAGTCTATTGAGTTTTTAGTGTATAAGAGTCTAACCTGGAAATCTCTTCGAATTTACCTATTTATAGAGATCCCTCTTGGAGAGGAAGTCAAGCCTTCCTCTTATCTCGGAACTGCCCACAAGACTCGGCCCTGCTGAGTGGATGAAGTCCTCCTTTCTCTCCACTCTCTGAAGACTCGGCAATCCTCTCTCCCTAGTAGATTTCGTTCCCTAAAATAAAGGAGGACAAGGTCTTCCTTTTATCAAGTCTGGCCCGGAAATAGCGGAGGTCTTCCTATATTTACGGCCCATGACCTCATGTTACGACTGCTTAATTCTGATACTCCTCTCCAGATGGAGCTCCCTCCAGAGGGACCTCTAGAGAAGACTTTTTATCCAGAGAACACTAGATGATTCGATCCTTTCCCCTCGACCTTAATATTCATACACGTGTCGACTCCTTATTAGGTGACATTTTTAGGCCGCATCATCTACTCCCCCCTACTCTCGTAAAAGGGGGATATCTTTTGTGAGAGTAGAAAAATTTCCTAGAACTCAATACAAAGGTCTTTCTGGAGAGACGTGTATTATTTCCGCTTTGGAGAGGAAGTTTCAAAACATGTCCTTCTCCAAAGGCTTTTCCCGCCTTCAACTCTGGGAGACTTTTCGGCTTCTGCGCGTGGGCTCCACGCGATCACTTTTCTCTGCCTTGTTATCCTCCCGAGAAAAATCCTCGGTTCTTCCCCCTATCTTTCCTCATTTACTTCACGCAACTACCCCCTTTTTCTCTCTTCACTTTTCAACTTTTATTCTTCCCCAAAAATTTCTCGCCGTCTTCATCTTTCAACTCCGGTGTTCTTCCTCCCGAGTTTTCGCCGTCGCCAGCCGTCCGCCTGATTCCATAGTCCTTCCACTCAAGGTAACCCAGCTATCCTTCTTTTCTTCTTTTATTATCACTGTAAATCGATGTCAAATCCTCCCTCTCCGCCGAAAGCCGCTAGCCAAAACTCTTCTGAAGCGACTCCCTCTCTGACGGGGAGTCCAGAGAATAGGATTTCCCTTGCTTCCCAAATCGACCATGCTCATCTAGCTAACCTTGTTCATGCTTATGGTTTCCCGTCGGAGTACGCCTTTCGCGCTCCACGCTCAAATGAACGCCCCGATATCTCCCAGCCTCGAACTCTCGCTTTTTTCGAAGCACATCTTAGGGCAGGACTACGATTTCCGATCCACCCCTATTTGGCTGCCATATCAACCCGCATGCAGATCCCTCTTAACCAGTTTACCCCGAATGCTATCCGTACCATGATAGGTTTTTTTATCTTGGTGAAAGGGAATGGGGGTGATCCGTCCGCCGAACTATTTCTGAGCCAACATTCCTGTAAAGTGAATGATGGTTTTTTCTATATTAGTGGACGAAGGTCCCGTGTTTGTAAATTCCTGAAAAAACTCCACGAAGAAGACTCACCTTGGCGAGATCATTATTTTTTTGCTACGAGCCCCACTGATTGGCCGTTTCCTCATGGGGATTGGTTATTCCACAATCCAGGAGTAATTCCTCCTCCTCTGAAAGCTTATTCTGCTTCTAATCACACTATTATGAACAATCTCAATACTCACATCCGTCTGAACGACTATTTCGATATTATTGACATTTGCAAAAATCCTCGCATCCTCTCCCACTTCGGCTTTTGTCCTCAAGATTTTCCTTTAGATCCTCAAGATGGTAAAAAATCTTCTATTGCTGTATTTTTATTTCTTGCCTGTGGCTATTTTCATGTGTTCTGAGTATCTTCTCGGTTGTTTGCAGCGATGAGTTGGCTAACTCACATCTCCCGGGATGCTCCTGCTCTCAGTATAGTGAAAACCCCTGTGTTATCCACCCCAGACGTTCTTCCAAAAGCTCCTCCGTCTCCCGCTCTCGAGAGCTCAGCTAAGACTTCAGCTCCAGAAGGTTCTTCGAAAGTTCCTCCGCTCCCTAGATCTTCCACTCAGGTCCCAGGTTCAGTTGCCAAAAGAACTCGTTCAGCTGCCAACGCCTTTTTCGCTGACTGTGGGACCTCTAAGAAAAAGAAGGGAAAAGCGACCCGTACTCTTGCCGAGAAGGGAGCCTCTGTATATGAACCTCTCCACCGTCTCATCGATCGATGTCTTGTTCCTTCCAACACTGCTTTATCCGATTCGTCCCTTCCTGAGGACCAACTGCTCCATGGCGCTCAACTTTTCTCAGAGGTACTTTCTATTATTTCTTATTTTCACGATCTTTACTTTCTTCATATCTCCAACATTATTTTCCTTTTCTCTGTAGCTCGGCCTTACTTATGCTAAGATACTCGATCAAGGTGTCGAGATGGTGGCTGAGCTTGAGCTCCTCCGGGCCGAGGCGTCCTCCTTCCAGTCGTCCCTCAAGGATATCACTATGGAGAAGGACAAAGCTCATAAGTGAGCTCAAGCTCTATCTGAGGAGGTGTCTCTCTTACAGACTCAAAGCAAGCAGGATGCGGCCAGGATCAAACGTCTGGTGCAGGAGGTGGGACGGATGGAGCGCGAGCTGCCGGATGTTGGAGTGCAAGCCTGCGTTAAGTCCCTGTTCACTTCCTCTTTGGGCCAAGAGTTCTTGGAAACCCTTCATACTCAGTGGCTGTCCAGCTTCCTGAAGAGCTCGAGCTTCCTCTGTGCTATGGGGCCGCATATCCCTCACTTCATCGATCACGGCTTCAGCAATGCCGTCGCCGAGCATTCAACCCCGGGGTTCGATGGAACTTATTCTCGTGAGTTCCATTTGGATCGACTCGCTACTCCTCCAAAATTCTTGGGGGATCCTCAGGAGAGCCCCGATGGTCCTTGGTGGCTACCCGGAATGGGCCAAGCTATTGCCAAGTTGCAGGCTGCCAAGATAGGTGTGGCTGAGCTAAAGCCTCTGGAGCATCTTGTTTATCCTTATGCCTCTGCTCCAAAAGTGGCAACAGAGGTGGATGGAGGGACTGGCGTTGCTGATACCATGGGAGGTACGGAGGGTCCAGAGGAAGGCGGAGGATCTAGCAACCACGTTGCTGAGGAGGAGGGCGCTGCTAGAGGAACTGAGGGAGTTGAGGTTGAGGGGGCTGTTGCTGAGGAAGCTACTGCTGAAAAAGCAGTTTAAATTTCACATTTCCATGGTTATGGTCACAACAAACAATTTACTCTTTTCTTGTTTTGCTACACTTTTTACTTTCTGCTCATAATACTTGCTCCTCGTATTTTGTAGGGGACCCCACACTCCTGGATATGTGGGGGCTTTTTGTAGTGATCGCGTTAGCTTGATATTGCTTGTTTGTTGTCTTTTTCCTTTTCTGCTTGCATGAGTAACTTACAAGACCGGCAAAGAATATATTGGAGGTGTGCTCTCTCCCCCCCCCCCCCCCTTTTTGTTGGTCTTGTAGGCTACGTTGGAATCATCTCTTAGTTATACAATCTTTTGACTTCAGGTGACTTGGCTGTGGAGGAACATCCTCCATCTCGTCTTTTCTAGAACACCTCGGTCTCTAGGTCTCTGAGTGTTTCTCACTCTCATTCATAAAAGATTTTAATTAATAAAAAATCTTCTCATTTCAGTAACCCACTTGGGTCTCAAGTAAGATGAGGGCTCTCTGGAGCACCTCGTCCTCTAGGCCTCTGAGTGTTTCTCACTCTCATTCATAAAAGATTTTAATTCATAAAAAATCTTCTCATTTCAGTAACCCACTTGGGTCTCAAGTAAGATGAGGGCTCTCTGGAGCACCTCGGCCTCTAGGCCTCTGAGTGTTTCTCACTCTCATTCATAAAAGATTTTAATTCATAAAAAATCTTCTCATTTCAGTAACCCACTTGGGTCTCAAGTAAGATGAGGGCTCTCTGGAGCACCTCGGCCTCTAGGCCTCTGAGCGTTTCTTACACTCGTCATTGTTATATTCATACATCGCATATTCAAATATGAGAAAGATAATCAAGACACAATAATTCTGAATAATTCTTTCTTCAAAAAGGGATAAGGCTTCATTGATTTATTATCAATTTTCAACATAGGCCATAGATAACCTACGCCGGTCTCATTAAAAACCTCTCTACGGAAAAACCCCAAAGGGGAAACCCGTAGAGAGGGAAAAAGAGCTCCGGTGAAGCCGCAAAATACATCAAGCAAAATATGAATCCATGCAAAAAATCACGAAACAAAAGTCATAAATGGTCTCAAGACCTTACACTTTCTTCAAATAAAGAATCTCTTCAAATGGCACACGTTCCAGGGTCTAGCTATGTCGACCCCTTCCATGCTCTGCAGTCTATAAGCTCCTCCCTTCAGTACTTGTGTGATTCTATAAGGCCCCTCCCAGTTGGGCTCTAACTTTCCCGTATTCTTTAGGGCATCAGCTCTCCTTAGCACCAGGTCGCCCGCTCTGAAGGACCTTGGGATCACCTTCCGGTCATATGCAACCTTGATTCTGCTCTTATATCTTTCAGCACGTACTCTAACCATCTCTCTTTCTTCTTCCATCAAATCTAGGGCCTCTCTCATCAATCTTTCATTCTGATTTTCTTTAAATTGGGCGATTCGATGTGACCGCAACACTGCCTCTGGAGGTATTACCGCCGCGGCTCCGTAGACCAGCTGAAATGGGGACTCTCCAGTTGCTATCTTTGGACTAGTTCTATATGACCACAATAAATTATCTAACTCGTTCGCCCATCCTCCTCCTATCTTCGTCAATCTTGTTCGAATACCATCTACTATCGTTCGATTAGTGACCTCCACTTGTCCATTAGCTTGAGGATGAGCTACAGAGGTGAATCTCTGTATTATGTTCAGCCTTGCACACCATCCTCGTACATTTTCTCCGTTAAACTGGGTTCCGTTGTCAGAGACCAATATTCTGGGTACTCCGAATCTGCAGCAAATCTGTTTTCTTAAGAATTTAATCACATTTTCTTCATCTATCGTAGCCAGGGGAGCAGCTTCCACCCATTTGCTAAAATAGTCCACCGCTACTATCAGAAATTTTCTTCCTCCGGAGGCTGGAGGGAAGGGTCCTACCAAGTCGATTCCCCATTTAGCGAAGGGACAGGGAGAGTGCATCGCTCCCATCTCTTCCGCAGGGGTCCTTATCAATGGACCATTTTTCTGACACCTGACACATTTTCTCACAAATTCTCTAGCGTCTTTTGTCATGGAGGGCCAATATAGTCCAGCCCTTAAAGCTTTCTTCACCACTGCTTTGTATCCTTCATGACTGGCTGCATCCCCTTCGTGGATCTCTTTGAGTGCGTACATAGCTTCTCGAGTTGATATACACCTCAAATATAGGTGTGTGAATGATTTTTTGTACAAGTGCCCTCCAATAATACAGTATTTGATCCGAAGGGCTCTGGTCTCTCTGGTGGTAGGGGCGTCTGTTCCCTTGGTGAGTTCTATCCATATAGCTCTTCTCCAATCATCTTCCTCTTCAATAGAACCAATGGGGTTCTCCAGAGTCTCTCTTTCTGCAACTACTAGAGTTACTGTTCCTTGTCCATCAAACTCTGTGGAGCTAGCGAGCTTGGAGAGGCTATCCGCCTGTATGTTCTTCTCTCGAGGTATCTGGACTACCTCGCACTCTTGGAACTTGTCCATCACTTCTTTGGCTCGTTCCAGATAGGCAGCCATCCTGCTATCTTTGGCTACATATTCACCATTCACCTGCTGAACAACTAATTGGGAGTCTGAGTATAGAGTTACCTTTAGAGCTCCCAATTCTAATGCCATCTCCATTCCTCTGATCAAAGCTTCGTACTCTGCTCCATTATTTGAGGTCATGAATTGAAACCTTACTGCAAATTGTAAGTCCTTTCCTCGAGGGCCGGTTAGCACAATCCCTGCTCCACATCCGCTCAGGGTCACTGAGCCATCTACATACACCTTCCATCCCTCGACTTCCTCTGGTTTGGTCGACTCTTGGATGAAATCTGACAAAGCTTGGGCTTTTATAGCCTTCCGTGGCTCGAAATCCACGTCATATTCTTGGAGCTCGATCGCCCACTTCACCATCCTTCCAGAGAGGTCTGCTCGCCCTATAACCTGTTTCAACAAGTAATTAGTGCGGACCAGTATTTTGTAAGAAAGGAAATATGGGCGCAGCCTTCGCGCTGTAACTACCACGGCCAGAGCAGCCTTCTCAATTTCTGAGTATCGATTTTCGGCCCCTTGAATGACCTTACTGACATAATAAATAGGGTGCTGCAGAGATCCCTCTTCTTTGACTAAGGCGGTGCTTAGTGAGAATTCCCCTACGGAGAGATACAAAATGAGGGTATCTCCTGGAGAAGGCTTCGTCAGCTTCGGCAACTGAGACAAATGATGCTTCAGGTCTTCAAAGGCCTTTTGGCACGTTTCGCTCCATTCAAACTTGGTCCCTTTCTTAAGAATTCTAAAGAAGGGATGACTCTTTTCAGCAGACCTGGCTATGAATCTGCTCAATGCTGTAATCCTTCCATTGAGTGTCTGGAGCTCCTTTATATTTCTTGGTGGCTGCATGTCCAGTACAGCCTTCACCTTGGCTGGATTCACTTCTATACCTCTTTGAGTGACCATATATCCGAGGAACTTCCCTGATTTTACTCCAAAAGAGCATTTGACTGGGTTCAACTTGATGCCGTTCTCTCGAATTACTTGGAAAATTTCCTCCAGATCTTCCACATGTTGATCTGCTTTCACACTCTTAGCCAGCATATCATCTACATATATCTCCATGTTCCTTCCAAGCTGCCTTCGAAAGACAGCATCGACCATCCTTTGATATGTTGCTCCGGCATTGATTAATCCAAATGGCATCCGAACATATCCGAACGTTCCGCAGGCTGCTATGAAGCACACTTTGGAGACATCTGCAGGGTTCAGTTGGATCTGGTGGTATCCTTGGTATGCATCCATCATGCTTAGCAGCTCGAAGCCTGAAGTTGCATCTACTAGCTGGTCTATCCTTGGTAGCGGATAGTGGTCTTTGGGGCATGCCTTGTTGAGATCCCTGAAATCGATGCACATTCTCCACTTTCCTCCCCCTTTAGGCACTAGCACGGAATTGGAGAGCCATTCTGGGAATTGGACTTCCACCACATGCCCTGCTTTCAATAGCTTCTCGACTTCTTCTTTCACAATGTTATTCTTCTCAATCCCAAAATTTCGTAGTTTCTGTTTCACGGGCCTTGCCTTTGGATCGACATTAAGGCAATGTATTGCTATCTCCGGAGGGACTCCTGTCATGTCAGCTGGAGAAAATGCAAATATATCGGAATTTCGACGTAATGTAAATATTACCTTCTCTGTGAGTTCAGGCCCCAGTTGGGTACCTATCTTAGTAACAAAGCCGAGTTTCCCTGGGAAGAGCTCCACACTCATCAGTTCCTCGTCTGTTTTAACATTCACCTGTTCAGGTGTTGTTCCCTCTACTTTCTTCCTCTTGACCTCAGGGTCATCTCCTCTTGTCCGCTCCAGGCCCTTAGTCAGGGCTCTGTCCGCCATCTTCACAGACTCTGCGTAGCACTTCCGTGCTTGGTACTGGTCTCCTGTTACTTCTCCCACCCCTGTGGCTGTAGGGAATTTCATTTTCATATGAAATGTAGAGATGATTGCCTGAAAGAGGTTCAGGCTAGGTCGTCCCATCACAACATTGTACGATGAGGGGATGTCTATAATAAGGAACTCCACCAAGTGGACCTTGCGGGCTGGAGCGTCCCCCAATCCTACCTGTAGCATTACCGATCCCAAGGGTTGGATAGCACCTCCGGAGAAACCATACAGAGAGGTATCTACAGGGCGCAACTTCACACTCAGCTCCATTCTCTTGAAACATTCGAAAAACATAATGTCAGCCGAACTTCCCGTATCTACGAAGATTCGAGCAACATCGAATCCAGCTATGTCGGTAGTGATCACCAGAGCATCGTTATGATCTTCCTTAACCCCCTTCACATCTTCCGGCCCAAATCGGATATTGGGCGTCTCCGTCATACGCCCCACTTCTCTTAACTGGCTTCCTCGCTCTACTTTTAGAGCTCGGACATTTTGCTTTCTTTTTCGAAAAGAATCTCCATCTGCTGGCCCTCCCACAATCATGTGGATTACTCCTCTCTTTGGTGGTGGAGGGGGCATATCCTCAGCCGCCTCTCTGGTTTCTTTCTCTTCTGGTCTTCTCTCATGCTCTTTTCGCTTCTGCCCTCGGGGGCCCTGCCTATCCCTAAATATAAATTCTTTTAGATGGCCCGCCTGGATCATCCTCTCAATCTCGTCTTTCAGGTGGTAACACTGATTTGTATCATGCCCATATTCATTGTGAAATCGGCAAAATCGATCAGACTTGGGTTTCTGAGGTCCTCGACTTCTGGAATATGGGAGTTTCAAGTCTGGATGATCTCCTGCTACCTCCAGAACTTCGGCAGGTTCGATTCTCAAGGGTGTGTATTTCTCAAACCTCCCGCGAGGGCCTGACTGGGGACCTCCGGAGGGGTTGCTATCTCTTGCTGATCCAGAGGTCCGAGGGCCCTCTAGACTGAGTCGTCTGGAGGGGCCTTCCTTTTCTCTTCTCCTCTCTCGATCTTGTGGCCTAACCTCCAATCTCTTTGCCTTCCGGACCTCCTCCAGAGTGAGGTACTTTTCTGCCCTATGCAGCAATTCATCAAAGTTCTTAACCGGCTTCTTAGCTAAGGAGGAGAAGAAGTCTCCGTCACGCAATCCGTTAGTAAGAGCGTTGATTTTCACCTCCGGAGAGGCTGTAGGGACCTCCAGAGCTGCTTGGTTAAACCTCCGGAGAAAAGCTCTTAAGCTCTCACCCTCTCCCTGTCTCAAATTAAAGAGGGTCAAAGTGGTCCTCGGCTGTCTCCGGGCACTAGCAAATTGATGAAGGAAGAGCTCACTGAATTCTTCCCAGGATCGGATTGTATTGGGTTCCAACTGAGTGAACCACTGTTGTGCGGCTTTTGCTAGGGTAGTTAGGAATACCCTGCACTTTATTCCCTCTCCATAGCGGTGTAGTAATGCAGCATTCTCGAACCTTACTAGGTGTTCGTACGGATCTGCCGTTCCATCATATTCAAAATTAAGGGGCTTAAAATTGAATGGTAGTTCATCCTGTAATATGTTAGGGGAGAACTAGAATCCAGAGGCGTGAGCGGACCTACTGGTTCGGTTGCTCATTTGCTTCCTCATATCTCTCATCTCTTTCTGTAGGGCCAGTAATTGGTCGCTGACCGGCCCTCCGTAGGTATCATCCGTACTTTCTTCTGTCTCAAGGGGTTCTGTCCCTCGGGGTGCTGGATCTGCATTCCTTCTTGTACTCCGAAGGGGAATGCTTCTTTTCGCTCGCAAGGGCACCTTATCGTCTTCCTCCGCCCGCATCCCCATTTCCTTGGACAACACTTGGGAGGTTCCAAGTGCTTCATCCTGGGGTCTCGGGGTCGGCACCTCCAGATTCCCTGGTGCAGCCCTGGGGATCCGGTCTCTTTGATCTGCAAAGGCTTTCTCTACAGCTTGCTTGATGAGGGCGTTCAATTGATCGGGAGAGATCAGGAGTGGTCCTGAGTCTGGAATATCCTCTCGCTGAGGATCGGCGGTTTGGGACTCTGGGGCTTCAAGATTCTCTGTTATTCCCTCCTCGACTGGTAGGGGGTGATTTTCGTCACCCAAACCTGGAGTGGGTGCCAATGGCTGATTTGGTCCAGAAGGAGTATGAACTGGATCTTTCCCCCGGCCTCCCCTTGGTGGGGGATCGATTGGCAAAGGGGAATTTTCCCCTGGAAGGTTCTTCTTTCCAGAAGTAGATGTTTTGTTTCCGCCACCCATTTGCTCAGACAGGTAGAAACTCGTGAGAAAATCTTTCAACTCTTTCCCACAGACGGCGCCAGTTGATGTGCCAAAACTTGCACGAAAGGATTACGTGTCCTTCGGATTGGATGTCCCACTCTTCGAACACGTACAATCGCTCCGAATACGCTGCCTTTCCTCCAAATCTTCGAGAACCTGCAAAGAACACACCGGAGGGGGATCCGGTGTGGACACTCCGATGCCTAAGTCAGTATAGGGCTTATCAATAGTTTCCAAGGATCTCAAGATCCTGGAGGTATCAAAATAGTTCTCAAAGAATCTCAGAAAAAGGTTTCGTATTCAGTCTATTGAGTTTTTAGTGTATGAGAGTCTAACCTGGAAATCTCTTCGAATTTACCTATTTATAGAGATCCCTCTTGGAGAGGAAGTCAAGCCTTCCTCTTATCTCGGAACTGCCCACAAGACTCGGCCCTGCTGAGTGGATGAAGTCCTCCTTTCTCTCCACTCTCTGAAGACTCGGCAATCCTCTCTCCCTAGTAGATTTCGTTCCCTAAAATAAAGGAGGACAAGGTCTTCCTTTTATCAAGTCTGGCCCGGAAATAGCGGAGGTCTTCCTATATTTACGGCCCATGACCTCATGTTACGAATGCTTAATTCTGATACTCCTCTCCAGATGGAGCTCCCTCCAGAGGGACCTCTAGAGAAGACTTTTTATCCAGAGAACACTAGATGATTCGATCCTTTCCCATCGACCTTAATATTCATACACGTGTCGACTCCTTATTAGGTGACATTTTTAGGCCGCATCAATATGGAAACCACTAAACGGATACTGAAATATTTGAAAGGAACCATCAATCGTGGTATATGGTATCCTTCAAATGATGATTTATCTCTACGTGGCTACTCTGATTTTGGTGGTTGTAGAATAGATAGGAAATCTACACCTGGTTCTTGTCAATTCTTAGGCACAAAACTCATTTCATGGTTTTCGAAAAAGCAGACTAGTGTGGCTACCTCTACTACTGAAGCCGAGTACATGGCTGCTGGTAGCTGCTGTAGTCAACTACTTTGGCTCATGCAACAACTTAGAGATTACAACATATATGAATCAAATGTTCCTATTTTCTGTGATAGTAACAGTGCTATTGCCATTACACAAAATCCTGTGTTGCACACACGTTGTAAGCATGTTGAACATCATTTCATACGTGATCATGTAGAAAAGAAGGATATTCGCATGGAAAAGATTCATACTGATTTTCAAAGAGCTGATATTTTCACAAAACCATTACATGAGGCTCATTTTCGTGAATTATGCATTAGTCTAGGACTAATTGATGTAGACCCTACTTGCCTATAGCTATGTACTAACCAGACAGGTACATCACATGAGATAAGGAGACAAGATCACTGAAACAGAGCACTCGTCTACTCGCTCAACAGACATGTATACAAGGCCAGACTAGATGACCAAACAACCCGATGAGGAAGCTGGTAAAACTGAGGGTAATACTAAGAGAATAAACATTTAAGGGGGAATCTTTGATTTCTTAAATATCCTTATGTTGACTCTTAAGTTTGTCAAAAGTCATCTTGTTTGAAACCTTGACCTTTGCACTAGATTGATAATTCATCTTAATTATTCTACTCTACTACTTGTATACACTCTCATATGTCGCACAAGATGAGACAGGTACATGAAGTCGTTCGACATTCAGACAGACAAGCACAGTCGAAGGGGGAACTCGTCTGGTGCACATTAGTCTACTCGTCTGTTCTGAATAGACTCGAACAGACAAGATAAGTTCTCTCATGATTCAAAAATATTCTAAGTGTTTAAACAGTGTGTATTAAGGGTATTAATGTAATTGATAATGCAAAATTTGGAAAACCTAGAATTGGATTTATACACTCCATTTAATGAGGTGTATACACCAAGTTCGCGCCTAAACTCTACTACGCTAGGTCGGATGAGTACACTCCTTTGTCTTAACCAATAGAAAGGGCGGATTCCAAAATTTTCAATATCAAATCACATAATATTTTCGGTTACACAACTGAATACCAAAGGCCTCGACCGTTGGATCACACCTCTCGATCTTGACCGTTGATTCAAAATTCAGTTTGCATCAAAACTACTCCTCCCTCCTCAAAACACTCCTCACGTTTCACTTTCATTCTTAAACTCTCAAGCAATTAACTGCTCTTGCAATACTCATTGTTTGTGTGTTTGATCATAAATCATCCCTCTTATAATGTCGATCGTATCTATGTTTGATATTTCTACTAACATGCAAACAAGATTTGACCTAGGCAGGTACGTCTCTGAAGGGAAGGTGCATGTTGAGAGTTCAGTGTTCTTTAGTGGAAGGCACTCGGATGACAACAAGGAGATCCTTATCAAATGTTTCAGGTGCAGATTGAAACCTTATTTGGAGGGTTTTCCGAAAATCGTGTTCGAGGAAGAAGTGTTGGAATTCTATTCCACTGCTACTCGACGAGGCGACTCCATCGAAGCTTTTGTTGGTGGAAGTCGGGTACAGCTTACTCGAGAAGTTTTGTTCAACACATTAAGCTTGCCTTCGGGTTCGATTAATGTGGAGACGTATGGCTCAGGGCAAGAATTGAGGTATCTAAGTATTTTCTGCGGAAAAAAATTGAAATTGGGTCGAGATGGCAAAGTCCCGGCAGTAAAGAAGAAGGAGCTGCTACCCAAATATATATAGGACTCGTCTGGACATCGCAAGCAAAATGTTGCTTGGTGTGACATGAAGTTTTGATTCAGTGACTCTTCAAAAGGCGAGAGTGATGGCCGCAATCTATGACGACATCACGGATGGAAACTGGTATAGGCTATTCTTGGATAGGCTTATGTATTTCGAGAAGAACGTAAGAGTCGTCACTGATGCCAGAGAATGGGTGGTATCTGCTGCTGTGAGTTTCGGAAACAAACTCAGTATTCTGCTACCTGTCTTGCTTCCGAACAAGACGAGTTGGAGCAAAGGCAAGCCGTTCCATGTCTTGAAGCACTATCTCAAGAAGGATGCTATCGCAAGACAGACTGAGCAAAGAGCGTGGACAAGTTCAGATTGATCCACGTGATGCTATGATCGAAGCCGTGCACTCGTCTAGTGCTGATGAAGACGAGTCGGAGGCCGAAGAATCTAAAGATGTGGCTGGTGCTGGTACTAGTGGTGCACTAGTTGAGTATGTGTCGGATGAGGCGACGATTGAGCCGGTTGAAGATTCGGAAGAAACTCAATCAGACAAGGAGACTGAGAAGGAAGTCGAAGCTGCTGAAACTTATCGACTGGTGAGAGTCGAGTCAAGTCCCTCGCCAGACAAGACGACTGAGAAGGTTACTACTTCATCTCGTACTATTTCAATACCTCTCAACCTCCCTGTCAAAACCAAGGCAAGATCACTCCGATCTCGTGCCAGACCTGTTCCCAAAACCTCCTCTCCGTTGGCAGTGCAACCACTGAGAACCAACGTAACCCCATACACTACTATATATGATACAACTGATACTTCAACAGTTGTCAAACCTGACCAAGACACATCAAAGCCCACAGAAACCACAGTCCAAATTCCCTCTACCTCAACAGAATATGTTGAACCCATTAACCCATCTGTTTCGGGAACTCCTCTAGTTTCCAGTGCAACAACTGAGTTAAGGACCCCACTTACTCAGACCCCTCCCGCAAACAGATTCGAATCCTTAGTCCACTATCCTATGTGTCTACGCGAGAAGAGGCTGCGTGGAAAAATGACGAAGAATCTGAAGACGATGCTACCAACAGTTGAAATTGACTCGTCTACAGAGGTCTATGAGAAACTCATAAGGATTTGTACTTGGGTTGCTCTGAAGAAAGGCCCAACTGAAGATTTGTTCGAAGTTATTCTTGGAATGGGCAGAATCGCAAATTTTCAAGATTGGGAGATGGAACAACAAGAAAACAGTGATGTGTTAGATCACTCAGACCTCCTCCCAGCGCATGCCTTGACCGTTCTAGTGAAGAGGATGCTCAACATTTCTGATGACGTGTTGTCCTCAGAATTCAAGTTCGATATTGGTGTTCAAGTTTCTGAATCTGATCTCTTGGAAGACGAGGTGATGACTGAAGCTGAACCAGTAGGGGAAGTAAGGTCTACTGATCCTTCTATTGATTTGGAAAATGTCTCAGACCAGATGAGAGGTCTTGTGTTCAAATTCCAGGTGGAACATGCTAACAGTCCACGAACAGATGTTGGACAAATCTACAGATACGTTGAGAATGCTTTTCCGGCTGAGTTGTGTGGTTATGTGAAGAAGTTGCATGCCATGGTAAAGAAGGACTCAGACGATGCAAAAAGAATATTTAAAGAAGCTAAATTGGCTATCGTTCCATACTGTGCGCCATTGAATTTAAAGGCAATTGTTGGAAGTGTCGTTCCAGTAGATGGAGTAGTAGAAGACAAGGTCTTGACTACTGAGCTGGAAGACAAGTTGATTGAAGCTACAGTTCCTGAAGAAGTTGTGATGGAAACAGTTGTTCCTGAGGAAGCTGTTCGTTCTACTCAAGCAATCCCGACTGCTTCGATAGATGAGTTGAAGAATGATCTGAAGGAAGTGATCAAGTCATCTATTGATGAGTTTTTGAAGTCTGAAGTTCAGAAGACTCTTGTTGAACAGAATAGTAGTCTTGTGACTAGTTCAAAAGAGATGATCATGAATGAAGTAAATCAGTTGGATACTGATTTCAGACAACAAATGTTCAATCAGTTAGAAGCTTTCCTGCAAAATCAAGTCGAATACTCAGAGAAGAGTTCAGTCGACTTTGCTAGAGTCTTGGCTAGAGAATCTAAGAAGATGGAAAGGGTGTATCGTGTGAAAATCGAGATTGCAGATGTGCAAAGGAAAGAAGCCTATGAACAATTGGCTCAGGCTAGAGAGATAATCACTGCTATGACTGAAGAGAACAGAAAGCTACGCTTGACTGCAACGCATTTCAAGAATGAGTTGAACCTGTCTACTCAAAAGCTAGAGCTGGTTGCTACTAAGCTAGACAAGTTGAGTCAAGATGGTTCTCATGAAAGGCAGATTGAAAAAGCAACAAACCTGATGAAGCAAGCTATGCTAGAAGAAATGACTCGTTTTACTTCTCTTTTCACTCTTAAGGCAAGTGATGAAGCCAAAAAGGGGGAAGAGACAAGTCAAGAAGAGGCGAGACAAGTAAAGTCTGCTGCTGAACCTGAAGTTGAAGCTGCTGCTACTGCAATAGAAGAGATGAGAAGGCCTAAAAGAGGAAAGCTTGTGAAGAAAGCTGATTTAGAGGCAGAGCAGAAGTGACAAGCAAAGGGCAAAGGAATTGCTACTGCTGAGGTTCAGACAAGACAAATTGTAAAGAGAAAGTTGGTGATTGAAGAACCGAAAGTTAAAGAGTCAATAGGACAGATCATTGCTGATATGGATGAGACTGAAATATTGAAGAAGCAAAAAGTGGAAGATGATCGCTATGCTAGCAAGAAGAAGGTTGGCAAGCATATCCACAGATTGCAAAAGATGAAGGTTAATCCAGCAGAGATCGAGGATGCTCACATTGATAACTTCATTGACAATGAACATAGAGATGCATGGTTAAGTGTCAAGATGAAGTGGGAGTTAGATCATTGGATTATCAGGAAGTTTGGAAATACTGACAGCAAAGAAGAGTTGTATGCGATTTTTGACAAGTTCATGGAAGCTCAAGATCAGAATTTATGGAACTTGATCATGAGAATTGCAACTGCTGTAGGATATAACATTTTAGTTCCTATTTATCCTAAGTGGGAAACTCCGATGGTAGGATCTGGAAAGAGGATCGACTTCAACAAAATCAAGAAGTTTGAAGAAGAACTGCTCGAGAAGGAGAAGATAGAGAATGAAGACCACATCTCAGACATTCACGGAAGGATTCTCGATGCATTCTGCGTTCCTAATCTAGATGGAGGTAACATCAGTGAGTAAGGTTGTAAGTATCTATCTTTACTTAGTTTTTTTTGTTATTGATTAAGTATGTGTAATCTACTAATCTTATTTTGAATGAATGAAAAGATAACACATTTTGATGATTATATAAGATAACTACTTAACTAGTCTACTATTGTGAAATAATTCAAGTAGTTTTGGCTTCATCAAAAAGGGGGAAATTGTTGGGATATGAATCCTGATACAAGTCCTAATTGATGATGAGTTGAGTTTTGATAAGCCAAAAAGGAGACTTGAATAATTTCTAAGTGTTGACTGATCTAGTCTAGTTATGGAGTCGTCTTGAACAAATCAGTAGAGTTCACAAGTAAAGTCACTACTACACATTTGGCTTTGAAGAGCTGCACTTGGAGAGCTCTTGTGTCGAAAAGCTATCCAAGATAGCACTTGGAGAGCTCTTTTTTCGAAAAGCACTCAATTTAGCACTTGGAGAGCGGTTTTTTTTAAAAAAAAAAACACTTAGAGAGCGGTTCAAAACCGCTGTCCAAGTGAAGCACTTGGACAGCGGTTGAGAACCGCATTACAAGCCCGAATTAGACAGCGGTTTTGAATCGCTCTCCAAGTGAACACTTGGAAAGCGGTTCTTAACCGCTCTGCAAGAGAGTTTCTCAAATATAATATTAATTAATTCAATTAATCCCCCATTTAATAATAATTCACCACTACGCGAATTGAAGTCTTGTCTTCTCCCCCAAATCCCACAAACGCGTTTAACCTAAAATTCAAAAAAAAAAAAAAAAAAGAGTATTTGTGAAGCCAAATCCGCCGTCGCCGTCCGTCGCCTCCTTCCTCGCGCCGTCGCCTACCACCCTCTCTCTCATCGCGCCGTCGCCTCCCTTCCTCTCCCTCCTCGCGCCGTCGCCTCCCTTCTTCTCCCTCCTCGCGCCGTCGACCTCCTCTCCAGCCGTCGCCGTCCTCTCCAGACGTCGCCGTCGACTTCCTCTCCAGACGTCGCCGTTGCCGTCGCCGTCGACGTCCCACTCCCACAGTTGTAGGTACGTACCTACTCTAAGCTTGTATACATGATATATATACGTTATTTGTGTTCTTGTAAAATTGTCCCTGCATATGAAATAGAAGAAAAGAAAATGGACGTATCTACTGTATATATATATATATCAATGCATTATATGAAGGATTTTGATTTCTTTAGGCATCGTTATGTTGCAATTTTAATGTTTCTGTTCGTGATATTTAAGATGCTTTGAGCATTTTTATTTCTGTTTTTGATATTAAAGATGCTTTGAGCATTTTTGATAGCTTGGATGTGAGATTATTCATAAGATAGTGCAGACAAAATTTGTTGTGAAATTATTTTTGTTAGGATACAGTACTCTACTCTGCTTGGGAGACAAATTACTATAGTGAACATAAACACATACATTAATTGGCTATGTCTAGTATTTAGTATGCTGCCTTTTAACTTCAACCTTTATTGTTCACAATTCTGTAGTACTTCAAATAAAAGAATGAAAAGTTCAATGCAAAGAATAATCTCTGATTTTCCTGATAATGGCCGGGAAGGCCTCTGTTTTTCCATGTTCATTGTTTTCTGTGTGGGTCTCACAGGCAAGTCTTGCAGAAGTATCTTGGTTGAGTGAAGCTGTAATTGTTGTAGTAGCAAAATTTAGTGTTTGTTGAGTGGCATCTTGGACAATTTAGGGCTAATTGCTCTTTCTGTGGCCGGACCAACTTTCTTTGATCCATTGTTGCCCTTGTTTCTCCACCACCCATGCCCATGGATGATTTTGCAACCCCAAATTCCTGAATTTAATTAATTTTATTACAAAATTAATGTTAACAATACATTATAATTAATTAACCTAGCTAGCTAGCTAAAATTAATTAATTTCAAGAAAGAATGGAGACAAAATGAAATTAGAATTATATATAAATTGATGAGGTGGTACGTACCTGAGTAGTCCATTGAGCTGCACTATTATCCATGGATAATATTTGTGGTATATCTATATATCTATCTACAAAACTGCAAAGTGATAGAGGGTTTTGTCTTTGAGGGGATTTTAGAAAGAAAGAATGTTTGTGAGTTGTTTGTATGTTGGGTCTTTTTGAGTTGGCCGGGTAACTTTATTATGGGAGCTAGCTAGATGGGAGGAGGAAAAGGGGGGAAAGCTGCTCTGCAGGATTGTTTGTTTTGACTGATATTTTCACTTTTGGACTTATGGTTTCATTTTAGTATTTTATTTAAGGTCTCAACTTTTTTTTAATCTTATTTAATTAATATTTAGTGCTATTGTGAATGTATCTTCTCTGGTGGGTTTCTGCTTTTTTTACTGTCTGGAATGCCCGGGGAATTCTTTGATGATGAATGTCTCCTTGTCATTCCCACTAACATTGGTTTAATTTGTGTTTTGTTTTATATTTAATTAATATTTAAGATCATGGTTTGGTCAATTTTTGTCCTCTCCATTCTTTCCTTGAAATCACACTAAATTCTTATTTAATATAATTTGATGTTTCATTTTCTTTTCTATTATATATATAATACGCATAAATTAATACGTACATAGATTATTTTTTTTCTCTGATCAACAGAACTAAAAAAAGGAAAAAAGGGGGGTGTGTCATAATTGAAAGATTTGAAATTTAAAATGAAAGAAATGATTGTTTTATTAATAAAGTTTGACTCTTTCATTTATTAATGGAATATCATTGTTAAAATAAATTAGGAGATGATCGAACAAGTTTAATACAATAGGATTAATGTAATACTTTTAAGTTTAATACTTTTAGATTTAATACTTTTAGATTTAATACATTAGAATACATTGTCTTGAGAAACACTTCATATTGTATTTCCTATAGGCATCGATCTATATATAGTTTTATATGGATCGAAAGTGGGTTCGAGCCGATCGATTATCAGAGGAGTATAGGAATAGGGTGGAAGAGTTTTGTAATTATGCAATTAGAAACTGCACCGACAATCGGTACATTCCATGTCCTTGTTGGAAATGTATGAATGGAAAAACTGTTAGAGACAGAGAAAGTTTGTTCACCCACTTGATGATTCACGGTATTGATAAAGCATACACTGTTTGGACATTTCATGGTGAGACAAGAGATAGATGCGGCTCAAGCAACTTAGAAACTGACTTTAGGTTTGAAGATACAGTGGATGTAGATAATTTAGAAGATGTACCTACTGTTGATACATCGAATGTGGATGGCGATGAGTTGCGAGATCACCCTTATATGTCAGAGAAGTTAGATGATTCAGCTGGATTACCTCTTTGGCCCGGGTGTGAGAAGGCAACATCTCATTTTTTGGCCAACAAATATGGGGTGAGTACGTACAATAAACACTTCGTTAAAATTTGTATGCGTAATATGTTATTTGCACATTTGCAGTCAATTTTAATATTCTTAATATAATATAGGAACCATTGGGTGTTGGTCGTCATTAATATGAAGACATTACGTGTCTTTTTTATGGACCCAGTTGTTGATAGGGTGATTGCAAATCGTCGTGATCTCATGTCATACATGGAAGCGTAAGTTCATTTTTAATATTCTAATATAATGATTTGTTTTACTTTTAAAATTATGCATATTTAATCTATTTTTTTTAATTATAATAATAACAGTGTGATGACGATGTATCGGAGTCGCCTTCACAATCAAACTTCAAGATCTAGTTTCAATAAAGTGAGCTGGATAGATGTTAATGTAATTTAATTTAGTACGTTATCAAATTAATAGAAAATAATCATAATTGTAATGCACTAATGCTTATAATTGCTAATCATAACAGGTTCCGAGGCAACATGATGGAGACCATTGTGGACATTTTGTATGTTGTTATATTGAAGATATAATCAATTTTTCTGGATTGGAGATTAATCCCAACACTGTAAGTCAATTTATTGATTTATTTAAATTATTATTGATTGAATAAAAATTCATATACTATATATCTAACTATATTGATTGATCGTTGTTTGCAGTTTGTCTATGCCCGTCCGCTCAACTCTTACAAAGACAAAAGAATGGACAAATGGAAAAAAGATTGGATCGGGTACCTGTACAATCGATTTTTGTATAGGTTTAATTTAAGTAGCTAGTATAACTTTTGTTGCATTTAATATATTAACTCATTTGTGATGATATTTAATGTTTTTTGGTGTTTATATTAATTGAACGTACGTTAGTGTACGTTTATTTATTTAATTTTTTGGTATTTGACGTGTATAAAATTGATTTTTAAAATATAAAATTTATTTATTGGTATATAAATAAATTTAGTTTTGTATAAAATTGATTTTTAAAATATAAAATAATTATTTAAAAAAAAAATTGACTTAGACAGCGGTTCATAACTGCTGTCCAAGCCCATGCGTTTTTTAAAAAAATTCACTTAGACAGCGGTTATGAACCGCTTTCCAAGTCAAAAAACAAAAAAAAAATACCCATAGACAGCGGTTATGAACCGCTGTCCAAGTCAAAAAACAAAAAGAAAATACACATAGACAGCGGTTATGAACCGCTGTCCAAGTGACTTTACTTGGACAGCGGTTCAAAACCGCTGTCTATGACCTCTCTTGCACAACCTTTAAAAAGAGCTCTCCAAGTGCAATTTCACTTGCATAGCTCCCACTTGGAGAGCTCGTTTAAAAGCTCTACAAGACCATTTTTTAAAGCTCTACAAAGCCAAATGTGTAGTAGTGAGTTCATAAGTATGAAAAGAAAAGTTTAAGTGTTTGAAAGACAAGTACGTTTTATAAGTACTATATTTGTTAGGATTTATACTGAGCTATTAATTGATGTATAGAAGCTCATACTTTGTGTATGTATTCGTATATTCATTGTATAGATCTTAAGGTGACTAAGCTGATTTATAAAGCTTAAAGTAATGTAATAGTCTTGATAAGATTAGATGATAGGACTAGTTTAGTTCTATATAGACGTCTATTGTTGAAGACCTGCAAGACAAGACAAGTCAAGTGAAGAAGTAGACTGGAATTTTGTCTAAGTATGGAGACAAGACCAGGTGCGCAAGCAAATGATGAAAAGTTTAAGTAAGAAACGCGTATTGAAGATAAGGGTTGAAGAGTTAGTTATGGAATAACTAATTAATTGAAGAAACGCGTGGATGGATAAGAAGAAAAAGTTAGAAGTCAGTTATCAAGAAGAGTTAGTTACATAACAGAATGTTCTTGAAGTTGGAAGTCTATAAATACCCCATGGTATTGTTCGATTAAAGACTACTGATGCACTGATATTCTACGTACTACTGAAGCGAATTAACGAAGCATTTCAAAGTAAAGAAACTCTCAGAGTTGAAGTTCAGAAAGTTCAAGTCAGAAGACAAGTGAAGAATTCAAGAAGGCTGCTACTGAATATAGAGAAGTTTTTCTTTATTGTTTCAAGTTGCTAGTTACTTGTAAAATAGCTAGTATATCGAAGATATATCTGGAGATATAATCGAAAAGATCAAAGTCTTATTTCTTGGGACTTAAAGCCACAAGAACACATTACTCGATTGGAAGAGTTAATAAGAATTTCACGACTGGTGTTGTGAGAGTGGATGTAGACAAGTTGTCGAACCACTATAAATCTCGTGTTTGATTTACTTTACTGTTTTATTTGTGTTTGATTGATTAACTGCTTAATTGATTAATTGCATATAAGAACAAGACAAGTAGAGTGTTCATAACAGAGTTCTCGAATATTAGTTGAGTATAAATTTGATTGGGCTCATTGTTAATCTGATTATTCCGCATAGTGTACTTTGATATATTGAATTTTTTTGAAAAGTCTATTCACCCCCTCTAGACGTTTTCCTAACTTACTCAATATTATCTAACTGATCAACTAGGGACCTACACTTTCATATTTATATGATTCCGCACTCCACTAAATTTATTTTTGTTAAAAGGAATTTTCAAAGGCTGCAAATGAAAATGACACGACTATATTTTGTTGTAGTATATATTTCATTATTGCTCACTCCAATTTCAAAACAAGGCTTATAAATTAGTACAAAATGGTCTGAATAAAAAATAGGGATATTTTCTCAATAATGATATCATGGTCTCTAAAGGCCCCAACTTGCTTATCCTTCACATACTATAAAATTCACTATAATTTATAGGACTTTTATATTAATTGTATTATGGAGTATTAATTTAAGCATCTTTTTCTAATTAATCACACATCTTCTCTCAAAAATGATCACGAATAAGATGAAGGATTTTATGATACTTGTAAATTGGGGATAAAGAGATTTATTATATATATATATATATCTTAATCTTAATAATCTTCCTTATATACTAATTTTGAATCTCTCAATGCTGACGTGGCTTCACCAGAATTCTCATTTTCTAAATCTTTAATTTTCTGTAATTTTGATTATTTTTAAAATAATTTTCTCTTTCCTCTTTTTTTTCAACTGTCATTTTTTAAATTGTTTTTTCTTTTTTATCCATTCTCTCTTTCACTCTTCCATGGTTTAAAATTTTTAATTATAATTTTATTTAATAATTATATTAAAATTTATTAAATAATACTTATTTTACCCGCGAAATCGCGGTCTTGCACTAGTCATGTATATTTGTAAACTTTTGTAGTGACACATGGCACAACCACATTCATCTATTTTAACCTCTTGAATCTCTCCATTTCAATATTCCTCAATTCTCATTCATTTTAATTTTATTTTTTAATCTCAATCCTCCATTTAAAGTTTTAATCTCAACCGTAGGTTCTTATTTTTTACTCTTATATAAATCGCAACATCTTCTTATTTCAACTACTCAAGTTTCAATCTCTCGACTTTGTCTTCTTCTAAATTCACTGGTAAAAAATTTCGGTCATTTGTTGATCTAATTTTTCGATCTATCAATTATAATTTTCACTCATATATATATATATATATCTTGAGTTTGTCCTCTACCATAATTTTTTTTGTTCATCACTAATAAAAGATTTTGTCAAGAAGGATTTAATCTCACTCATTTCTCACGGGTTTGCTTCTCCATTGATCTGCATTGTCAAAAAGTATTTTATTAGATTGGATGAAGAATATTAAATGTAATTCAATTTGGATGAAAAATGGCATAAACAATGTCAACTGTCAAGTGATAGGTTGTGTTTTTTCTCTTTCTTTTTTCTCTCTCTCTTTCTGAAGAATTTCTTCGGAGAGGGTGCTGTAGAGGCTATGTTTGAGAATTTGTGGAATGTAAATATTACGAAAGAAATGGAGAATTATGGGAATGGAAAATGAAAGAAAATAGAATTTTGTATAGTATACTTTAATTGTAATATTCTTGGTATTTAATTTCATCAATTTCACATGCAGCCATCAAGGGGAGTGGACTGCGGATTTGCTGCACTTTGAAGATGAATTAAATTGTAATACCAATTACCAGTATATTTAATTTGGAGATAGATTAAATTGTGTATAATATTTAGAATAAAAATTAATTAAATGAAGGATTTCCCGTTTCCGCACTCCTAATTAAATTGTGAAATTTAAGGAAGACTCTAAAATTACGAATTTATCCTTTCATCATCACATATTTATCAATTTTTAACTTTGATCAAATTTCGTATTTTAATTATATATGGTAGTCGTACCTAATTTCTTCAATTAATTAATTTATTACTGTAATTGATTTCGAACAACATTAATTTTTTCATCAATCATCATTAACATCATATGAAATTAAGTCAAATCAATATATAAAAGTTCTAATAATTGATTATTGTTCATAGTATACAATATTTGTTCTTAATTTTATTATTTGGTAATTGACTTTTAAAAAAAAATAAAATTATGTATATATTTAAACTAAATTAAATTGCAGATTTATAGAGGATTGACTAATGGTGTTGGCTTTTATATATATAATGCAAATATGCTAAAAACTTAAATTAATTGGTGCATAATTTACTCAATCAAGTGTTACAGTTATAATATTAATTTGGCACGTGGTTTGTGCACATTTAATTATTTCTTAAGTTTATTCTATTATTTAATTATATTATTATGAATACGACGTTACAATTTACCTAACGTTACCTTCCGCACAATCTCTTAATTGAATTTGATTTTATATTTGTACCCATTTTTCAATGGTACATCTAAAAAAACACATTACTCTTATGTTAGTAATATAATTGAAAAATTTAGAGTGGAGATTCATTTATATGAATTATTTGCCAAAATGAATACTGTTACTTTAAAATATTGTTAGCTAATATATGAGTATTTTGGTGTGTGAAAATTCTAATTATATAATTGACAAAATCAATGTATATATTTGTCAACCATAAATATATATACCTTACGGAGTATTAATTAATTATATAAGGATCCTTGATATAAATTAATTAATTTATATAATGTGCATTAGTCAATTACTTGAATCCTATTATTCACTAACTATTTTTTTTCACTAACCTGTTTTTAGTTCAAATAATAAGTATTTTTCATGTTGGTTCTTGATAATTTATATCTTAACACTAACTATTTTTTTTTCACTAACCTGTTTTTAGTTCAAATAATAAGTATTTTTCATTTGAACCAACATTACCCAAAAATTAGTTCTAAAAAAAAAATTTGCATATCCTTGAAGAAAATTTTGCTTTACATCCTATAACTTAACTCAAGTCTAATTCAATCTATATCATTAAAATTTTCACTTTTACAATTTATGTCCTAGGATGTCGCGGCTGGTCCTAGTAGCTACCCCACTCCTCTCCCCTTCTCTCTCTCTCAAATGTCCCATCCTTGACGGTGCTCATCGCCGACCACTAAGATAAACCGACTAATTTGACTTTTCAACCTTCCATATATGAATCTTGTGGGTTGATGGTCATTGATGCTCGCTCTTCTTGACTTATGGTCGTTGCTCGTCCTGCCTTAGCCCAACATGCTGAATCTTTAAAAGAAGAAAATGCATCTCTTCGGGCAGAATTGGCTCGTACAAGGACTGAGTACGAGCGATTTCTTGCTCACAACGCGTCTCTTAAGGTATATAATTATATATAATTACTTGATAATTAATCTCCACAATAGGTTTTAGAAAAGGCATTGCTAGCTGTCATAGGCATATCAAATTTGGTGCCCATCACCGGAGAGCCAGGAATCAGCCACGAGCTCCTAGCCTGCAAATTAGCTTCCCATGAGAATTCACCAATTTTAAAATTTTTATCATTACAGATAGATAGAGTACAAATTCTTCCATGAAATTGTGTGTCCAAATTTCTATAATAAGCATAAAGACAATAAAAATTTTATTAGGTTGTACAAATTTTATATTCTCATCCGTGTTTCATTGCTCCAAATAAAATTATTATCATTGTACATGTGACATAAACTTCATAAAGTGCAATGAAGCTTCACACGAAAAACAGAGCATTGCGTGTGAACCGTGTGGTATCTCAAGGTAAGGTAGAACCACATGTGAATTTAACATAATTTTGCATTATTTTTCTCAACTCTAAAATACAGAATTTAGAGCTTTTAAATGTTCCAAATGAAAAAAAAAAAAAAACATTCAAAATTATAATATAATGTCAAAGTCTTAAACATATGCTTAGATTAGGTGATTACATATTTTTCCATCTGACTCGCTCTATAATTTTTTTATAGTGATTTATCCTTTAACAATGCCATTAGGAATTGAGTACTAATCAATGAATGGAACAATGCAACATAGTTGGAAAACCAAGGTCATATCCAATTTTGAGATTATGGTGTTTCTAATTTTTTATTACCGAAATTTAATTTTGTTATATAATATAAACGGATAATTAAAAGGTTATAATATTAATCTTAGTTAAAAATTTAGTTAAAAATACATGCAGCTGTATAACGTCCCATTTTAGTTAAAAATTTAATTTACGTCCCATAATTTTATTTAATTGTTTAATTTACGTCCCATTTAAATCGCAGTGATCAAAACAACGTCGTTTCAATCACGTGATTATTAAGTTTGGGAATTTCTGACGAATTTTTACAACTTCGACAAAAATTGAACGTAAATTAAATAATTGAAAAAGTAAAAGTTGCATGATGTAAATAATTTTTTTCTGATCATTAGTATATAATATGCATCTCAACTTTTGACTATGGACAAAATAAGCTAATATAATGTACATCATAATATGTCCTATTGTCCCTAGCTAGTTCACAATGACAGATATATATATATGATTATGGTGTTAAAAATCAGCTTTTGCATTCTGCCAAAACTATACACATATATATATATATATATTTTTCAATTAAACAAAATCTACGTTGGCTGATTATGGATATACCAAAAAAGAATTTAGTCAAAACGGAAGGATATATGTTGTTCATTGGATGCTCAGAAAATTCAAGACGACACATTTTAAACAAAATTTACGTTTTTTTGACAAATATTTTTTAATTTTTTATTTTTACACTTTATTTTATATCTTATTTTTTCTCTCTATCTTTTTCTCGCTCTCAATCATTACTTGTACTATATCTATAATTTAATCACCTTTTTTAATTTATGTGCCCAAAAGTAATGAAAAACTTATAGACGGACGGAGGAAGTAATAAATAATGAGGTTTAATGGTTACACACGTCGTTTCATTGTTCTAATATTTGACAATAAAATAATTTTTTTGGTGCTAATATAGTGATAAAATATTTTAATTTCCTCGCAAATATTAAATCCACAAAATTCGACATGAAAATTTCAATTTTGTTACTAAAATATTATTAGCAACGAAATATAGTTTTCATTATTGTTCTTATATTTGACAATAAAATAAAATAAAATATTTTGTTGCTCGCAAATATTAAATCCAAAAAATTAGACATTAAATTTTCGATTTTGTTGCTAAAATATTAGCAACGAAATATAATTTTTATTGTTGTTCTGATTATTAAAACAAAAAAAACATTTGTTGCAAGTGTAGTGATGAAATATTTTAATTTCGTTGCAAATATTAATTCCAATAAATTAGCCACGAAAATTCCACTTTATCGCAAAATAATAGCCACTAAATATAAATTTCATTGTTGTCATGTGTTAACAACAAAATAAAACAACATGTTGCTAGTGTAGCCATGAAATATTTTAATTTTGTCGCAAATATTAATATCAAGAAATTAGCTATAAATTTTTTTATTTCATCGCAAAATATTAGCGACGAAATATAATTTTCATTGTAGTTCTGATTATTAACAAAAAAATAAAATAATTTATTACTAATATTGCGGTATAATATTTTAATTTGGTCGCAAATATTAAATCTAAGAAACTAGCCATAAAATTTTCTTTATTCATTGCAAAATATTAGCGGCAAAATATAATTTTCATTGTTAAATCAAAAAATAAAATAATTTTTTACTAGTTTAGTGGTGAAATATATTCGTAAAATAAAATTTAGATTTTTCGTAAAATTTTTGTTATTATTCCCCTTTTTCTTTAGTGATAAGATCAAGGTCCTTCCATGAAATCCTTCTGACAAAAAGTTTAATTATATCTACCTTGATGGGTGAAAAACGTCCTTATCTATGAACTCAATTACTCTCTCCGTCCCATAATAACTTTCACACTTTCCCATTCGGGACGTCATTAGCTAGCATATTTATTTTCGCAGAGCTCGGAATCGAACCTGTGACCATCAGCTTTGTGTGCCCGTGGATGCCATTTTAGCTAGGAGCATTCTTCGTTATATTTTAAATACAATTAATATATATTATATACTTTCAAATTTTTGTTCTGAAATTTATTTATTTATTTAATTTGTTTAAAATTTGTCAATCCATAATTATAGCATACCAATAGTTATGCTTAATTATTTTTTTTAACGCACAAACATACATATTAATTACATTTATTAAATTTGTGTTTACGAACCAATTAACAAATCAAATAATTGTTAAATAAAATTAATTGAACAAGTTGTACACATACAACAAGAAGTGAAGAAGATTGTGGAGGCCATCAAAATCAAACTATGGGGATGGATGGAGAGACAGAACATGCTGATAAAAAATGCTTCCATAGCAGCATGGTACTGCTCCCCTCTAGCATGTATTAGAAATGAAATACAGTAAGAATAGGAGGGGCTCTAGCATGTATTAGTAGTGAAAATCAGCAAGAATAGGAGGGGATCTGATATGCGTATAAACTGCAGCTGTAGAGGAGTTACTAGTAACAAAATTATGTTGTAATTTCACGGGTTGAGTATTGAAAATGAATTTATTTGACTGTTCAAAAAAAAAAAAAAAACATAATTAAAACTTCAATTAAAATTATACACCACAAACAAATAAAATTATTATCAACTTTAATTAAAATTACATCACACAACATTTGGGTGTATGTATAAGTTCTCAAAGTGTCCCATTTGTACTAGAGGCCCGCCCTCCCAAAAATAATTCTAACATTTAAATAGTAAATTACAGTATAATATTTTAATATCTTAATTAATTTGTTAACTAAGTATTAATTGTTTTTAGTTAAAAGTGAAGGAGTACAATTGTATTTAATTTCCATTTTGCAGAGGGTTTTTGCGAGGGCCCACAAGCCCTTTGGCAATTTTAAATGATTTGGCCACTTACCGAGGGACTTGTCCTCACCATTTCCCAACAGTTATAATGCTCGCTAATTCCCTCGGCAATTACCTAGGGTTCTCAATTACCCTCGCTATTTTGTGAGGGTTTTTGTAATCCCTCGGTAAATTAGCGAGGGTTGTTTGTTCCCCTGTAATATCCCTAGACATTGTTTTTCCTCACTAAAATCCCTCGCAATTTCAGCAATTTTTTGTAGTGTTCGTACGTGCATATTTTACAAATAAAAGAACTTACTATCGATTAATTTTTTAGCTCATCCTTCATGACGATGATGAACTTAATTTCGCTTCTACCTGTGTAAATAAAAGAAATCCATTAAATGATTATAAAAATAAGAAATCAGAAGGATTTAGCTCATCTCCTTGGACCAAGTTCTACGAGGCCCCAACTTACATATGCATGTGCATGCAATTAAGATGTAATTAATGTTTTCTTGTATTGTGTCGGCAACTTGGAGCTAATTATTGATCGCTAAGTGTCGGCAAGTTGCATATTAATTATTGATCTAATCAATGTTTGCAAAGTGTCGCCAACTTGCATTTTATAATGTGCATGAAGATTTATATATATATATATATATATATAAAACTTAAGTTGCATATTAATTATTGATCTAATCAATTTAGTATTTCATGTGTATCCTATTTAAATTATATTCAATTTTCAGTAATATTATATAATATAATTACTTAATTTTGCTTATATAATGAAATAAATAAATACAAAAGTAATGACTCAATATATATAAAAGTGATGACTCAATTATTTTTCTGCAGATCAATTAATGGAATTGACGTTAGCTCTAGGAAAGTTTTAATTTTGGATGTCTTAATTGATTAGCGGAATTTTCGAAGAGTTGATAGACAAACATTTAAATTTTAAAACTAATTGACTTTCTATATATTAAATTCGAAATTTAAATAGTAAGGGCATGATGGTACATTTATGTTACATGTTGTTCTTAATTTGAAACTATTTTAAATCATGTCCTTATTTAAAAAAACACTAGTTGAAAAGACCTTTTATGTGAAATCCTTATTCTAATTTTTTATTTTGATATTTGGTAATATCTTTTAATAAAGTTAATATCTTTAATATCTTTTATTACTATCTATAAATTTACATATTCACGTACTTTATCTTAATAATGATATTTTTTATCAATATCTTTTTTTATCTTTTAATATATATTAAATTTTTTTACAAATTTATATATGTTTTAAAAATATTTTCTTATTAATAAATTAAAATATATTATAAATTTATTTTTTCAAAGTAATACGCAGGTCTTACACTAGTAATGTATATTTGTAAACTTTTGTAGTGACACATGTTATAACCACATTCATCTATTTTAACCTCTCTCTTCTGAATCTCTCCATTTCAAAATTCCTCAATTCTCATTTATTTTAATTTTATTTTTTAATCTCAACAGTACGTAGGTTCTTATTTTTTACTCTTATATAAATTAAATCGCAACATCTTCTCATTTCAACTACTCAAGTTTCAATCTCTCGACTTTGTCTTCTTCTAAATTCACTGGTAAAATATTTTGGTCATTTATTGATCTAATTTTCAGATCATCAATTATAATTTTTACTCACACACACATATATATATATTGAGTTTGTCCTCTCCCATAATTTTTTCGTTCATCACTAATAAAAGATTTTGTCAAGAAGGATTTAATCTCACTCATTTCTCACGGGTTTGCTTCTTCATTGATCTGCATTGTCAAAAAGTATTTTGTTAGATTGGATGAAGAATATTAAATGTAATTCAATTTGGATGAAAAATGGCTGATAAACAATGTCAAGTGATAGGTTGTGTTTTTTCTCTTTCTTTTTTCTCTCTCTCTTTCTGAAGAATTTCTTCGGAGAGCTAGGGTGCTGTAGAGGCTATGTTTGAGAATTTGTGGAATGTAAATATAACGAAAGAAATGGAGAATTATGGGAATGGAAAATGAAAGAAAATAGAAATTTGTATAGTATACTTTAATTGTAATATTCTTGGTATTTAATTTTGTGGAATGTAAATATTACGAAAGAAATGGAGAATTATGGAAATGGAAAATGAAAGAAAATAGAATTTTGTATAGTATACTTTAATTGTAATATTCTTGGTATTTAATTTCATCAATTTCACATGCACCCATATGAAATTGATTTCTTAAATTAATTTATTACTGTAATTGATTTCGAACAACATTAATTTCTTCATCAATCATCATTAACATCATATGAAATTAAGTCAAATCAATATATAAAAGTTCTAATAATTGATTATTGTTCAAACACAATTTTTTTTCATAGTATACAATATTTTTTCTTAATTTTATTATTTGGTAATACTTTTAAAAAAAAAAATTATTTATGTATATATTTAAACTTAACTACAGATTTATAGAGGATTGACTAATGGTGATGGCTTTTATATAATACAAATATGCTAAAAATTTAAATTAATGGGTACATAGTTTACTCAATTAAGTGTTACAGTTATAATATTAATTTGGAATGTGGTTTGTGCACATTTAATTATTTCTTAAGTTTATTCTATTATTTAATTATGGGTAAAATGCAAATATGGTCCTAAGAGAATTTCTGCTCACGAAAATGGTCCCATTTTGAACAAAAAAGGTCCCACGAGATTTTTCCGTTAAAAACTAACGGAATTGTGAGCGTGAGTCACACACGCCATTAAGGTCAAAATCGGTAAAATGCAGATTTGATCCCAAGAGATCGGAAAAATGCAGATTTGGTCCCAAGAGATTCGTGTTCACAAAAATGGTTCCATTTTGTACAAAAAAGGTCCCACGAGATTTTACCATCTAAAACAAAATCTCCAAATGCTTTATTTCAATCAAATGCTCCAAAATCATTTCTATTTCTTAAAAAAAAAAAAGCTCTAAAAATCTCCCCCAAATAAAACCACGTGAATCCAACTTGAAAATTCAGGAAAAAGCTCTAAAAATCTCCCCCCAAATAAAACCACGGGAATTCCCAAATCGCAAACCCTCACTTAAATTCCACAAATCGTAAACCCTCACTTAAACCCCAAAATTGAAGTAGACAAATCGTTCTTGATTTTTTCTCATTTTATCTCAATTATTCTTTCCTCTAGTGTTGGGGCTGGTGGTGTGTGCCGATGATCACCATGGGTAGGTTCAGGGTGGTATTAATTGAACCGAATTTTGCAATTTTGAGATATATTATCAAAAAATTTAAAATCAAATCTAGCGATTTAATTTTGAAGGGATGATTATTTTGTTTGAGAGGCTTAATATATAAAATGAATTTTTGGAAGATTGACTTTCGATTTTCTGTTAATGACGGGGAGAAGAACAGAGTTAATGATAGTATCTTTAGTTTAAAATTTTAATGGATTTTTTTTTGTCTTTTTAAATGTTTTAGGTTTTCTATAAATTTTTCTTAATTTTTAAATTTGATATAAATTATTATATATGTTTTTTTATTAGAGCACTCTACCTAAACCTAATGTTTTAAGTTCGAGTCATGGGTAGAGAAAAAGGGAGAGTATATAATGTAATTAAAAAAAAAATTGTAATGTGTCATTTTTTCTCTTTTTTTTTTGCTTTTGGACCATTTTTGCAATATCTCTTAACGGAAACCTTCAAGTATTTAACGGGTGGAACTATTTTTACAAAAAAATGGGACTAAAAAAGAACGTGGGACCAAAATTGTTTTTGTAAAATTCTCTTGGGATCAAACATGCATTTTACACATTTAATTAGAGTTTATTATTATGAATATGACGTTACAGTTTCCCTAACAATGTTACCTTCCACACAATCTCTTAATTGAATTTGATTTTATATTTGTACCCATTTTTCAATGGTACATGTAAAAAAACACATTACTCTTATGTTAGTAACATAATTGAAAAATTTAGAGTGGAGATTCATTTATATGAATTATTTGTCAAAATGAATATTGTTACTTTAAAATAGTTAGCTAATATATGGGTGTATTTTGGTGTGTGAAAATTCTAATTATATAATTGACAAAATTAATGTATTTGTCAACCATAAATATATATACCTTACGGAGTATTAATTATATAAGGATCCTTGATATAAATTAATTAATTTATATAATGTGCATTAGTGAATTACTTCGATCCTATTATTCTTGATAATTTATATCTTATCAATTGACACTAACTATTTTTTTTTTTCACTAACCTGTTTTTAGTTCAAATAATAAGTATTTTTCATTTGAACCAACATTACCCATAAATTAGTTCCAAAAAAAAAAAAAATTGCATATCCTTGAAGAAAATTTTGCTTTACATCTTATAACTTAACTTAAGTCTAATTCAATCTAATTCAATTTATGTCCAAGGATGTCCAATTTACGTTATTTTTGCCGAAAAATTAGGATTTCAGCCAAATAACTCAATTTACATCCTTTAATTTTTTTTAAAAAATAATAATAATAAAAAAAAATCTAAAAATTCCATATTATCTTGCTCTCCTGGCTGAGTATCTTGCTCTCAGCGGTGCATCGTCCTTAGTCGCCCGAAGATTATCTATCCTAGGCTGCAGGGGCGGACCCAGGACTGAATAGAGAGGGGGCCAAAAATGGTGTGAGATCATTTGTGTTTTAGTATTTCACTATCTAATTTATTGACATGTATCATATCAAAAAATAGTTAATGTATTATAATAGTGTGGGCGTACGTATTAAAAATTCAGCACATAAATTGATCTAGCCAAAAATTAAGTATTGACTAATTTAATATTCACTGTGATTCATAATTATTTGCATACATGTTTTATTTGTCTATTTCATAAGTTGCACATCTCGAAAAAAATAAAACTCTCTTATAATTAAACTCTACCCTCACACTAATTTATTTACTTTGTTCACAAAGTTTAGAAAAGTACATATTTTTTTTAGTTTGTGTGTCGATTTTACTGTGCAAATATTAATTATGTGTCCATTTTTATGTGCAAACATTTTTGGAACATATAAAGTATACAATTATAAAAAATAATTATTTCAATAAATAATACTCCGTATATATTAATATTTGCAATAAGTATTACAATATCATTATATTTACAATCAATTAATCTCAAAATGCCTCTCTTGCATGTTCACCCACATATATATATTGTATATTGAAAAACAAAACAATATAGAATGGTTCGTGAAAGAGAATGAACGTTTGAATAAGTTTAAAAACTAATATTTTATTAGATGTTAAAAAAAAATATTAAACTTGTGGCAAGTATGCATATTATACAAGATAACAGAGGGAGGGTGAGGGGGCCAAGGCCCTTCCCAAGTTATACTTGGGTCCGCCCCTGCTAGGCTGGGTTGAAGATGAAAAGGGTAAAGGTTTTTTCTGCCTCACCGGATGGTCCTAGTAGCTACCCCACTCTTCTCCCTTTCTCTCTCTAGCTCTCATCTCTCTCTCTCAAATGTCCCACGGTGCTCATCGCCGACCACTAAGATAAACCGACGTCGTTGACTTTTCAACCTTCCATATATGAATCTTGTGGGTTAATGGTCATTGATGCTCGCTCTTCTTGACTTATGGTCGTTGCTCGTCCTGCCTTAGCCCAACATGCTGAATATTTAAAAGAAGAAAATGCATCTCTTCGGGCAGAATTGGCTCGTACAAGGACTGAGTACGAGCTCTTTCTTGCTCACAACGCGTCTCTTAAGGTATATAATAAAAATTAGCTTCCCATGAGAATTCACTAATTAGCTTCCCATGAGTACAAGGACAGAATTTGGTGCCCATCACCGGAGAGCCAGGAATCAGCCACGAGCTCCTGCAAATTAGCTTCCCATGCGAATTCACTAATTTTAACATTTTTAATATTACAGATAGAGTACAAATTCTTCCATGATTATTGAAACTGAGTGTCCAAATTTCTATAATAAGCATAAAGAAAATAAAAATAAAGTCTTAAACATATGCTTAGATTAGGTGATTACATATTTTTCCATCTGACTCGCTCTATAATTTTCTTATAGTGATTTATCCTTTAACAATGCCATTGAGAATTGAGTACTAATCAATGAATGGAACAATGCAACATAGTTGGAAAACCAAGGTCATATCCAATTTTGAGATTATGGTGTTCCTAATTTTTTAATTTTGTTATATAACATAAAAAGATAATTAAAAGGTTATAATATTAATCTTAGTTAAAAATACATGCAGCTGTATAACGTCCCATTTTAGTTAAAAATTTAATTTACGTTTAATAATTTTTTTTAATTACTTAATTTACGTCCCATTTAAGTTGCAGTGATCAAAACGTCGTTTCAATCACATGATTATTAAGTTTGGGGATTTCCGACGAATTTTTACAACTTCGACAAAAATTGAACGTAAAAAAAAAAAAAAAAAAAAAAGTAAAAGTTACATGATGTAAATAATTTTTTCTGATCATGAGTATATAATATGCATCTCAACTTATGCCTATGGTCAAAATAAGCTAATATAATGTACATCATAATATGTCCATTGTCCCTAGCTAGTTCACAATGACAGAGATATGATTTTGGTGTTAAAAATCAGCTTTTGCATTCTGCCAAAACTATACACATATATTTTTTTTTTTTTTTTTTTTTGCATCTAATCAAAATCTTCGTTGCCTGATTATGGATATACCAAAAAAGAATTTAGTCAAAACTGATGGAAACTGAAGGATATATGTTGTTCATTGGAGGCTCAGAAAATTCAAGACAACACATTTTAAACAAAATTTACGTTTTTTTGATAAATATCTTTTAATTTTTTATTTTTACACTTCATTTTATATCTTATTTTTTCTTTCTATCTTTTTCTCGCTCTCAATCATTACTTGTACTATATCTATAATTTAATCACCTTTCTTAATTTATGTGCTCAAAAATAATGAAAAACTTATAGACGGACGGAGGAAGTAATAAAGAATGAGGTTTAATGGTTACACACGTCGTTTCATAATTCTAATATTTGACAATAAAATAATTTTTTTTGTTGCTAATATAGTGATGAAATATTTTAATTTCCTCGCAAATATTAAATCCACAAGATTCGACATGAAAATTTCAATTTTGTTGCTAAAATATTAGCAACGAAATATAGTTTTTATTATTGTTCTTATATTTGACAATAAAATAAAATAAAACATTTTGTTGCTCGCAAATATTAAATCCACAAAATTAGACATGAAAATTTCAATTTTGTTGCTAAAATATTAGCAACGAAATATAATTTTCATTGTTGTTCTAATTATTAAAAATATTTTTTTTTTTACAAGTGTAGTGATGAAATATTTTAATTTCGTTGCAAATATTAATTCCAATAAATTAGCCACGAAATTCTACTTTATCGCAAAATATATAATAGCCACTAAATATAAATGTCATTGTTGTCATGTGTTAACAACAAAATAAAACAACTTGTTGCTAGTGTAGCCATGAAATATTTTAATTTTATCGCAAATATTAATATCAAGAAATTGGCTATAATTTATTTTTATTTCATCGCAAAATATTAGCTACAGAAATATAATTTTCATTGTAATTTTGATTATTAACAAAAAAATAAAATAATTTATTACTAATATAGCGGTAAAATATTTTAATTTCGTCGCAAATATTAATTCTAAGAAACTGGCCATAAAAATTTATTTATTCATTGTAAAATATTAGCGACGAAATATAATTTTCATTGTTGTTCTAATTATTAAAAATATTTTTTTTTTTACAAGTGTAGTGATGAAATATTTTAATTTCGTTGCAAATATTAATTCCAATAAATTAGCCACGAAATTCTACTTTATCGCAAAATATATAATAGCCACTAAATATAAATGTCATTGTTGTCATGTGTTAACAACAAAATAAAACAACTTGTTGCTAGTGTAGCCATGAAATATTTTAATTTTATCGCAAATATTAATATCAAGAAATTGGCTATAATTTATTTTTATTTCATCGCAAAATATTAGCTACAGAAATATAATTTTCATTGTAATTTTGATTATTAACAAAAAAATAAAATAATTTATTACTAATATAGCGGTAAAATATTTTAATTTCGTCGCAAATATTAATTCTAAGAAACTGGCCATAAAAATTTCTTTATTCATTGTAAAATATTAGCGACGAAATATAATTTTCATTGTTGTTCTAATTATTAAAAATATTTTTTTTTTACAAGTGTAGTGATGAAATATTTTAATTTCGTTGCAAATATTAATTCCAATAAATTAGCCACGAAATTCTACTTTATCGCAAAATATATAATAGCCACTAAATATAAATGTCATTGTTGTCATGTGTTAACAACAAAATAAAACAACTTGTTGCTAGTGTAGCCATGAAATATTTTATTTTTATCGCAAATATTAATATCAAGAAATTGGCTATAATTTATTTTTATTTCATCGCAAAATATTAGCTACAGAAATATAATTTTCATTGTAATTTTGATTATTAACAAAAAAATAAAATAATTTATTACTAATATAGCGGTAAAATATTTTAATTTCGTCGCAAATATTAATTCTAAGAAACTGGCCATAAAAATTTCTTTATTCATTGTAAAATATTAGCGACGAAATATAATTTTCATTGTTAAACCAAAAAATAAAATAATTTGTTGCTAGTTTAGTGATAAGAAATATTTTAATTTCATCGCAAATATTAATATCAAGAAATTAGCCACGAAAATTTCTATTTTCATCGAAAATATTAGCTAGCGACGAAATATAATTTTCATTGTTATTCTAATTATAAATTTCGTTGCAAATATTAAATTTAAGAATTTAATCAAGAAAATTTCTGCTGCTAAAAATTGATTTTAGCGATGAAATTTAGATTTGTCCTAAAATTTTCGTTATTATTCCCCTTTTTCTAACCGTGATAAGATCAAGGTCCTTCCATGACATTATTCGATCTGACAAAAAGATTAATTATATCTACTTTAATGGGTGAAAAATGTCCTTGTTTTACCTATTAAATTATTATAAAAACATGAATTAAAAGAAATTTAATCACCGATAACATTGACAAAGGACATCATGATATATCCACTAGGCAGGGTTGCCCCGAGGTTGGGCGGTAGAGGCGATCGTCCTGGGTCCCCAGATTTCGGGGGCCTACTTTTATATATATATATATATATATATATATATATATATAAATAAATGAGTTTGACGAAAGATGTGTGACACATTTTATAATAGTGTGATGAAAGATGTATGATAAAATAAACTTTTTTTCTTGTAGTGAATAAAATACAATTGTCATGTTCACATTTTATGCAAGTTCCGTACGTGCATATTTTGCAAATAAAAGAACTTAATTTCACTTAATTTTTTAGCTCATCCTTCACGACGATGAACTTAATTTACCTTCCACCTGTGTAAATAAAAGAAATCCATTAAATGATTATAAAAATAAGAAATCAAACGGATTTAACCAGTAATATATAAGATTGACAAAAGATCTCTACATACCACCACCTATATAGTTATAATATTTAAAGTCAGAGCTTTGTTTACGTTTTGTATGGACTGATCCTATATAAATTGTTTGCACCTCATAAGGGTTCGAAGACAAAGTGGGATAGCTCAAGTGGTTAGAGCACCACTACCTAGACCTTAGGTCCTGGGTTCGAGTCATGGGGAGGGGAAAAAAGGGATGGATATTTGGGTATTTCACTTCCATAAAAATAAAAATAAAAAATAAGGGTTCGAACTTGAGATTTAGGAAGGACTACACTCTTAAATTTCAAGATTACACCATTAGGTTAACTCCTTAGACCAAGTTGTACGAGGCCCCAATTTACATATGCATGTGCATGCAATTAAGATGTAATTAATGTTTTCTTGTATTGTGTCGGCAACTTGGAGCTAATTATTTATCGCTAAGTGTCGGCAAGTTGCATATTAATTATTGATCTAATCAATGTTTGCAAAGTGTCGCCAACTTGCATTTTATAATGTGCATGAAGATTTATATATATATATATATATATATATATATAAATAAAAGATATTGAAGTTATTTTTATCTTTTTTTTTTTACATTTTGTATTTTTTATAAAATATTATAATTCACACTTTTTTATATTTATGTGTGATAAGGACAAATTATTTAATTGATGATGTTTTTAAACTATTTGAATTCAAATTGATAAGTTTTGAAAATTTTATACTCCGTATTTTTTTATCCAAATATTTTTCTAATTTTTTTTATTAATGTACAATTTGTATTTATTTATTTTTAGCTTTTTTAATGCAAACGATTTCTGAATTTTTTTTTTTTTTTTTCGAGCCAACGATTTCTGAAATTATGAATGATATTTATGGTGAATGGTGAATTGTTGAAGATTTTGAAACAAATTCAATTCAATTACATTCAAGCACCGTACGTTCGTAGAAAGTGACATAATGCACATGGATCTGTTGAAGCATTTAATTTTTTGAAATATTCAATATTAATTTCATACCCTAAATATAAAAAAAAAAAATATATATATATATTTTAATAGCATCATTAATTTTATTTTTTAATCTGTTAGTTAAATAAATTCCCTTTAAACCTTCTAAAATTTACTTTATACCTTACTAAATCATTCGAAATATTCTTTATTTATTTAATCCACTAATTAATTCATTTCTCTTAAAAAGTGAATCAATAAAAATATGCAAGTTTTCACCGAACGGTGGAGAACAAAAGTGGTGAAATTTTAATATTACTGTTCCTCAAATAGCTATGTATATAGTTATACTCCCTCCGCGCGTTCATGAAATGTAGTCTCATTTATCTTATATTTTTTGTCCACAAAATATATATAGTCCCGACTCATACATTTTATTTCAACCATCACTTTATCATGACCCTTCAACCATCACTTAATTACTCAAATTGTCATCAACTTTATTCACAAACAATTACTTTATTCACAATGAACCCCACAATACCCTTACTTTTGTTAGGAATTAATATACAAGAATTAATTCCGCACCTCTCTACAAGTTCGGACTTTTAAATGAGACAGAATTCTTTCAACTTTATCTACAATTTTCTTAAAACATGTGCACACTCTCAATGAGACTACATATGTATTGTGGACAGAGGGAGTATAAAAAATAAGTACAAAATTAAGTAAATTTAAATGACAAAATTAACTAGGTGAAAAACCAATATTAATTATGGAGTAATAATATATCGTAATAAATATAATTATGTACCTAATTGAAAAGTCATCGTCGTAAGGGAAAATTATTTTTTCAGGACCGCAACTTAGGGGGTTTTGCAAAAAGAGGACCGTAACTTTACGGGTTGACAAAATTAGGCCCGTAACTTCTTTTTTTCTCAACTTCAGGACAAATTAGCCCAATCAACCCAATTTCGGGCTAATTGAAGCCCATTTTTCGGACCACACTTATTTATGGCAAAAAGAGGACTGTAACTTTTTTAATGCAATTTTAAGAAACATGACAAAATAAATAAAAAAATACTCGTAAACTTTTAAAAATTAAATTTGAAAGTTGGAGATGTAATAATTTGTTATGAATTAGACAACATTATTTATGTTTAAAGAAACAAATATATACTACATATAAATTATGGTGAATTGAAAAGAAAAAAATATTATAATTTGGGATGATAAATTTTTAATTGTTAATTAAAAAGATTGTCACAATTTTTAAATATAAATATAATTTTTAAATGTTTAATTAGTATATTTTAGATTTTATTTACATAAATAATGCTTATAAATTTTATTGAAGGAATAAATTTCATAGATTTATTATTGAGAGGATTATAGTAAACATTAATTACAAAATTTCGATCAAACATTTTTTAGTATTAATTTTTATTTAAACTATTCGATTTGAAATTTTATGGAAAAAATTTGTATAATATTTTAAAATAATATAAGACATGAGAATGGATCTAATTGATGAAGGGAATATAAAATAGAGTTTTTAAAATAGACGCGCGTAACACGCGGGATTGAAGATAATTTATTATATTAATATTTTGACAAAAAAATTATAATACGAACTCATACATATTTTTAACACTTATAAATTTTATAAAGTATTATAACCTTATTTAAATCGTATTTTAAAATAAAGACTATATATAAAGTAAAATACAAACTCTAGAGTAAAGTTCAATCCCTTTCAAAAAAGTCAATTTCACACCAGATATTCATTGTTTTAAAGTAACATTAAAAATTAAGATTTTAAAGTTTATTTTATTATAAAAGTTATATTTGATTTTACTTTAAAAAAAATTTCTTGTGAGACCCAGTTTAGCTCCAAAAGAATGAAAAAGAGTTTTATTTTTTATTTTTTTAAGATTATAAAAAATGCATTAAAATACAAACACGGTTTTTAGAATTTAAATTGTTAAAAATTGGGGAAGATGAGTGGTAGAAGAAGTGGTTAGAGACAATTTTAAACCTCTTAAAAAAATTGTTTTAAAATGGGAAAAAAAGTAAAATTATAAGAAAATTATAAAATATGAATATTGAATTTGTGTTGAGACACATTGAAAAAAAATTCCAAATTATTATAATAGGGATATTAATTGATCCTAAAATTGCATTAAAAAAAGTTGCGGTCCTCTTTTTGCCATAAATAAGTTTGGCCCGAACAATGGGCCTCAATCAGCCCAAAATTGGGTTGATTGTGCTAATTTGGCCTGAAATTGCGAAAAAAAGAAGTTACGGGCCTAATTTTGCTAGCCCGCAAAGTTACGGTCCTCTTTTTGCAAACACCCCTAAGTTGCGGTCCTAAAAAAATAATTTTCCCTCGTCGTAATAAGGTAAAGCAAAGAAAGTAATAGACTTGAACGAATAGTAGAATGTATTCATCTCTCAATCTGTGATTTTAAAATACCCCATTTTGTATTGATAGTATTTTTTTTTAAAGTAACAAATTTTAATTAAAGCTGGAACAAACGATGCAAAATCATTAAAATCGTGAATGAATATAACTATAGTTTGCTAGAGTACGAATATAGTTGAAAAATTAAGAATTAACAACAAAATACGTACAAATTTTATTAAAATTCAGAAGAGGTAAAACTTGACAAAGTGGGATAGCTCAAGTGGTTAGAGCACCACTACCTAGGCCTTTGATCCTGGGTTCGAGTCATGGGGGGAGGGGAAAATGGATGGGTATTTAATGTAATTCAAAAAAAAAAAAAAAAAAAAAAAAAAAAGAAGAGGTAAAACTTACCTCTTCCTACTTATTCTTAGGTATATCAACGCGATAATACCAACAACAAAAAGAGTCGTAACTCTTTAAACAAAGACAACAAACATAATAGAAGAAGAAGCTAGCTAGGTAGCAACATATATGGTGGAGGATAAGGGAAAAGGTAAATTCCTAATTCGAATTGAATGGGTAATGAGACCAAGATCCTTCCATGACATTCTTCGGACAAAGAGCTAGAGCAACCTCCAGTCAAGGTGAAAAATGTCTTCCCCATCGTCCACGATGAACTTAAGTTCGCTTCCACCTGCATGCATGTTTAATTAAATGATTATAAAAATAATAAATTAAAAGGATATAATGTACTACTATTAGATTGACAAAATTAAGATCAACATAGCCACCAACTATTTAAAACGTAGGATTACAAATAAATATAATTACGTACTTCATTGGATAGAACTGGTAAGGGGGAAGCCTAATATCAAAAGTAAACATGGTGGAAAGTGGAGAGAAATTAGCAAGTAGTGTAATTAAAACAAGTTGATGAATGAATATGTGAAAGAGTGGTGAAAAGATATGCATGGCGGAAGGCTGCTTATATACAAGAAATGGAGCTGCCTTAACCACATAATAAAACGGTGCCGTTCCAATCCATTAAAATATAAGGTTTGGAAGCTAGGCCACAAATTTCATACCCTTAATTTGCATTAACAAAAATTAATAAAGTAAAGGTATTAGGGTCATTTTAACTTTATTAAAGTGATAAAGTACTTAAAAATATTGTGTAAGAACTAAGAAATATAATGACATATATGATTGATAAATGATATTGTCAAGAAATCTACGAGTTAAGACGTCTCAAGACCAAGTAAAAACCAGAAGAAGAACGATAACTCAAACTAAGATAGTAATTCAGAAAAGATTCAACAAGTAAAACAACACATAAGAGATTTAAGTGGTTCGATCGATGTGATCTATCTCCACTGGATCAGATGACTTCAACTTTGATTGATCAAGAATGTTCACACACTCATTCACTCGGAATATGAACTCATCCTCACTCACTACAAAAAATTGCTCAAATAACGAGGGGAGTTAAAGAGGGGATTTAAACCTTGCTGTTTGGCGAGGGATTTAAAGAGGGGCACAAATAAAGAGGGAATTGGCGAGGGGCGGAATCACACTCACGAATTAGCGAGTGGAAAAGGATGCACTCGCGTATTGGGGACGGCCTTGGCGACGACGTGTTTTGCACTCGCTCATTGGCGAGTGCATTGTGGCCCTCGGAAACTAGCGATGGTCCCCCACTCGCTAATTGGCGAGGGGGGTGGGGCCCTCGTAAGTGCCCTCGCCTAAGGCCCAATTAAAACCCCCTCCTCCTTCCCCAATTCGTACACTGCCGAAGCTTCACCCCAAAAAACATACTCCGCCGCTGCCTCCTCCACCGCGCCACCGCCGCTGCCGGAGCTACAGATCGAGACTGATTTTTGGATATTTGTGTTCTACACTTCGAGGGGTTCATTTCTACGGTAAATTTATGCGTTTTTATTGATTAAATTAAAAGTTCTCTATATATGTTTATATTATATGTTGGTCCCAAAAAGGAGTGTGACACGTGTATGGGGGGGGGGGGAATACACGTGTATGTGTTTTTCAAAAAAAATTGCAAGTAATCAACACTTATAATCAGAGTCAAATAAGTTACACAGTATGTCAAGTCCTATGAAAATACTAAACAATGTATTCTAACAGATCTTAACAATAGGCAACTTGTATTCGAAATAAATGATAGGCCCTATTATACTCCTTAAGTAATATGCACTCAAATACTATATTATCTAATAGCAGTAAGCAATTATAACAACACGAAAGCTAAAGCAATAAGATAAATGTAGTAAATAAGAACAAGATGTATAGTGGTTCGGAGGCTAAACTGCTCCTACGTCCACCCTCCTAATTTAATAGGATAATTCCTTAATCTCTTGGAATTAACTTGTTTTTACAGTGCCAATGTGCACTCTACTTCTTCTTCTTCTTCTCTCCTCTTGATTTCTTACAACCTTCTCTCGTTGCAATACTCTCAACACTTATACGAACTCAACAATACTCTCAAACTATCTCTCAAGGTGAAAGTAGGGTTTTGTTCTTGTACCAACTAAGTGTGATATCCTTTACAATTTAAGAACGAATGTAAAGGCTAGGATATCACTTTCTAGGCTTTGGATAATCAAACAATAAGTTTGCCTAGTGGGGACTAAAGATAACACTCACAAATGAATATGCTTAAAAGCTTTGATCTCTCGAGTATTTTGAATACTTTTGACTGCTAAAAAGATTGCTAGAATGCGTATAGCTTGTATCTTAATGTATGTCCCGTAATCTTGAAATGATTCAAGATGTGGCCTATTTATAGATGAAGCAAACTATCCGGTTGTGGAGATAGCAAGCTTATCCATAAATTTGAACTTTCAAATTGTTCAGGGGCCTGCATGCAAATAGTACATGCATTCACGTCCATTCTGCATTTTGCATTCCATTCTCAGAATTTGTTATGCGCAGTGACAATTGGCATCAATTTATTGGTTGATTTGGAATAATTCCGTCCTTTTCTCTAACGGCCTCGTACTGGGTAAAATGCCTAGTCATCCATCGTCTTTGACCATAAGTGTGCCAAGTCCAAAGTATATGAATATCCAAATTCATCATACTTGACTTTTCTCATTCAGCATACTTGTCTTCATGAGTCCTTGTCACTTTCTTCATAACACTTCAGCTCCTTGTCTTCAATGATACTTGTCTTCATGTGCTTTGTGCTTTCAGATCATTTGTCATAGATTCAAAGAATAATCTATCTAATTAAAATTAAAGCTCCCTAACATGTATGAGCTTTTTCTAACCTGAAAATTTAGACTTGGCAAATCATCATACTTGGGGTTTTACTTAGGATTTTGGTATCAAATCAAAATCAAATTTTCTTTTATTAATATAAACCATATCCCAACAATTTCCCCCTTTTTGATGATGCCAAAACCTACTTACTTCAAAAGATCCATAGGGATTTCTTTTTCAGTAGATTTGACAAAAAAAACAGGACAACTAGCATGTATTTTCTATACTTAGAAAATTTCACAGAATAAACAGGACAACCATCATGTCTTCAATGTTCAAATCAATCCCAGCAATAATGGATTGAATAGCTTCCTTCTGAATCCTAATGTTCACCAAGTTGGCAAACAACCTTTCATCTGTCAATTCAAAAGTGGATTCTACCTCAGCAAATTCTGTCAATCTTGCCTCCTCATTTTCCCACCAGTCCAGTCCCTTGGACTCAATAACTTTCCCAATGTCATACATCGATTTCTTCCTTATGTCAACAATTAATCTAAGATCATAGAAGGTTGATCTTAAATCAGGATATTTGGCAAGTTGGGGGTAAAGTTGGTCTAGGAAAAATTTGGATTCATCTCTCAAAGATATTTCATAGGTGTATTCAGGGGTTGTATCTGACTTGGATGAGGGTTGGGGTTCATAAAAAAGAATGGGTATGGGGGTATTAGACTTGTAGGCAATTTTAAGAATGGTTGGATCATTCAAGTGAGGGGTAGTTTCAATAGCTGATGGTACTGGATCATTCAAATCCAAGTTTCCAGGTGATACTCTTCCTTCTTCATCACCTTCATCATCATCATCTGAACCTTCCAGTTCAGCTTGCTCATCAACATCCATCTCTTCTTCAGAAGTATCAACATACTCCTCTTCAGTTTCTTCTCCACTTGAACTAGGGCTTGACATGGCCCTCTTCTTCTTGGTCTTTGAGGCTGTCTCAACCTCCTTTCATTTTCCTTTCTTCTTGGCTTTTTCAAGAATACTGATCACAATTTGTTTTGCTTCTTCACTCTTTTGCTTGGCAGACTTAACTTGCTTCCTTGTTGAGGCTTTTGGTGACTTGATCTCCAGCCCCAACTTGGGTCAGAAAGCTAGTGTCTTCTTGATAGCCACCTTCCTTACATCCACAATTTTAAACTTTGCTTTCTCTTCTACAAGTTTCTTCAGAAAATAACCTTTCCAGTTCATTGGCTTCTTTCCTCCATCAATGACTGCTTTTATCAATCTCACCTTGGATCTGCTGATCTGATCATAGCTCCCTGTGGTGCACATCATAGTCTTTGCAACCACATCTAGCAATAATTGATAGTCCTCTTTCAGAACTCTCTTGTGTAGACCAGATTTGAGAGGTACTGGATCATCCATCCATTGGTTGGCAACTTCTTGTTCATTATGCCTCATATACTCTCCAGGATCCTCTCCAGTAGCATTCAATCCAAAGAAATCATCAAAGTCTTCTTCAGTAAACTCAAACTTTTCAGCAGTCCTTTTGGTTGTATCTGGTTCATGAGTTATAATGTAACCAGATCCTGAGCTTTTCTGAGTAAATGTGCCTAAGAACTGAGTGGTTGAAAGTTCCAGGCATGTTTTGGGGATGACATCGAGCCATTTCCTCAATCCAGCTTGCTCCAACCAAGTAATAATCCTTCTTGTGTGTTTATTTGCCAGATTATCAAAACACAATATCTGCTCAAAGTGGAGCATGGTTGCTTCACTCAAATAGTTCCAGTTGATGTCCAAATCTGCAGAGTTGAAGTCAACTAAAAAATATAGCCAATATACAGTATTAGTATGGTCAAATATCAAAATCTTTCCATATAACTACTGAATCATATGACTAAGCTATCTTTAAACAATATCTTGCATTTATGTCTAAGATTTATTGTGGATAGATTTACAGAACATGTTCATAACATCGTAATACCATATCCAACAATGTTTTAAGCTTGTAATTATAATCTCTAGACACAATATTTGTATGATTCTAAGATATTAACACGATTTTAAGTACAACATCATGTATCTAACAACATATCATTTAATAAATGACTAATCCGTAAATATAACATCTTAAGAATTTAAACAGAGTCATTAGAGCTAAAAACAGAGCATGTTGTGTTTCTTGAAAGCTTGATATATATGCATGTTCTTCAACAGATAATTATGAGAAATACTAACCCATTTCCAAAGACATTTTTGTTAAAGTAATAGAGCTTTGAGCAAAACTTGTAGATGAGCTTGAGGATTCTTGAGAGATTCAGCTTAGGGCTTTTTCAGAAATTTTTAAAAACGTAAATTGTGAAAAATTCTAAGTTATGCTTTTATATCTCCTCAATTGTACATTTTGAAAAGTGTTAAGTGTAGGGCTGAGATTGAATTGATATAAATTACAGGTTTAGATCAATTCTGTTACACCAAAGGACACAAATGTCGTGTCCAGTACACAGTGAGTTGCTTTTTCAGAAGATCGTGCAATTGATCGTCTTTTAGCAAAAATCTCTTGTTTGTCGATTATGAGCATTAAATGCGTACTATAATGACGAACATAATTTAACTTATATGAAAAAGAAAACTTATCTACAGTCAAGTGACAACTTGACTGAATAACCCTTGATAACTTCTATTGAAGTTTCTCATGTACTTTGTCATCCTCTACGTTGTCCTTCGTAGTTTTCCTCGTACTTGTCAAGTATCTTTCCTTGATTTTACTCAAGAATGCCATGTACTTTGTCCAAGTTTCCTGCAAGAAAATTCTTGAAAATAATATTATCAGTATGTGAAAAATAAATTAATGAACTTTGACTTGTCTCATCTAACTTATCCTTCCTAAGACTTCACTCTAAGTTTCCCCTTGGATTAATACTAGTATCTCTGGCATGAATAAAGTAATTCCTTATACATTAAACATTCTCTCCAAGATCTAATAAACCAAGTTCCATTGAAAGTTCCTTGAACCTTGTTTGAGCTAGGGGTTTTGTAAGAATATCAGCCTTTTGCTTATCAGTATGAATCTTTTCCATTCTGATGTCCTTTTTCTCAACATGATCTCTTATGAAGTGATGTCTAATATCCACATGTTTACACCTTGTGTGTAACACTAGATTTTGAGTAATAACAATGGCACTATTATTATCACAATAAATAGGTACATCTTTTGTGACAACTTTATAATCTCTTAGCTGTTGTTTGAGCCATAGGATTTAAGCACAACAGCTTCCAGCAGCCATGTATTCAGCCTCTGTGGTTGAAGTAGCTACAGAAGTTTGCTTCTTGGAAAACCATGAAATCAATTTGTTTCCTAAGAATTGACAAGTGCCAGTAGTTGATTTTCTGTCTATCCTACATCCTCCATAGTCAGCATCAGAATAACCAGTCAACTCAATGTTGTCTTCAGATGGATACCACAATCCTAAGTTCACTGTGCCTTTTAAATACCTAAGTATTCTTTTGGCAGCCTCTAAGTGACTTTTCTTTGAATTGGACTGAAATCTAGCACATACACCAACTGCAAAAGTAATATCAGGTCTGCTTGCAGTTAGATATAATAATGAACCTATTATTGCTCTATATTCAGTGGGGTTGGTATCTATTCCATCAATGTCAGGATCCATTTTCCAATTTGTATTCATAGGGATCCTAACTGGTTTGCTATTTTCACAACCAAACTTCTTGATCATTTCTCTAGTATACTTAGCTTGATTGATGAATATTCCTTTCTCTGATTGTTTGACTTGTAAACCTAGGAAGAAATTCATCAATCTCATCATTGATGTTGATGTCGTGTCAATGTTGTGAAGAATGTCACAACATATTTGACAACATCATTAATAATTCGTCCTTTCTTTCACAATCAACACTGATGGTGACAGTCAAGATACAGAAGTTGTACAAGAAAGTGATAAGGCAGTAGCTGAAGATGCACAAGATGTTGATGTCATTAAGACCGTGCATGGAGATTTATGAAAGAATACAAACTAGATAAGTTATAAAGTGTGGGGGAGTTTGTGCAGATCCATGAAGATGCAGCTGAAGTGTTATTCAGCTCAATCCTCTCCTTTACTTATTTACATAACTTTTCTTTATTTGTTTGTAATGCTTGTAGGATTTATATTTCTATTATTTCCTTTATTATTTAGGATTTCATTTTGTTCTTTATTATTTTTGTTTTTAATCTAAACACATTGTTTGTAGTGTTTAGAGAAAGACTTGTTACTTACATTTGGTGATTACGATTTTATGTCATTTACTTGATGTAATTTTGTATATTTCTACTTTGAATAATTCTGTATGTTTAACATCAGAAGTATTGTAGTAGAAAGGCCAAATTGGGGGAGATTGTTGATGTTGTACATGTGATGCTTATTTTGATCCAACACTGCTGGCAACTCTGTTTGTCGAGTGTTGTACAAAATGTTCCATCACTTTGGTCAACATCATAATTTGCCCTTTCTCCTAACACTAACTCCGATTTTATATGTTGTTCTTAATTTCCTTGTATGTAGAATTGAAGATGTGAAAGTTACCAGGTCAAGCAGTTGCATAAATACAAGGAGTGAGAAGTTAAGAGCATGCATGGTGGTTCCTACTTTTAAGGAGTTTGTGGAGGAGGTTATAGATCATGTAAAAACTGATCTATGAAGGTTGTATACAATTGAAAACGTGGTCAATTAATAGTGGACCGATGCAACAGTGTGATAGATTGTTGTAGACCCAATCAACATATATATCATACTTATTTCGTCTAGGAGATTATATGTATAGACCTAAAAGGGAGGTAGTTTCATATAGTCAATTAGATTTTTCAAACCTTTCTAAAAGGTTGTTGCTGATGTTGTACTCGTGATGTGCAGAATGTTCCATCACTTTGGTCAACATCATAATTCGCCTAACTCCAAATTTTCTATATTGTTTGTAATGTTCCTTTGATGCAGTTAGAAGATGTGGACGTGTCCAGGTCATGCAGATTGCATAAGGAGTGAGAAAATTGTAAGCACAAATGGAAGTTAAGCCTAAATTGGAAGTTACCTTATTTTAAGGAGTTAAGGGGAAGTTACATAGATCATGTGATCTATGGGAGTTGAAGGCTGACGAAATTTATCTATAAATAGAGGCTGCCTTCAACGTTTCAAGGCAGAGAAGAAAGAATACACAATCCATTACAAGACTATCGAAAGCGTGGCGCTTCTAGTTTAGGAAAATCTGTGTTTCTTCTCTCCTTTCGTGTGGTAGGATAATTGTAATCTCTATCAATTAGACTAACACATTTGTTTGAATCTAGAAGTGTTTATGTTAGGCCAAGATTGAGAGGCAATCTCATAAACTTTGTTTTAGATTCTTTGGGTTGTCAACACCTTGTAAAATTGGCATTGCCGTACCTCGAAGAGGTTTTTGGCTTCGTTTTACTAATTATATTTTAGTGAAACAGTATAGACTTATTTATAGTCTATACAAATTTTGAATATTCTGTTGTTTCGTGCATTTTATTTCCGCTGCTTAAATGTTGTCTGGATAGTGCCAACACAACAGACAACACCTCTGATTTCGCACGCACACACACTTTCAATTGACATTTCAAACTTCCCTTGCATGAGAGTTGAAAATTTCTTGCACATATCCTCATTAGGTGAACAAAAAATGATATCATCAACATATATCTATACTAACAAAATATCATTTCCTTCACTTATCCTAAATAAGGTCCTATCAACTGTGCCTTTCACAAATCCATTGTCCAATAGGAATTGTGATAGTGTCTCATACCAAGCTCCTGGTGCTTGCTTGAGACCATAAAGTGCTTTCTTCAATCTATACACTTTGTCTCCTTCTTCAAAACTAGGTGGCTGCTCCACATATACCTCTTCTTTAAGTACACCATTCAGAAATGCACTCTTCACATCCATTTTTTATACCTTGAACTTCATATGAGCTGCATATGCTAAGAACAGCCTAATTGCTTCTATTCTAGCTACTGGGGCAAAGGTCTCATCATAGTCTATTCCTTCATGTTGACTATAACCTTTGGCAACTAGTCTGGCTTTGTTTCTAACTATAACATCATTTTCATTCTTCTTGTTCTTGTAAACCCATTTAGCTCCTACAACATCCTGATGTGTTGGTCTGTCTACCAGCTCCCAAACATCATTTCTTTTGAACTGATTTAGTTCCTCTTGCATTGCTATAATCCAGTTGGAGTCTTCCATTGCTTCTTCAATGGTTGTGGGTTCTGTTTCAGAAAGAAAACAACAAAATAAAGCACTCTCTCCATGTTGTCTCCTAGTGTTTACACTACTAGTAGGATCACCAATGATCTGGTCTGAAGGATGAGAATCTAGCCATGTCCTTCTAGACTGGTCATTTACAGATGAGTTAGTCTCATCTGGTTCAACATTTAATTCAACATAAAATTCAGAAAAATTAAAAGCTGGATCAGTTTCATATTCAGGGGTGTTGTCCATGTCATTGACATTGGTATTCTCAAGTTGAGTTCCCCCTAAATCATTTGATCCTTGTACTTCCTCAGCATTACCAGCTTCTTCATTGGGAGAACTTACCTCAGGTTGAGTGAGTTCATTCAACTCAACATTGCAGTTTTCCTCAGGAATGTTGACTTCAGGTAAGTTGTCTTTATCTTGATTGGCTTCAGATATGTTGGATATCTTGAGGTTGTCCAAGTCAGGATAATGTACATCAGTAAACACAGATTCTTTTTTTTTCACCATCTCTTAGCCTTGTTACCCTTGTGTTGAATTCACCATGGGGTTTGTCTTCTTTGTTTGAGGTCCTGTGCTTGAAAGAAAACTCATCAAAGATAACATGAGGTGTTTCTTCAACAATAAGAGTTCTACAATTATAAACTCTGAAAGCTTTGCTAGATGAAGAATATCCTAGAAAGATTTCTTCACCTGCTTTGCTATCAAATGTTTTTAATTGTTGCTTCCCATTATTGTGAATGAAACATGTACATCCAAAAATATGAAAGTAAGAAATTCTTGGTTTTCTCCCTTTGAAGAGTTCATAATGAGTTTTTTCCTTGTTCCTTTGTTAGCATGGACCTGTTTTGGGTGTGACAAGCAGTATTGATTGCTTCTGCCCAAAACCTCTTTGGAATCTTTGCTTCTGCTATCATGGTTCTTCCAGCTTCCTTGAGTGTTCTAACTCTCCTTTCTGCTACACCATTTTGTTGAGGTGTTCTAGCTGATGAAGTCTCATGAGTGATTCCATTTGCTTGACAATAATCATTTATGTAAGAGTTGATGAATTCTGTTCCTTTGTCTGATCTGATCTTCACAATGCTCAAGCCTTTCTCATTGGTAATTTTCTTCATAAGTTCTGGCAGCTTTTGTTGAGTCTTCTTCTTCTTTATCATGAATATTACCCAAGTATATCTTGAGAAGTCATCCACTACTATTAGTGTATACTTCTTTCCACTGATGCTCACAGGGGTAATGGGTCCAAATAAATCCATGTGAAGTAATTGCAGTACTCTTGCAGTTGAGATGGCAGCCTTTGTTTTGAAGGATGCTTTGACTTGCTTGACAGACATGTTCTTTTGTGAATACTTCATTTGGTAGGCCATCTGCTAAAGATAATCTTGCAAGTTTGTTCAAAGTCTTAAAGTTCAGATGGTTTAGCCTTTTGTGCCATAGCCAACTGAGATCTTTAGAGCTTTTTGCAACTAAGCAGATATCTTCAGGGGATTTGTTCCAATCTGCAAGATAAACATTACCTTTCCTTGACCCAGTTAGTAGTAACTGTTGATTTGATTTGTTCTTAATATAACATAAGTTACTAGAAAACTCAACATTAAAACCTTTATCACAAAATTGACTTATTGAGAATAGATTGTGTTTCAGACCATAGACATATGAAACATTTGTAATACTTACAGGACCAATTTTGAGAGTTCCATAACCTTTGGTTGTTCCTTGTGGGTTGTCACCAAAAGTTACTTGTGGTCCATCTTGTTCAACAAAATCAGACAGAAGTTCCTTATTTCCAGTCATATGTCTTGAACATCCACTGTCCAAGTACCATGTAAGTTCTTTAGGATTTCTTTTCTTTGTTGATGGCACCATTGGAACCTCATCATTGTCTTTAATAGCCATAAGACACTCTTCATCACTGCTGTTAGTAAACATCTCAGATGATGAAGATGGAAGTTGATCATCTTCAGCTCTCAAAGCTTTTTTTTTTTTTTTCCATATTTCTTGTCCCTCTTAGTTTGTCTTTCCTTCCTTTCCTTGGAGGTCAGCTCTGGACAGTCATATTGGAAATGTCCTGTCTTCTTGTAGTTGTAGCATGTATCCTCATCTTCATCTTTCTTCTTTTTAGCATCTCTCTTCTTAGTTGATGAAGATGAATCTTCTTTGGAGTTGTCCCTTCTGGATCTCCTTTCATCATTCTTCTTCTCAGGTGAGTTGTATCTTCTTCTTCTATCTTGGTAAAACCTTTTGTATTTACCAAATCTAAAATTTAATCTTTCAAATCTTCTAGCCATCATGGCCAACTCATCTGAAATGTCAGCTTTAGAAGTTCCTTTTCCACTCTTGCTTGATTTGCTGGCTTTCTTGGAATCAGGTTCATTGGATTTTGCCTTCAGTGCAATCCCTTTGCTCTCAGGTTCCTCAGTGTTGTTCTTTTTGTTCAAGTCATATTCACATGCCTTGAGTTCTGAGAACACTTGTTGCATTGGCATTGTTGACAAATCCTTCGTATTCTGCATCATGACAGCATACACATTCCATTTGGTTGTCAAGCTCCTAAGAATCTTCAGAGCCACTTCTCTCTTGGAGTATACTTTTCCAAGTGAGTTGATCTCATTCATGATGTCTGTGAACCTTCCATCCAGTTGATCAATGTTTTCATCAGACTTCATTCTAAATTGCTCATACTTTTGAACAACAACTTGAAGTTTGTTTTCCTTGATCTTGTCAGTTCCTTCACACATTAGAGCTAATGTGTCCCAAATCTCCTTTGCAGTTGTGCAGTGAAACACTCTACCCATTATAGCATCTGGAATGGTCTGATATATGGTGTTCATTGCTACATAGTTGAGATTCTGCTTCTTTCTTTCTTCAGGAGTGAGCTCATCATCATCTTTTGGAATTTCTTGTGCTCCAGTTGCTCTTTGGGCTTCTGTAACATTTGTGCTAGGTTTCATGAACACAAATGGGCCTTTAGTGATCACCCTTAGCATTTCATCATGGATACAAGCCAAGTGAGCTCTCATCCTTATCTTCCAGAAGTCATAATTCTCAATAGAGAACATAGGCAGTTTCTGGTAAGATATCTTGTTGATGGGGTTGGTTCCCATAGCAGTAGGTGGTGGAACAGCTACACCACAATTCTCAGAAGAAGATGTGTTAGGCATAGTGGATAATCAGAAATAATGAATATCACAGAAAGTGCACAAGTAGATCAGTTTAGGTAACCAAAGTTGATCCTCAAAGCAGTGGTCTTTAAACCCCTGCTCTGATACCACTTGTTGGTCCCAAAATGGAGTGTGACACGTGTATGGGGGGGGGGAATACACGTGTATGTATTTTCAAAAACTTTTGCAAGTAATCAACACTTATAATCAGAGTCAAATAAGTTACACAGTATGTCAAATAAGTTACACAGTATTCTAACAGATCTTAACAATAGGCAACTTGTATGCGGAATAAATGATAGACCCTATTATACTCCTTAAGTAATATGCACTCAAATAATATATTATCAAATAGCAGTAAGCAATTATAACAACACGAAAGCTAAAGCAATAAGATAAATGCAGTAAATAAGAACACAAGATGTATAGTGGTTCGGAGGCTAAACTGCTCCTACGTCCACTCTCCTAATTTAATAGGATAATTCCTTAATCTCTTGGAATTAACTTTGTTGGGAAATAAAATGATTTTGATTAAGATACCAAAACCCCTGATTGATGATGATCAGATTAGTTGAGATATAATCAAGTCTAGATCAGTCTAGTTGTCTCAGGATAGTTGAGACAGTAATAATGCTTAAGTCTAAATCTCAGAAATGTTGTGAGATTTATAGTTCAGAATAGTTGTCCAAAGATGGAATGATAGGCAGCTTGCTAGGTATTAGTACTTTAGGACAAGTTTGCTGATTATTTAGAACAAGCTTGCTGAAGAGGGCTATATGGCTGAATGATTAAGAATGATAAGGCAAAGCTTCATGCATTGATAAGAACTGTATCAGATCAATTGAAGTCCTAATGATCAAGAGCATTGAATGCTATACTCACAGAAGACATATTTATTGAAGCATTTATTGCCATCAAGCCTGAACAAGCATTGAAGACTTAGAAGCATTAAAGACTGAAGAATTGAATGAATGTTGGAACATTCTACTTAGCAGCAGGAATGTTCAGGGCAGTTGTCCCATCTGACCGTTGGTTGAGTGTAAAGTCTGCCACAAATCAACCTTGAGAAATGTGCAAATATGGAAGCTGACACAAGTCTTTTCAGCCGCATTTTTCAGAAGTCAACACATTCATTCAAGCAACCATTGAAGAGCCTTTTACACAGTGGATAATAGAAGGTCAAGCTTCATAGCCGTTTCAATGGAGCTGCAAATAGACAAGTTTGAATTGCTATCTCTCCAACGGATAGTTGATCAAATTGGTCTATAAATTTAGAAGTGATCAAAGGATTCAAGTATCCAACTACTTGCTATCAAACTATCATCAAGCAATCAAAGGAAACCAAAGTTGTTCTTAAGAATCCCAAGTTTCCTGATCACTTCAAATAGCTAAGCCATTTCTTGTAATATCCCAAGCTTAGCATTGAGATATCCTAGGCCTTTACACTGTTCTTATTGTAAAGGATATCTCTATTAGTTGGAACCAAACCTCAAACCCTTACCTCATTGAGTGAAGTAGTATTTGTTGTAGAAGTGAGGAGTTAAGGACTGTTATTGAGAAACACAGTCTTAACTCAGAGAGATTGAGCACTAGGACTCAGATTATCCTAGGGATCAAAGCACTAAGAGAGTGTTGTTGATCAGTGCACCTTGGCACTATAAAATAAGCTAATTCCATTGTTAAGGAATTATCCTGTTCAATCAGGGAAAGTGGATGTAGGAGCTTGAGCCTCTGAACCACTATAAATTTGTTGTGTCACTTACTTACTGCACTCATTTCATTATTGCATTACTTACAATCAATCATTTCCAAAGAGTTTATTTCAGTAAGTGAAGAAAAACTGTTTTGGACAAAGTCTCTGATCAACTGTGTTTTCAGAAATTAACTTGGAGTATTCTTTCAAGAAAAAGGCCAACCACATTCCGCACTTAGCAACTCTCTTAGATATTTATCCAACTGATCACTTAATAGTTTTCAGTAGGACAAGTATCTATTGAAGTTCACACTCAGGCTAGTTGTGAGACAACTTCCCTGATAAGATCAAACTGTTTGAAAAAGAAAAGAATTTGCATACACAAGTGCATTCCCCCCCATACACTTGTGTCATACTCCACCAAGGACCAACAAGTGATATCAGAGCAGGGGTTCAAAGTCCACTGCTTCTGAAAATCCAACTGGTTTTCAAATCACATTTTTTTCTGTGGTCACTCAACTGATCCAAATTTCTGAAAAACGTTTTGTATTTATCTAACCTATTTCTATAGAAATGGCTAACAATGCAGTTCCAGGAGATGCTGTCAATACCATCAACAACATGGGTCCAAATCAAGTGAATCATATTTCACATCATAAACTGCCAATGTTCTCAATTGAGAACTATGATTTCTGGAAGATCAGGATGAGAGCATGTTGGCCCTGAAAGGAGTAGATAACAAGTGTATGGGGGGGGAATACACTTGTATGCAAGTTCTTTTCAAACTTAATCAAACTAGAGCTCAGCAAGGTTGTCTTGGACAACTCTGCTGAAGAAGATTAACTCTTCTAAGATAATCAATCTACTAAGTACTATTGAGTACTTAGTTGAATAACTATCTAGGGGAGTTATATGTGCGGAATAGTGGTTGGCCCTTTTAGTTTAAGCTCCTTTAATTTCTGAAATCACTTAGTCAATGGAACACAGTCCAGTTTTCAGGGAACTTGTCCAAATAGGTTTTTGCACAGTCTTTGAATGTTTATCCTTGAAAGATCAGTTTTGTGTGCAGTGTTGATGTATTATAAGTACTTGAAATGTAAATCAACACAAGAGTTTATAGTGGTTCAGAGACTCAAGCTCCTACATCCACTTTCCCTGATTTAACAGGATAATTCCTTTACTTTTGGAATTAACTTGTTTTATAGTGCCAAGGTGCACTTGATCAAGAACACCACTCTTGGTGAATTGATCCCTAGGATGTCTAGAGTCCTAGTACCCTCTTCTCAACTCAGAACTGAACTGTTCTTCTCTCAACAGTCAGCTCCTACCACTTCTACTACTACAACCTTCTCACTTTCACTCTTGAAAGATATGAGGATTGAAGTAAGGTTCCAACTAATGAGATATCCTTTACAATGGAGATCAGTGTATAAGGATAGGATATCTCTCTAAGCTTGTGTATGGATGTACAATGAAGTTCAGCTTAGATGAAGTGTTTGAAGACTAAGATAGTCTTTGAAAGCTTTGAAAGCACTCTAGCTTGTAAGAACTTGAGCTAGGTTGGATTGTGTTGAGATTAGTTGGATGCTTTCAAATGGTCTTCACACTTCTGTATTTATAGACAAATGAAGGATTTGCCCGTTGGAGAGGCAGCCTCCAATGTCCATAAATGTCTTCTTTTAGTTCTTCAACTTTGAAGACAGAATCTTGATAGTGACATGTCCTCATTTGGGAAATAAACGGCTGTAAGAAGCTTTGTCTTCATTCTGTAGCACTCTTCCCAACATCTGACTTTCAGATTCTCTTGTTAGGACTTGGACATCACTTCTGAAGGTTGTTCCAATGATGGGACAACATTCCTCATCATTTGGACAACACTCCTTATCACTATCAGCAGTCTTGCTTATCAGCAAGATTGTCTTGCTCTTTCCCTTTTATTTTTCTTGAGGATGGCTCTTTCCCTTCAGATGGCTCTTTCCCTTTTATTTCTCTTGAAGATGATCTTAGCTTGTTTCTTTGAAGGTCTTTAGGGTGTGGTTGTCTCTTTCTCTTCAGTGTAGTTGACCTCAGGCTTTCAGAGCACTTGATCTTGATTAATTGAGCTGAGACAACTCCTCTGGACAACTCTCCTGATCAGCATATTTGTCTTTCAGCAGACTTGATCATAATTCCAGAGTTTGAGCCTTGAGGGGACTTGTTCTTGATGTACTTCAAAGCATGTGTTCCCCCTTAATTTGTGCATCTAATCATTTAAGAGCTGCCTAACATATTAGCTCCTCATCTAGCCTATAATCTATATGTTCTAACATTTCTAGAACATACTTATCTTGATTTAGGCATGTCTCAGGGGGGTTTTGGTATTAGATCAAAACATATCTCATTTTATTCCCAACAATTTCCCCCTTTTTGATGATGCCAAAACCTATACATTTGTGCAAAAGTGACTTGGCTATACCTATTACATTTATCTTCAGAAGACATGACTAAGGTCAATTATCCTGAAAAACAATGTGTTAGTGTATTTACCATCCATATTGCAAATAGGTTTCATAGATAGGCATAGAGAGATGAGTGTTTCTTGATTCAAAATAAGTTCAACTATCATTCATTAAAAAAAACATTACAAGCATGTTGATAGTTGAATTGAACATATCAGAGCATGAATCATCAACACTAAATACATCAGAGTATTTCCTTCTAAGAGTTCAACACATATACAAGACTTTTTCAGCATCAGAGCACTAATCTTATTATATCAGAGCAAATACTAACACTTCAAGACATATACAAAATCAGAGCACAGAGCTTGTATCAGAGCAATCCATATCAAGTCAGAGCAAAACAGATTAGCACACCACATCAGCAAACTTGACCAATTTTCATAGTTGATCAATTAAGATAGGTCAGAAGACTTAGCCATTTAGAGATCATCCTCAGGAGGTGGCACCATCCCATACTGTGCCCACACTCTCCTCTTCAAGGCCATGGCTTCTTGGTTGGTTCCCTTAGGACCAAGAACCATCTTGTTCAGCTTGAGGATCTCAGTGAATTCTCTCAGGATCCTTGATTGATCAATCCATCCATCAAGCTTTGGAGGTAAGTATATGATTGGCTTGGGAGCTGTGAGTTCAAATCTTGCAATATCAGCAGCTGCAAGCAATTGTTGATAGAGTTCTCTGTAGTACTCAATCATGAACTCAGCAAAATTGATGTTGGCATCTCTTCCATTCCGTCTGTCAATGACATACTGATCATAGACAAACTCCCTTTTTGCTTCCTCCCATGAGTCATTCAGCTGAATTGGCACCCATTTATCCAAGTGAGGATATTTGGTGTCCATTGGGATCAATAGCTGTGGCTTCATCTTGTTGTAGGTTGCTCTCTTCCTTCTTGGCTTCTGGAAGTCTGTTCTTCTCTTATCTCTTGCTCTGTTGGCCTCTTCCATCAAGTCCATTTTCTCTTGGGCCCTCATCATGGCCAGTTTCTGTTGTGTTTCAGGGTCTTTGCCATACCCTTCATGAAACAGCTTTGATGGATCATTGAGTACCACTATCTTTGTCTTCTTTGGTCCAGGTCCAAAGCCTTCTTCATATAAGATTTCCACATCTTCAGTGACTTTGGTGCTTTCAGTGGACTTAGTCTCAGTAGACTTGTCTTTTTCAGCATTCTTGGGCTCTTCAGCTGTTTTGGCCTTCTTTGAGATAGGCTCATCATCAATAACTCTGAATTCAGGTGGAAGATCAAGGCTATTGGGAAAGTCAGTGAATTTCTCAACTTGTCTCTTCTTTCCTTGGGCCTTCTTGATCTTTCCTCTAATTTGGACACCTTCAGCATCCTTGTCCAAACCAGATACTTCACCACCTGGTCTTTGTTGTAGCCTCACTTTTTCTTCTTGAGCTGAGGCCATAGAATTCTTCAATGCCAGTGCTAACTGCTCCTCTTCATCCAATTCTTCCAAGTTCAGCACTGCAGGCTCTTTTCCCTTTCCTACAGGGGTTTTGTCCTTCCCTTTCACTGGACTCCCAATCACTAAGGCACCTTTTGCCCTTGCTCTTTCCCTTTCCCCCTTTTTGGCAGCATCAAAACATTCTGGCTTCAGTTCACTCATAGTGGATGCCAATAAGGATTGGGCTTGGGTTAGAGACTTCATCTCTTCCAACAGATATACATTCTCATCATGTATATTTTGCATCCTGTCACTGCTTAAACTAAGAAAGGCAAGAACAGGCTTCATTTTCTGTTGAACAACCTCCTCCATGGTTGCCTTAAGAGATGCATCCAATTGGGCTTTCAGGAGCTCAGTGAGGTTGGCCACTGCACCTTCAGCAATGTTGGCCAGCACTTCTTGGGAAAACTTTTCTGAGGCTGCTTTGACCATAGCTAGCCCTTGCTCTTCAGCTCTTCTCTTCTGCAAGGCTGTCTTCTTGCCAAGAGCTTGCTTGAGTGTCAATCTGATAGCTTGAACATTAGCATTATGATTGTCTCTTAGCCTTTTTTGATCCTTCTTGACCTCCTTTGAAATGTTTTCCATACTGACTTTGGCTTTGTGAACTTCATTAGAGATGGTTTGAAGACCAGATTCTACTCCTTCAATTCTTGCTTCCAATGTGGGTAGCACCACATCTTCAGAGCCAGTCAGTCTCATTTCAACAGAAGCTAGAGTTCTTCCATGCTCATCTAATGCTCCAGAAGTTTCTTCATGGGCTGTTTGAACTTGTTGAGCCAAGGAATCCAACTTCTCTGATTGCATCCCAAGCAAGGCTTGTGCTGATCCAGTGTCAACTTGAATGGGAGCATCTGTCAAGAGATCTTCTGCAAATATTTGATCAAAGTTTATCCCTGCAATATCAGACAAATCAAAAACATCAGTGAAAACACACTTATCTCCCTCAATTTCTTTTTCATAAGACTCTGATACATCAGCAGTCTTCTCCTCATGTTCAACTACTTCTTTTCTTCCTTCATTAAAAGTTTCCTCACTTAAAGAAACAAGCCTCCTCTCATCAAGGGATTCTTGAAGTTCAGATTTGACTTCAAGAATAACCTGTCCTTCCTCACTTATACCACCCTCATATGTTGGTACACTCACAATCTTAGTGATAACTACCTCTCTTTCATCCATAACTCCCTCTGATTTTTCAAAACTACTTTCCTTTTCAACTCCTTCTCCTAAACCTGCAGCATCTCCACCTTCAACAAGGTTCAAAGATGGCAGTTGTGGGGAGATCACAGTGCTTATATCAACAGCCACTGAGTCATCCTGAATGATTAAGGGCTGATCAGTGTCCAACTCTTCTGACACTTAATAGGCCTTAATCAAACTAGCCTCTAGAGAAGGAACCTCCACATCTTTAGGCTGTGCCTTGGGTTCAGAGGAACCTTCATTGGCAGATGTGTCCTTGGTTGTGTTACCATCCTTGGTCAACACCTCTGAAATGACAGAGCCTTTCCTATGATAGGTTCTAGGGGGGTTGGAAAGTCTTTCAGAGACAGAAGGCTTAGGGAGATTGGCTTGAGGGGTTTCAGGAGGGTTGGGTTTAGAGGGGTTTGAGGGATCATCTGGGGAGTCATCATCATTGGAGCTACTTTCAGGGTGTTTGATACCCTTAGCTTTTATTTCCCTCTCCTCATTCATCTTGTCATCCACCAATTTTGCAAATACTTCCTCATCAGTGAGGAATCTTGTCTTTGAAACTCCAGCAAAGTGTAACAATCTGTTCTCCTCCACTTGCCACCAGTTGGATGACTTGTGATATCTCCATTAAGGATTTGTCTTTCACATCAACAAGCATCCTTAGATCATGAAAGGCCTTCTGAATTTTTGGAAATTCAGCAAGTTGTGGATACAAACTGTCCACAGTAGCCTTGGCTCCTCCTCTGAGCATACTTTCATAAGTATACTCCTCCTCATCTCCACTTGAATGGGGACTTTGGGTTATAGGGGAGTTGGCTCTGGGTTCTCCTAATGTGGCTTCAGGCAGATTAAGTTCAGGAATGTTGGCTTCAGATGGGTTGGGTGCAGTAGAAGGATCTTCAGTTGCTTTTGAGAGCAATGGATCTGAAGGGGCTTTACTCAGGGGGGTTGGCTCAAAGAGTGCAGCTTCTAAAAGCTTTGAATAATTGAGCATAGATGAGTCAAGGGGAGATTGTAACCTTGTCTCATCTACAGCTATGTCAGCTAGCACATCTATCATACTTCTCTGCACACTTCCCTCAGGAGAGTATCTCTTTGTGAGCTTAATGGGGGTGATGGGTTGATTGGTTGGGGTTATATGGGTTTCAGAGGAGTTGGGCTCAGGATTCTGAATTTCAGGGATGTTGGCCTCTACTGTTTGACCTTCAGGGACCCTGGATTCTGGAGTTCCAGAACCAGATGAGTTGGTCCTTGATTTTGACTTGGTCCTGCTTTCAGCTCTGCTCTCTCTTAGAGCAAGTTGTAGAGACCTTTCTTCCTGAAGCTCCAACACCTTGTCAGTAGGCTTGACCCTTCTCTTACTAGCTCTACTGCTCCCACTTCCTTCCTCATCCTTCTCAGGGACAACCTCCCTGATCCTCTTATCACCCCTAGACTTTTGTCTAGTCTCATTGTACTTTTGCCTTAATTCTTCTGAATGATCAGAGGGCACTTGTACACCTTCTCTAGCAACTTCTTCAATCTCAGTTGAAGCATCTGAATTCTCTTCTGAGATTATCTGAGACATTTTCCTTGTCTTCACCACCCTTGCCTTTGTCCTCTTTTTCAACTTGGGCTTCTCCTCCACCTTTGCTTCAGCAGGCTTGGCCATTAACATCCTTCTTTTCTCAGTTTTCTTGCTGAGCTTTCTGAATAGGATCTTTTGGGCTGGGAGGGGCTTTGCAAAGGTTTGCATCTGGGAGTAATGAGAAAATCTCTCAATCAACAAGCTTGCCCTAGTGCAATACTTGATTTTCCCTTCTAACACCACCTTGTTGTGAGATTTCACCTTGAATTTAGCCTTTTCCTTCATCATTTCAGACATAATGAAGGTCCTCCAATCAAACTTGATGCCTTTGTCACTGGCATCAATGACTGCAGCCATGATTCTGATTCTTGGATGGCTGACCTGCTCTAAGCTTCCAGTATTACTCAAGAGACTTTTAGCTACTACCTCAAAAAGGTTGAGAAATTCTGGCTTGAGAGTCTTTTTGTTTTGAGTTGAGGAGAGAGGGCCTGGTGTCAATAGCCATTCCTGAGCTATTTCTTCTTCATGACCAGTGCCATAGATTTCTGGATTCCTTCCCTCAGAAGGCAATCCAAAAGCTCCTTCAAGATCTTCTGAAGAGAATTTCACTCTATGAAATCTCTCTTCCTCTTCTCCTTCAGCAACATAGGACAATCTGGTGGAAATTTCACCATCTTCAGGCTTGCCTCTCCATTTGAGAAAGGCAAAGAATTCAGCCATATAGCTTTCCAAGCAGGAACTTGGTCTTTCTTCCAAGAACTTTTGAAGACCAGCCCTTCTCAACCACCTCAGGGTTGGAGTAATCTCAGGATCTTCACTTTCAAAGGAGATTATGGGTTCAAAATGAAGATTGTTTTTGTTGCTTAGATATCCAAAATCAAGGTCCAGAGCCTTGTTGGAAAAGTCTATGATCATCTCTGGTCTAACTTTGGGGGCCATTGAAATTTACAGAGATGAAAATGAAAGAGTGTTGAGAGAGTTTGAAGAAAAATAAGCTAGGGTTTGAATACTTGGGGAAGAAGTGTTGGTGGGGGATCTTAAGACTTGGGGATATTCTAAAAAGAATGTTTGTCAATGAGTTGGTGAGGTTTGTGTATTTTCAACGGGTATCAGAAATGGAAATATACACTTGGACGGCCAGGATGAATTTCAGGGGAGTTGGCCAGTTTTGATCCAATGGTCAAAAACCAATGTAACAGTGACTTGTTGGTTTTATTCAAAACGTGGAAGGTATTTAATATTAGTTAATGGTTGGGGAGTTTTCGAGATAGATCATGGTTTGAAAAGGTGTAATGCAAACAAGAGTTAAATCTTGGCATTTAATGCATGGAAAGTGACCTTTTGGGTGGGGGACAAATTAAATCCCATAGAAATGATATCTGTAGTTGGGACATGTATCAAGGTAGGCAATGATTACCCAAAATAGGTGCTTATCAAGCCAAGGAAATAGTTTGATAGCCAAGACAACTTATCTGACCCCACTTGGACAAGTGTCCTGAAGAGATGTGGACAAAGGTCCTGAATTCCAATGGACAAATGTCCTGAATGATTTTAGCCATCTCTTCTGTTATTCAGTAGACTTGACCAAGTCTGCTGAGAACCTTTTCAGTTTGTGTATATCTCATTCACTTTTCATGACTTTTACTTGTCCAACTTCCCTGGATCAAGTAATCCCAACTCTGCTGATAGCTCCAGAAACCTTGCCTCTGCAAGTGGCTTAGTTAGTATATCAGCTTTTTGATGATCTGTGTGGATCTTGACCAACTTTATGTCCTTCTTCTCCACATGGTCTCTAATGAAGTGATGCTTGATGTCCACATGCTTGCATCTTGTGTGCAATACAGGATTCTGTGATATAGCAATGGCACTATTGTTATCACAAAATATTGGCACTTCAGTAGAGTTGACTTTGTAGTCTTTCAGTTGTTGTCTCAGCCAAAGGATTTGAGCACAACAACTTCCAGCTGCAACATATTCAGCTTCAGTGGTGGAAGTAGCCACTGTGTTCTGCTTCTTGGAGAACCAAGATATAAGCTTGTTGCCCAAGAATTGACAAGTCCCTGAAGTGGACTTTCTGTCAATTCTACAACCTCCATAGTCAGCATCTGAGTAGCCAGTTAGCTCAATGTTGTCATCAGCAGGGTACCAAAGGCCTAGGTTTTCAGTGCCTTTGAGGTACCTCAAAATCCTCTTTGCAGCCTCAAGATGGCTTTTCTTAGGATTTGCTTGGAACCTTGCACAAACACCTACTGCAAAGGTGATGTCAGGTCTGCTGGCAGTGAGATAGAGGAGTGAACCAATTATTCCTCTATACTCAGTAGAGTTGGTTGGAATACCACTCTCATCAGGATCCATCTTCCAATTTGTGTTCATAGGGATCCTTACTGGCTTGCTAGTTGTACACCCAAACTTCTTGATCATTTCTCTGGTGTACTTAGCTTGGTTGATGAAGATTCCTTCTTTAGATTGTTTGACTTGAAGACCCAAAAAGAAGTTCATCAACCCCATCATGGACATCTCAAACTTGCTTTGCATTAGCTTTGAGAACTTCTCACACAGCTTCTCATTGGGGGATCCAAATATTATGTCATCCACATAAATTTGGACAAGCAAGATGTCCTCTCCTTCAGATATTCTGAAAAGAGTTCTGTCCACAGTTCCCTTGGTGAATCCATGATCCAAGAGAAATTGTGACAGTGTATCATACCAAGCCCTAGGGGCTTGCTTGAGTCCATATAGAGCTTTCTTGAGTCTGTAAACTTGGTTTCCAACCTCAAAACCTGGTGGTTGCTCTACATAGACTTCTTCCTTCAAGACTCCATTCAGAAAGGCACTCTTGACATCCATTTGGTATACTTTGAACCTCTTGTGGGCTGCATAGGCTAGAAAGAGCCTTATTGCTTCTAGGCTTGCCACAGGTGCAAATGTCTCATCATAGTCAATGCCTTCATGTTGGCAATAGCCTTTTGCCACAAGTCTTGCTTTGTTTCTGACAATCACATCATTTTCATTTTTCTTGTTCTTGAACACCCACTTTGTTCCAATAACATCTTGATGTGAAGGCCTATCCACCAGCTCCCATACTTCATTTCTGGTGAATTGGTTCAGTTCTTCCTGCATGGCTGTGATCCAATTGGCATCTTGAAGTGCTTCCTCAATATCACTTGGTTCTTGCTCTGACAAGAAACAACAGAAAAGAGCACTCTCACCATGGAATCTTCTTGTTTTGACTCCAATACTTGGGTCACCAAGTATTAGATCAGTAGGATGGTCTGACAACCAGGTCCTTCTTTTTCTGATCTCTTCAGCAGAGTTGTCCTCTACTGAAGTTGAGTCAATTTGATTATAGAACTCAGGATAATTGAATGCAGGATCTAATTCAGGATCATAATCAGGGGTGTTGTCCTCAATGTCAGGGACATTGGTATTTTCAACATTTTGAGTTCCCCCTTGATTATTTGACCCATTAACTACCTCAGCAGGTACTGCTTCTTCATTGGTAGTTGTTACCTGGATGTGAACTGGGATTGGATCATTCAGTTCACCATTTCTTTCAGTGGGATTTGCCTCAGGAAGGTTGCCTTCATGATGGTTGTCCAACATAGAGTTTTCAGGTAGATTGGCTTGGACAACATCTATGAATTCAGTGACTTTGTCTTTTAGGCTTAGTCTGGTTGTTCTTTGTGTGATTTCTTCTGATTCCAAGTTCTCATTCCTGAACTCATGAGTAGATTCATCAAACACAACATGAGGTGTTTCTTCCACAATAAGAGTTTTCTTGTTGTAGACCCTGAAGGTTTTACTGATTTGGGAGTATCCAAGAAACACTCCTTCATCAGCTTTGCTATCAAAGGCTTTCAACTGATCTTTCCCATTATTGTGAATGAAACACTTGCAACCAAAAATGTGAAAGTAAGACACTTTAGGCATTCTTCCTTTCCAGAGTTCATAGGGGGTTTTGCCTTGCCCCTTAATAATCAAACATCTATTTTGAGTATGGCATGCAGTGTTTATAGCTTCAGCCCAAAACCTCTTAGGTAATTTTGAATCAGCAATTAGAGTTCTAGCAGCTTCTTTTAAAGTTCTATTTCTTCTTTCTGCAACTCCATTATGTTGGGGAGTTCTAGCTGCTGAGGTTTCATGAGCTATTCCATTAGATGTACAATACTCATTGATGTATGAGTTAATGAACTCTGTGCCTTTATCAGATCTTATCTTGATAATGTTAAGGCTTTTCTCATTTGACAATCTCTTAAGAAGTTCAGGCAGTTTGACTTGAGTTTCCTTCTTATTAAGGAGAAATACTACCCATGTGAACCTAGAGAAGTCATCTACTACAACCAATGTGTATTTTCTACCATTTATGCTTGCAGGGGTAATTGGTCCAAAAAGGTCCATATGTAACAGTTCAAGTACCCTTTCAGTAGAGATGACTGGTTTTCCCTTAAATGAGGCTTTGATCTGTTTTCCTTCTTGGCATGGTTTGCAAACATGCTCTTTAATGAAAACCTCATTAGGTAGTCCTTTGACTAATGCATTTCTAGCAATTTTGTTCATTGTTTTAAAGTTCAGGTGGTTTAATCTTTTATGCCATATCCAACTTTGTTCACTAGAACTCTTAGCAATGAAGCATGCAGCATTAGTAGACTTGTCCCAGTCTGCAAAATACACATTTCCTTTCCTAGTTCCAGTCAATAGAATTTGTTGAGTCTTATCTTTAATCAAGCATTTATCACAGGAAAACTCAACATTGAAGTTTTTATCACAGAATTGACTGATACTTAGGAGATTATATTTGAGACCAGCTACATAAGATACATTGGTTACTTTGATGTTACCAATCATCAAAGTACCATAACCTTTTGTTGATGCTTGTGAGCTGTCTCCAAATGTGACATTAGGGCCTTCTTTTTCAATGAAATCAGTGAGGAGTTCCTTGTTTCCAGTCATGTGCCTTGAACATCCACTGTCAAGGTACCATGCTGTCTTTTTGCTTATACTCCTCATCTTGTGGCCCACTGGTACCTGCAATTAGATAGGTTTAGGTACCCTTTGAGTTTTGGGTCCTGAGAGGTTAGCTGTACCTTTAGGAACCCAAACTTGCCTAATAACCTTGATTGATTCAAGGTGGCTAAGTTGTCTTCCTCTAGCATCTACATACACTGTCTTTCCCTTAAATGCCTTTGGGAAAGTGTGTGTGAATGTGTTAACTCTATAAGTTTCAGGAGAGTTGTCAAATCTCCTGAACTTTTGAGTTCTTTGTGCTACTTGAGGGAATCTTTGAGGAAAGGCTTTCTTTTGACCATTACCCTTTGGCATGAAGGGTTTTGGTTGTCTCATTTTATTTTGCCTTTGAGGAAAGTTATCCTTGGGTCTATTCAGCTGAGGCTTTCTCAGAAGAGTTGGCCTAGGCTGATTATACTTTGGATAACTCCTCTGAACATTGTTCAGTAGAGTTGCCCTTCCATTGGGTCTACTCTGCTGACCAACATTCCTCTTATGTTCAGGAGCTTTGGCCATTTCCTTAGGTTTTGGCCTATTCTCCTGAATCACTTAAGTAGGCAGATCATCCATTTTGCCCTTTCCTTTGTTCAGTGGCTGAATCACTTCATTTTCAGTTTGTGCCACTGATTTAACAAAGATTCTCTTAGTGTTACTTACAGAAGCAACACTAAGACAAGGTGAAGATTCAAATGGATCAAAACCTAATCCACTTCTTTGAGCCATAGGTCTTTGATAACTCTGAATTTCCTCTATTGCTCTAGAGGATTTCTTCAGAGCAGACATCTTTAATTTTAGGCTCTCTTCACTTGATTTAAGAATATCATATTCATGTGAGAGGTTTTCAAGTTTGGCATTGAGAATTTTAAGTTCAAAATCTTTTCTCTTCTGAGAGAGAAGTTGATCATCAATCTCCTTTTGTTGGTCAACTATCCTGAGATTTGCTTCCTCAAGCTCTCTCAAGACTTGTTGATACAACTCAGTAGACTTGACATCAACAACTACCTCAGAGTTTTTGGCAAGTTCAATGGCCAATCTTTCATTTTCTCTCACACAGTTATCATGAAATTCTTGTAACAAAGTGAAGTCTTCCATCAACTTTCCAAGGGAAAGCTTCAAGTTGACCTCACTATTGTTCTGTGAGATGAATGATGGTGAACTAGAAGTAGAGGATACCTCATCATCCTCAAGAGCCATGTTGCAGACATCATCATCATCATCACTGTTGGAGAACAGTCCATCAGAGGAGTTGAGGCTTTCAGTACTATCAGATTCTTCACCAGCCATCATGGCCTTTCTGTTGGTGAACTTCCTGTCTCTTTTGGCCTGCCTCTCTCTTCTCTCCTTAGAGCTTAATTCAGGGCAATCATACTGAAAGTGCCCTTTCTTTTTACAGTTATAGCACAGATCTTCATCATCTTCTTTCTTTGATTCTTCTCTTCTTTTTGATGATGAAGGTTCAGCTCTACTGGACCTTCTCCTATCAGAGTACTTGTCCTCTGATCTTTTCTCTTCAGGCTTTTTGACTTCAGCCTGTGCTTCAGGAGAGTTGTATCTCCTGAATTTGTTGTCCTGGTAGAATTTCTTGTATCTACCAAACCTTGAGTTTAAATTTTCAAACCTTCTAGCCATCAAGGCTAGTTCTTCCTTCATTTCAGTCTTTGAGACTGACTTTGATGATCTTGGAGTGGACTGCATCTCTGGTTCAGCAGTTTTGGCTTTGAATGCCACTCCCTTAGTAGGATTTGAAGGTTCCTCAATAGGCTTTCTTCTATTGAGGTCGAACTCATAAGCTTTGAGTTCAGAGAAGATTTGTTGCATGGGCATGGTGGAAAGATCTTTGGTGTTTTGCATCATTACAGCATAGACATCCCACTTTTGAGTGAGACTTCTCAAGATCTTCAACCCCACTTCTCTCTTGGTGTAAACCTTGCCCAGTGAGTTGATTTCATTCATCACATCAGTGAATCTACCAGCAAACTTATCAATGGATTCCTCAGACTCCATTGCAAACTGTTCAAATTTCTGCACAGCAACTTGGAGCTTGTTCTCCTTGATCTTTTCAGTACCCTCACACATTTCAGCAAGAGTATCCCAAATTTCTTTGGCTGTTGTGCAGTGGTAGACTCTACCCATAATTGCAGCTGGAATTGTTTGGTAGAGGGTGTTCATTTCTAGATAATTCAGATTATCTTTCCTCTTTTCATCAGTAGTGAAGTCATCTTCATCTTTGGGTAGTACATCTCTTGTATCTGCCCTTTGAGCCTCTGTGACTCTGGGATTGACAAAGGTGAACACAAAAGGACCTCTTGTGATCACTCTCAACATATCAGTATGAAGAGATGCAAGATGAGCCCTCATTCTGATTTTCCAGAAATCATAGTTATCAATTGAGAACATGGGCAGTTTGTGATGTGAAATGTGGTTGACTGGATTTGTGGCCATGTTGTCCAATCCTTGGATAGTAGGAGGTGGAACAGCAGCATTGTTGTTGGCCATAATTCAAGAACAAATAGTCAGTCAAAATACACTAAGGATTTCAGAGAGATCAGTTCAGTGACCACAGCCAATATGTGAATTTGAAAACCAAGATGGCTTTTCAGAAGCAGTGGTCTTTGAACCCCTGCTCTGATACCACTTGTTGGCCCTGAAAGGAGTAGATAACAAGTGTATGGGGGGGGGGGAATACACTTGTATGCAAGTTCTTTTCAAACTTAATCAAACTAGAGCTCAGCAAGGTTGTCTTGGACAACTCTGCTGAAGAAGATTAACTCTTCTAAGATAATCAATCTACTAAGTACTATTGAGTACTTAGTTGAATAACTATCTAGGGGAGTTATATGTGCGGAATAGTGGTTGGCCCTTTTAGTTTAAGCTCCTTTAATTTCTGAAATCACTTAGTCAATGGAACACAGTCCAGTTTTCAGGGAACTTGTCCAAATAGGTTTTTGCACAGTCTTTGAATGTTTATCCTTGAAAGATCAGTTTTGTGTGCAGTGTTGATGTATTATAAGTACTTGAAATGTAAATCAACACAAGAGTTTATAGTGGTTCAGAGACTCAAGCTCCTACATCCACTTTCCCTGATTTAACAGGATAATTCCTTTACTTTTGGAATTAACTTGTTTTATAGTGCCAAGGTGCACTTGATCAAGAACACCACTCTTGGTGAATTGATCCCTAGGATGTCTAGAGTCCTAGTACCCTCTTCTCAACTCAGAACTGAACTGTTCTTCTCTCAACAGTCAGCTCCTACCACTTCTACTACTACAACCTTCTCACTTTCACTCTTGAAAGATATGAGGATTGAAGTAAGGTTCCAACTAATGAGATATCCTTTACAATGGAGATCAGTGTATAAGGATAGGATATCTCTCTAAGCTTGTGTATGGATGTACAATGAAGTTCAGCTTAGATGAAGTGTTTGAAGACTAAGATAGTCTTTGAAAGCCTTGAAAGCACTCTAGCTTGTAAGAACTTGAGCTAGGTTGGATTGTGTTGAGATTAGTTGGATGCTTTCAAATGGTCTTCACACTTCTGTATTTATAGACAAATGAAGGATTTGCCCGTTGGAGAGGCAGCCTCCAATGTCCATAAATGTCTTCTTTTAGTTCTTCAACTTTGAAGACAGAATCTTGATAGTGACATGTCCTCATTTGGGAAATAAACGGCTGTAAGAAGCTTTGTCTTCATTCTGTAGCACTCTTCCCAACATCTGACTTTCAGATTCTCTTGTTAGGACTTGGACATCACTTCTGAAGGTTGTTCCAATGATGGGACAACATTCCTCATCATTTGGACAACACTCCTTATCACTATCAGCAGTCTTGCTTATCAGCAAGATTGTCTTGCTCTTTCCCTTTTATTTTTCTTGAGGATGGCTCTTTCCCTTCAGATGGCTCTTTCCCTTTTATTTCTCTTGAAGATGATCTTAGCTTGTTTCTTTGAAGGTCTTTAGGGTGTGGTTGTCTCTTTCTCTTCAATGTAGTTGACCTCAGGCTTTCAGAGCACTTGATCTTGATTAATTGAGCTGAGACAACTCCTCTGGACAACTCTCCTGATCAGCATATTTGTCTTTCAGCAGACTTGATCATAATTCCAGAGTTTGAGCCTTGAGGGGACTTGTTCTTGATGTACTTCAAAGCATGTGTCCCCCCTTAATTTGTGCATCTAATCATTTAAGAGCTGCCTAACATATTAGCTCCTCATCTAGCCTATAATCTATATGTTCTAACATTTCTAGAACATACTTATCTTGATTTAGGCATGTCTCAGGGGGGTTTTGGTATTAGATCAAAACATATCTCATTTTATTCCCAACAGAGCACATCTTGCCTGCCAGCATGATGAAATGCTCAAAGTCATCACCAGAGGGCCCTTCACATTCACCAAAGTAAATCCCAAAGTCACTGATGCTCAGAAAGCAGATCCAAGGGAATTACTACCAAAGGATGAGGATGAGTTTACAGCTAAAGAAAGAAAAAGGCACAATCTGAACTACATTGCCATGAATACTTTGTACCAGACCATTCCAGATGCAGTGATGGGAAGAGTGTACCACTGCACAACAGCAAAAGAGATTTGGGACACCTTAGCACTTATGTGTGAAGGTACCCAAAAGATAAAAGAAAACAAGCTTCAAGTGGCTATCCAAAAATATGAACAATTCACTATGGAGCCAAATGAAAATATTGACCATCTTGATGGCAGATTCACTGACATCATGAATGAGATAAACTCTCTTGGCAAGTTCTATGCCAAAAGAGAAGTTGCATTGAAAATTCTGAGAAGTCTCACATCTAAGTGGGACATATACTCTGTCATGATGCAAAACACCAGAAATCTTGACAACATGCCCATGCAGCAAGTGTTCTTTGAACTCAAAGCATATGAGTTTGATCTGAACAGAAAGAAGGTGCATGATGAGCCATCCTCCTCAAGCAAAGGTGTTGCATTCAAAGCTGCTGAGTCAGAAAAGAAGAGTGCACAAAGATCATCTCAAACTGTCTCCAAGTCTGAGATGAAGGAGGAGCTGGCACTCATGGCCAGAAGATTTGAGAAGCTAAACTCCAGATTTGGTAGATACAAAAAGTGAAAGTGTGCGGTGTGGTATGTATATGAAGTGTTTAAGTTTAATAGAATAATGTTGTACTAAATGTTGTGACAATTGGTACAACACTGACTCTAACAGAATATCAGAAATTATGATTCTCACAGCGGAAGACTTGAAACACTAAAAACAAACGTGACACAATGGAAATAATTTTCACATAGATTTTATAAATAAAAATCTATGCTAGCCTTACGGCGAAAAACAATACTTATCTTCAAGTATAAATGTTGTGTGAAATGTTACAGCATTAACATTCACAACAGAAACTACAAACGAGGCAGGTGCCTTGTTCTAAAAACGAACTAAGTGTATAAGGTATACACTGTCGAAATGCCTAGTCTATCTAATGATTACACTCTCAATAGATAAGAAGACACACAGCCATACGGGTGGGATACGAACGTATGATCTAAAAGGTAGTTCTACTGGCCACAATTCCTAACAGGGATATATGCTCGGTCTAGGAAGTTGATTGAATAGAGTACACTGATTTGAGAAGCCTTCCATCGGTATTTATAGTAGTGGGGTGCTGATTCTAGAGGCTTCCACAATGAGGTCCTATTTTTTAGGAACTCAACTTCCATGATCTTTCTAGATCCTTCTTGAATGCTCCAGGTCGTTCCAAATGGTTCCAGGCCGTTCTAGCATGTTCTCCAGTGTTCTGGAATCTTACAGGTTCCAGATCCTTGTAGAAGCTTCTAGATCCTGCCAGAAATGCGACAACATTTAGATCAACATTTAATGTAGCATTTCAGAAAAGACTTAGAAAAAATCTCGGAAGGTCAAATTAAGATGTTGTTGATAATGTTAAGGCATTTAAGGATTAACAACATCTACAATCTTCCCCAATTTGACCTTTCGACTACAACACACCTGATGCACATATATTTCTATACATACTCAGTATTATGTACTTAGTTGAGGTTAACATCATTGCTAAACACTAGTCAAGACAATACCTATTGTAACCGTTCGATCAAATCAAATGAAGATCAGGGATAATTTTACAATGATCCGTGCCATAAGATCAAGATAAATTTTATCCAAAATAGAACAAGTATAAACACTACACTTATTCACAACATAAGTAACTTTACTTAAGATCACAAGTTGAACTGGAAGAATCAACTTAGAATCTAAGTAAGACACTAACAAAAAAAAAACAAACATCAGAGCAAATCACAATGTAAAAAGAATATAAACAGAAACAGACACTAATACTATACACAACCTGCAGTAGACACATGACAATCTGCAAACAAATTAAGTAAGGCAGTAAACAAATTATCAAGTGGAACCATTAAGCAAGTTGCAGTAATAAACATCCTATCATCTAGAAAAATAAACAACAAGTGTATCAGAATTTCAGAATTTCAACTTAAACATTAATTACAAAGGTAGAACTGAATAAATGGCTTATATTGTTGTGGTAACAGCTGCAGCATCATCTTCCTGCACCATAGCCATTTTGGAATTCAGATCTCCCCCTGTCTAGCAGCTTTCTCCAGGTAGATCACCATACAAGGTGTCCATTTCAGCAGCATCATCATCATCTCCTTCATCAACAAAGTAAGTAGATGCAAGGTGTGCAACTACATCAGTAACAACAGCATCTCCAGCAGCATCATTAGTAACAGCAGCATCTCCAGCAGCATCAGGTCCATCACCAGCATCAGCAGCAGCTGAAACTCCATCTTCATGTATCTCCTCAATGACTACACTGGAGTTGGATGGTGGTGGTACTCCCCCTGTTGTAGGTGAAAGGAGGTTGGTCCACCTGTCCTTCAGGAACTGAAGTTCATCTATTGTTTCCTGCAAGTGTTGGAGTTGGAGTTTGATGAATTCCTGTGAAAGATACACATTACCAGAAATGTTGATACGGATGTTCTCAACATTTGGGGTTGCATTTCTGTGTCTTGGTCTGGATGATTCAGGATGATCAGTAGTTGAGGGTCTGGTTGGTTCTGGTTGAGCAGAAGTAGAGGGTCTTTGCTGATGTTCAGTACCAGGAGCAAGCAAGGGCAGATCAATTACTCTATCCCCAGTGAGTAAGGCAGGAGCTATGGCTAACAGTGGAACTCTCCCCCTCAACACATCAGTGTTCTTGGCAACAAATCCATGATGCCTCAAGTAATTAGAAATCAGAACAGGATAGGGTAAATTGCCTTTTTCAGAAACTCTCCCAGTAAATCTCATCATATGTTGGAAAATTGTGAGACCCAAATTAAACTTCTTAAGCACAGAAATCCTATATATCAAAACAGCTTGATCCTTAGTGATCTTGGTAGTATTTGTGGTGGGAATCCAATTGTAGATAATGAGTTTGTATAACACAGAGTGTAGGGAAGTGAGGTCTTTGGCTAGCATGTGTCTAGTCCATTTAACTACCCTACCAGCAGTTATAGCAGAAATGACCACATCCATGTCAGGTTCTTCATCAACCTCAACATTGGGAATTTCTAAAAACTCATTTATCAATTCAGGAGTAAAAGGTACATCCCTCCCCCTAAAATTAACAGTCCCATACCACTTAGAAGATCTCCTACCAGTGCTATTTTTCAAATATGCATAGAATTCATATGCCCAATTTGTCAAGAAAGATTCACCAAAATTCACAGCATGCATCAAATTCCTTTCTTCTAAGAAACTAATCATGCCTTTACTATCAAAATCAGGTATATTGATCCTCTTCTCTATCAGCAGTTTTCTCTTAGAATAAATGGCCAATCTATTCTCTAGAGTATCAAGAGAATCAGAAATACCTTCCTCTTCAGAAGCAAGGTCATCTGAGCTTGGTGTAGAGCTTTTAGCAGAGCTCTGTTCAGGGCCGCTTGCTGCACTGGAAGAGCTATCTCCACTGCCACCATCTTCAGGTTCTGGTGCAGCTTCCTTTGCAGCAGCATAGTGCTCAGCATTTTTCTTAAGAGACTTCAGAATGTCTCTCAAGCATCTTTCAGAATCAGAATTGGATTCTGACTCAGCTGGTTCATCTTCAGTGATCATCTTTTCTTTGCCTTTTGGTTCAGCAACAAACTTTCCTTTCCCTTTCTCTTCAGCAACAGCCTTCTTTTTGGATTTTTCAGCAGCAACAGTCTTAGCCTTCTTTGGTTTCTCAGCAACAACAGGAGCTTCATCTTCAGAATCTGTGAACACTTGGATAGGTTCACCAGCATCAGCTCCAGCCTTCTTCTTCTTCCTCATGGATTCAGAATAATCCACACGAGTAAAAACGCGGTTTGATCTCCTCCTTCTTTGTACAGGGCTTCTCTGTCTTTTCCCTTTTTGTGCATTCTTCTTGAGAGGAATGGGGGCAGACTCATCTGAAACAGAGAGTGAAGAGTTTGTACCTTCAGAAATGTTTGCATCCTCCATTTCAACGTCTTCAGGGTCAGACGTGGCAGTGGCTTCTTCTTCAACAGAAGCATCAACGTTCTCAGTTTGCGGTTCGTGAACAGAGGGTGATTTGGGGCTTTTTGAAGCAGAAGCCATTTGGGCAGTTTGCTCAGCCAAATAGCTTGATATGTCCACCGTGATACCTCCAAAAGTCATCACGGGCAGATGGCCTGTAGTTCGAAGAGTATCAGACACCTCTTCGATAGCCCTAGTGACCTGTTCAACGGTTGCATCGTGAGGGAAGTTTGTTTGAGGAGCAGTTTGAGGAGTGGTTTGAGGAGTGGAAATGGTTGTTGATGGTGTTGCAGAGACATTTGAGTCAGCATTTGAAGCAGTAGAGTTTTGTGAAGCCATGGAAGCAAGAATTTCGAGAGGATTTGTGCGAGAGTGAGATGAGGTTTTCGAATCAGAGAGAGATTTTGAGGAATTCGAGTTTGTTCCAGCCATTTAAGTTAGGCGGTTGGAATTTCAAGGTAAGGATGGAAATTTGCACACACTTCTTTGAGATATACACAACCAAATAACAATTCTGCAATCTTAGTACTCAACACAATCAGAAATCAGAATTAGCAAATAAATGGCATCTTATGTTCGATATTTATAGAGAGAGTAATGTAGTTGGAGGTTAAGAAAATAAAACAGAAGAATTAATCTAGAATTTTCGAAAGTGCTCCACATTATTAGCCACAACCTAGATCATGGTTAATTAGTGGGAAAAATCAATTAATTAAATTAATTAGATAATTAAGAAGCTTCCAGAATTAATTTCGCATAATCTGAAAAAAATAGATAAGGGTCAGTAATTAATTAAATAAATAAAATGAATCTCAATAAATAATTAAATAATTACACAGATAAAAATAAATTCGAATCAGGCAATGTTGTGCTCAAAACTGTTACAAACACCTCAACACGGTTTTTACATGAATTTGCTTCATTTGTGTTGCACCATTTTTTTTTTTGTGTGTTATAGCATCTAATTTGTATTGATCCATTGTTCCTGTAGAGTACATCGTAGTAGCGAACTCCGTGCCCCATACTTACTTAATGGATTACAAATATGTTGATGTTTTTACCAAATATCACCTTTTGAAAAGAAGGCATCGTAGTAGTGAACTCCGTGCTCCATAGTTACTCAGTGATTTGGTACATCTTTTAGTATGCTAATAACATTCTCATTTTTATGCATTTGAGAGGTGTAAGACGTTTATTTTTGCACTTCAAGGTTCTTAGATTCGTAGATATTTTACAAAGGAATTATTTAACTAAGTAAGAAATAAATTCAACTTATAAAATTCATACAACCCATGATGTTGTCCCAAATGCTGACGCATTTGTGACAACATCCATCCGAATTCTTTTCAGATAGTGCTCATGCCAAGAGATTTCCTCAAGATAGAGAATCTCTCATGGTCTAAGGCTTTAGTAAAAATATCAGCATTTTGTTTTTCAGTAGGTACATACTCCAACTTAACAATATTCTTCTCTACTAAATCTCTCATAAAATGGTGTCTAATGCTAATGTGCTTTGTGAGTGAGTGTTGTACAGGATTTTTAGAAATGTTAATGGCACTAGTATTATCACAAAAGATAGTAAGTATACCATTCTCAATACCATAGTCATGGAACATCTTGCTCAGCCACAAGAGTTGTGTGCAGCAGCTTCCAGCACCAATATACTCAGATTCTGCAGTGGATTGTGAAACACAATTCTGTTTCTTGCTGTGCCATGATACAAGATTGTTTCCCATGTAGAAACATCCTCCACTCGTACTCTTTCTATCATCTATGTCTCCAGCCCAATCAGCATCACTATAACCAATCAAAATGTTGTTGGTGTCCTTAGTATACCAGATTCCAAGGTCACTTGTTCCTGAAACATACTTGATGATTCTCTTCACAGCATTCAGGTGTGATTCCTTTGGATTTGCTTGGTACCTAGCACAAACACACACACACTGTACATAATATCTGGTCTACTAGAGGTTAAATATAGTAAACTACCTATCATGGATCTGTAAAGTGTTGGATCAACATCTGTTCCAGCACTATCTTTGCAAAGTTTCAAAGTAGATCCCATAGGAGTTTTCATTGGTTTTGAATTCTCAAGACCAAATCTTTTAACCAAGTTCTTAGCATACTTACTCTGGGAGAAGAAAATACCATCACTGCACTGTTTGATTTGAAGACCTAGAAAATAATTCAAGTCTCCAACCATACTCATTTCAAATGTTGCAGTCATTGCCTCAACAAAGTTACTCAACATTTTATCACAAGTAGAACCAAACACAATGTCATCAACATATATTTGTGCAATAAGTAAATCTCCTTCAGTGTGCTTAATGAACAAAGTTCTATCAGCTTCTCCTCTAATAAATCCATATTCCAAAAGAAAGTCAGTAAGCCTACCATACCATGCTCTAGGAGCTTGTTTAAGACCATACAATGCTTTCTTAAGTTTATATACATGATCAAGATATTGTGGATCTTCAAATCCTTTAGGTTGTTCAACATATGCTTCTTCATTCAATATGCCATTTAGAAATGCAGCCTTTACATCCATTTGATGAAGTTTAATATCAATAAAACATGCAATAGCTAGCAACAATCTAATAGATTCTATCCTAGCAACAGGTGCAAAAGTCTCATCAAAATCAACTCCTTCAACTTGGGTGTAACCTTGTGCTACTAACCTAGCCTTGTTTCTAACAATATTACCAGATTCATCAGTTTTATTCTTGAATATCCACTTTGTTCCAATGACATTAGTATGACTAGGTCTTGGAACAAGTGTCCATACTTCATTTCTTTCAAACTGACCAAGTTCTTCATGCATAACATTAATCCAGTTTTCATCAGTTAAGGCTTCTTTAGCACTCTTAGGTTCAATTTCAGATAAATAGCATTCAGCATTTACAATGTTACACATAGAAGACATGCATATTGTTCTTACCACATCTACCTTGTTTGATCTTACTCTTCCTCTTGTTTGCACTCCAACTGTAGCATCGCCTATGATCTGGTCAGAAGGATGACTTTTACCTATTCTTGAAGAAGGATTCGTTTTGGGAACGTACTGGTCATTCTGTGAAGTTACAACTGTCTGTTCTGTAGATGTTGACCCAAATGTGTTAACATTTGGTGCAACATTTTCAGACTTCAGTGTATTCTCAGAAGTGTCAGTAACCTGTGATACATCTTCTTCATCTTTGTCATCTGTAAGACCTTTATCATCATCAAACACAACATTAACAGATTCTTGAACAGTGTTAGTTTTAAGGTTATATACTCTATAAGCTTTACTATTTCTAGAATAGCCTAAAAAGAATCCTTTATCACTTTTAGAATCAAACTTATGAAGTTGATCCCTATCATTCAGAATATAACACACACAGCCAAATACATGAAAATATTTCACACTTGGTTTTCTGTTGTTCAAAATCTCATATGGTGTTTGACTTGTGCCAGAACGAATAAAAACCCTATTAATCACATGACATGCAGTATTCAATGCTTCTCCCCAAAATTTCTTAGCAAGACATTTGGATGTTAGCATAACTCTAGCCATTTCTTGTAAAGTTCTATTCTTTCTTTCAACAATTCCATTTTGTTGTGGAGTTTTAGGAGATGAATATTCTTGCAAGATACCCTTTTTATCACAAAAATCATTAAACATGCTGTTTTCAAATTCCCTACCATGATCAGTTCTAATACGGCCAACTTTCAAGTTAAACACATTTTTGAACCTCTTATAAAGAATTTTAAATGCAGCAAAAGCTTTAGATTTGTCTCTTAAAGACTCAATTCAGGTATATATAGAAAAAATCATCTACCACAACTAAAGAATATATTTTGCCTTCAATGCTTTCAGTTTTCATAGGACCAATTAAAATCCATGTGCAAAACAATTCAAAACATTGATGTGTAGAACAATGTGACAGCATTTTATGCAACACTCTTACCTGCTTACCTTTCTGGCATAGTCCACATATAGTAGTATTCTGAAACTTCTGTTTTGGTAATCATTTTCACTACATCGACTTTGATTAGTCTCTTCACTGATCTATAATGTGCATGTCCAATTTTTTGATGCAATAAGACATTTTCATCATTCTTTGACAAATTACACACATTTGTTCCAATAAGATAACAATTATCTACTGCCCTAGACAATCTTCATCTTTATTAAGAACATACACATGACTCTTTGTCAAATTTTACATGCAAATTATCATCACAAAGTTGACTAATTCTAATCAAATCAGCAAACAAGCCATCAAAATGTAAATCATTTTTAAGCTCAGGAAAACCTTCAACATTCAAAATTCCTTTTCCTATAGTATGTCCTTTCGAACAACCACCATATGTAACATTACCATCATTCAAGGTCACATAATCAGATAAGTAGTCAATTTGTACTGTCATATGTCTAGAACAACAACTATCAAAATACCATTGACCAAGTAAACATGCTTTCAATGAAGTGTGGATAGCATTACAAGTAACATCAGATTTCCATGCAGATTTCAGAAAATGTTTCATAGGATGTGACATCATTTTAGGCAACATTTTCTCATATCTCAGATCATCAAACATTTACATGCAGTAAGGAAAAATATGATCAATTATCGAACAATAATGATATACAAACTTCTTTTCAATGTTTTTTGACTTTGTGAGAATCTGTTTGTGCAGATGTTACAACATGTGTTTTAACATTTGCCTTCACAAATTTCACAGTAATTTCAAAATCCTTAGAAATAGAAGCAGTTTCACCATCATAACATATATCACAATTATCAGATTTACCAAATAGCTATAACATATATATCAGAAGTACTCATAGAAAATTTTATGAAACTTAAAGTAGAGGTGATAAATTTCTCCTTCAGTTTACCAACTTCGAAAATCTCTTCTGGAATGTATGACTTCTAGCTTGGTAATTGTCCCTTTCAGATTCTCATTCTCTTTGTTCAAAGAATTAAGAGTGAGTTTCTGAGATTTACAATCATCTAACAACTTTTGATAATTAGAATCATCAATTCTTATACCTGCATCATCAACAAACCCATTAAAACAATTCAAATCTGGGTGACTCTGTTTTGATGTTACCATAAATGTTATGACATTAGGTGCAACATCAGAATCTGTATCATCCAGATCATCATATAAAGAATTATCATAATCAATCTTGGTATGAAAAGCAAATTCAACATCTTTTGATTCATCAAATTCATCATTTGATTCATCACTTAAGGTAGTACTAAAATTCAGTTTTTGCTTAAGTCTAATATTGGCACATTAATTTTCATAAAGACCATATTCAGAACATGCATTGAACTGATTTTATATATTAAAGATCATACCTTGGTTTACCTTCACTTTTTGATAACCTTGGTTGAATTTTGACTTTTCCTTCTTTCTGGTGGGGTGTTGATGTGTTGATTTGGATCTTTGGTACATCATAACCTGTAAGTAGAGTCCTCCAAGCACGTTCATCAATCGACTTGATATACATGCATAACTTAGGCTTAAAATATGGATAATATGTTCGGGTGCCTAAGTGTTGTGGATATGTGATGTGTTTCCATTGCTAACATAAACTAAAAACACACTTAAAACAAGGATCTAACCTAGTGTCGTCAGGTATTAGCTCTGATACCAACTGAAAGTGTGCGGTGTGGTATGTATATGAAGTGTTTAAGTTTAATAGAATAATGTTGTACTAAATGTTGTGACAATTGGTACAACACTGACTCTAACAGAATATCAGAAATTATGATTCACACAGCGGAAGACTTGAAACACTAAAAACAAACGTGACACAATGGAAATAATTTTCACATAGATTTTATAAATAAAAATCTATGCTAGCCTTACGGCGAAAAACAATACTTATCTTCAAGTATAAATGTTGTGTGAAATGTTACAGCATTAACATTCACAACAGAAACTACAAACGAGGCAGGTGCCTTGTTCTAAAAACGAACTAAGTGTATAAGGTATACACTGTCGAAATGCCTAGTCTATCTAATGATTACACTCTCAATAGATAAGAAGACACACAGCCATACGGGTGGGATACGAACGTATGATCTAAAAGGTAGTTCTACTGGCCACAATTCCTAACAGGGATATACGCTCGGTCTAGGAAGTTGATCGAATAGAGTACACTGATTTGAGAAGCCTTCCATCGGTATTTATAGTAGTGGGGTGCTGATTCTAGAGGCTTCCACAATGAGGTCCTATTTTTTAGGAACTCAACTTCCATGATCTTTCTAGATCCTTCTTGAATGCTCCAGGTCGTTCCAAATGGTTCCAGGCCGTTCTAGCATGTTCTCCAATGTTCTGGAATCTTCCAGGTTCCAGATCCTTGTAGAAGCTTCAAGATCCTGCCAGAAATGCGACAACATTTAGATCAACATTTAATGTAGCATTTCAGAAAAGACTTAGAAAAAATCTCGGAAGGTCAAATTAAGATGTTGTTGATAATGTTAAGGCATTTAAGGATTAACAACATCTACAAAAAGTTCTACCAAGACAACAGAGCCAGAAGGAGATTCAGCTCTCCTGACAACAAATCAGAGGACAAAGTCTCTGATGAAAAGAAAGAAGATAGACATGCTGACAGAAAGAAGTACAGCAAAGCTGAACCATCATCATCAAGGAGGAAGGAGTCCTCAAGCAAGAAGAATGATGATGAAGATGTGTGTTATAACTGCCAGAAAAAGGGTCACTTTCAGTATGATTGTCCTGACCTGAGTTCAAAGGAAAGAAAAGAGAGGTAGAACAAAAGAGATAAGAGGCTGAACAACAGGAAGGCCATGGTAGCTGGGGAATCAGCTAGTGAAGAAAGTGTGTACTCATCTGATGATGGGCTATTCTCCAACAGTGACAGTGATGATGACTGTCAAATGGCTTTTGAAAATGAAGAGGTATGTTCATCTTCCAACTCTTCAAATAACACACATGAGTCCAGTGAAATCCACTTGAAACTCAACTTTGGGAAGTTACTTGAGGATTTCACCAGGCTACAAGAAGTATGCAATATGGCATTGAGAGAAAATGAGTTGTTGAATTCTAAAGTTCAAACTCCCAACCTTCCTGAACCAGAGTTTGACTTTAAATCAACTGAGTTGTATCAACAGACTGTGAGAGAACATGATGAAATGTCTCTCAAAGTCACTGAACAACAAAAGTTGATTGATGAACAAAATCTGGCTTTGAGGAAAAAGGATTTTGACCTTAGAACTCTTCAAGCTAAATTTGACAATCTCTCAAATGAATTTGATACTCTTAAATTGAGTGAGGGGAGCTTAAAAATGAAGATGTTTGCCCTGAACAAATCCGCTAAAGCAATAGAGGAAATTCAAGGGTTTCAAAGACCATTTGCTCAAAAAGGTGGATTAGGCTACAATCCATTTGAACCCTCACCTGGTCTTAGTATTGCTTCAACAAGAAATTCTAAGATGACCTTTGTAATATCAGTGGCTCAACAAAATGAAATGGAAGTAAATCAACCACTGATCAAGGAAAAGGGTAAAGAAATCTTTATACCTACTCAAGTAAACAATTCTTCTAAACCTATACCTAAGGAAAAGGTTAAGAACATTGTATACAAGAGGTATGAGGTTCAGAAGGGAAGAGCTAAAGGAAGGTCAAACCAGCTGAACACTCATCAGTGGAGTTGTCCAAAATCTGCTCAGAAAAGGCCAACTCAAATGAGGCAACCTCAACTGAACAGATTAAGGCCCAACCCCACTGATAGGTATAACAGCTTCAGGAAGCCTGGACCTTTCATGCCAAAAGGAAAAGGCCATCCAAGCCCCTATCCTCAAAAGTCTTACCAAGCTGCACCTAAGTCCAGTAACTTCAGGAGACAAGTCCCAAAGAAATTCACCAACTCTCCTGAACCTTACAAGGCTAACACTAATGCACAGAAACCACCCAAGGCATTTAAGGGTAGAGCTGTGTATGTAGATGTAAAGGGACACCAAGTCAGTCACTTTGAGTCAATCAGAGTAATCAGGCAGATTTGGGTTCCAAAAGGTACAGTTAACCCTCAAGGACCCAACATTCAAAGGGTACCTAAAGTTTGACTTTGCAGGACTGCAAGGACCACAAGAAGAAGAGAAGCATAAACAAAAAAACAGCATGGTACTTGGACAGTGGATGTTCAAGACACATGACTGGAAACAAGGAGCTTCTCTCAGAGTTCATTGAAAAGGATGGTCCTTCAGTAACCTTTGGAGACAGCTCTCAAGGGATCACAAGAGGTTATGGTACATTAAACATTGGTAGTGTCAAAATTACTGATGTTTCATATGTTCTAGGCCTAAAATATAACTTGCTGTCTATTAGCCAAATCTGTGATAAGGGATACAGTGTTGAATTTGCACCAAATGAATGCATTATCAAAGGTAAATCAACACAACAGGTGCTACTAACAGGGGTGAGAAAGGGAAATGTTTATTTTGCAGATTGGAGCAAATCCCCTGAAGCAGTTTGTCTTGTTGCCAAAAGCACAAGTGAGCAAAGCTGGCTGTGGCACAAGAGACTGAACCACCTGAACTTCAAAACCATCAACAAGTTAGCAAGAAACTCTCTAGTAAAAGGACTGCCAAATCAAGTGTTCACCAAGGAACATGTATGTCAGCCATGTCAGGAAGGAAAGCAAATCAAAGCTTCATTCAAAGGAAAACCTTTCATTTCTACTGAGAGAGTTCTTCAACTACTGCATATGGATTTATTTTGTCCAATTATCCCAGTAAGTATAAATGGAAGAAAATATGCTTTAGTAGTTGTTGATGATTTTTCCAAGTACACTTGGGTGGTATTTCTTCTGAACAAAAAGGAGACCCAAGTCAAGCTACCTGAATTGATGATGAGATTGAGCAATGAAAAGGGCCTAAGTATTGTCAAGATCAGATCAGACAAAGGCACAGAATTCATAAACTCATACATCAATGAGTACTGCAGCAAGAATGGCATCACTCATGAGACTTCAGCAGCAAGAACACCTCAACAAAATGGGGTTGCTGAGAGAAGGAACAAAACCTTGAAAGAGGCAGCAAGAACTTTGATTGCTGAATCCAAATTGCCAAAAAGGTTTTGGGCTGAAGCCATTAGCACTGCATGCCACACTCAAAACAGATCTTTAATCACCAAAGGTCAAGGTAAAACTCCATATGAATAATGGAAAGGTAGATTGCCCACTGTTGCCTCTTTTCATATATTTGGTTACAAGTGTTTCATTCACAACAATGGGAAAGAGCAATTGAAAGCTTTTGACAGCAAAGCTGATGAAGGAATATTTGTTGGATATTCACAAATCAGCAAAGCTTACAGAGTCTACAATTGCAAAACCCTTGTTGTGGAAGAAACACCACATGTTGTGTTTGATGAATCTATTAATGAGTTCAGGGATAGAAACCTGAACATTGAAGAAATAACACAAAGAACAACCAGACTAAGGCTTCAAAGCAAGGAAACAGTGTTTGTAGATGTTGCCCAGCCTGAACTTGATGACAATCAAAAACTGGACAACCTATCTGATGGCAATCAACTAGAGATTAACCAACCTGAAGGAGAAATTGAACTGACTGACCCCATCCCAGTTCAAAACCAGGTAACAACTACCAATGAAGAAGCAGGCAATGCTGAGGTAGTAAATGGATCTAATATTCAAGGGAGAACCAATGAAAATGTCAACCTATCTGACAATGAGGACAACACCCCTGGATATGATCCTGAACTTGATCCTTCAATTAACTTTCCTGAATTTAATGAGTCTAGTGATCCAACTTCAGAAGAGGACAATCCTCCTGAAGGAATCAGGTCTAGAAGGACTTGGTTGCATGACCACCCAACTAGCCTGATACTTGGTAATCCAAGTGAAGGGATCAAAACTAGAAGGTTTCATGGAGAAAGTGCTTTGTTTTGTTGTTTCATTTCAGAACAGGAACCAAAAGATATTGAGGAAGCACTTCAAGACACCAACTGGATCATAGCCATGCAAGAAGAGCTGAACCAGTTCACCAGAAATGAAGTATGGGAACTGGTGGATAGGCCAACTCATCAAGATGTCATTGGAACCAAATGGGTGTTTAAAAATAAGAAAAATGAAAATGACATCATTGTGAGAAACAAAGCAAGACTGGTAGCCAAGGGATATTTTCAATCTGAGGGGATTGATTATGATGAAACATTTGCTCCTGTGGCCAGACTTGAGGCAATCAGACTCTTCTTAGCATATGCAGCTCACATGAGATTCAAGGTGTATCAAATGGATGTGAAGAGTGCATTTCTCAATGGGGTACTCAAAGAAGAAGTGTATGTTGAACAGCCCCCTGGCTTTGAAGAAGGAGACAAGGTGTACAGATTAAAGAAAGCCCTCTATGGCTTAAAGCAAGCTCCAAGAGCTTGGTATGACACCTTATCACAGTTCCTTCTAGATCATAGTTTTGTCAAAGGCACTGTTGACAGAACCTTGTTCAGAATCTGTGAAGGAGATGATATTTTGTTAGTCCAAATCTATGTGGATGACATTATATTTGGATCTCCAAATGAGAAGCTGTGTGAAAAATTCTCCAAACTCATGCAGAGCAAATTTGAGATGTCCATGATGGGATTGATGAATTTCTTTCTAGGACTTCAAGTCACTCAATCAAAGAAAGGAATATTCATCAATCAGGCCAAATATACAAGGGACATGATCAAGAAATTTGGATGTGCTACAAGCAAGCCAGTCAGAATTCCTATGAATACAAACTGGAAGATGGATCCTGATGAGAGTGGAGAGTCAACCAATTCCACTAATTACAGAGGCATCATAGGATCATTGCTGTATCTCACTGCAAGTAGGCCTGATATCACATTTGCAGTTGGAGTTTGTGCAAGATTTCAAGCAAATCCAAAGAAGAGCCACCTTGATGCTGCCAAGAGAATTCTAAGATATCTCAAAGGAACTGAGAATCTTGGATTATGGTATCCAGCTGATGATAACATAGAGCTTACTGGATATTCAGATGCAGACTATGGAGGTTGTAGAATTGACAGAAAATCCACCTCAGGAACATGTCAATTCTTGGGCAGCAAGCTAATCTCATGGTTCTCAAAGAAGCAAAATACAGTTGCAACATCAACAACTGAAACAGAATATGTAGCAGCTGGAAGTTGCTGTGCTCAGATACTTTGGCTCAGACAGCAACTCAGAGATTACAACGTCATCACCAATGAAGTTCCAATATTCTGTGACAACAATAGTGAAATTGATATTTCACAGAATCCAGTGCTCCACACCAGATGCAAACATGTTGATATTAAGCATCATTTCATAAGGGATCATGTGGAGAAGAAAGATATCAAGCTTGTCAAAATTCACACTGATAAGAAAAAGGCTGATATCTTAACAAAGCCACTAGCTGAAGCAAGGTTTCTAGAACTTTGGGCTTACTTGATCCAGGGAAGATGGAGAAATAAAGAAGAAAGCTCATATGAAGGGGGAAGTTCATTTAGTTAAACTTCAGCAAGGTTGACCAACCTCACTGAAGCTGTCGGCCAAAAAGGGAAACTCAGTAGAGTTGTCCATATAGCCTTCAGCAATGTTGGTCAGGAAGATTGACCTTGTGGGACCCATTCAGCAACCTTGGGACCCACTTAGGCATGTTGGTCAGTTATCTTGACCAAAACAGAAATCAAAACACCCCTCAGGATGTTTGTCCAAGTTAATAGGGTGATAATTGCTATTTTTAGCATTGATTGGACATTTAAAAGACTTCTTGGGCTAAGAGTAGGCTATTTTTAGGATGGCGTGTGGTATTAAGGTTTTAGCCCCCAAATGGCAAATCTGCATTTAATGCAAAATCTCTTTTAAGATTGCATTAATTACTGTGTTATCATCAAAGCCATTGATTAACCTTAAACCTTCATCTAACCGTTCCACAACCCACTACCCCAGTTTATCCATTTGGTTTTAAGATTTGTCCACCCTCCAAAGCTTTTATCCAACGGTTAACAAAAGTCATACATATAAAAACACTCAGTTTTTACCCTCATTTCTCACGCACCCATATCTTCAAACCCTTAAGCAATTTTGAAAACCTCTCAAAACCTTCAACCTCCCCACTCATCTTCTTCAAATATTATCCATGGCACCCAAGATCAAAAGAGAGGAACTAGTAGATTTCAATGATCCATCTCTGGACATTGACTTTGTCTATTTGAGCAACACAAACTCCCTATGGTTTGAGAAGCTTGTGGCTTTTGACAGCCCTGATGAGGAAGTCCATCCAGTCCTTCAATGGCTTAGGGATGCTGGGCTCGAAAAATTCTTAGGTACCAAGCCTGACTCTTGCCTCAACCCATTCATGGCTGAGTTCTTTGCTTACCTTAGGTGGAAGGGTAAGAAAGGTGATGTGTGCACCAAGCTCACATATGCAGAAGAGGATGAAGAGGAGGAGACCCAACACACCATCATCTTCACTTCTGAAGACCTGGATGCCAGCTTTGGGCTACCCTCTGAAGGCCTTAATCCTGAACTGTACAGAGAAGGAGAGGAACAAGAGTTCTCTGATCCATGGATGAAGATCCCCAAGAAGCTGGTAGGTGCTCAAAATAAGAAAACATTGAAACCATTATATGAGCAATTGTTTGATATTGTTGTAAAAAGTTTGTTAAGTCATTCTGGGAGTGTTGAGCAAATTAGTTTGCCAAAGTTAAGAGTGATGGCTGCTGTGATAGACTCTGCTGAAAAGAGAGTCAAATTTGATTGGAAAAACTTCATTCTAGGGAAGATGATGAATGAGAAATTCAAATTCAAGGAGGTAAAGCACCACAAGGTTGTGGTGGATGGGAAACTTCTGTTTTGCACAAGAGCAAGCCTGCTCTTGGAAAGATTTGCCCATTACACACACCTACAGGCCAAACCAAAGCCTTTCCCAGCCCAAAAGGTGATGTTCAGAAAAATGTCCTCCAAGACTGAAAAGAGGAAGCAAGGGGCAGCATCCAAGCAAGCCCTAACTGTTGCACGTGTTACCAGATCTTCTCCAAGAAAGAGGAAAGCTCAGACAGTGAAAACTCAGCCCAAAATGAAAAAGATGAAACAGATTCTCAGTGAATCTTCTCCAGAAAGCCAATCTAAAAGTGGAGGTGCCACTTCTGAGGAGATTGATAGAGTTGAAGAAGAAGGAGTCAACCCTCCTGAAGAGGGAGAAGAGTTCAGGGAGATTGTCCCTCTTCAGCCTGAGTCTGTAACTGAGTTCAGCGACCTTGAGAAGCCAACAAGGTCTGAAAGAAGAAGAAGGATAATCAAAACCTCTGAAAAGCAGAAGTTGATGGAGGAGGAGAAATAAAGAAATGAGTTCTTCAAGGAGATTAAACAAGCCAGTAGGTCTAACTCCAAGACTAGGTCCAAGTCCAAGAGCCCTGAAGCCAACTCCCCTGATATTCAATCCCAAAGAATATCCCCATCACATGATGAGCCAAAGCCTGAAGAAGAGGAGTGCAAGACTCCTGAGGATGCTCCCATTGTAGCCAAAAAGACTTACTCTCCTGAAGGTGCTCCTGACAGGACAGGTATTGATGTATTGGCTGATTTGGCTGATATAGAAGATAGACCATTCTCCCCCCTTGATACCAAACTTCTTTCATATACCAAACTTCTTGAATCTGCTCTTCAAGAAGGTGATCAATTTACTCTCCCACCCATTCAAGCCATTCCAATAACCTCCTCATGAACATTGCTCTCTACAGCACCTGAGTCCCAAATAATTCTCAGTTCTTCTGAACCCAACCCTTCTGAACCCCAGTCCAACCTTCCTGAATCTCAATCCAACCTTCCTGACTCACAGGCCAACTCTTCTGATGAAGATGAAAGCGGAGAAGAGTACACTTATGAGGGGATGCTAAGGCAAATTGCCAAAGCTAATGTTGATCAGCTGTATCCAGGATTGAAGGATTATCCTAGGCTACAACAACAGTTCTATGATCTCAGGGCCCTTGTTGAGATCAAAGATAGAACCGTGGTGGAGATAGCTCAGGCTATCAAGGATAAGGGTACAAGGTGGTGGCAGGTTGAAGAGAACAGGCTATTGCACTTTGCAAATGTGAAGAAGTCCAGTGTGTTGACCACTGAAGCCTTGTTCTGTACAATTGTTCATGAGAAGGTGCTTGCTGAGAGAGAAAGGATTGCTCAAGGAGTCAAGCATCCTGACAGCACCTCAGATGATGCAGATGATGATGATGATGATGATAACACCAATCCCAACCCTCCTGGACTAAATTCTGCTCAGGTACATTACTTGACTTACCCTTCATTTAAGGACTCTGATAAATCAGAGGAGTTGACCAAGAGTGGTGACTCAGTCCAAGATACATTGGCCAAGGATGGTTCTTCTGAGCCTGAGGCAAAGCTTGACAATGTTGAGACTTCCATAGGAGAAGCTGGTTTGACTAAAGCCTCATCAATGTCAGACAAGTTGGACATTGACCAGCCTTTAGTCATTCAGGATGACTCAGTGGCCTTGGGATGCCCAAGCACTGTGATCTCCCAACAACTGCCCTCTGTGGATCCTGTTGAGGATATGGAGGTGTCAGGTTTAGGAAATGAAGGAGTTGAAAAGGAGAGGAGTGATGAAAAATCAGAGGGTGATGAGGGAGATTGTGTGATAACTGGTAGTCTGAGTGCACCACAAAAAGAGGGTGGGGAAGCTGAAATGTTGGGTGAAGCCCAACATGGGAGTCAGGTTATTCTTCAAGTCAAATCTGAACTTGATGAATCCCTTGGTGAAAGGAGGCCTGATTCTCCAGTGTATGTGAGTCCATCAATTTTAAATGAAGAAAAGAATATAGTTGAAAATGAGAGTAAAGGTGCTGATGTATCAGACCTTTTGGGAGATGAAAAGAAAGAGGGTGCTGAGGGAGATTTTTCTAACCCTTTGAGTTTTGCAGATTCAGTAGCTGTTACAATTGAACAAATCTTTGCAGATGCTTCCCTAACTGACATTCCAGTTGATGCTGATATTGATCTTGAGGCCATCTCAGCTAATGTGTCCACTTTGAACAAAATCTACTTTGAACAAGCAAATGCAACTGAGGCTGGTTTGCAAATTGCTACACAGACTGCAACCTCCATTGAGGAGCAATCAGAGAAGTTGGACATACTGGTCAGAGAAGTTGGGAAAGCTCATGCTGAAACTGCTGACACCCTTGATGGCCAAGGAAAGACTCTAGCCTCTGTGGAAATGAGGCTCACAGGCTCTGAAGAAGTGGTCTTGCCAACCTTGGATGCAAGAATAAGTGGTGTTGAAACTGGTCTGCAAACAGTCTCACCTGAAGTTACAAAAGCCAAGGATGCCATGACCAAGTTCACAAGGACTGTGAAGAGAGAGCAAAAGGGATTAAGAGACAATTACAAGCACAATGTGTTGGCTCTAAAGAGGACAATCAGGGATGCCCTGAGGCAAAGGACAGCAGCTCAGAGAAGGAAAGCTGAGAAACTTAAAGCTGCAATGGTAAAGGAGGCTGCTGAGAACTTCACAGAGGAGCTTATGGCCAAGGTCTCTGATCAAGTTGTGACCAACCTCACTGACCAACTGCAGGACAAACTTGATCAATCCTTGAAGGCCACACTTGATGCAATTGTTGCCCAGAAAATGAAGCCAGTCCATGCCTTTCTTAGTATGGCTGATGATAGGATGTAAAACATCCATGATGAAAATGTCTATCTACTACAAGAGTTGAAGTCCCTCACTCATGTTCATTCCCATCTCTCTGTCACAATGAGTGAGTTGAAGCCCCAGTGTTTTGATAATGCCAAAAATGGGGAAAGAGAGAGAGAGAGTTAGGGCAAAGGGAACCTTGAAGATAGGAGAGTCCAAGGGAAAGGACAAGGTACCTGAGTGTGAAGAGGAGGAAGAGGTAGACATTGGGAAAGGCAAAGGCCCAATGAATATTGAAGATCTTACTGAAGAGGAACAAATTCAGATTGCAGTGAAGGAGTCCATGGCCTCTGTGATGGAAGATCAGGCCAGATGGCAACAAAGACCTGGAGGTGAATCTACAGGCCTTGACCCCAAAGAGAAGATTGTTGAAGTGAGGGGGAAGGTCACCAGAGCCTCTGAAAGAAAGAGAAAGGAACAAGCCTTCACTGATTTTCCAACCAGTCTGACTTTACCATCTGAATTTCAAGCTGAAGAGGCAACCCAACTAAGAAAATCAAAGAGGCTGAAGAAAGCAGCCATGTTGCCAGGAATTCAGGAAGAAGAGACTGAAGAAGCTGAACAGGTCAAGGAACCTGAAGTTAGAATGCCCAAACTTGCTGATGATCCTTCAAAGTTGTTTGAGGAAGGATTTGGAAAGGATCCTGAAACTCAGGAAAAGCTGGCTCTTCAGAAAGCTAAGGAGAGAATGGATCAGTTGGTTGAGGCCAACAAAGCAAGGGATGAGAGAAGAGCAAATTTCAGAGCTCCAAGGAGAAGGGCATCTTACAGAAGGCTGAAGCCACAAATGCTCCAAAGATGGGACACTCAATACCCTCATCATGACAAGTGGGTGCCAATCCAACTGAATGATGCATGGGAGGAGGCCAAAAGGAGTTTTGTTTATGACTTTTATGTCATAGGCAAGTGGCTTGGAGAAAATGTTGATGAAGTGTTTGTCCAGTTCATGTTTGAGAATCACAGGGACTTGTATCAGAAGCTGTTTGCAGCAGCTGACATAGCAAGGATTGAGTTCAAAGCCCCTGGTCCCATTCTGTATATGTCTCCCAAGTTCAATGGGAACTTGATTGATGAAGGGAAGATTCTGGAGGAGTTTATCTCCATTATGAAGATGGAGAAGATGAAGCCTGGCCCCAAAGGAACCAATCAGGACATTTGGGAGCTGAAGAAGAGGGTCTGGGCTCAGTATGGAATTGCTCCTCAAGATGATGGCACTCTCTGAAGCATAAGTCCACTCTTTCCTTTCTATCTATGATTTCCTTATTTGTTGTTATCTTAATTTATCTTGTATCTGTTTAGTGAGTCCTCTTGATGTTCTGCCTTGTAATAGCTTATGATATATATGAAAGGATCACTATTTTTCTATCAAAGATAACAACTCATTATCTCAACTAACCTGACATAACCTATATACTTGATTTATTATTGTCCTAACAGTTTGTTTCAGGAAAACTGACCAGTCATTCATCCTGAAGACAAAGCTTGTGTAAGTCAAGTTCCCTTTGTAATAGGTTTTGGCATCATCAAAAAGGGGGAAATTGTTGGGAAATAAAATGATTTTGATTAAGATACCAAAACCCTTGATTGATGATGATCAAATTAGTTGAGATACAATCAAGTCTAGATCAGTCTAGTTGTCTCAGGATAGTTGAGACAGTAAGAATGCTTAAGTCTAAATCTCAGAAATGTTGTGAGATTTATAGTTCAGGATAGTTGTCCAAAGCTGAAATGTTAGGCAGCTTGCTAGGTATTAGTACTTTAGGACAAGTTTGTTGATTATTTAGAACAAGCTTGCTGAAGAGGGCTATATGGCTGAATGATCAAGAATGATAAGGCAAAGCTTCATGCATTGATAAGAACTGTATCAGATCAATTGAAGTCCTAATGATCAAGAGCATTGAATGCTATACTCACAGAAGACATATTTATTGAAGCATTTATTGCCATCAAGCCTGAACAAGCATTGAAGACTTAGAAGCATTAAAGACTGAAAAATTGAATGAATGTTGGAACATTCTAGTTAGCAGCAGGAATGTTCAGGGCAGTTGTCCCATCTGACCGTTGGTTGAGTGTAAAGTCTGCCACAAATCAACCTTGGGAAATGTGCAAATATGGAAGCTGACACAAGTCTTTTCAGCCGCATTTTTCAGAAGTCAACACATTCATTCAAGCAACCATTGAAGAGCCTTTTACACAGTGGATAATAGAAGGTCAAGCTTCATAGCCGTTTCAATGGAGCTGCAAATAGACAAGTTTGAATTGTTATCTCTCCAACGGATAGTTGATCAAATTGGTCTATAAATTCAGAAGTGATCAAAGGATTCAAGTATCCAACTACTTGCTATCAAACTATCATCAAGCAATCAAAGGAAACCAAAACTGTTCTTAAGAATCCCAAGTTTCCTGATCACTTCAAATAGTTAAGCCATTTCTTGTAATATCCCAAGCTTAGCATTGAGATATCCTAAGCCTTTACACTGTTCTTATTGTAAAGGATATTTCTATTAGTTGGAACCAAACCTCAAACCCTTACCTCATTGAGTGAAGTAGTGTTTGTTGTAGAAGTGAGGAGTTAAGGATTGTTATTGAGAAACACAGTCTTAACTCAGAGAGATTGAGCACTAGGACTCAGATTATCCTAGGGATCAAAGCACTAAGAGAGTGTTGTTGATCAGTGCACCTTGACACTATAAAACAAGCTAATTCCATTGTTAAGGAATTATCCTGTTCAATCAGGGAAAGTGGATGTAGGAGCTTGAGACTCTGAACCACTATAAATTTGTTGTGTCACTTACTTACTGCACTCATTTCATTATTGCATTACTTACAATCAATCATTTCCAAAGAGTTTATTTCAGTAAGTGAAGAAAAACTGTTTTGGACAAAGTCTCTAATCAACTGTGTTTTCAGAAATTAACTTGGAGTATTCTTTCAAGAAAAAGGTCAACCACATTCCGCACTTAGCAACTCTCTTAGATATTTATCCAACTGATCACTTAATAGTTTTCAGTAGGACAAGTATCTATTGAAGTTCACACTCAGGCTAGTTGTGAGACAACTTCCTTGATAAGATCAAACTGTTTGAAAAAGAAAAGAATTTGCATACACAAGTGCATTCCCCCCCCCCCCCATACACTTGTGTCATACTCCACCAAGGACCAACAAACTTGTTTTTACAGTGCCAAGGTGCACTCTACTTCTTCTTCTTCTCTCCTCTTGATTTCTTACAACCTTCTCTCGTTGCAATACTCTCAACACTTCTACGAACTCAACAATACTCTCAAACTATCTCTCAAGGTGAAAGTAGGGTTTTGTTCTTGTACCAACTAAGTGTGATATCCTTTACAATTTAAGAACGAATGTAAAGGCTAGGATATCACTTACTAGGCTTTGGATAATCAAACAATAAGTTTGCCTAGTGGGGACTAAAGATAACACTCACAAATGAATATGCTTAAAAGCTTTGATCTCTCGAGTGTTTTGTATACTTTTGAATGCTAAAAAGATTGCTAGAATGCGTATGGCTTGTATCTTGATGTATGTCCCGTAACCTTGAAATGATTCAAGATGTGGCCTATTTATAGATGAAGCAAACTATCCGTTAGTGGAGATAGCAAGCTTATCCATAAATTTGAACTTTCAAATTGTTCAGGGGCCTGCATGCAAATAGTACATGCATTCACGTCCATTCTGCATTCCATTCTCAGAATTTGTTATGCGCAGTGACAGTTGGCATCAATTTATTGCTTGATTTGGAATAATTCTGTCCTTTTCTCTAACGGCCTTGTACTGGGTAAAATGCCTAGTCATCCATCGTCTTTGACCATAAGTGTGCCATGTCCAAAGTATATGAATATTCAAATTCATCATACTTGACTTTTCTCATTCAGCATACTTGTCTTCATGAGTCCTTGTCACTTTCTTCATAACACTTCAGCTCCTTATCTTCAATGATACTTGTCTTCATGTGCTTTGTGCTTTCAGGTCATTTGTCATAGGTTCAAAGAATAATCTATCTAATAAAAATTAAAGCTCCCTAACATGCATGATTTTTTTCTAACCTGAAAATCTAAACTTGGCAAATTATCATACTTGGGGTTTTACTTAGGGTTTTGGTATCAAATCAAAATCAAATTTTCTTTTATTAATATAAACCATATCCCAACCTTTATATATGTATATATTGTGTATATATATATATATATATATATATATGTGTGTGTATATAGTTTTGTTGTGTAATGTTAGGATTGTAATTATGTTAGAAAAATATGTATATGGTTAATTATGATTAATTAATATTGTTAATTGATGAAAGTTATAAAAATTGTTAATTGTTATGAATGTGTTAATATTATTAATTGTTATGTTTTATATATGCATGTATATATATGTTTTAATTATTAATTGGTGTGTTAATTGTTATGCATGAATGTGTTAATTGGGAGAATTAATGTTATAATTAATTGTTAGAAATAAGTTAAATTAAATTGATGTTGGAGGCCGGGATGAGTTGTTTGTTTGTTGTAGATTGTGCGTTCCGACTTGAGTAATTTTACTCGAGTCGGAAATGGATGCACTAGGAACCTAAATATTTGGTAATACGATAAATTTAGATGAAACTCTGCCGAAATTTTTAAAAATATATATATAAATTATATATATTTATATTAATTAGAACAGTAATCAGAGTTTAAATTTCTAAATACATTTGAAACAGATCGATTAACATGAATTATTCAAGTCGTAGTTGGATGTATAGTCCAAGATTGGTCAATGAGATTATGAGCCCCGAATTTATTAGTGGAGTAAATGGATTTATTGAAGCTGCCACTAGTAATCCGAATTCGATTTGGGAAGGAAAAATTAGGTGTCCTTGCTCGAAAGCTAGATGTCGAAATGAGACTTATAGAGATCCTAATGAAGTGAAGTCTCATTTATATCGAAATGGGTTTACACGAAACTATTATAATTGGATTTATCACGGTGAAGAGAGTTGGGGTCCACGTCCATTTCAAAACACTAGTGAATTTGCGTCAACTTCAAATGAAGTTGACCCAATGGGACCTAGTTCGTACCACACTATGGTAGAAGAATTAATGGGTGACCCAAACATTGATTTTGGAATCAACGCGGAAGAGGAGGCACATAATGAAGAACCCCCTAACGAAAATGCGTCACAGTTCTACGACATGCTTCGTGCAGCGGACCAAGACTTGTATCCTGGTTGTGAATCTCATTCGCAGTTGTCGTTCAATTCCAGATTGTTGAATATTAAAACCGAAAACAGATTGTCTGAATGGGGATACAATCAAGTCGTTGAGTTGATTCGTGAGATTTGTCCTTCAGAAAATAAGGTTCCCAAGAAATTTAACGACACCAAACACTTGATGAGTGGGATGGGTCTTCCGGTAGAAAGGATTGATTGTTGTGCACAGAACTGCATGTTATTTTGGGGTGCGGACGGCGAACTAGATTTCTGTAAGATTTGTGGTGGATCACGGTATAAGCCGAGTAGGGTTGATGTAGATGGTCGGTTGAAAAGAAACGCCCGGTTAAGGAGATGTTCTACTTTCCCATAATTCCTCATTTGCAAAGATTGTACATGTCCAAGGCCACTGCGAAGGATATGACATGGCATGCCTCGTGCAGTTCTGATGACTCTTTTGTTATGCGTCACCCTGCAGACTCGTTGGCTTGGAAGCATTTGGACCGTTCGTATCCTGATTTTGCAGCTGAAATTAGGAATGTTAGGTTGGGCTTGAGCATAGACGGTTTTGCACCGTTTGGAATGACGGGGAAGCAATATTCGTCATGGCCAGTTATTCTTACTCCTTACAATCTACCCCCGTGGTTATGCATGAAAGATCAATTCATGTTTCTTTCGATTCTTGTGCCCGGGCCAAAAAGTCAGAAGGACAAGCTTGATGTGTTTTTACAACCTCTGATAGCTGATTTGAAATTTTTATGGGAAAATGGGGTGCAAACGTACGACGTCTCTAGGAAGCAAAACTTTTTGATGAGAGCTGCACTGATTTGGACCATTAGCGACTTTCCAGCGTACTCAATGTTGTATGGTTGGAGTACAGCCGGAAAGCTTGCTTGTCCGTATTGTGGGGAGTACACCGATGCATTCACTTTGAGGCTCAGTCGAAAGCAATCGTGGTTCGATAACCACCGAAAGTTCTTACCACCTAATCATACATGGCGAAAGAACAAGACAACATTCAGGGCTGGAGTAGTAGTCACAGATGATCCACCGCCTATCCGAACATGTTCGAATCTCCTATACGAAATTGATCATTTGGGACTTAGAAAAGTTACAGAAGAAGGATTTCTACGGGAATCTCGAGGAAGTAGTCGAATTGGACTACCAGGCGTACCACGAGAAGAAAGTGGTTTTGTTCAAGTGTCAGTGGTTTGATAACTCAGTCAGTTGTACAAAAATTGATCCTAACTACAAGCTTGTGGATATTCATCAGAGGCGACGATACGGTCGGTACGATCCATTCGTACTAGCAAGTCAAGTCACCCAAGTCTACTATTGTTCGTACCCTGGACCCCGTACTGTCACATCCCGATTTTAGGGGCCTAGATGAAAATACTATATTTTCAGTTTTGAAGGCCGACTAAATAAAATACTGGCTTATCTTGACTTTCAAAAGACTTTGAAATACTGAAGTAGATCAAATTTATGAATTATAAAAAGATGTGCAGCGGAAGTAAATATTAAATAAGGACAATTTTGAAAACTTAACACCAATCACTCGAAAATAAATAAATTTACTTTAAAGGCAAATATAATTTTTAATACAATTAAAAGATGTGACTTTTTATTAAACGAAATACTTTAAATGGCATATGATCGAACTAATTAAATCGCAGTTTTAAAATAATAATTACTTTCTTGACACGCATCCACCGTCCCTCCACCACCACTCCTTTAATCTTTTTAATCTGTAAAAATGTTAATATGATTGGGGTGAGCAAAACAACTAGCTCAGTGGGATTAACTTTGTCAAAGTTAAATATAACATATGAATAAAACCATCAACTCACAAACATTCATATTAAAATACTTATTTTTCATTGGTTATACCAATGATGCGCTGGCTATACCAACGATGCGCTGGCTGAACCAACGATGCACGGTTTCCCGCGAATAAAATACTTATTTTTCATTGGCTATACCAATGATGCGCTGGCTATACCAACGATGCGCTGGCTGAACCAACGATGCACGATTTCCCGCGAAATAAAACATGCGTTAACGAATAACTTGTAAAGTCATAACATGCGTTAACGATTAGCTTGTAAAATTCATGTAGCAAGTAACAATATCATTCAAATGAACATTTAAAGGTGACAAATATATCCAATCAAATAGTAAGAAAATCTCCACCTCGATTTTATGTCGTGGATGCAATGAATGTAATTGATGCAATAACTTTAATCTTCTTGAAATTCTTGGATCCGACTTCCATGGATCAAGAGTAGAGCCAATAAATACACGATTTATGTGTGAAAATATTTTATACGTGTTTTTGCTTTGTAAATATGACCTCTATTTATAGGGGAGAAAAATAGATTTTCTCGTGAGAAAAGTTAGGACTCTATGGAAATCTAAAATTTGGAGATTTGATTAATAATTAAGTATATAATTTATAATAATAATATGAAAAAGTAACGTCAAAATCTTGATTTAATTTTAGGTTTTGAAAATAATTCATATGTCTTGAGTCTTTCTTACGGTTGTATTAGAAATTAAGAGTGGTAGTTCAAATTCAAATTTTGATATTGGGTAGAAATTAAGAGTGGTAGTTCAAATTCAAATTTTGATATTGGGCAAATCATTCTCCCGAATTTTTAGGATAGATTTGAAAATTTAATTTAATGTAACTAACGAGAAATATATGGAAAGTACCTATAATTAAAGATATATTAAATATTTAGAGTTTAAAACAATTAATTAAAATGTTATTTCACATATATATCTATTACGTGTGTGTATATACTAATATTATATATATATGTTTTTTTATATAAATCTTAATAATATAGGAATGAATAATTTATTTTTTTTAAATTATATAATTTATTTAAAATAATATTTATAACATAATTAATTCACATACATTAAATAAGAATAATTTACCAATTTTCAAAATCACGTCAAATTTCTCTAATCAAAAGAAACTGAAAATTTAAATACATTCTTAAAATAACTAACTTGAAAATTTTGGGGTGTTACACGTACTGATTGGATAACTGTATGCAAAATCAAGCCGAGATCCTTCTTGGACGCACAACAGTCATCCACTACTGATGATGAAGAAGATGTTCCAGCGTTCCAAGAGGAAAGCATAAAACATCAAATGATTGTGCAAGTAGATGATGATCCTGTCATATTAACTGATAACACCGGTACATTGATGGACGTAGCCGGAGACGAAGAACCAGAAGAAGAAGAAGAAGAAGAAGAAGAAGAAGAAGATGATGATGATGAAGAAGAAGAAGATGATGAAGAAGAATACTAGAGTGTTCATGTATATATTATATTATATAAAGAATGTTAATTGATTATGACTCGGTTTCAGTGTTCGTAATGTTTATGATTCAGTTTGAGTGTTCATTGATGTTATTATATCAAGAATGTTAATTTATTAATTGTTTGAGTGTTCATATATATATGTTATTATATCAAGAATGTTAATTTTAACAACACTTTAATATTCATTTTTACAGATGAGTGGATATGGGGGTCATGGACATGGTTCTGGTACTGGTCAGGGCTCTGGTGGTCAGGGTTCTGGTGGTAGAGGTAGAGGTAGAGGTAGAGGTAGAGGTGAGACGCCGCCTGTACCTATACCACATCATCCGGGTTTCTATTTGCCAGATATGACTGGGATCATCCAGATGCCCCAGATGCAGGGATCGACCCACTATCCGTACTACACACAGGTTCCCCAAATGCCCCACATGTATCCACCGCAGCAGGATCCACAGATATCGGACCCAGTCGGACGTGCGTCTGTCGAGACAGAGGCCAGCCAGGCGATAGACGAACCCGAGAGTCGTATTGTTCTTACGATCTATCGTGGAGCGTAAGTATTACATATTTTATAATTTTCATTATAATGAATTACATAATTATTAATTTTCATATTAATTATGTGTAACAACAGGCTGATGCCTTCGCATCTAATCTCGAGCACCATCAGACATATCATGTACCGGAATATGGAGGTTGGCGCACACACATTCTCCAAGGTATCCCCATCTAAGCTTCAACGGTGGTGGGATACATTCCAGGTATAATTTAATGATGTGTAATTGCATTCACATTTTGTTATAATTAATCATTTTTTTTTGGCAGACTGAGGTTACGTGGGATCCAGAGACTGTTGACACTGCATTAGTGTACAGGCTCTTTCTTGACAGAACAGTTGTTCGATACAGTGACATGTTGAACCACTACAAGAATAAGTGGGAGTTGAAGAAGAAGAAGCCGAGGTGGGACAACGATGTCTGGGAGCACTTGGTTCGTCACTGGAACGATCCTGAAACAATTAAGAAGAGCGAGCAGTGTCGGAAGAACCGACTATCAGAGCCTGGAGGCCCGAGTAGCAGTTTTGCTAGACATAAAGGGGGATCTCGTGGGGCAGCCGAGGTGGCCAGACAGATTGTAAGTATTTATGTTCAATTATAATTAATTTGAGTTCATTTTAATTAATTTAATTTAATGTTCTTCAAAATATAGGAGGAGAAGATGGGACGACCAGCTTACGACTGGGAGATTGTCGAATATTACCACCGTTACACTAACGGAACGTACACATACGGGCATATGGGTGATATTCTGGTAAGTATATACATATATTATATTAAATATAATATTTAATTGTATTGACATGTATATTAACCAAATTTTACATATGCACATATAGGATCAGGTGCAAGAGGAATTGTCACATATCTCACCCAGCCGTCATCTGATCATGATCCTTCTGATGATGGTTCCAGCCAGACCCCACCCATGCCGGACATGTCTGAGTTGTTCGTGAAGAAAGTTGGAAGATCTCACGGTCGCGTGAAGGGTCTTGGGCAACTAGGAAAGAACAGACGTGTCACTTCTGGTCCTGGTGAGACATCTTCCGGTACGGCGTTTGGACGATGTAGCCAGGCCGACATCGACAATGCTCTTTTGGAAGAGCGGAGGGCTAATCAAGAGAGAGAGCGTCTCTTACGTGAAGAACTGCAGCAATCAGTCATTTGGACGGAGGAGCGCTTACGTCAAGAGTTTGCGGTACAGATGGCATCAATTATGAGCCAGTTCAGAGGGGTGTCGGGTAACGTTCAGGATGCTAGGAATGATGATGATGACGCTGCTGATGGTCGATGATTGATACATTTTAAGTTATGTTGTCTTGTTTATTTTTAAAAATTGAAGTTGTTTGAGATTTTTTTTTTATGTTGTGTACTTGAATTGAAGTGAACGAGACAATGTTTTATTTTAATTGTTTTAATTCAAATTGCTTGTGTGATTAATTAAGTATTGATCTAATATATACATTAATTGAGTTAATAACATATAGTTGGTCATTTATTAAATAAATTGAGTTAATAACATATAGTTGGTAATTGAGTTAATAAGTTATTAAATTTAGTAATGAAGGGCTTTTGTTAAATTAATTAAGTATTGAGCTAATATATAAATTAATTGAGTTAGTAATTTATTAAATTAATTGACTTAATTAAGAATAAAATTGAGTTAATACATACATAAGTATAAATTATTAAATTTAGTATTAATGAAGGGATTTGTTAAATAAATTGAGTTAATACATATATAAGTATAAGTTATTAAATTTAGTAATGAGGGGCTTTGTTAAATTAATTAAGTATTGAGCTAATATAATTAATTGAGTTAATAACATATAGTTGATAATTTATTAAATTAATTGACTTAAACAATAAAAATAGAAATTAAAAGAGATAAATATATAATGCATTTAAAACATTACGACTAAAGCTCCTAGCCTAATTGGCACACAGGGGGCGCATAAACTCTTCACATCCGGGAGGTCGCGAGTTCGACCCCTCATGCGCGCGCAGGGGCTGAATAAAAAGACATTAATGGTGGCCTGGTGGTGAGGGGTAAGAGAAGTGGCCTTAGAGACCTGGGTTCGAAACCCAGATCTGTTTTTTTTAAATACATGTTGGCGAGTGGGTCAACTCTCTTTAATTGGCGACGGTCTCTGCCCTCTGTAATAGGCGAGGGTGCCCTCGCCAATAAATTAGCGAGGAGCACTTTGGCGACGGTGACTGCCCCTCGCCTCTGCTGTCGCCAACAAGCTTAAAGAGGGCAATTCCCTCGCCTTTGCCCTCTTTATATTGGCGTTTTTTTGTAGTGACTGCACTCGTGAACTCACACAACTCCAAGACGAATGCTCGTACTTGCTCGAAACCTTACAATGTTCAATTACAAGATATATATATATATATACTATCATGGTGATTGTTGCAGTTATATTGCAGTTGAGTAGTTAGATCCGTTTGCAATCGTTTGTAACAATCCATGTGCTTAGTTATTGCTCAACCGAAATGCCAGTTACTTTCCCTGTTAGTTGAAACTGTTTGTACTCAGAAGACTTGTCTCGAAATCAGATGACTCACCCCATCCGATACAACTCCTCTGTTCTTGGTCAAAAGACTAGCTAACTCCACTGATACTGTTGATCCAACCCTTCTAATCTGATCAACTTAATTGATTATAAGCGACTCCTCCTCCTCAACTGATTGAACATATTCAACTCATATGATTTCACCTAAGTCATCTTATCTGAAACCTATCAACTGACCTCATCAGCTGATATGTGAGATTATAATTGATATGAAAATGTCTTCAACGATATCTTGAACAAAGATTGCATCTATTCCGAATTTTCACCGGTACTCCTTCCATCATATTGTTGTCAGAAAGTCTAAGCTTTCTGGTTGTTGCATTTTGTTCTTAAAAACAAGTTTTATATATTCTTGGAATTAGTTGCTCAAGTGAACTACTCATACGTTTCAGGATAGAATTCTTGTTGATAAGCTTCAATATATATAGACCCCACATTATGATGTGCCATGGGTTTGAATATTATATTAATTAAATGTTTGAGTGGCCATTTTTCCAAAACATTAAAGATGGAGAGAGATTTTTTAATATTATATTAATTAAATGTTTGAGTGGTCATTTCAAATGTCAGTGTTACAAGATATGGATCATTTCTCGATTTATGCGTGTCATCTTGAACAACGGCAATCTTATTTGTATGGTTCGAATTATAACAAAAAAGTTGAATGACAATACCTAATAGACAACAGTTTCCATAAAAAGAGTTGTCTAATGTCTATATAAAAAGGGCTGTTTAAAGTAAAAATGTTGTCTTTTAGCACAAATATGTGGTAAAATGATGGTCCAAAAAGGAGTGTGACACGTGTATGGAGGGAGGGGTGGAACACACGTGTGTACGTTTTGAAAACTTTATAATTCATAAACACACAAGTAATCAAAGTCAGATTAGTTGTCCAATTAAACAATAAATATTAAAAACTCAAATTTCCCTCTTTAGTAACATAAGCAACAAATTACCGTTCATCTCCTTATTATAGTTGTAGAAATCACTAAAATGATATTCTTAAATAAAAATCAACAAATTGCAAACATGCTAATGATTTCCCCTATATGTACAATTTAAACCAGTTTAGAGAGTTTCTTTAATTTCTTTTGGATGGTACGAGTGAATGATCCTCTTTTTGCAAAAAAATTATCAACACTAGATAACTGGAAAACTGACTATGAAACATCATCAAACCGATTAAAGAGAGTTTCTTTACTACAAGAAAATTGATTTTTAGTGACACAACATCCTCTCATTATTGTCTTTTTAGGTAAAAGTCTTTAGTAACAGGAATTTGAGAATTAATGAGAAGACCTCTGTCTAAAAGTCAATTACTGTCACTAAAGACTTTTAGATAGATAAGTTATAATGACATAATTTCTGTCACTAAAAGTAAATTTTGTTGTAGTGATTTTTTCTTCGATTTTTCGAACATGATAGGGAAACTCGATCGATCACCCAGAATAACATATATATAGTACATACAAGTAATGTAGAGTTAATATAATCATTGCAAGTCTTAATTTGTTGTCAGTATTTTATAGGGTATAACTATTAAACTTAAAAAAGCACAAACAATTCAAAATCATTAAAATCGTCAGTGAAAATAACAACAATTAGAGGTGAGAAAATGACCAAAAGAAGAAATATAAAACACAAATTTATATATTGAAATTCAAGAAGAGTGAACTCCTCCCACTTATTATGACTTACATCGACACAACTGATAACAACAACAAGAGCAGTAGCTCTCAATATTTTAAACAGCAAACAACAAACATGAAATAGGAAGAGCTATCACCACGGTGGAGGATAGGGCGAAAGGTGAATTCCCAATTTGAATTGGATGGAGTAATAAGACCAAGGTCCTTCCATGACATTCTTCTCACAAAGCTAGAGATTAACCTCTACTTTGATGCATGATGAACTTACGTACGTTAAATCTGCATAATTAAATAAATAAAAAATGATTATAAAATCAAGATATCAAAGAAATTTAATCACATTCAAAAGGTCAACATATCCACAAACTATATATAATATTTAAAATATGTAATAAATATAATTACGTACTTCATTGGAATCCCCTGCCGAGCGGTGAATTGGGTGTAGCCTAAACCAAACATGGTGACAAGAGATCAGAAGTTGAAATAAATATTTGAGTGTGAGTAGTGGTGGAAAGATATGCATGGCGGAAAGATTAGTCACAATTTTTTTTATTTCATCGTAAAATATTAGCGACGAAATATAATTTTCTTTGTAGTAACAATAAAATAAAATAATTTGTTGCTAATATAGCAGTAAAATATTTTAATTTCGTCGCAAATATTAATTCTAAGAAACTAGCCATAAAAATTTCTTTTTTCATAGTATGATATTACCGATGAAATATAATTTTCATTGTTATTCTAATTAATAATAATAAAATAAAATAATTTGTTGCTAGTTTTAGTGATGAAAGGTTAAAGTTTGTGACTTATTCATGTTTGTATTGATGTGTTTGACTCTATTTAATATTTAAATCTAAATAGTTGTGCTCCACTGAGTGTACTAGCATGGAATAATCACCTCTTAATACACTCTCTCACTCGCGGATCGAATTATCGTCTCTTATCCTTTAAAAAATAGTCTTATTAAGTGAAAATTTTAAATGGATGAAATTGCTTTCAACATGAATGAGACTCCGAATGTGTGGGCTGTGAAATGAATTCTCTATTGTCATGCACATTTTCCTCTATAGTTTGAAATGAATTCTCTTTTTATTGGAAAAAATGGAAGCCATCTACTAGGCCCAACTTACATATTCAATTAAGAGGTAATTAATGTTTTCTAGTACTGTCGGCAACTTGGAGCTAATTATTGATTGCTAAGTGTCGGCAAGTTGCATACTATTCTCTCATAGTTTGTCGCATTTTATCTTAAATTTTATTTTAAAAAGTTTATCTATTTTTCTATTTCATCCAATCTTTTTGAACTATACCTATTAATAGATCTTTTTTTAAAAAAAATATATTAATGATAAAAAGATCAAAAGAAGAGTGGAAAAAAAAGTTGAAAAAAAAAAAAGAAAAATAGAAAAATTAATAAAGTGCTAATGCTTTCAAAAAATATATCTTTAATTCTAGACAAAAAGAAAAATGCGACAAACTTTATGAGATGAACGAAAGGAATATATATATAAAAGATCTAATTAATGTTTACTATAAAACCAGCACGTACGTAGATACATACATAATGCACATGGATCTGCTGAAAGCATTTAATTACGGAGTATTTGAAATGTTCAAAGGCTCAAAATGACATGAAACCACTATATTTATTATATAGTACAATAATAATTCTGATCACTCCTATCAATTGAAAAGCAATGCTTAGGCATCCACAATGGGAGGTAGAGATCCCACGTGGAGCACTACCTCTATCAAGAAAATAAAAAATTCTGCATTGTGAGGATGCTGAGGTGGCAGAGAAAGAGGTTTGGGGAAGGGCTGTGACTACCAAGGGCGGAACTACCTTATGTCCAAGGGGGGCCTTGCCCCCCAACCTACCCCACCCACCCCTTTATATATATATATTAAAATTTAATGTTTTAGTAATTTTTAAATTAAATTATTAATAAATTAATTAGTGAGTTTATTATAAAAATCATTCCAAAACAAGTTTTTTATTACATTTTGGTACTTATAAATAAAAGTGGCTATTCTGTAAGAATTTTAATGGTAAAACTGATTTAATATATATGTGCATTTGTATATGTATATTAATTTAATTAGTTAGTCTAATACATTAAAACATATTGATGTATTTGAGAAATTTACTAAGTAATATTAATGTATTTTGTTGTAAAATATAATATACATAAATATTATAATTATACATATGTTAATGTTTTAGATCAATAATTTTTTTGGCCCCCCTAATCTCGGGCTCTGGGTCCGTCCCTGGTGACTACCCATGTAGAGATAAAAAAGGAGAAAAAGGGAGAGTGGAGATGGATAGTGCGTGAGGAACAAATATACAAAAATGAATGTATTTTCTTAAGCGTAGACTCACGCGCAAGTGGGCTGTAATATTGTGGGTCCCACCGCTAACTTTTTTTTTTTTTTTTTAATATATTGAATTTCCGTTTCCTATATACTGTACACATTTAATTTGGGGTTTGTATAACTTTTGATTTATGAAGCATTTAATTATTATTTTTAATTGGTGTTGTAATTTATGTTTGCAATAATTTTTTTTTTTATGTTGTACTCTTAATTTTAATTTTTATTCGCAATAATTTTTTTTTTTTTTTTACTCTGGTATGGTTTAAATGAAATTTTAACAACCATTTTTTTAAATATTATGTTACACCAAGATTTTTTTTTATTATTTTATTTGTATATTATAATTTTATAATTAATATATAATTGAATAAATAAATAATTCATAACAAAAATAGTTAATAGTTAAAGATAATAAATATATATGATTTGATAGTGGGACCCATGAATAGTTACTTTTGAGGTAGGAATGATTGGAAGAGGAAGGAGTGTTTTGAAGTAGGGGTATAAAACTTTTGAGGTGGCACACATGTAGCGCAAACATGGCAAATTCATACCCAAAAATTTCTACCTAGCATAGGAGATGCTCTTATGCTAGAATTTCTCCGTCTAACATCATAAATACGAAAATAACATCATTTTATTTTTAAGTCTGTTACTTATTTTAGGCCTACATTTTAATAAATTCTCTTTGCACCTCTCGAAATCTACTTTATACCTTATATATTAATATAAATCAACTAAAATATTCTTCATTTATTTGATCTCACGCTCCACTAATTAATTCACTTCTCTTAAAAAGTGAGCCGATCAAAATATTCAAGTTATCACGGAACGGATAGAGGAAGAATAAAAGTGCATGGTCGAATCAAAGAAACGTGGTGTGAAATTTTAATATTATGTTCGTAGAGATGAATAATTTTGTGATGCTTTTGAATTGAAAGATCAATTTTCACCGATGGACTAATTTTAAAATTTAGACAAAGTTATTGAATTGAATTAAAAAAAGTGTAAAACGAACGACTGGACCAAATAAAAAAGAGTCCAACTTATTGGACTAAAATAACTTTAATAAATTCCTAAAATTAATATCCTTAAAACATCATTTTATTTTTAAATTTGTGACTTATATATTTTGAGCCTATATTTTCTCCTAAATAAATTTCCTTTGCACCTCACAACATCATCTAAAATATATATTCTGTATTATTTGATCTCACATTTCACTAAATTTACTTTAAAAAAAAAGAATCATTTAAGATATGTAAATAATCACGGGATAGAGGGAGAACAAAAGTGATCGGATAAAAGAAAAGTTGTGTAAAATTTTAATATTAGGGGATGACAATAGTTAATCTAAATTTGCAGCCACAACATTTTTGTTTTAATTTCTTAATTTTGTTCGTCACTAAAATAAATAGAGGAGATAAAAGCAAAATTTAGTCAATTTCTCAACAGGATTTAATTTTAAAAGTGATGAAAATGATCCAATTAATTACTTTAGAGATTTACTGATGGAATTTTGACAAAAAATATAAAAAAATATATAAGGCCATATGGTACACACATTTCATTAATTGACAGGTGAATAGCCTGCACATAATTAATAAGAGTCTAGGTTGATTTAGAAATCTAGCTACCCCAAATTACATATATCGATCCATGTGCATGAAGATAAGAGCTAATTAATTAATATTTGCAAGTGTTGGCAAATTGCATATCCACGCTCGTGAAGATAAGATCTATTTAACAATTGCAAATAGGCAACTTGCATATCCGTGTGCATAAAAAAAAAAAAAAACTAATTAATGATTGCAAGTGTTAACACACAAATACAAATTAAGAAAAAAGTGGTCCTCGATCAATTCCAGTGAAATTGCTAGCTCCTCATGTGAACAAATTAAAATATACTCCCTTCCTCCTGCATAAATTTGAACATTTAATTTACTATATTGGGATGTTTTATATTAATATGTACACTCTAAAACTAAACTATCTTCCTAAAATCCTTAAAACATATACACATATTTACGCATATATAATTACGTTCATATTCACATGAATTTACCTTTTACTTTACCTATTAATATAAAAATTTACAAAACTACATCAAAACCCTACTCATTACACATTTTTCTTAATATTTAATAACGAAATTTACTCGGCCGACCAGCCAAAACCAACACCCCTTTCTTTATCAACGTTGTTTAATTTCTTCACAGATTCAAAATTTGTTTCTTTAATTTCTCCGATTTTCGAACATGATAACAGGGAATTAACTCGATCACCCAGAGTTAATATAATCATTGCACGTCTTAATTTGTTGCCAATATTTGCTAGGGTTTAATAAGGAACAAACGATGCAAAATCATTAAAATTGTCAGTGAAAATAATAAACAAGGTAAGAAAATTACTAAAATAATAAATATAAAACACAAATTTATATATTGAAATTCAAGAAGAGTGAATATAATCATTGCACGTCTTAATTTGTTGCCAATATTTGCTAGGGTATAACTATTAAACTTAAAAAGGAACAAACGCTGCAAAATCATTAAAATTGTCAGTGAAAATAATTAACAAGGTAAGAAAATTACCAAAATAATAAATATAAAGCACAAATTTATATATTGAAATTCAAGAAGAGTGAAACTCCTCTCACTTATTATGACTTACATCGACACAACTGATAACAACAACAAGAGCAGTAGCTCTTAATACTTTAAACAACAAACATAAAAGAAGAAGAGCTAGCACGACGGTGGAGGATAAGGTGAAAAGTGAATTCCTTATTCGAATTGGATGGGGGTAATAAGACCAAGGACCTTCCATGACATTCTACTTTGAGATCGAGTGGTGAAATTAAATGTCTTCCTTATCCTCCAGGATGCATGATGAACTTAAGTACGTTTAAATCTGCATAATTAAAAACGATTATAAAATCAAGATATCAAAGAAATTTAATCACATTCAAAAGGTCAACATATCCACAAACTATATATAATATTAAAACATATAATAAATATAATTACATACTTCATTGGAATCCCCTGCTGAGCGGTGAATTGGGTATAGCCTAAAGCAAACATGGTGACAATTAATTAAGAGAAGTTGAAATAAATATTTGAGTGTGAGTAGTGGTGGAAAGATATGCATGGCGGAAGGCTGTTTATATTGTAAAACAACATACATAAAACGATGTCGTTCCATCTGCAATAAATAATTAATTAAAGATAAGGTTTATTAATAATTTCAAAGCTAGCTAGGCCACACATTTCATATCCTATATAGCTAGTATTAAGATAATAATAGATTATTTTATTTCTGATTGGCGGAGAAGGTGGACTTAATTCTTTGGTAAGAGCACGAGCTTGATCCTTCAATTTCTCCTTCTCTTGCTTTATCACCGCGCGTGAGTTGGGACATGAGGTCAATGTCATTCTTGAACTGCCTGAGCTTGGAACACCTGATCACTTTGCTGGTGTGCTCGAAAAGAAGACCGAACTGATCGAGAACAAAAAATGATCCAAAAGATGACGGAGTATGACTATTTTTAGGCGTTAGTTGCCTACTAGCTTGTGATCATTTTCACTTTTTTGGATTCCTCTGTCAACTAAGAGTGTCTCAAACAAACTATTAAGTGAACTAGACTCATAGGATGAAAGGGAGCTTAAAAGACAGCTAGAGATCGAAGAAAGCAGTCGAACAGGGAATCCAGATTGCGCAAGCAGGTATTGCTGCTTTTGTTATATATACTATACTTAAGCATGCATGCATTTCTGTCGAACGTTGAAGCCGTCACCGCCGGCGAAGGCGATGACTCTGTCGATGTCTCCTGGTAAACCCTTCCCATTACAACCATACACGCTGCACTCTTGGGTTAATCGAATTGTAAAATACGCCCAAGAAATTTGGGGAATTGAGGACACATCTGAATCGAATCATGGTGAAATAGATAGATCAGGGCTTCTGAATCCAAACGATTTGGGGGAAATCTAGCGCTTTAGTTTGAATTGAAATCGACAAGTCCGATAGGTCGAATGTATTTTTAGGGTTACGAGGAGAGTGATGGCAGGATGAGGAGCTGCCCACGAGCAAGGGCTAGGAGAAGGTGACCGGAGCACCATCTGTTGTCAAAGGAAGACAGCGTGCGTGTGAGAGAAGTGAAGTCGCCGTCGCCGTGTGAAAGAGTTGCAAATTGATTCTCAAATGGGTAGGGGGCACGGTACCCGCGAGTGCATAGAAGAATTTGGCTAAAATTTTACAAAACTACCCTTCAAAACCTCACTCATTACACTTTCTTTTTTGTCAAATACTTGTATGCACTCGGTGGCACCATGCCCCCTACCTATGAGTTTCCAGCTATGGGGCTGTTGTACGTGCTTTTGGATGGATGATCTGGATGTGGGCTTTCGTAAGCACTAAACAAACATATATTATGATCGGGGTTTATTACGTGTTTAGAGTGGGTTATTATGATGATTAATGGAAAAGATATGAAGAACAATAAGAACACAAAGGTGTAGCTTCTTGGAGAAGCTAAAAGCTTGATGCTTTGGGAGTGTTTATTGCTTTGGGGTGTGGTGATTTTAGGGATATGAAACTTGTGTCTTACAAATGAGCCATTTAGGCATTATATAGTGGTTTTTGGGGCTGACCGCCCTTTACACGTGGCACCTCCATAGTGGACCCTTCTTTCTGCCCGAAAAGGTGATTGGACAGTGCATTTAATGCTAAACCGCCTCTGGTGGTCGTCCTCGGCGAGATGCCGATGAGCTGAGCTACGGTGGTCGCCCAGACCTTCGAGGACGGTGGTCGCCATGCTCCAAGCTGTCTCCCAAGGCTTCAACACTTGTCTTCTCTTGGCTACATAAACATGTGCTCGCCAACACATTTGGGCGAGCAGCTAACTAAAACATGTGCTCGCCAACATCTTTGGGCGAGCACTTAAATATATTAAATACATTACTTCTATTACTTTTTCTTCATCTTGTTGACTAGTCGTCGCACGACTTTGTTGACTGGTCCTCGCCACGTAAGCTGGTGACTAGGATTGACTTGTCAAATATTGACTTCTTTGACTAGGTACAACATTTGCCCCCTAGTCGCCTTTCTTCGTGTTCGTAGACTAGTAAGGCGAGCAGTGTGATCGTCAGTATGGAAAGCGGATTTGTTCTCGACAAGCAAATCAATTTTGAAATCTTGATGACGTAAGTTGGAGGCGGTCGTCTCGTTTCCTACGCCGAGCACGCTTTTCGAAGCGACTTTAATGATGATGGATTTGACTTGTGTCAGGTGCGTGATCGGCGCCCGAAATTTGAATTGCGCGCGTGGGGCGCGTGCCGACCTCAACGGTCGCGCATGGGGTCACTTTTCTACCTCGATTTCGGAAATGACCCCAAATTTTGGGAAAATTGCGGATTTTACCCCGTTTTCTTGCACAAAGGCCCCTGAATGACTTTGCCTATAAATAAGGCCTCAATCATCTTGGAAACACTTTTTACTCTCTGCAACTTTCGAATTTCTCGAGCTTCTTCCAAGCCTTCTTCTTCAAGCTTTTCCGGCGACTCTTGGGTGGTTTTCGATCGGCAAAAAGGTAAAAGCAACACATTTTCTTCTTAAAAACTCTTCTTTTCCCCCATTTCTTAAGAAAAATTGGATGTTAGTGGTGGCTCCGATGGTGGTCCGCCGCCGTTGGACGGTGGCGCCGTAAGTTCCGGCGAGGGTGATCGATTAGCCTTAGCCTTAGTGGAGAGGACAGCCTCTTCGGACTCTAGGATCCACTCCCCTGAACCCCTCAATGTAGGGATTCGTAATGTTAGAATGGCGGCGGTCGTCGACCTAGATGAGGTCGATGAATCCGAAAGGGAAGATGCCGGCAATGGTGCCGAGGACGATGATGATGAGACCGACTCAGATCTGCGCGACCAAGGTTTGGACAAAGGGGTGGGCGAACAGATCGACCCTGTTCGAGTCGAGGAGACTTTGACGAGCAGCCTCCGCGAGGATTATGAGGAAGTTGTTCGCTATGCGGCGAGCATAAAAGATGTTTTGAGTGGACGAGAAGATCTGGATGGCGATGAACTCTCGAGGGAGACATTCTACAAGTATTTCTACGATTACCTGCCTAGAGAGGTTCCTCGCCCGTATCGAGTAGCTTATGAATCGAGGTATGAAGCCAGTAAGTACGCGAGCAGTGTCTCCTCGGCCCAATTTGAAAATTCCCGGAAGAAATATCAACTGCTGGTCGACGTCTGCTTCTTTGTTCCTCGCAAAGATGAGAGGGCCGACCAACCGCTAGAAGGGATGGTCGCCGTCAACATTGGCATGATGGAGGCAGGGCTGAGGTTCCCCCTGCACCCCGGAATTTTAAACTTCTTACATTTTCTAGGGGTGGCACCTTCTCAAATTTTGCCGAACGGGTGGTCGAACCTGATTGGGCTCCTCACGGTGTTCGGCCTGGTGGCGGCCGAGAATGGCTGTCGGAACACATGGCTTAGCCCGAAAGAGATCAATTATCTCCTTCAAGCGGCCGAGGCCGGAAAGAAGGTGGGCTACGGTTATTACTACGTAAAAAGCCGCGATCACCTCAAGTTGGTCGAAGGGGTCCCCAATAAGATTCGCGATTGGAAGACCAATTGGTGGTGGGTAGCCGGGGATTGGAGAAGTGCCGTGAGGCTAGATGGATCCTCTGCTCGCATTCCCATCGCGACCGACTACCAGATAATGCGTGGTAAGTCTTTTTATTTCTGCTCGTTCTTGTCTATACTGAATAACTCCTCGCTCTTGTAGGTGAAACTGCTCGCACGAAGACTGCCGAGCATCGTCTCTCGCCCATCTTCCAATATCACATCTGCTGCGTACTTAATCGTCGCTACTTGGAGAGGTCCTGCCGCTTTCTGAACAGGGAGTGTATGCGCGAGCGAGCAGGTCTTAGAGTACCTCCTCACCATACCACTCGAGAGTTTCCTCCAGGTATTGAAATATTTCCAAGTTTTTTAGCAAAAAATTCTTCTCTTCGTAATACTGACACTTTATTTTTAGTAGTGGTTCCTGAAAAAGTTGTCACCTATCTCCCTCCAACCATCGAACTCGAACGAATCATGTCGAGTAGGATGATCCGAGCAGCGAAGGCGCTACGCGAGCGCCAGATCGTCGACGATTCAAACAAGAGGAAAGGGCCGGACACCTCGGGGGCTCCTCCGAAGAAAGCTGCGAAGCCAACCCGAGGGGGTTCTTCTCGCCCAACTGCTACCGAGCAGAGGGTCGAGCAGAGTGCCGAGCAGAGGATCTCGCCGAGGAGATCTCCGCAGAGGGATAACTCGCCTCCCCCCCAGACCGTATCCCCAACGAGGCCGTCCCCTCCTCGCAGAAGCAAACGGTCGCGAGAAGTTGCTGCGAGCTTGTCGGCCGGGCAAAGGGCCCTGGGGACAACACTCTTCTCGGCTGGGACTCCGAAAGGGTTGCCAAGTAAGTTCTCTGAAAGAAATGCCTTTGAATATTTTCTAAAAGTACCTTTTCTAAATTTCTCTTGTCTTTATTGGGCTTGCCGAACACCCGATCATCGAACCTTTCAACGAAGATCTCCTCGGCTTTTACCGTTCGCGGGACCTGCGCGACGAAGTGGTGCTCGACCAGGTCACGATCAAGGCCATGAGGAACTTGCCCCGATCGATAACTACAACGTTTGTCGACGAGGTCGACAACTATAATTCCCTGGAGAATGCGAGATTGATCGCCATTGAGGCTAGTCGCGCAACTTTTGCCGCCGAGAAGCTTTGCATCCAGATCTACGAGAATCACAAAGTCAGTGAGGAGAGGAGCGTGAAGCTCGTCCAAATGGCAAGGGCAAAAGCTGGCGTTGAGAAGCAGCTGGCCAATTCTAGGGAGAAAGTGGCCGACCTTGAGGCAAAGCTGGCCGATTCTGAGGCCCAACTTGAAGTTGTTCGGCAGGAAGATCTCCAAGTGATCGAAGATCTCCGTGCTCGCCTCAAAACTGCCGAGGACGAGCTAAAAGTGAAGTCCGCCGAGGTAAATACTCTTCAAAACAAATTAACAACTGCTGAGGATGACTTGGCCACTCTTCGGCGAGAACTGGTCGCCGTGACGGCAGAGCGAGATGAAAGTAATGACATCGCTGAAAGCGCGGCCATTTTAACGGTGGCGCTCACTACCCACGAGCTTGTTCACAAACTCAAACAAGTTCAACCGGATGTGGACGTTACTCAGCTCGGCGGCTTCATAGACGACCTCATCATGGGTGAAAGTCCTAAACCGGAATCAAAACTCCCCCTGCTCCCTTTGATGAAAATGGGACTCCTGTTCCCTCGTCTCTTCGGTGTTCCGGTTTATTTCGAGGATCCGCCACAAGACCCCCCAACTCAACAGGGCGAGCAGAGTGCTCCTGCCGAGGTGGAGGCCGCGGACGAGGAGGAGGTTGTCGGCGAGCAGGATGCTCTTGCCGAGGGGAATGCTACAGAAACTTAGTTTATTACTTTTTATTTTATTTTGTTTTAGGACTGTTCGGCCACTAGGGCCTTTTTTGTAATTTCAGCCTTTTAAGGCTTTCTAATTAATGGAACTTTTTTGCTTATGATGTGTTCGTTTACTTTGAGTGATCGTCCTCGTCACTGCTTTTCAATTTATGTTATGATTATTTTTTGCAAGCATCTTTTAATAAATACTTGTCTTTTGAATTTGCCTTTCATTTGTTTGTGTTCGTATGCTTTAGATAGTGATCGTCGTCGCTATCTTGCGAGCATCTTGAGTGCTCGTCTTTTAAAGTTAACCATTCGTCGGTTGAACTCTTTTGTTTATTAGGTAGTGATCGTCGTCGCCACTACCTTGCGAGCATCTTTAAAAAAGAGTGCTCGTCTTTAAGAGTTAACCATTCGACGACTGAACTCTTTTGTTTCTTAGGTAGTGATCGTCGTCGCCACTACCTTGCGAGTAACTTTAAGAAAGAGTGCTCGTCTTTTAGAGTTAACCATTCGTCGTTTGAACTTTTTTGTTTCTCAGATAGTGATCGTCGTCGCCACTACCTTGCGAGCATCTTTAAAAAAGAGTGCTCGTCTTTTAGAGTTAACCATTCGACGGTTGAACTCTTTTGTTTCTTAGGTAGTGATCGTCGTCGCCACTACCTTGCGAGCATCTTTAAGAAAGAGTGCTCGTCTTTTAGAGTTAACCATTTGTCAGTTGAACTCTTTTGTTTCTCAGATAGTGATCGTCGTCGCCACTACCTTGCGAGCATCTTTAAGAAAGAGTGCTCGTCTTTTAGAGTTAACCATTCGTCGGTTGAACTCTTTCCTTAGCTGGCTACGCAGAGCCTCATCTAAAATTTCTAAAACGTATCTAACACTTGATGAAATTTAAATTTTGACATGTATTGAAATGATGACTAGATACAAACTATACAAATATAAAGAATTTAAAAACTTACTGATAAAACTTCTTCAGCTTGACCGCATTCCATGGGTACTTGCTCGGCTTGCCTTCGAGAACTTCTAGCTCGTACGATCCGTTCAGGAGTGTGTGCGTTATTCGGTACGGACCCTCCCAAGTCGGGCCAAGTATGCCAATGGACTGTTCCGTCGCCCGTCGAAGTACGAGCTGGCCGATAGTGAATTGGCGAGCACGTACTTTGGTGTTGTAGTAGCGCTCTGACCTTTGTTTGTAGACCACATTCTTCTCGTCCGCTGTTAGTCTTCACTCTTCTAGGAAGTCCAAGTCGGAGAGCTGTGCATCGTTATTCAACTGCTCGTCATAATTTGCCACTCGAAAAGTGGCGACCTGCCCTTCTGCTGGTATGACAGCTTCGGTTCCGAACGCGAGCGCGAACGGGGTCTCACCTGTGGAATTCCTCGTGGTCGTCCGATATGCCCACACAACCATGTGCAGCTCGTCCGCCCATTTGCCCTTCAATCCATCTAACTTAGCTTTCAAGGTGTGCTTGATGATTTTGTTGATCGCTTCTACCTGACCATTTGATTGTGGATGATAGGGTGTTGAAAAAAATTTCTTGACGTTCCACTTTGAGCAGAATTCCAGCATGTCTTGACTCGTGAATTGACGTCCGTTGTCGGTCACTATCGCTCGTGGTAGGCCGAACCTGCAAATTATGTTTTTCCATATGAAGTTTGTCATCTGAGTCGTTGTGATGGTCTTCAATGCCTTTGCTTCCGTCCATTTGGTGAAGTAATCGACTGCTACGACTGCGAAAGTTACCTCCCCGACGCCAGGCGGGAAAGGTCCGATGATGTCGATGCCCCACTTTGCGAAGGGCCAAGAGCTATAGACGGAGATGAGCTCGTCTGGAGGTGAGTGAATGGCGGGAGCGAAAGCTTGACATCTCTTGCACGTCTGGGCGTAATGAATTGCATCCTTCTTCAGTGTTGGCCAAAAGTAGCCTTGCCTCATGATTTTTAAAGCGAGCGCTTGCCCCCCTGTATGATTTCCACACACTCCGTCGTGGATTTCATGCATGACGACCTTCGCTTCGTCCTCTCCGAGGCATTTCAATAAAGGCATTGAAAAACCCCGTTTGTACAGCTGGTCGCCAATAATAGTGTACCTTGCGGACCTGAGCTGCAACCTGGTAGCCTTCACCTTGTCATCCGGGAGCTCGCCGGTCTTGATGTACCTGGTGATCGGCGACCTCCAGTCCTCGTCGCTGGTCGCTTCAACCTGCAAAATTTGACCTCTGTTCACCGATGGGGAATAAATTTTAGTGATGGTCGCTTCTGAAAATATTGCCTCCCCCTCTGAAGTGGCCAGCCGAGCTAACGCATCTGCTTGCGTATTCTCCTCCCTAGGGATTTGCTCGATGTGGATTTGATCAAATTGCTCGAGTAATCCTTTCACTAGGTCTTGATACTTTATCATTTGATCGCCGCGAGCCTCGTACTCGCCCGTAATTTGACAAACAACCAGTTGAGAGTCAGAAAAAAATTTCAGTTTTCTGGCGCCCACGGCCATAGCCATCTTGATTCCAGCGACCAGAGCCTCGTACTCTGCCTCGTTGTTGGTCGCCCGATACTCGAACTCGATCGCTGAAGCAAAAGTATGTCTGGTTGGACTGGTGAGCTAGGACGATTCCTGCCCCCGCTTTGGTGCTCGTCGAAGAGCCATCGACGAACAGTACCCAAGGAAGTTCGATTTCCTTGTCAAGTTTCTCCGGGAAAGTGAGCTCTACAATGAATTCTGCCAACACTTGTCCCTTGATTGTCGTTCTGGGTGCGTAGGTGAGCCCAAATTACCCGATTTCCACCGACCATTTCAAGAGTCTTCCAGTGGTATCCGGACGATGCAGTGCTCGCCGAAGAGGAAAAGTCGTGAGGAAGACCACCTCGTGGTCGAACAGGTATTGCCTTAGTTTTCTGACGCTCATGACCAATGCGTACACCAATTTTTCCATTGGAGTGTATCTCAACTCCGCATCTCTTAGTGATTGAATTACGTAGTAGATTGGCAGATGTGTGCTCCCCTCTGCTCGGACGAGCACTGAACTGATCGCACAGTCAGTGGTCGCCAAGTATAGATATAAAATTTCGCCGGGGACTGGCTTAGATAGGACCTTCGGATCCGATAGGTATTCCTTCAATATCTCAAAAGCTTTCTCACACTCATCGGTCCATTCGAACCTCCCTTTTTTCAAAGCATCGAAAAAAGGTTTGCAACGATCGGTCATTCGTGCAATGAATTTGTTCAGCGATGCAAGGCATCCTGTCAACCTTTGTACTTCTTTTACATTCCCCGGGCTCTGCATGTCGATGACTGCTTGAATTTTACTCGGATTTGCCTCGATGCCCCGCTGGCTAACCAAGTGCCCCAGAAATTTCCCGGAGCTAACTCCAAAACTGCATTTCTTTGGATTTAACTTCATGTTGTATTCTTTTAGGATATCGAATGTCATGGCAAGGTGGTGTAGGTGATCCTCTTTCCGCAAGCTTTTGACAACGATGTCGTCGATATAGACCTCCACCATCTCGCCGATGTATTTCTCAAACATCTTATTTACCAGTCTTTGGTATGTTGCCCCCGCGTTTTTCAAACCGAAAGGCATTCTCGTCCAGCTGTACATATCGGTCGCCGTCATGAAGGCCGTATGTCGCTGGTCGTCGGGATGCATCGCAATCTGATGGTATCCTGCGAAAGCATCCATGAAAGTTAACATCTCGTGCCCCGCTGTATTATCTACCAGATGATCAATGTGGGGCATCGGAAAGTGATCTTTCGGACAGGCGTCGTTTAGATCTGTGAAGTCTATACACAATCTCCACGACCCGGTCGTCTTTCTGACGAGCACTGGATTTGCCAACCACTCGGGATCAGTTCCAGTTTTCTCGATTAATTTGTTGTCGATCAATTTCTTGACTTCGACCGCCATAGCCGCATATTTGTCAGGCCCAAATTTTCTTCGTTTTTGGGTGATGGGTCTCCTTGTTGGATCAATATTCAATTTGTGGCAGGCATTGTTCGTGTTAATGCCCACCATATCCTCGTGCGACCAGGCGAATGCTCCGATGTTTTCTTTAAAAAATGCGACCATATCTGACCGCAATTGTACTGGTAAATTCGAACCAATGAATACCTCGAGTTCTGGACGAGCTTCGTTTAAATGGATGGTTTCAAGGTCCTCCGCTGGAGTTGCCCGCTCTTTAGGCTCCTTCCAACGAGGATCCTCGATTCCGAATTCTGGCTCAAAGCCTAACCTGGTCGTCGGGGATCTGGTCGCCCGAATCTGCCTGCTCGTCGATCTCCATTGGGGTGTGGTCGTCCACTTCCATGTAGGAGTGCTCGTTCGCCTCCACTTGGTGGTCGTCGAAACGCCGACTACACTCCCCAACTTCGATCTTTTGGTACTTGCTAGGAAGACCCTCCAAGTAGTTCATTTGTTGTTTTTGTTCTCGACACTCAATATACTGGCCAATCATAGGAGTTACTTTAGAATGACGCTTAGCAAAACGGACGAGACACTCCCTCGCCCGCGTCTGGTCGCCCTTGACGGTTATAACTCCCGCCGGGGTCGGAAACTTTACACAGTAATAAAAAGTAGAGGTGGCCGCCTTGAACTCGTCGAAGAAAGGTCGGCCTAGGAAAACGTTGTAAGAAGATGGCATATCGACGATCATGAAGTCGAGCTGCCGAGTATGGTGCATTCCTGGCTCTTTCGTCGATGCCAGTTCCAGAGATAGTCTGATTTTCCCAAGGGGGAGGTTGCGCGTATCCCCGAAACCTACGATAATATCATCGCAAGGCTCGATATATTCAGTATATCCACCGAGAGCATCCAGAGTATGTTTGAAGAGGACGTTGGTGTATGCCCCGGTGTCGACCATCATGCGATGGACATTGGTTCCCATAATCTTTCCAGTGATGACCAAAGCATCATTGTTTGGTTGCACCACGCCGTTCAGGTCGTCCTCCGTAAAGAGGACTTGGTGTGAGATGGGCTTCTCGGCAGCCGCTGCGACGCACACTTGGTGCACATTGTTGAGTGCTCGCATCTTACTCTGCTGTCGGCGAACAAACAGAGTATTACCAGATTCCGTCCCCCCAAGTGGGCCCTCTATCACCATATGTAGACCTCCGACGAAGTCGACGTCGCCCGGAGGAGTGTTCGACATGGGGAGATTCAGTTTCGGACGATTCAACTGTTGGCGCAGGTCGTCGCTGTCGTCGCGACGTTTCCTGCCTCTGTTGTCGCCATTTCCAAGGGGCTTGATGAATTGGGCGAGCTTGCCTTCATTGTATAGCTTGAAAAGATTTCTCACCAAGTCTCGGTACCCATTAGTGTGGTGGCCGATGGAGTTGTGGTAGTTGCAGAATTTACCACCATCCAGATTGTCCTCACTCGTATGCATGGCCTTGGCTTGGGGGAGGAGATTCTTTCCCCTGATCGCATCGAAAATGCCCCTAGGATCAAGAGAGAGGGCTTCCCTGAACTGAATGATCTCCGGGGAGTCCTCGAAAGGTCTGAAATTTGATGGGCGAGCACTGCCGCCCTGAGTGGTCGCCTTTTTTGGCTGGGAGGATTCCCCAGTGTTAGTATTTTTCTTTGGCCAGATCCTTTTGGCCGCTTCAGGCTGCTCGTTAGCCTTGGCGGCATCCATTATCTCTTCCATTTGGATGAAATTTCCAGCCCTCGTGCGGAAGTCCGCATAAGAAACTGGGAAAACAGTATGCATAGATTCCCAGAGCTTGGAACCTATCCTCAGACCGGAAACAACCGAGATCAGCTTCGTCTCGTCATTCACGGCCTCTCCGTCGATCACCAGCCTATCGAAGCGCTCGATGAAGTCCTTGCCAGATTCAGTCAGTGACTGGCGAACGTTTGCCAGACGTTGTTTTGAGGCTGTGCGAGCAGCTATAGACCCGAAGTAGGTCAGAAATTGTTGCCCCAGCTCAAGGAATGAGGTGACGGATCTGGCACCCAAAGTTGTGTACCAACGATGAGCCCGGTCTCCCAAGGTTAGGGAGAAGTTTCTGCACTGTGTGGCGTCCGTTGCCCCGATTGAGGCCATGTAGCTTGAGTACTTGGACAAGTGTACCCTGGGGTCGGACATTCCATCGTATGCCGTCATAGCAGGCATCTGTATTTTTCTTTGAATGAGGGCGGTGAGGATCATAACACTTAGAGGAGGAGCGGGCAGAGTGATTGGTGGGGCAGTTCCTTGCTTTGTAGCGACCACCTCTGCTCGCAGGGCCTCCATTTCCATTTTCATAATTTTTTGCGTTTCAAGGAACTGGGCGATCTGCCCCTCCTCGGCAGTCTGTGGTCGGGGGACGACGACCTCGTCGCGTCGGCTCCCGTGGGATGGTGCCGGGCGATCATCATGATATGATCGTCTGGGAGAATGTCTCTCCGAACGGTGGCTGCGATAACTCTTCGCCGGAGCTCGCGAGCCCTGCCCTGGCCCCACTCGATCGAGGGCGGAGATCCTGTCTCCCTGGCCTTTCTTATCAGCTCGATCCCTGTGGTTGGCTCTTTCTGGTCGGCCATCTCTCTCTGGTCGACCCCCAAGGTCGAAAGGCACTCGGCGAGGAGCCCTCCCGCCTTTATCGGCCATTCGATCAAAAACAGAATTTCGGCCTCACGAGTCTCCCGTATGGCTATTGTGGGAGTGCTCGACAACTTTCTCTTTCCCCCTGGCCTGGGGACGAACAGAATATTAGTGATAGGAGCGGTCGTCCTCATCATTCACGTTGGCCCTAGCTTTTTCTTTTCGGGCTTTGTCGAAGGCCTGATCTTTGGCCTTCTCTACCTCTTCTGCTTCGTTCTTCCTCCTTTTCTCGAGGAGGAAATCAGTAAGATCTTTCAGGCTTTGGGGATCTTTCATGATGTCCCCAAAGTTTAGGTTTTCAAACGGACTTGGCACCGGAGCTGCCGGCGCCGGAGGGTGCTTGTTCCCTCCGGGTGGTGGAACTTCGTCGATATTAGTATGCTGAGACATCGCGAAAGAGTGTCTTCTAGCAAACGATTACAAAGATATGACTGTTCTTAAGCTTTCGACGCTTAAAAACGAAAGATTTGAGTTCTTACGTAGAAGAACGTGCTATTACAACTACTTTCTAAGCAAAGTAACAACAAAAGAAACTCAAAAACAAAGTTACAAGGAGATCAAACTCCAAAATATGTCTCGAAAACCGAAAATTTTCAAGAACACGAAGAACACTAAAATACGTAAATAAAGCTTTAAACGGTGGAACTACCGATTAAAACCTGAAATAAGGAGTTTGCAAACCGATCGCTCGATGATCGGTCGAAACTGAGATGAAGAACACGTAAAAGGACCCCTCCTTCTAGTGCCAAATGTTGTACGTGCTTTTGGATGGATGATCTGGATGTGGGCTTTCGTAAGCACTAAACAAACATATATTATGATCGGGGTTTATTACGTGTTTAGAGTGGGTTATTATGATGATTAATGGAAAAGATATGAAGAACAATAAGAACACAAAGGTGTAGCCTCTTGGAGAAGCTAAAAGTTTGATGCTTTGGGAGTGTTTATTGCTTTGGGGTGTGGTGATTTTAGGGATATGAAACTTGTGTCTTACAAATGAGCCATTTAGGCATTATATAGTGGTTTTTTGGGCTGACCGCCCTTTACACGTGGCACCTCCATAGTGGACCCTTCTTTCTGCCCGAAAAGGTGATTGGACAGTGCATTTAATGCTAAACCGCCTCTAGTGGTCGTCCTCGGCGAGATGCCGATGAGCTGAGCTACGGTGGTCGCCCAGACCTTCGAGGACGGTGGTCGCCATGCTCCAAGCTGTCTCCCAAGGCTTCAACACTTGTCTTCTCTTGGCTACATAAACATGTGCTCGCCAACACATTTGGGCGAGCAGCTAACTAAAACATGTGCTCGCCAACATCTTTGGGCGAGCACTTAAATATATTAAATACATTACTTCTATTACATTTTCTTCATCTTGTTGACTAGTCGTCGCACGACTTTGTTGACTGGTCCTCGCCACGTAAGCTGGTGACTAGGATTGACTTGTCAAAGATTGACTTCTTTGACTAGGTATAACAGGGGCCTTCCTTGGAACTGGGCCTCAGATTCCAGTCACACACCCATCTGTTTACTCAGTTCACCCTCGAAGAACTCGCACCCACAAAATTCTTTAGTTCACCCAATAATGATTTGCACACACAAAATAGCCAAATTCGTGCCCCCTAATTTCAATTTCAATTTTTTATTTATATTTTATCTGCACCCACTAATTTAATGAGTTCACCTCCTAATCATATTTTTACAACAATTATCTACACCCGCTCATTTTATGAGTTCACCCCCAAATTATTTTTTACCACAGTTATCTACACCCGCTCATTTTATGAGTTCACCCACAAATTATTGTTTTACCACGATTATCTGCACTCGCACATTTTATTAGTTCACCCCAAAATATTTTTAAAAAAATAATCACATTTAAAAGACTATATTATCCTTTTATTAATTTATACAAAATATAATAAAATAAACTCTAAAAAATCGATTCACCACCAAGTCACTCATATTTTAAAAAAAAAATCGTAAAAATATAATTAATAAAAAAAAACTATCGAAATTAGCCATAAATCTCGATTTTTTTTCTTTTTAATTTTTCTTCCCCCTACTCTTTTTCCATTTTTAATTTTTTTTTCCAAATTTTTTATTTCTTCATTTTTTTCCTTTTCCTTTTTTATTTTAAATTTTCCTACATTTCTTTTACATTTTTTGCATGTGTATTTTTAAAATTTTAATACAATATAATATTATAGGCATGATTTTATTATAGTCGATCGGCGATGCACTTGAATTTCAATTTTAATTTGATGAGTAAAGGACCTGCCGAAAATTCATGCCGATCGACGGGTGACCCAACCACCCCCTCGATGGCGACAGCGGCGCTTCCGTCCTGGCCGCTGAAGCCCAAGACCCCTCTTCGAATCGCAATCGCGATTCTTCACTTCCATGACAATCGACATCATCTTCCATCCCGGCAACGATCCATGGCGCGACTACTTCGATCAATCTCCCTTGCGTTCGCGATCCAGGAGCTTCTTCGGCATCAATGGCTCTCGCCTGCAACACTCGGATTGACGTCGCCTCTCTCTCGTCGTTCATCTCTGCCCAAATCGAAGCTACATTGCTTTGTCCGTCTTCTTCATCATGCTACTGCGCATCCTCTTCCTCCGGCTGACGGCAGCCCGACGGAGGAATATGAGTATGTTGCCGATGGATCTCTAACCGGCCGACACTCAGAGCCGGTGACCTTGCTGATGAAATCCCAGACGACGACTGCTGACCTAGGGTGCCCTCCCATTGGGCTAGGGTTCCCTTCAATTGGGCTTGGTAATGTGCACCCCCTATTTTCTTCAGTACACCCCGATTTGCACTCCCTCCACTTTTTTTTTATGGTATTATTAGTTATTGGTACTAGTATTACTAGTTATTGATTGCAGTATTACTATTAATATACAATTGAATTAAAATTAATGATTATTGATTACGGTATTATTAATTATTAATTGTGGTATTAATGGTTATTGTTTATGGTATTACTAATTGTGTGAAATTGTTTATTATTGTTTAAGACATTACTGATTATTATTATTATTTTGTATGGTATTACATATTATTGTTTATGGTATTACTTAATATAATTAGATTTGTGGAATTATTTATTATTGTATAAGATATTACTGATCAATGTTCATGATATTACTAATTACTGTTCATTGTATTACTGATAATTGTTTTTTGGTATTATTGAATATAATTGGATGTGTGGAATTATTTGTTATTGTATAAAATTTTATTGATTAATATTAATGGTATTACCGATTACTGTTCGTGGTATTACTAATAATTGGTTTTAGTATTATTTAATATAATTAGATATGTGTAAATATTTGTTATTGTATAAGATATTGGAGTACTAATTATTTTTAATGGTATTACAAGAGATGTTTATTCGAGCCGGGCTAACCGGGCTGGCCCGTTTAACCCTGAAAAATATAGGGTTAGTGTTCATGAATCATATGCCCGTTTAAATTCGAGCTTTTTTTACCTGGACTGGTTAGCCCGCGGGCTAAGCCGGGCCAGCCCGCTAGCCCGAGTTGTTATTATTATTATTTTAAAATAAATAACCTGAGAACAAATTTTGGTTCATTTGACCAATAACCACAATTATAAGCATTAAGAAGCCCATTCCCATCCATTAGTCATTATTACTATTTTTTTTATTAGATTATGATATTTGTTTAGCTTTATTTGTTCATATTAAGGACCAATGAGTTTTAGAATTGTGTTTAAATTAGGGGTGGGTAAATATACCGAAATTTCGGTATACCGAGCTTATCATATCGAAAAATATCGATATTATCGAAATTTTCGGTATACCGAAATTTTCGGTACGGTATGATATCGTACCGAAATTTTTAGTATGGTAACGGTATGAAAAATGATCATACCGCGGTATTTCGGTATACCGAAATTTTTTCGGTATTCGATATGAAACGGTATATATATCGATATACCGAAATACCGAAACCTTAATAAAATAATAATTTTATATTATTTTTAAATTAAAATAACTTTAATTATTAAAACATAAATAAAATAAACCTTAAATAATTAATTTCGGTATAAAATAAAGCTTCAATATTTTCGGTATGAATTGGTATACCGATATTTCGATATGAAATGATGGTTCAATATTTTCGATATGAATCGGTATACCGATATGGTACGGCATACCGATATACTGTACCGAAAATTCGGTATACCGAAATTACGGTACGGTATCGGTATGGATTTTTACATACCGAAAGTTTCGGTATACCGAGATTACGGTATACCGAAATTTCGGTACGGTAACGGTATGGATTTTTTCAATATCGAAATTTTCGGTATGATAACGGTATGGTTCGGTATGATCGGTATACCGTACCGAACCACCCCTAGTTTAAATCGTACTTTTGTTTTCTCATTTACTGATCATTAACTAATTATGTATTTTTCTATTTTATTTGTTTGTTGCACGTGCCAATTGATACTTTTAATTTTAAAAGAAAAAAAATATTGTAGCCCGTTAGTGGCCCGTTTATCCCGTAGCCCGCTAGGGTTAGGGTTAGGTCCCAACAATTATAGGGTCGTTAAATATGAACCAGTTAAGGCCCTAGCCCTTTTAGCCCGTAGTCCTGTAGGGTTGGCCCTATAGGGCTAGGGCCAGCCCGATAGACATCTTTAGGTATTACTGGTAATTACTTATTGTATTATTGAGTATAATAAAATCATACATATAATATTATTTTGTATTAAAATTTTAAAAAATACTAATGAAAAAAAACACTTGAAAAAAAAATGAAGAAATAAAAAGTTTTGAATAAAAACTAAAAATGGGAAGAAAAATTAAAAAAAAAAAAAAAATTGAGATTTGTACATAATTTTAATAGAATGATGAAGTTGATATATGAGGACCTTGCTGCACTTGCTAATTCCGTTGAGGAATCTAATGATGATACTCCTCCTGCTGCTGCTGAGGGGGATGTTAATTCTGGTATTCACAAATTAATTTTTATTCTAAATGATTTCCCATACTTATGTTCTCTGTTTTAAGCTCTGTATCATCTTTTTAGAATAGCCAATAGTTGGACTTACTGGATATATTGCATTATTCAAGTAAACTGCTGGTGTTAAATATTTTAAGTGTATACAGGTGTTAATTTTGCAATTCGCAACCTCTTGTGCTTTCTTCATGTATATAGTGTGTATTGGTCTCGGGTTCTATTTTCAATTGAAAATCGACGATAAAGGATTATAATCCTTTCCCCATTGGTTGCTTTTGGAAAATAGATCTGCTTAATTTCTTACTGGCATGCTGAAGAATCAAAAGGACCACCTAATTAAGCCCTATTTGTCGAACTCTTGGTGGATAGTTTATGTGCTCAATTAATTGTGGGCCTATATCATTGAATTACTTAAACATGTACTCTAAGCCTTTCTTCCATCTACTTGACTTATTCTTTAATTACGACGATGGGTGAACACTGTATCTTATGTCGTGAATGTATTGATGCATATATGAGTCCTTCGGCGGTAAGTAGTTTAATATCAACTAGTTTGCATTATTTTAGTTCTAAAACCATTGAAACGTTTAATCTTAAGTGGTGGATACAATCTTCTGGGAAGATGAGAATATATATTTGGAAAATACTACTATTAATTATTTACTAATTTGAAATGGATGGTGTAATAATTAACACAAGGTCCTTCCATGACATATATATACTTTTTATCCTCCGAGGTGATCAAAATATATTGGAAAGTCATCGTCGTTATAAGCTAAACCAAAGAAAGTAACATAGTTAGAGTAATTAAAATGTATTCACCTCTCAATCGGTGATTTTTACTCCATTTTTTATCGTTAGTATTTTTTTTTAATGTAACAAATTTTAATTAAAGGAACAAATAATGCAAAATCATTAAAACCGTGAATGAAAATAACTATATATATTTTGATAGAGGACATAGTTGAGAAATTAATAATTAACAACAAAACACACATTTTATTAAAATTTAGAAGAGGTAGAACGTTACCTCTTCCTACTTATTCTTAGGTACATCAACGCAGCAAAGCGATAATGCCAACAACAACAAAAGCCATAGCTCTTTAAACAAAGACAACAAACATAATAAAAGAAGAAGCTAGCTAGCACCACGGTGGAGGATAAGGGAAAAGGTAAATTTCAAATTCGAATTGAATGGGTAATGAGACCAATGTTCTTCCATGACATTCTTCAAAGAGCTATATCAACCTCCAGGTGAAAATTGTCTTCCTCATCCTCCACGGTGATGAACTTAACTTCGCTTCCACCTGCGTGATTAAATATATAAAAGAAGAAATTTATAAAATGATTATAAAAATAAGAAATCAAAAGGATTTAATTATCACTAATATATAAGATTGAGAAAAGATCAACATAACTATTTATAATAATATTTAAAACATAGGAGCAAATAAATAATTAATACTCCGCATATACATTGTTCCAAGCCCGTCAATCCACCTCTCCACTCACCAGAAATTCCAAAATTAAAATTCAAGAAAATAAAAATAAAAACACATTCACCAATATCTTAAGACTTAAATCTCACGGCCATCCTCAGCCACACCCCGTCGCCGGAAGCACCATCCAATGTCACACCACGCCACTAATAACCCCAATTCCAACACGAATAGAGAAAAAAAAAATCAGAAAAACAGTCAAAATCTACCATAAATTACAACGAAACTTCTCAAATTGAAGATGAAGGGGGGTCGAAATTCCTAACACACGAGTCTAGAGTGGTTAGCCTCTATGAATTTCGTGACCGAATTAAAATTTCGTAACCGGAATTTTCAAGAGATTTTAGAAGAATATGGGATTAACGGGGGTGTTGAGGTTTGGCGAATTAAGTAAACATTTTGGCAACAAATATAAATTAATTAAAACAAGTTGAAATGATGATGAATATTATCATGTGATTGATGAATATATAAATAATTAAATAAATATATAGTTACGTACTTCATTGGATTTCCGAAAGCCCTCCTGAAAGCGAAAACAAACATTGGCAACTAGAAATTAATTAAAAACAAGTAGATATTAATTAATGGAAATATATGCATGGTGGAGGTCTGCTTATATAGAACATAGCATATATAAAACGATGTCGTTCCATTAATAATTAAATTAAAAAATACTTCATAAATGTTTAAAGGCTGAAAATGACATGAAACCACTATGTAGTTTTGCTCTAGCTATTTCATCATAAGATGTAGTACAATAATTCAGAGAATAGAGTTTTTAAATTTACTCATTAAGGAAGTTCAATTAAAAGTAAGTGGTCGAATCAAAGAAAAGATGCATGTAAACATTTATAAATATAAGTGACACTCTAATTGGATCAACAAAAGTAGTAAATTAAAATGCATTACTCAATTGTAAATCTCTAATGCATATGTAATTCGTTTCATAATACCTTTCACACTTTCAATTCCAAAATGTACCCTTTTCACACACTTAAAATATGAACTCTTTTATAAACTTCACCTTAACAATTAATATTTTACAATTTTACATAAAATTAAATGTCATTACGTACTTTTGATTCCACAAATACACATATGTCAACTCATTTATTTACTTTATATGACTATGATACAATAATTCTCATCAATTGAAATCTTGAAATGGCTGAAAATGACACGACACTGCTTTGCTTTGTTTGTCATGTCAATTGAAATCTTGAAATTTTCAAAAGTCTGCAAATGAAAATGACACCACTTATTACTCACTGTATATATTTTCTCAATATTGATCACGCTGTCTCTAAAGGCCCCAACTTGCATATCCTTTCAAATGCTTATTAAATTTCACTTTAATTTATAGGACTTTTAAATTAATTGTATTAATATTATAATTTAATTATTTTTTCTAATTAATTACACATCTCTGATCACGGTTAAGATGAAGTATTTTGTGATACTTCTAAATTGGGGAATAAATTATAATTATTTTACATACCGCCATAATTAATCTAAATTTGCAGGCACAAAATTATGTTCTTTTTAACTTTAATTAGTTAGTCAATAAATAAATACCCACTTCATTTTAAATTAATTTTCACATTTTTTTTAGATTGGGGGCCCGAATATTTGCATTACTATAAATACAAAATAATACTCCCTCCTATCCTAATTAATTGACGTTTTGAGGTTATGCACAAATATTAAGAAGTTAATTATTTTCCCATTTTATCCTTATTAAGTAAGCTCATTTTAATGTAATTCACATTATTATGTTAAAATAAGAATTAATAAGAGAGGGTAAACTAGGAATAAATTGTGTAAATTAACTAAAACGACATTTATATGGAATAATTTAAAATGTTATAAAACGTCAATTAAATAGGATAGGAGTGAGTATTATATTCACAAACAAAAATTTATTATAAAATTTTCAATAGACCTCATTTTATTAATTTAAATTTAACGACTTTTGGTATGTTTTAAATAAAATTAATTTTAATTGTTCCAACTCATAATAAGCGAAATATTGTTAAAATTTAACGTACATTCTCGTTGAGACATTAGTCACTATTAGATAAATGTAGAACATAAAATATACTCCCCCTATCTCGTGACGATTTGCATACCTTAACAAGTTCACTATTTAAGAAATGTGATTTTTTAGTGATGTGTGAGGTCAAGTAAATGAGGAGTATTTTGAATTATATAGTGAGATTTAAAGGGAGTTTAGCGAGGTGTGAGGTCAAATAAATGAGAAATATTTTGGTTTATTTAATGTGGTTTACGGAAGAATGTGATCCCAAAATGAGTGACACTTTTAAAAATAAAATAATGTAGGGAAGTATATATTTTGGGTGATTTAGTGATCGAGGTTTAAATATAATATAGTGAGATGTAAGGAAGAATGTGGATTCAAAATGAGTGACAATTTTAAAAATAAAATAATGTAGTAAGAGTATTAATTTTGTAGATTATTTACGTATTATAAGTGTCGAAAAAGTAGCAAGCATCATGATGGAGGATAAGGCGAAAGATGAAGAATTTTGTGATACTTCTAATTTGGGGGATAAATAAATTTATTACTATTATGTACATCGACACAATATACATATATAATCGAAAAAGTAGCAAGCATCATGATGGAGGATAAGGCGAAAGGTGACATTCTTTTATCAAGGAGAGTAACATCTGCTATGAGTAGTGAAAAATGTCTTCTTGAAAGAATTTCGTCTCATCTAAAAGTCTGAACTTGTAGAGAGGGTGGGAATTAATTCTTATATATTAATTCCTAACACCGGGTCGTTTTGCCTGATTTGCTCTGATACCATGAAAGAATTTCGTCTCATCTAAAAGTCCGAACTTTTAGAGAGGGTGAAAATTAATTCTTGTATATTAATTCCTCACTTCTTTATCCTCCATGATGCATGATGAACTTAAGTACGCTGACTCAAAACCCAACAATCGCGAATTAAATTGTAACTGTCGCGGGTTGGGTTAGTGTATTAGCGACGGCCATAATTCCGTAGTAAATCAAGACATTTTTTGTTGTGTTAAGCCAAAATTTTGCAATTTCATTCCTTGAGCTGACTAGATGTCATCTGTGCCTACTCATCTGATTCTAATGTCTTCAAATTTGCAAAGGCTGAAAATGAAATGACACCTTTGCTCTATTTCATTGTAATTAGATATAGTACAATAATTCCAATCACTCGGTCCCAGTAATTGAAAAAAATGAGGTTTATACTTCTTATTTTCATCCCTAAGTTTTTCATTATTTTTAGACACATAAATTAAGAAAAATTATTAAATTAAATTATAGATATACAGAGTAATACAAGTGTGGTATAATTGAAGTGTAAAAAACAATATGAAAAAAAATTTGCCCAAAAAAATATATGATAGAGAAGCTTATAAGCTTATAGGTGTATATGCATTTGCGACATGACTAGCACGTTCATCGGATTTCTTGCCATAAAATTAATGTAAAATTTGAGTGGGCCAAAATGTACAATATTTTGCATGTCCATCGGATTTCTTGCCATAAAATTAATGTAAAATTTGAGTGGGCCAAAATGTACAATATTTTTATTGAAACGTATTAGAATTACTTACATACTTTAAATATATAAAAAAAAATTAATACTTTCAGATACAATGTCTTTTTTTTTTTTTTAAATTTGTCACTTATTTTGAAGTTTGGACCAACATTTTCTTCTTACAACTCAATAAATTCCCCTTACATCTTCCTACTTTACTAGCTCATCACTAAATCAGTAAAAAACACACTTCATTTATTTAGCCCCACACCCCTGGACTCAAAAAAAATGAAGTATCCAGGCTCCGTTTAGAAAAAACCCAATTGCTGCTTATAAATTCATTTTTTCTAAAAATGTGAGCCAATTAAAATATGTAGGTTATCACATAATGAACGAAGAACACGATGATTTCGACCTGTTTTTTTTTTTGATGGACGGGAGAGTATTGAATTATTTTGTAAGAGACGAGGGATGATAGTGATATTTGCAGAATGAGTCTTCACTGCATCAACTGAATACTAAAGCTGTGATAAGAGTTGCTATATATATATATAGTTGGTAGCATATTACAATCTAAATTATACTATTGTAACAAACTGGTACGTATTGCACTGGTAAAAGCGTGGAATCAAAGTATCTTGTGGGAATATTCGGATTCTCTTAGATCATGTTTGGTTAGGGATAATCTGTAAATAATACTCCCTCCGTCCCACACTTGAAGACACATTTTACCATTTTGGGCGTCCCATACTTGAAGGCACATTACCTAAAATAGTAAAAACACTTTTAAACAATCTCCTTAAAACATCACAATATTACAACAAATGCCACTACTTTACTACACTAAAAAGTAACTTTATTACTATTTATAAAGTTGAAAAGTCTTTACTACCCCACTTTATCTTACACAATACTAATAAACAATTCATTCATTAAAACTCGTGTCCAATTCATTTGTGCCTTCAAGTATGGGACGGAGGGAGTAACTGTATTTGAATAAAAATAAAAGAAATAGAAGTATATAGAGAATTTTATATTAAATCAGTAGTGAAATAATTAGTGGGTGGAAGAAAAGTAGATGAATCAATAAATAATGTAATTGTAAAAAAAAAAGTGAATTAAGGGGGTGTATGCGTCACACGATAACGTTCGCACTCTTACAAATATCAACAATTTTACATAAAATGTCATTATTTTTTGGTTCACACATAAATGTCATTACTTTATACAAAAATATTTACAAAATTATCTCTCAAAATCATACTCATTACTCGTATTAAATTTCCTTAATATGTGTGTTAAACTACCACTATAAGAAAACTTTGCAAAAAATCTAAATTTCATCGCTAAAATCAATGTTTAGCAACAAAATAAAAAAATTTGTCGCTCAATTCTTATATCCAATAATTGCAACAAAATTTATATTTTTCATCGCTATACTGGCAGCAAATTGCTTCATTTTATTGTTAATAATCAGAACAACAATGAAAATTATATTTCGTCGCTAATATTTTGTGATGAAATATAAATTTTCATGGCTAATTTCTTGAAATTAATTTTTGCAACTAAATATTTTAATTTAATCGCGAAACTAGCAACAAATTATTTTATTTTGTTGTTAATAATCAGAAGAACAATAAAAATTATATTTGGTCGCTAATATTTTGCTATGAGAAATGAAATTTTTGTGGATTTAATATTTCATCGCTACACTAACATAAAAATATTTTATTCTGTTGTTACTAATCAGAACAACCATAAAAATTACATTTCATCGCTAAAATATTAGCGACGAAATATGGAGTACTAATTTTTGTGGCTAATTTTGTGGATTTAATTTTTGTGACGGAATTAAAATATTTCATCGCTAAACTAGCAACAAATTATTTTATTTTGTTGTTAATAATCAACAATGAAAATTATATTTCGTCGCTAATATTTTCTATAAAAAAATACGTGGCTATTTTCTTAGAATTAATATTTGCGACGAAATTAAATTTTTTTACCGTTATACTAGCAACAAATTATTTTATTTTATTGTTAATAACCAGAACTACAATAAAAATTATATCTCGTCACTAATATTTTGCGATGAAATAAAAAAATTTGTTGCTAATTTATTGGGATTAATATTTGCGACAAAACTAAAATATTTTGGGGCTACACTAGCAAAAAATTGTTTATTTGGTTGTTAATAATCAAGGCAACAATGAAAATTATATTTACTCGCTATTATTTTGCGATGAAATAGAATTTTCGTGGTTAATTTCTTGGAATTAATATTTGCGACAAAATTAAAATATTTCATCGCTACACTTGCAACAAATTATTTTATTTTGTTGTTAATAATAAGAACAACAATGAAAATATATTTTGTCGCTAATATTTTAGCAAAAAATTGAAATTTTCATGACTAATTTTGTGGATTTAATATTTACGAAAAAATTAAAATATTTCATTAATTATTTGTTGTTATTCCTACTAAGCCCGGGGGAAGACTACTACTTCAACTACACATATTCAATCTAGAAAACCGGTTTAAATTTTTAAGAATTCTCCAAATTGTGTCTTATAAATCAGTTTGAATGTTTATAAAAATATTTATAAATATATAAATGTTTATAAATCAATTTAAATGTCTATAAATTAATGTTTTTAGTATAGCTATGGTTTAAATTATGTTATATCATCAACAAAATATTTTTTAAATGTATATAAAAAAATTAGTAACAATTGAATACATATATAATTAATATTAAAAACTGAACCAAAGAGTTGTATGCCCGAGTGGTGGGCGCTATGATCGCCCACCCACCCGGGATCAATTCCCACAAAGACCAAATAAATAGTCATTTAAATAAAAGGGGAGGTGGTGGGGTGTGGTGCAGGTCGGGTCGGGTCGATCAAGTGCGGAAGTGGGTTTAGAGAACGATTCTTAAATCGAATATCCATTTTCTCGCTAACTCACGTTACCAATTGAAAATAGTAGAATTAGTGACAATTTTTTTTGTAGCGAAATTGCAATTTTCTTGTAGTGTACATATAAAACTTATAGGTAAATAATTTCGATCACTCACATCAACTAGAAAGCGAGGCTTAAGAAACTTGAACACTAGCTATTTTTTATGAAGACCTGTTTGACTCAATTCGAACCGCGAAAGATCTGGAATTTGTTTTACCCTTTCTTTAAATTGTGTGATTTGGTAAACGAAAACCACAAAGAAAAAACTGGCACATAAGAAGATGTATTAATCTTCCTATCATTCATCGTTTAATGAAGTTTTATCAATCTAGTGTCACAACAAAACACATGACAGTGTGTTCCCCGATTTTGTTAGTCAACCTATGAATGTGAGGTTGGGACTTAGAACAAATGGTTTTGCTTCACATGGAATGTTTGGGAAGAAGTATTCTTTGTGGCTCGTAATACTGACATACTCTGTATAATCTACTTTTGTGGATATGCATAAAATATCAAACTATGTTTCTCACTACATTGTGTCTGATAAAAGACTCGATCTTTGTTTATTTAAAAAAAAAGTGTCACGTGTATGTGGGAATATGTTAGAGATCAACACTTGATATGAATTTTAAAACTGGGAAAAATAAAATTGGGGATAGAAGTCAATTTAATCTCATAACTTTTCACCTTTTTAGAAATGGTCTCAAATAAAGTTAAATGTATTAATTTAGTCTTGAAAGTAGAATGTATTCACCTCTCAATCTGTTTTTAATTACTTCTTTTTTTTATTGATAGTATTTTTTCTTAAGAAACAAATTTTAATTAAAGGAACGAACGATGCAACATAATATATCGTTAATGAAGATCAATGAAGTCTAAAGTCTATGAAGACAAAAAGTTATAATTAAAGTTATGTGCAAAGAGGAATGGCCAAAAGAGTTTCAATGATTTTACATAAGTCATGTGAACCAAGTCCCAAGAATGAAGAGAAGATGATCTTACAAGTTAAAAGTGGAAGGTCAAATCCTATGAAGACATGTTCATAATGAATTACAAGTGCCTAGCTAAATGGAAGTTTATTCTAGATGAATTTGCTAACTTATGATCAAAAGCCATGGATGACTCAGCAATAACCTAGGACAAGATCAATTTGTTATTTGAGAGTCATAAATATTTCAAGAAGACCAGTGAGCCAATGCCACATGTCACCTGCGCATAACAAATTCTAATACCAAATTAAGGATTCGAAAATGGACGTGAATGCATGCACTATTTGCATTCAGACCCTTGAACTATTTGAAAATTCAAATTTATGGATTAGTTTGCTATCTCCACCAACGAATAGTTTACAAACTCTATTAATTTGCCAACTCTTAATTCATTTCAAGATAACGGGAACACACACAAGCTAAAGCAATTACAAGATTCTATTAGCATTCAAACACTCAAGCCTTTCGAGAGATTAAGCTTTTAAGCAAATATTTGAGTGTTAACCTTTAGTTCCCACTAGGCAGTTCTATACGATTATCCAAAGCCTAGATAGTGATATCCTAGCATTTACATTTGATCTTCATTGTAAAAGATATCACACTACGTACGTTGGTACCAAGAACAAAACTTTACTTTCACTTTGAGAGTATTGTCGAGTTCGTAATTGTTTGAGACATTACTTATCTATTTGCTTAAGTGTGCATAAAAATGGGTTTTGAATCTACACGAGATAGTTCTTATTTGAAAAACGTAGTTCATAAGAGTTTTCTTAAACATTGTTTTGCGTAAGTAAACTTAAGTATTTTTGTTAAAGTGCATATTTACAAAGGAGTATAATAGGGTCTATCATAAATTCTGCATATAAGTTGTTTAGTTGTGAAGACTTGCATGTCAAAATACTTTAAAAAGTATTTTTATAGGACTTTGCATCTAGTCAACTCACCTGGCTCTAATTATTTGTGTTTGTATTGTTGAAAAGTTTTGAAAAACACATACACTTGTATTCTCTCATACACATGTCACACTCCTTTTGAGACCATCATGCTGTATAATGAGCAAGAAAGTCGTAGAATTAATGACGATAATTAAACGTGGTTAATTTATAAGAAAACAATTCACAAACAAACAACAAGTAAATTAATTAAAAATTATTTCCTCTGTTCCACAATTGTTTGCACACTTGTTGTTGGGAGATAAATCCTAATACAAGTCCTAATTGATGAAAGAAGTAGTTTTGATAAGCCAAAAGTAGACTTGAATATATTTCTAAGTGTTGACTGATCTAGTTATGGAAGTCGTCTTGTGATAAGATCAATAGAGTACAAAACAAAAGAAAAAAGTATAAAAAAAAAAGGAAAAGACAAGTACGGATTTATAAGTACTGAAAAAGAAACTAAGTATTGAAGTTTCATATAGGTTTTATGATAAAGCTTATAAATGTTGTATAGAAGCTTATGTGTATATTTCATGTTATATTGATGCATAGTTTTAAGGTGACTAAGCTGGATTTATAAAGCTTAAAGTAATGTAATAGTTTTGTTAAGATTAGATTGATAGGACTAGATTAGTTATATATATACATGGAAAGTCTACTGGAAGAAGACTGCTACAAGATAAGTGCTGAAGACTGAAGAATTGTCTAAGTGTTGAAGACTGGACAAGTCAAGTGCGAACTTGAAATGCATAAGTCAAAAACGCGTGAAAGATATTGAATAAAGATAAGATCGTATCTAGAAGCGAAGATATGAAGAGTTAGTTATGGAATAACTAATTAACTGAAGAAACGCGTGAAGAGATAAGAAGAAACAATTACGAAGTTAGTTATCAAGAAAAGGTTGTTGGATAACAAACTTATCTTGATATGTGAAGTCTATAAATACCTGAAGACGTTTAACGGTTATGGACTACTGAGACTACTGAAATTCGTATTATTGAGCGTATACTGAAGAGATCAAAAAGCAAGAGAAAACTCGCAGAGTTGAAGATTCAGAAGTTGAAGCCAGAAGACAAGTCATATTCAAGAGGCTACTACTGAATTAGAGAAGTTTTTCTTTAAAGTTTTTTTGTTAATCAAGTTGCTAGTTACTTGTAAAATAGCTAGTTGTTAGATCGAAGATATACTTGGTAGTATATTCGAAAAGATCGAAGTCTTATTTCTTGGGACTTAAAGCCACAAGAACACACTACTCGAAGAGAAGAGTTAATAAATTTCACAATTGGAGTTGTGAGAGTGGATGTAGACAAGTTGTCGAACCACTATAAATCTCGTGTTTGATTTACTTACTATTTTATTTGTTGTTTGATTGATTACTTGTTTAATTGATTAATCTGCATATAGGATAGACAAGATCAGTGTTCATATAACAGTTCATCGATATTAGTTGAGTATAAAATCTTAAGGGCTCATTATTAATTCTGATATTCCGCATTGTGTATTTTGATATTTTGAAAGATTTTGAAAAGTCTATTCACTCCCCTATAGACGTTTTCATAGCTTATTCAATCTTATCACTCAACTAGGGACCAACACTTGTCTTATTTGTCTGTTCCACAGTTGTTTGCACACCTTAAAAAAAGAAATCTTCCATAAACTTCACCCTCACAAAATTTAAATATTTACACAAAATACCATTATTTTACTCTTATTTTAATCACTCTCTTTACTTTATTCATACAAGTTTATAAAATTATCCATCGACACTCCACTTATTACACATTTTTTTTAATACGGATGAAGTAAAATACGTACTTATTGAAGCACAGTAGAAAACACGCATATATAATGCACATGGATCTGAATTTGAAATGTTCAAAAGGCTGCCAATGACATGACACCACTATGTATGTTTTGTTGTAGTATTTCATTATTAATCATTTCAATTGAAAAACGAGGCTTATAAATTAAAAAAGTGGTCTGAAAAAACAGGGATATTTTATCAATAAAGATTATGTTGTCTCTAGTTTCCTTCCTCCAACTGTACTCTATTTTTTAAGATTTGAAATAGAATTTTGAAGAGTACAAACTACATATATGAAATTTACTATTTAAAACTCTATATTTTATATCTATTATTTTATTAATATTTACAATTATGTATTACAATTCTATATTAATAATTTGTTAAATATAATTACAATTCTATTATTATACTAATTTATCATATAATTTTAATTTTCTAATTTAATATTTTTTTTGTGTATTATTATTACCAATAAAAAAATAACGTAAAATACAATAAAACATACATTATATATTAAATATGAAATACATTACATATTAAAACAGAGATACATGCATTACCTAGCTACATATAACATCGACGACATATTAAAACAAGTGAACATAAACTGAAAAGAAATACAAATAAAAACGATACACTAGATTATACTCACATGTGTCCTTTTACGTTATTATGTGTTTCGTAATTTTATACTATTTAAATAAAAGTAATATTTTAAAATTATAAATTTATTTACATTTTATGATTTTGATAAAACCAATAATATTTAAATTTATAATTTAATTTACTAGTTGAATATTTAATTGTATAAATTAACTTAAATATGAAGATAAATATATAATTTAATGATGGTATTATATTGAAAATGAATAAAATAATAAATAGAGTAAGACATAGAGTTTTATGGTTGGAGAAGGTTTTTACGAAAAAATTGTATTTTAGAGTTTAGAAATAGAGTACGAAAAACTGTATTTTAAAGTTTAAAAATCTTCATTTAAAAGTCTGTGACTGGAGATGACCTAAAACAACAACTTACATATCCTTCACATGCTAATTAAATTTCACTTTAATTTATAGGACTTTTAAATTAATTGTATTAATATTATATAAGTTAAACATTTTTTTTCTAATTAATCACACATCTTCTCTCATGTGATCACGATTAAGATAGAAGGATTTTGTTAAAGTGCATATTTACAAAGGAGTATAATAGGGCCTATTATAAATTCCGCATAAAATTCCGCATAAAAGTTGTTTAGTTGTACGTGATCGGCAAAATTCCGCATCTAGTCAATTCAGTTGACTCTGATTATTTATGGTTGTATTATTAAAAAGTTTTAAAAAATACATACACGTGTATTCTTCCATACACGTGTCACACTCCTTTAGAGACCATCATGTTGTATAGAATAGCAATAATTAAACGTGGTTAATTTATAAGAAAATAATTCACAAACAAACAACAAGTAAATTAATTAAAAATTACTTCCCGTTCCACAATTGTTTGCACACTTATCTTATTTGTCTGTTCTATAATTGTTTGTACACTTGTCTTATTTGTTTGTCCCACAATTGTTTACACACTTGTCTTATTTGCCTGTCCTACAATTATTTGCACACCTTAAAAAAGAAACTTTTCCACAAATTAACCCCACCCTCACAAAATTCACATATTTACACAAAATGTCATTACTTTTACCCTTATTTCAACCACTTTCTTTACTTTATTTTTATAAATTTATAAAATTACCTCTCAACACTCCATTTATTACATATTTTTATTAATAAGTGTGTCCACTAATTTGTGGTGTAAACACTTTTGGCACAGAGGGGTAAAATACGTACTTATTGAAGCACAGAAGAAAACAGGCATATATATATAATGCACATGGATTTGAAATGTTCAAAAGGCTGCCAATGACATGACGCCACTATGTATGTTTTGTTGTAGTATTTCATTATTACTCACTTCAATTGAAAAAACGAGGCTTATAAATTAAAATAGTGGTCTGAAAACACAGGGATATTTTATCGATAAAGATCATGCTATCTCTAAAGGCCACGTCTTGCATATCCTTCACATGCTAATTAAATTTCACTTTAATTTATAGGACTTTTAAATTAATTAATGTATTAATATTATAATTTAAACTTTTTTTTTCTAATTAATCACCCATCTTCTCTCATGTTATCACGAGATGAAGGATTTTGAAATACTTCTAAATTGGAGATTAAAGAGATTTATTATTATTATTATGTATATATGTACATCGACACAATTGATCTAATACCAAGGATAAGAAGTGTGGTAGCTCTGAATACCTTAAACAAACACAACAAACAATATATAATAAAAAAAGAAGCTATAGCATCATGGTGGAGGATAAGGTAAAAAGGTGAATTCCTATCTAATTCAAGTTGGATGGGGTAATAAGACCAACCCTTCCATGACATTCTTTTGCTAATTAAAGAGATTAACATTTGCTTTGAGTAGTGAAAAATGTCTTCCTTATTCTTGAGGATGCATGATGATCAGTACGTGTAAAAACACAATAGTCCCGAATTAAATCGTAATTATCACGGTTTTGTCGCAAGTTTTCGAAAAGTATTTTAGCAACGGTTTTTTATGTAGTGTTAGCCAAAAATTTATAATTACATTCCTTCAACTGGTTTGTTCTCAGCTAACTAAATCTTATATGTGCCTACTCATCTGATTATAAGTCAACGGAAATGTGCAACACAATACTAATAAAGAGTGTAAGTTAATAAAATTAAAAAGTGCATATTACCAAAAAGTGTAAGTCAATATAACTGAAAAGTGCAATACAATATTATAAAAAATGGAAGTCAATATAACTAAAAAGTGCAATACAATATTACAAAAAGTGTAAGTCAATATAACTAAAAAGTGCAACACAATATTACAAAAAAATGTATGTCACTTTGAATAAAAATATTATTATAAAGTGTAACAATTGAAAAGTGACAATTTTACCAAAAGTGTAAGTTATTGAAAAGTGCAAGTCACTACAACTGAAAAGTGCAACATCATCAAAAAAAAGTCAATGGTCAACTCAGGTGCACACAAGACTAACCCATGCCATTAAGAGGTTACGTGGAGGGATGGTGGACGTCGTAAATCATTTGATCAAATCACGTAAATTATGTGTTTTTTCCCATTTGTTCTTTTCATTTGATTTTTTGTTAATGTGCTTGAGTTTATCATTTGAAGTATTTTTGTGTGAAGAAAAACATAGCACACTGGAAATGAACTGTTCTGATAACAAAAGGACAATAATCGAGAAATTAAAAAAAAAAAAAAAGACTAAATCCGAATTCGGATAAAATTACAAAATCATTTTTTTTTCTATGTATTTGTGGGTTAGAATTGAATCTCAATTGTGCCAGTAATGAAAACATAAAGGTAAACGGTCACAAAAATACACTCAATTCACCGTACGAGTAGAAACGGACATAAATAATTCACATGGATTTGATGAATCAATTAATTTGAATTTGAAATGTTCAAAGGCTGAAAAGTAAAAATGACATGACACTCTATTTCATTATGAGATGTACTTCCTCTGATCTGATTCGGGAAAGCTTCCATGAACTTCGGACACGAAAGTTAAAAAATACTACTCCCTCCATTCCATACTTAAAGGCACATTATCTAAAATAGCAAAAATACTTTTAAACAATCTTCTTAAAACACCACAATATTACAACAAATGCCACTACTTTATTACATTAAAAAGTAACTTTATTACTTATAAAATCGAAAAGTCTTTACTACCCCCACTTTATCTTACACAATACTAATAAACAATTCATTCATTAAAACTCGTGCACAATTCATTTGTGCCTTCAAGTATGGGACGGAGTGAGTAATATACTCCCTCCATTCACCAAATGTAGTCCCATGGAGGAGGGGCACAAGTTTTAAGAAAAATGTAGATAAAGTAAATAAAGTAAGGGTATTATAGGGTATTGTGGGTCCATTGTGAATAAAGTGATTGTTTGTGAATAAAGTTGATGACAAATTGAGTAATTAAGTGATGGTTGAAGGGTGATAATTTTCATAAAGTGTATGGGACTACATTTGGTGGACAAAAAATATAAAGCAAATGGGACTACTTTTTGTGGACGGAGGGAGTAATAAATAGATGTATTAGAGGTGATGTGATTGAGATGGAGAAAAATATAATTAAATATGAGAGGATCGAAATAGTTACAAAAAAAGGATTGGGTAACTTTTATTGGGAGAGACGAAAAGGGAAAGTTGGATAACTTTCACTGGGACGGAGGGAGTACTAGCTAGTACAATAATTCCGATCACGAGGCTTAAGAATTTACACAGAATATAATAAAATGAATTTCAATTTGTATATTTATAATCTGAGTAGAGTCATTGTCGAGTTACCGTCGATTTACCACCAAATCACCCATATTTTTAGAAAAAAAATCGTAAAACATAATTTTAAAAAAATATCAAAATTAGCCATAAATCTCGATTTTTTTTCTTTTTAATTTTTCTCTCCCCTCCTCTTTTCCTTTTTTCTTATTTTCAATTTTTATTCTAAACTTTTTATTTCTTCATTTTTATTTCTTTTACTTTTTTGAGATTATTCCCTAATAGAGTCATTTCTATAGCCTCTTAAGCAACTAAAACCTACAACTTTTAAAATTCTCTAATAGAGTCAATTTAATGTCAAAAAACCTTAATTGCCCTTAATATTCATATAACTTCTTAATTAATATATTTTACACATTAATTCGAATTTTAAATTCAAATCTTAATTGCATGACATCAATTCCCCCAATTATAGCGCATATTCAAAAAAAGACTTGACTTTCCCAAATTCGTAACCTAACATTTCATTCCAGAAAATCTGTCAATGCAGAAACCAAAATAGGAAGTGTTCATATCATCAAATTCATTTCAGCAATCTGTTTATCCGTAAGTTCCTTCCATTTTAAAGTTCATCATCTCAGTTTAACTGTTCATTCCAGGTCAAATCCTCTCGAAACATAAATTAGGGCGTTCAATCCATAAGATTAAATTACGGAATTTACAATTTTTTTTTAAATGTTCATATCTTCTACATCATTCCAGCAAATCGATGCTCTGCATGTAACCTTGCATTTATATTTATCCGTCTCCTTTGAATCGTTCTGCAGACATTATCTTAAAACGATCCGTGATTGTATTTTCTTATGTATATATACTGATTAATTGTTTGTTAAAAAAACCGCTGTTTGAATATGCCATTTACAAATGTGCACGTCTATTTTGCATATTGATATGCATGTCACTCTGTGCACATTGTTTCATGTTATTTTATGCATACCAAAAAATTCATTCCCGTATACCGTTTTAAACTTCATATTGAAATGAACTTCATATCGGAATACCTTTACTCACAGGTGTTGATTTTCTTGAAATGAACTTTTCGCCGGAAACAATGGGCTTGCTTTTCTTGAAATCTCTCCAACGATGTTTGCAGAATATTTGGTAAAGAAATCCTTCCAGATAATTAATTCAATTTTGCTTAAATTTAGGAAGAAATTGTAAGGTGATAGAATAGCGCGTATAACGAGGGAATGCATTAATTCAAAACGATTTGATGTAAATCTAATTAATATTTATTAATTTCAAATAATTTAAATGGGTAAAGGGCAACTATGTCTTATTAGGTGTCATTTTGACTCTAATAGATTTAAATCAATAACCTATTCCCAATTAGATAAAACTCTCAGTGAAATGACCTTAACAATAATTTACCCTACTTTTTTTTATTTTTCTGCCATTATTTTCTATTTTTTTCATGTGTATTTTTTTTTTAAATTTTAATACAAAATAATATTATAGGTATAATTTTATTATAGTCGATAATACAATAAGTAATAACTAATAGTAATACCATAAATATTAATCAGTAATACCATTAACAGTAATTAGTAATATCTTATGCAATAACAAATAATTCCACATATCTAATTATATTCTGTAATACCAAAAATTATTATTAGTAATACCACAAATAATAAGCAATAATACCATGAACATTAATTAATAACATTTTATACAATAACAAATAATTACACACATCTAACTGTATTCAATAATACTAAAAATAATTATCAATAATATCATAAACAATAATCAGTAATACCATGAAAAATATATACAATAACAAATAATTCCACACATCTAATTATATTCAGTAATACTAAAAAAAATTATCAATAATATCATGAATAGTAATCAGTAATACCATGAACAGTAATCAGTAGTCAATAGTCGGTTATACGCACACACGAGATTTTAGCGCACACCCTGTACGATTTGCAAATTTATCTAGGATTAAAAAAAAAAAAAAGGGGTACAACTGTATGGGCTCGCTTCGCCACTGAGTATGAATGTCAACCATTTGCTCGTCTGTATGAATCTTTACCATTTTAATATCATTTTTCTCCACGTGATCTGTGAAGAAAATGATGTCTTATATATGTCCACATGGTTGCATTTAGTGTGAAGAACATGATTTTGTGTAGTTGATATGGCGTCGTTGTTATCACGGTAAATTGGAATCTCATTTATGATTATTTTTTAATTATTGTCTCAACCACAAAATTTGAACATAACAACTGACAACTGTCATAGTTGAAATAGCAACTGAAGTTTGTTTCTTAAAAAATTATGAAATCAATCCTCTTCCAAGAAATTGACAAATTTAAGTGAATAATTAGTTTTCTATGAATCCATATTCAACTGTATGTTGTCATCTAAAGGAAACCAAAGCCTAAGTTCTTGATAAAAAAATGTATATGTTAAGGTCTTAATTTGTTGTCAATATATGTTAGGGTATAACTATTAAATTTAACAAGCTAGGTTCAAATGATATGAATTTGAAAACTGAATTTTAGAGATCAACACTTAATATGAATTTTAAAACTGAGAAAAATAAAATTGAGCATAGAAGTCAATTTAACCCCATAACTTTTAACCTTTTTTTAAAATGGCCCTAAAAAAAGTCATATGTACCGATTTAATTCTAAAATTGCACATACAATTAATACAATATTTTTAAACTTGAACAATCAACCCTTTGATTTGCTTCAACTATTTCTAAATAATTTTCATCAACCGAACACAAAGATAAAGGATTATTAATCTAATTCTTATAATGTTTTAACCAAAAACACAGTAACAAAGTCTATTCATCTCCCCTCTAAACTTTCTTAATCATTGATACTCGTTTAGGGATCAACAAGTGGTATTAGAGCAGTGTATCTAACGAGCTGATGTATTTGTAATCCTTGACTTCCAAGGAGAAGTGCTTGTAGCTCACTTGAACATATCTATTTTTTAAAACCCTATTTTCATAAAACTCGTGCATTATCATTATGGGTTCTGATTCTTACACTCGTAACTTGCCTAATTTTCCATAGAAGAATATGATTTCTAGAAGGCACACATGGAGGCTCATTTCAGCCAAGTCCATGATTTGATGTGGGACGTGATCATTTCAGGGCCAATCACCGTGATGACTCCTAACACTGATGTAGGAGATGGTACAGTTCCAGTTGGCCAGCTTGTTCCAAAGCCAAGAGCAGATCTCACACTAGACAAGGCAAAGCAGAACAACCTCGACCGTATAGCTAAGAATATGATTCTCACTTCTGTTTCTAATGAATATGCTGGTAAAATTATTCGTCTTAAATCTACTAAAGTAATGTGGGATGCTTTAGCAATCATGTGCGAAGGCACACAGCAGATTAAGAAAAATAAGCTCATTACGACAGTACAAAAGTTTGACAACTTCAAGATGCTGTCTGGTGAGAATATTGACCAAATGGACAATCGTTTTACCTGAATAATTAATGAGATTGAGAATCTAGGTAAAACATACATGAAAAGCGAAGTCAACGCTAAAGTACTATATGCCTTACCCAAGATCTGACAAACAAAAGTTTGGATAATTAAAGAAAATAAAGATATGAAAAACTGGTCTATTCAAACCTTGTTTCAAACTTTCAAACTCTCAAAGCTCACGAATATGATGTTGATAGAGCAGTTGAGACAGGTGATGAACATATGACACCCTCTTCTTCGAACCACTATAAATATTGTGTTGTTTACAACTTTATTTACTTACATTCTATTATATTGCTCATACTTTGATAAAATCATAAGTTTTCAAAAAAGTCAAAACTCACAAGTATAGTTTAATAAATCAGCAGATACCTTGTATTAGTTGATATCATTCATTGATTTAAAGTCATTCTTTATTCAAAGGTTTTCATTCAACCCGCAAGTCTAAACATTTAGGGCCTACACATTTCCGCACTTATAGCTATTAAGATAGTTTTCCAATTGACCAGCTGATTCAAGCAATCAGTAGGTTTGTTATCTTGATCTGCTATATACACTCGCACTCTAGATCATAACATATTATTTGTATCAGACGATAGAGCATATAGCTCTTCTGATCGTCTCATTTGATCAGCACACAAAAAGTTTACAAAACTGAAAGTCCACCCCCCTTAGACTTTCCCAATCATTGATACTCGTTTAGGGACCAACAATAAGAAATCAATAGGAGAGAAGAAGAAGAGAGTGCACCTTGGCACATAAAAAATAAGTTAATTCCAAATGATTAAGGAATTATCCTATTAAATTATGAGAGTGGACGTATGAGCAGTTTAGCCTCCGAACCACTATACATCTTGTGTCATTTACTTTATATACTTACTTGTTTACTTAAGTGCTTACTTGTTTGATATTTTGCTTGATTATTACTCAACTATTCATTCATAAGCATTTTGTTAAAAGCTATTAAGTATTCATTAAAGTTGACATAAGAAGTTATTTTTATGTGAGTAAAATCTCGATGATTCGCTTAGTTATTTCAAGGAGTATGAAAAGGTTTATCATATTTCCACATATAGTTTGTTTATTTGTTAAGAATTTGTGAAAACACTCAAAAGATATTTTAATAGCACTTGACATTTGAACAACTTATTTAACCTTGTGTATTATGTATTTATTGTTTGAAAAAGTTTAATAAATGCACACACGTGTATTCTTCTCATACACGTGTCACACCCCTTTTGGGACCATCAATATATATAGAAGAATAAGTTTGGAAGCGTTTGACAAGTGACACTCTAATTAGATCAATAAAATTAAATTAAAATACACACGAGTTGTAAATCTCTAACATATACTCCTACATTTCATAATACCTTTCATGAAAATAATAATAGTTTGCTAGAGTAGTTGAGAAATTAATAATTAACCACAAAAATAAATACAAAACACAAATTTTATTAAAATTCAGAAGAGGTAAAACTTACCCCTTCCTACTTATTCTCAGGTACATCAATCAACGCAACAGAGCGATAATACCAACAACAAAAGAGTTGTAACTCTTTAAACAACTACAAACATAATAAAAGAAGAAGAAGCTAGCACCATAGTGGAGGATAAGGCGAAAGGTAAATTTCTAATTCAAATTGAATGGATAATGAAACCAAGGCCCTTCCATGACATTCTTCATCTGACAAAGAGCTAGATTGAAAAATATCCTCCTCATCCTCCACGATGATGAACTTAACTTCGCTTCCACCTGCATAATTAAAAGAAGAAATCTATTAGTAAATGATTATAAAAATAAGAAATCATGAAAAGGATATAATTATCACTAATATATAAGATAATTAAGTTATATATAGAATTAATTAGCACAAATTAATGGAAGATACATATAATATAATCACAAATAAATACGTACTTCATTGGATCTAGAGGGGTAATACCCTTGAAACCGAAAGCAAACATTTTTTGGCAATTTACAGAATTAATTAAAACAATTGTTGAATATGTGATCGAGTGTGAGTAATGGTGGAAACATATGCATGGCGGAAGCCTCCTTATATAGAACATAGGAAATATAAAACGATGCCGTTCCATTAATAATTTAATTAAAAAATTCATAATGCACATATATATATATATATATATATCTGATTTTGAAATGGAAAATGACATGACTCCACTATGTTTTGTTCTATTTCTTTATAAAACCAACTATGTTTCTACCGTCCATGCTTGAATTATGTTTGTTTAAACAGTACATACTTGAATTTTAAAAAAATAAATAAAAAAATCAAGCATATATGTACCGTAGAAACAAACATATATAATTAATGCATGCACATAGATTAAGCAATTAATTTGAAATGCAGTACTTCCTCCATCCATCAAATGTAGTGTCATCGGAGTGAAACACATGTTTAAAATAAAATGTAAATAAATGAGAATACATTTCGTGGATATAGTGTAAAATAATTCCAATCAATTAAAATCTTGAAATGTTACATGACACTACTTTGTTTACTTTATTTCATTGTAAGATATAATACAATAATTCTGATCCCTCCCATCAATTGAAAAATGAGGTTTATACTTATAATATCTATAAGTTTTTCATTATTTTTTGACACATAAATTTATAAGAAAATTGATTAAATAATATATATATAGTACAAGTGATATGTGATTGAGAGAGAGAAAAAAAAAAGATAGAGTGAATTATAAACAAGAAAAAATATATGCCAAAAAGAGTACTATGACAGTACTACAAGAAATTCAATTAATTTTTAGTGACAAATTTTTTTTCGAGTTATAAGTCTTTAATTAATTAGTGACCGAAAATTAAGAATTATTAACCGAACATGTCACTAAAATTTAATTTTTATCATTAAAGACTTTAATTTGGATGGAGAAATATTATGACAGATTAATTTATGTCATTAAAAGTAATCTCAACTATAGGTGCATGCACATTTGTGACACTAGCCGGTTAATCGGATTTGTCGCCATAAATTTTGTGTGGCTTAGAATTGAATCTCACTGTGCAAATATTGGCAACAAAAAAGTTAAAAAATGTACAAATTGTTTATATGCCACAAAAATACACTCAATTTAGGGTACGTGGAAACAGACATAATGCACATGGATGTGATGAAGCAATTAATTTGAAATGTTCAAAGGCTGAAAAGTGAAAATGACACGACACTCTATTTCATTATAAGATGCATGTACTAGTACAATAATTCTGATCACGAGGCTTAAGAATTACTATGTCCTACATTACTCCCTCCTCTGGATCGGGATAATTTGCATAGTTTGATCGGCACGTTTTAAAAAAAATTAGATTTAATGGTTGATGATGTAAGATAAATGAGGGGTGTTTTATGTGCTTTGATTAGCTGTAAAGTGAAATGTATGGAAAAAAAGAGTGACAATTATGGTTTCAAACCGTCTAGAGACTGAATTTGCTGTCTCTAAACATAAATTAAATTTCGGATTTTGAATTTTGTTAGAGACCACATTAGCGGTCTTTAATTGGTATCAAAAATTCAAATTCCCATTTTTTTGTTGACTGCACATTTTGACCGCTCGTTTAGAGACTGTTTTCAATTCGATCTTTAATATTGTAGTTTCAGACCGTTTAGAAATCGAATTTTCGGTGTCTAACCCAAAATTAAATTTCAGATTTTGAATTCTGTTTAGAGACCGCATTAACGGTCTTTAATCGATATCGAATATTTCAATTCCCAAAGTTTCATTTTGATAGCTCGTTTAGAGAACGTTTCACAAATACGGTCTATATATAAACCCTAGCATATAGAATGTTCAACCCATTTTCTATTTCATTCTCGTTCTCTCTCGGCCTTTTATCGCTTCTCTCGTTCTCTTGAGTCTCTCTGTCTAACCGAAGTTTGAAGAATCGTCCCCTTAAAATCTCTATGTTTTGAGTCTATTTGTCTCACCATTTGATTTCTCTTGCCGGACTTGTAGACCCTGCCACCACTTGAAAGTCCATGGAAATCAATCGTCGCCAAATGAGTGATGAGGATGTGGGGTTCAGTTTAATGTCGGATTTGTAATAAGCTAAAGCCAAAAAAGTAACTGAGTTGAATACAAATCTTGTTTTTTTAGTAATAAGTTTCTTATACCCTTTTTTTACAATTATTTTTTTTACCTATAATGCCATTAAATTTTGTCTATATATCTTAGTTTTTTTTTTTCTTTCACAATCACATTACTTTTAATTATTTAAAAAGAAATAGAAAGCTTATAACTAGGCGGACGGAGAGAGTGCAAAATACAAATTTATTAATTAAAATTCAGAAGAGGTAAAACTAACTTATACTTATTATTAGGTAAATCGGTGCAACTGATAATACCAACAACAATAAGAGTATATGTAGTAACAACTAAAGTTTATTTCTTTGAAACCCATGAAATTAAATTGCTTCCAAGAAATTGACAAGTTCCGATGGTTAATTTTCTATCAATTCTACATCCTTCATTGTTATCATCTCAATTTTGTCATTAAAGGATACCAAAGGCCTAAGTTCCCGATAAAAAAAAAAAATTAAGGATCTTAATTTGTTGCAAATATTTGCTACCGTATAATTATTAAACTTAACAAGGTACATATGATGCAAAATCGTTAAAGTCGACAAAGAAAATAACAACAGTAAGAGTTTTGAAATAATCAAAAGAATAAGTACTCCATCCGTCCGTCTATAACCTTCTCATTTTGTCATTTTGATTAGTTCATCTGTAAACTATAAAAACAGTCGAAATCGCGAGGGCTTTTAACTATGACCTTTAATCCCTCGCTAATTTTCACTACAAAAAAAAAAAAAACTTATTTTAATAACTAAATTTAGAGACAGGCATCCAATTTGTCTCTAATAGGTGCGGATTAGATACGAATTTGTTAAAAAAATTAAGATTTGAAACCGAAAATTAAATCGTCCTTAATTATAAACAGATTAGATATGGATTTTAGTTTCGGGAGTTTTAGATACGGAGACCACCCGGATGTAAAACGGGTCGTTCATCGTTTAGATACGAAGAAAAAAAAACGGTTTCAAATCCGTCTCTTACTAGAAACGGAATTTACAAAATTGTTCCTGGCATTAGATACCATGTGAGGGTAAAATGCAAATATGGTCCCAAGAGCATTTCTGCTCTCGAAAATGGTTCCATTTTGAACAAAAATGGTCCCACGAGATTTTTTCGTAAAAAACTAACGGAATTGTGAGCGTGAAGCACACACGCCGTTAATGTCAAAAATGGAAAAATGCAGATTTGGTCTCAAGAGATCGGAAAAATGCAGATTTGGTCCCAGAAGATTCGTGTTCACGAAAATGGTCGCATTTTGTTCAAAAGAGGTCCCACGAGATTTTACCATCTAAAATAAAATCTCCAAATGCTTTGTTTTAATCAAATGCTCTAAAAAATCTCCCCCAAATAAAACCACACGAATCCAACTTGAAAATTCAGAAAAAATTGAAGTTGAAACACTCATTAAGCATTCCCAAATCGCAAACCCTCCCTTAAATTCCTCAAATCTTAAACCCTCACTTAAACCCCCAAATCGAAGCATACAAACCATATTCACTGAAATTACACGTCAAATCGTTCTTGATTTTTTCTAATTCAATCTCAATTATTATTTCCTTTGTTAGGGCTGGAGGTGCGTGTCGGAGATCACCATGGGTTCGGGGTGTGGTATTGCTTGAACCGAATTTTTCAATTCTGAGATATATTATCAATTTTTTTTAAATCAAATCTAGCGATTTGATTTTGAAAGGATGATTATTTTGTTTGAGAGGGATTAGTATGTAAAATGAATATTTGGAAGACTGACTTTCGATTTTTTGTCAATGACGGGGAGAAGATCAGGGTTAATGAGAGATATATGTATACATTTATTAGTATCTTTAGTTTAAAATTTTGAAGAATTCCCTCAAAATTTACGTTTTAGTAACAGTATCTGATATTTTAAAAAAATCTATATGATAAATTTTTATAATTTTATAACTAAAAAAATAATATCTTCAAATTTTAATTATTCAAATTCTTTAATTTGACAGATTTTACATAAAATATTAATTGGTTTAAAATTTAAATTTTTTTTGTCTTTTTAATTGTGGTAGATTTTCTATAATTTTTTCTTAATTTTTAAATTTGATATATGTCTATAATTTTCAATTTTTTTCTTAATTTCTGGAGTATATGTTTTTTCAAATTTACACAAATTATTAAAAAATACTGCACTGTGTTATTTTTTTCTTTTTTCCTTTTTTTTTTTTTGCTTTTGGACCATTTTTGCAATATCACTTAACGGAAATCGTTAAGTATTTAACGGTTGGGACTATTTTTGTGGGACCAAAATTGTTTTTAAAGACCGTTTTATGGTATCTAATCCGTCTATAATTTTTTTTTTTTTTTTTTTTTTTTTAATTTTGGCTAACTAGAGGAGTGGCAAACCATTTTGCTACAATTTAATTGAACGGACGTCTAATCCTAGGATATGTTTGCTGAATTTGTAATTGTGAAGTTAGCTCGTACTAGTGGTTCTGATGTTGAGGTTCCCGTAATACTCCCTCCGTCCAATTTTATTATGCCCACTTCTTTTAGCACGAATTTTAATAAATATTGATTAGTTTATTTATAAAACAGATAACTTGAGGGTATGATAGGGTATTATGGGGTCCATGTAAATAAATGATTGTTTATAAATAAAGTGAATGACAAAGTGGGTAAATAAGTAATGGAATGAGGGTGCAGATAAAGTAGTATGAATAGAATTGTTTCCGGAAAAGGTATGGGCATAATAAAATGGGGCAGTTTCTCATAAGACCATTTCACACATAGAATTTAAATAGAAAAACAACTTTTTTTTTTAAATTCAAATAAGGTCAAAATGGTTGATAAATATACTAAACTACCCTTCCATTTATTAATTTCGAAAATAAATCTTTAAATAATTAGTCAAACATTATTAAAAATAAAATTGGTAAAACATATATCTAATCCCGCTAATTAATCATATTTCCGTATTTGAAAAGATAATTGCCAACTCTAAACTAAAAGGAGAATCACATTAATCACGGTGGTTTTGAATTGAATTTTGAATTCAAAATTCATATCGAGAAATTCATCATCTTCGAGTGTGCTGAACCAGAAAATTTCGTACTAAGATTACCAAGGACAAATTTTAAACATAAATAAAATTTCAAACGACAAAGCACAAAAATTCCAATAAAAAGTAAGGAAATCGAGAAAATGGAAACATAAATAAAATTTGCAACAAAAATTCACTTGACAAGATCGCCAAACTAGCAAAGAACACCGACTAATCCAACGATGGCGACACCCTCAAGCAAAGCCTCCGGATCATCATTGTCGGCGGCTTGATACAGCTCCGGATCGACTAGGCTGTACTCATTACTTATCTCGTATGCAAAAATTGATTATGTCAAATCAACCATTTTCATTAATTAAATTATACTAGTAATTGATTATGTGGATATGGCTGTAATTGATTTCTTTCCAAATTTGAAAACTAATTAATAAATCAACCATTAAAAAAGAAAATCTGGAAAACAATCTTATCCTACTAATTAAAATTCAAATTTGTTACGCCAAATCATTATACATAATCATTTACTATAATTTAAAATAAATAATTTAAATTTATTAATATATTTTAAAGATATAAATCCATGATACACGTTATATTGGTGACAACTCACTAATTCCATAAAAAACAGATAGTTGGTTCTATATCATTACTCTATATGCAGATTTGAAAACATATATGCAAAAAATTGTTACGTATTCTTCCCGATATATGCAAAAATATGTTGCATATAACTCAAAATACGTGATAATATGCAATAAAACAATATATTTGTAATAAAATATTATAAAATATTAATTTTATTTAAAAAATTAATATAGAATATATGTTGGGAATAAAATGAGATATGTTTTGATCTAATACCAAAAACCCCTGAGACATGCCTAAGTCAAATTGAGTATGTTCTAGATCTGTTAGAACATATAGTATATAGGCTAGATGAGGAGCTAATATGTTAGGCAGCTCTTAGTTGATTAGATGCACAATTTGAGGGGGAACACATGCTTTGAAGTCCATCAAGAACAAGTCCCCTCAAGGCTCAAACTCTGGAAACAACACTAAGTCTTTTAAAGACCAACTATGCTGCTCAGAAGAGTTGTCCAGAGGAGTTGTCGCTCAATCAATCAAGATCAAGTGCTCTGAAAGCCTGAGGTCAACTATGCTGAAGAGATAGAGACAACCACACCCCAAAGAACTACAAATCAACATGCTAAGATCACCTTGAAGTGAAGCAAAGGGTATGAGCCAAGTCATCTGAAGAAGAGCAAACCAACCTTGCTGATAAGCAAGACTGCTGATAGTGATAAGGAGAGTTGTCCAAATAATGAGGAATGTTGTCTTATCATTGGAACAACCTTTAGAAGCCATGTCCATGTCCTAACAAGAGAATCTGAAAGTCAGACATTGGGTAGAGTGCTGCAGAATGAAGACAAAGTCTTAACAGCCGTTTATTTCCCAAATGAGGACATGTCACTATCAAGAATCTGTCTTCAAAATTGAAGAACTGAAAGAAGACATTTATGGACATTTGAGGCTGCCTCTCCAACGGGCAAATCCTTCATTTGTCTATAAATACAGAAGTGTGAAGACCATTTGAAAGCACCTCAACACAATCCAACATTGACAAGAACTCACAAGCTAGAGTGCTTTCATAAGCTTTCAAAGACTATCTTAGTCTTCAAACACTTCTTCTAAGCTGAACCTATTGTATATCCATACACAAGCTTAGAGAGATATCCTATCCTTATACACTGATCTTCATTGTAAAGGATATCTCATTAGTTGGAACCATACTTCAACCATTACCCCTTTCAAGAGTGAAAGAGAGAAGGTTGTAGTAGTAGAAGTGGTAGGAGCTGACTGTTGAGAGAAGAACAGTTCAGTTCTGAGTTGAGAAGAGGGTACTAGGACTCTAGACATCCTAGGGATCAATTCACCAAGGAGTGGTGTTCTTGATCAAGTGCACCTTGGCACTATAAAACAAGTTAATTCCAAAGAGTGAAGGAATTATCCTGTTAAATCAGGGAAAGTGGATGTAGGAGCTTGAGTCTCTGAACCACTATAAACTCTTGTGTTGTTTTGCTCTCCAAGTACTTACATACATTCAACACTGCACACAAAACTGATCTTTCAAAGGATACATATTCAAAGACTGTGCAAAACCTATTTGGACAAGTTCCCTGAAAACTGGACTGTATTGAATTAACTAAGTGATTTCAGAAACTAAAGGAGTCTAAACTAAAAGGGCCAACCACTATTCCGCACATATAACTCCCCTAGATAGTTATTCAACTAAGTACTCAATAGTACTTAGTAGTTTGATTATCTTAGAAGAGTTAATCATCTTCAGGAGAGTTGTCCAAGACAACCCTGCTGAGCTCTGGTTTAATCAAGTTTAAAAAGAATTTGCATACAAGTGTATTCCCCCCCCCCCCATACACTTGTTGTATACTCCTTTCAGGACCAACAATATATAATTCGATAATTACATATCATTAGTAATAGAGATGATTATTTGGTTTAAACGAGTCAATTTAAATCTAGTGTTGGTGCGATGTGATTTAGATGATTATTTGAGTTTGAACTAGTCAATATAATATTATAAATAAAATTAATAATATAATATTACTTCACAATTTATTTATATTTTAAAAATGATTATTTGAGTTTGAAGTGATCAATATAATATTAAATATTAAATTATAAATAAAATTAATAATATAATGTCATCTATATAAAATATGCAAAATATATAAGCATATATGTAAAAAAACTGTTGCATATGGTCAATAATATATGCAAATATTTTGTTGCATATGTGATTTGAATGTTTTGAAATGAGAAATGATACGAGGGAGAAGTGGAGGGTTTCCTCCATGTCAGCCGCGGAGAGGGCGCACGCCGGAGGTGAACAGAGATCGGCGAGACCATGGTTGGTGTGTGAGGAAGAAGATCGGCAAGACCATGGTTGGTGCGTGAGGAAGAAGATCGGCAGCGCCCTCGACCGGGGAGGGGCGACAATCGGAAGTGGTACGCCGGAAGTTCAACGACCGACAGTCTGAGGAAGAAGTCGGTGTTTGACAAAAGTTCAGTTCCCCTGTCCCCGGGAAACTAAATCTGCATCCACCGCAAACTCGAAACAATCACCGACGGCAAACAGCTGAATCGCAAAATCAGATCGCAGAAATGAACAACCACCGGAAATGCATTCACTGCAGACGAAGAGCGTGAGAAAGCTAACCGCCGACGACGAGCAAGCTGATCGACAACGAGAACCAAGATTAGAGAACCAATATCCCTCAAATCGTCGGATGAAAGTAATGGAGCGATTAAATGTGTGAATCAATTAAATCAAATCTGAAAAGGATTAAATCAATTTCTGCATTTTAAGGAAGTTTCGAAATTGAAGGACAAGTGGAATTTAAATTTCAATTTCAATTTGAATAACAAATGCGTGGAAAATTGGGTGTATAGTAATGTTCCTTATAATTTCAATTTCAATTTAACCGTCTTTCCATAAAGAACATATCATGGATAGCCTGCCTATCTTGATAGTCGTAGTGGATAAATCCTATCTAAACGAAGTCATGATGGAACACTCCTCAGATGCAGGAAATGCCCACAAGTGCCAAATGAATGCGGATAAGATCAATGCTCCCTTGTCCCTTGCAAAACAAAATAGGGTTGCCCCTTGGAACCACTACAAACGGGAAAGCAGCTAACAACTCTCGGGCTAGAAGATAATAAGCAGTGAAGCGAATGCCGCTTGTGGCAACGTCGAAAGAGCTTGCCGATCCATTCGCCCTTCCTAGCCGCCGTGAAAGAGAAAGAAAGGAAACCTCTTTCTAGCCTTGTTGAGGCAATTAGGACTTTAGCATTCTTTCTTTCAAGAAATACTTTTTTCAATCCAGTTATATTAATGGATTAATATTTTTTTTAAGACCAAGGGGCATAATTTGTTATTTGGTTATAAATTTGACCTTAATTCTAATACTATAATTTTTTGGCTATTTTTAATTGGGTGTATAGGAATGTTCCTTATACTAGTTAAACTCTAATAAAATTGGACAATAAAAAAAGGAAATTGAAAATAATGAAATTAAACGGGGAGTATATATTATGGCAGTGATAACGCGCGCGGTGACTTTGTAATTGGGTTGGAAGTATAAAACGACCAACACCGAAACATTCAAGCACGTACCGTAGAGATAAACAAAAATGCACGTGGATCTGATGAAGCAATTAATTTAAAATGTAGTACAATAATTCCGATCGCTCGATCCCATCAATTGAAATCTTGAAATGTTACATTCAAAGGCTGAAAATAACATGACACTATTTTGTTTACTCTATTTAATTATACGACATAGTACAATAATTTCAAAAAGTTTTTCATTATTTTTGAACACATAGACGAGAAAATTTCATTTTACGCCATTTAACTTAATTAATACTAATTCAGTTTAAATCCTTTAAATTTTTATTTTTTCAATTTATGTCATAGAGTGTTCAATTTATGTCTTTTTAGGTCCAATTTATGTCATTTTTACCGGAAAATTGGAATTCCGGTCAAATAGTCCAATTTACATCCTTTAAGTTTGAAAATTAGAAATTAATAATTAAAAAATTCTGAAAAAAAATTAAAAATATCATTAAAATTTATAAATTTTGTAAAATAAAAATAAAAAATTCTAAAATTCTAAAAAAAATTAAAAAATCTACAATTCTAAAAATTTGTAAATTAAAAATAAAAAATTTCTAAAAATTTCATAAAAACATAAAATTCTAAATATAAAAAATCTATAAATTAAAATTTTAAAAAGGTTTAAAATAAAATTAAAAATTATACAATTCTAAAAACCTCATTAAGATGAATTTGACACGGTTCTATAATCAATCAAGGCGTGGAATACAAAAAAATTTAGGAGTTCGAGAAAATTTTTAATTGCGGATGAGTCCGAATCAAGTCTGATTTTTAATTAAATATTAATAATTTTTATTATTCTTATTGGATTTTTAGAATTTTTAATATTTAATCTACACATTTTTTAAAAATTAAAGAGATTTTTTAGAATTTTTAATGAGCTTTTTGGAATTTTTAATGAGATTTTTTAATTTCTTAATTTTAAGTTAAACATTTTCGATTTTTTGAATTGTAAAATTTTTTATTTTTATTTTACACATTTTATAATTTTTAATGAGATTTTTAAAAAATTAAATAAGATGTTTTGAATTTTATTTTACATATTTTATAGTTTTTAATTTTAATGATATTTTTGGATTTTTAATAATATTTTAAAAAATTTAATGATATTTTTGGAAAATTTATTTATTAAATTTTAATTTTCAAACTTAAAGGACGTAAATTGGACTATATGACCGGAATCCCAATTTATTCATCACATTCCGGTAAGTTTGAAAATTTTACCGGCAAAAAGGATGTAAATTGTAAAAGTGAAAATTTAAAGGATATAAATTGGATTATGTCTAAATTAGAGGACGTAAAATGAATTTTACTCACACATATATAGACTAAGAAGAAAGAAAAGTGATTAAATAATAAATATAATACAAATAATGCATGTATAATTGAGAAAGACAAGTGGAAGAATAAAAATTGAAAAAAATATTTTAAAAAATGGTACAAAAAGCTTATAATATTTTAGGTGTATGTGCATTTGTGACAGTGGCACGTTAATCGAATTTCTTGCCACAAAAATGTAAAATTTGAGTGGGTACGTAGTTTATTGCCTTCCAGGGTGTGACGCGATGAGAGATTCCATCCATTGAATTAGTTAATTATTCAACAAATAAATACTCACTCCATCCCAATTATTAATGACACTTATTTATTTTCAAAATTCAAACTTATTTATCTTTTTTTTTTTTTTTTTTTGGGGTAAAAACTTATTTATCTTTAATGACATTGCATTATATTTTTGTTTAATATTTTAATTTATTGACGAGATGTGACTTGACGTTTATTTGTTGGGTAATTGGAATGGCGCACAAGCATTCTCACCGGAGGAAGACAATTTTTATAACTAAAGTTTTTTTTTTTTTTAATGCATGAAAGGACAATAATCGAGAAATTAAAAAGAAAAATGACTAAATCCGAATTCGGATAAAATTACAAAATCATTTTTTTTCTCTGTATTTGTGTGTTAGAATTGAATCTCGAAAACAAAAAAGTAAACCATGCATGTACACATTTTTTATATGCCACAAAAATACACCCAAAATGCACGGGTTTTAATTTTTCAATAGTCCGAAAGTTGCTTTTGAAGTTGCCAATTTTTACAATACGATATTTTTTTACTAAATCACAATTAATATTTTTTTTATTAAAATTTAATTATACACCACACTAAATTTAGTTTTGTGAATTGTTTGGGGGTATTTGGTAAGGGACGAGATATGATAGTGATATTTGCTGAATGAATCTTCATTGCATTAAATGAATACTAAAGTTGTTATAGGAGTTGCTATATATATATATACTCCGTATATATATATATAAATAGTTGGTAGCATACTACACTCTAAATTATGTACTCCCTCCGTACCCGAAAAGTTTGCGGAGAATCTTGGGCAAATGATTTAAGAAAAAAGTGTAATAATGAAAGTGTTGATGAGTAATTTTGTAAACTTTTATATATAAAGTAAATAAAGTAGGTGAGTTGAGTATATGACGAGTCCCAAAAGTAATGGCATAAAGGGTAAATATGTGTATATTGTGAGGGTGAAGATTGTGATAATTATTTTTATTTTAAGGTATGCAAACTTTTCGAGGACAAACAAAAAAAGAAAGTATGAAAACTTTTCGGAGACGGATAGAGTATATTTTAACAAACTGATACGTACTGCACATGTAATTAACCGAAGGACAATAGCGGAATCAAAGTATCGTGAGGGAATATTCGGTCAGATTCTATTAATAGGCAAACTAAAGTCTAAAGTAAAAAAGAGCTTCAACGCATACTCAATAATGTTTGGTGGCAATTTGCCACCATTCCCTTTTTTAACTCAAATCTTTACTCAATTTTTCTTTTAATTTATTAATTTTTTATTGTCAATTTGTGATTTGTCCTCTTATTTATATTTTTTTTATGAAACAATTTTAAATTTTATGATTAATAATTATAGTATATTTAAAATTTGAAAACATATAATTTAATTGTAAGACAACATTAATAATTTAAATTACGACAACAAAGTGGGATAGCTCAAATGGTTAGAGCACCACTACCTAGGCCTTAGGTCCTGGGTTCGAGTCATAGGTCCTGGGTTCGACGTTCGAGTCATAGGTCCTGGGTTCGAGTCATAGGTCCTGGAAAAAGGGATGGGTATTTAACTTCCATAAAAAAAAATTAATAATTTAAATTACAAAATACAATAGAAAACAAAAATACATATTATAAATTTAAATTACAAAATACATACTACAAATTTAAAATTACGTAGCTGCATCATTTCGAAACCACTCAAATTGTGATGTACAGGTTGAAAATCAGTCAACCACGGCGTGGACAGGTTGAAAATCAGTCAACCCATTTCGAAACCACTCAAATTGTGATGTACAGGTTGAAAATCAGTCAACCACAAATTTAAATTACGTAGCTGCATCATTTCGAAACCACTCAAATTGTGATGTACAGGTTGAAAATCAGTCAACCACGGCGTGGACAGGTTGAAAATCAGTCAACCCATTTCGAAACCACTCAAATTGTGATGTACAGGTTGAAAATCAGTCAACCACGGCGTGGACAGGTTGAAAATCAGTCAACCCAACCCATGGCGGGTGGCGGACTAACCCATAGACTTTTTCATTAAATATTTATATTTTTACATATATTATTATTATATTTTAAACATAATATAAACAATTAACAAAAAAAAAAGTTTAGCTCATCAACATACTTCCATGTGACGTTTCAAAGTAGAAGTCCTATAAAATCTCTCCCCCTCCCCTCCCTTCCCTTCCCTTCCCTTCCTCTCCTCTCCTTTATAGATATTTTTGCAGCCTTTGCATTCAGATAGGCAATATTTTTCAACCCTTTTTTTGTAAAATAATTCCAAACATCAGAAAACTGTCTAGACTTTAACTTGGAATTTTCTCCTAAATTATTAGGAGTATTGTCTAATTCAAATCCACTCCACTTATTTGGATTATAAATGGATTTCAAATACTTAGATTTTTGCTCACACATTTTTTAATTAAAATTGAGAGGATTTTAAATCCTCACTAAAACCATGTCATTTGAAATCCATCTATTTTTAAATTCTTTCATTTGAAATACCTTCTCAAATTAACCACACCCTTGGTGTTTTTTTTTCATTGAATTTTTTAATATATTTTTATATTAAATATATCCCATTTTTGTTTAATTAATTTAAATATAAATATGAAATTATTTATCTGATAATAAATAAATATTTAATAAAATATAAATAAAAAAGATAACATTAACATTTGAGTTTTTTATGATTAAAGATGATTTTACTGTTTGACTCAAATTTGGTGATAAATTGATGATTTTGGTGGCAATTTGAGTTCGATGATTGAAGATGAACTTAGTACTTAAGAATGAGACCGGGATAAAGATGGAAAAAGGTAAATGAGTAATCCGTAAATAATTTGTATTTGGATAGGAAAGAAGAGTAGCGGTGGTTTGAGGGTTTTATGTCAAATAATAGTAAAGTAATTAGTGTGAAAAAGAAATATAATTAAAGTAGAAAGAACGAATACGTAATGTGATTGTAAAAAAAAAGTATATTGCAGAAGTGTATGCATATTTAATTAAGCGAGTATTTGTGAGGAGATGGATGAGATCGAGATGACTCATTCCCATTTACGTAGCATTAATAGCGTATACAAATATGTAGCATTAATAGTAGACACGCGCAAAACCGAACCGCCAAACCGGTCAACCGGCCAAACCGTCGGTTTTTAACCGCCGGTTACGGTTTACAAACCGAACCGTAACCGAAAAATGGCGGTTCGGTTACGGTTCGGCATTTTGACAAACCGCAAACCGCCGGTTTGCCGGTTTTTTTATTAAAAAAAAAAAAAATTAATACACAATTCTTCTATTTTTAATGTATAAATTTAAGTTATATAATTTTTATTCAATTCTAGTAATGTATTTTCTAAAAAATGAGTTAAAACGAATAAAAAACGAACGAAAACGGAGTGAAAACGAGCGAAAACGGAGATAATATTAAAAAAAAAAAAAAAAACCCTAAACCGCCGGTTTGAAAACCGTAACCGTAACCGGCGGTTCGCGGTTCGGTTACGGTTCGCCGAAACCCCAAACCGTAACCGGCGGTTTCTAACCGAAACCGGCGGTTTGGAACCGTTGCCCATGTCTAATTAATAGCGGATACAAATATATTTTTTTATGGTGGTGTACGTTGTTGAAAGTGAAATGATATTTGAAGAAATTCGAACAAAAGCTTGATGTTTAATCTCTACGTGTGATTTGAACTTTATCAAATTCTCTTTTCATGATTGCATGGTGTTCAAATCCTAGGTGACTGTTTTGGTGTTCTATGTGTTACGATTGTCAATGATAATTCCACTTAGACTAGACGTCTCCAATCACAAGCAAAATAATCGGCCACAATTCAATCCAACGAAAGTATGACAATTCACAAATATAAACGAAAATGAAAAACAGAGCACAAGAACGATTTAAGTGGTTCGATCAATGTGATCTACATCCACTGGACACACGACTTCAATTTGATTAGTATAAGAGATGTTTACAAACACTCATCACTCGGAAAGGGATTTATCCTCACTTCACTCGTGAACTCTCAACTTTCAAAACGAATGCTCGCAGGCGTCAAAGATTACAACTACAAGCAATGGGGTATTTATAGGTTGCCAATGGTGATTGCAGCGTGCTCTGAACGCGTGTAGATTGCCACGTGGATTCTGTTACAACCATGTAACAAACTCACACCTTCAGCGTGACTCAATCTGAAATGACCTCCTTGCCCTTCACTTGTGTTCGCAAACAAGACGACCCAACACTTAGCCAAAAATTAACTCTGCTAACAGAACTCGACTGATCTGGTCCAACCTGTCTGGTCTTCCCAACTCGTCTACTTCTTCGCAACACCATCTCATCTGATTGGACTCCACCACATCATCTGATCTGGTCTGAGTTAACTTGTCTGACTCCACCAGCTCATACGCCCAACAGCTGAGTCCTTCAGAAGACTTCTATCAACCAAGTACCTCGATTGATCTGCCCAACAGACGAGTACAGTAGTAGACTAGAATCTACCTGATCTTTACCAGACGAGTAGCACTCGACTAGTCTTGGAGATTTGAGATAAACCTCACAATTCTCCACCTTTAGCTCAAAATCTCCACCTTGAACTAAACAGCTCCGATCTATCCTTCTCAAAGGACAGATTCCACTACTGATATGCCGCCACCAGACTAGTAGCCTTCTCCGCAGAGGTCACTAATGCAAACCAACTGACCTAAGACATAAACCAAACTTCTCCTTTGGTAACGCCTTAGTAAATGCATCAGTAGGGTTCTCCTCAGTAGTTATCTTAACCACTTGGACGCTCCCCTTCTCCACAATGTCTCTCACAAAGTACAGTTTCACATCAATGTGTTTGGTTCGTTCATGATACCCCTGATGTTTTGCGAGATGAATTGCACTTTGATTATCACAGAAAACAGTCACACTGTTCTGAGATAAACCAAACTCCTTAAGAATCCCTTTCAGCCACATGCTTTCCTTAACTGCCTCAGTTAAGGCCATGTACTCCGCTTCAGTAGTAGATAATGCAACTACGGATTGATGAATAGAACTCCACGACACTGCCGTACCAAATAGAGTGAACACATATCCTGTTAAGGACTTTCGAGTGTCAACATTGGCTGCGTAATCTGCATCCACGTATCCCACAAGTGCATCCCCCTCACTTGGCATCTTCTGAAATTTCAGACCCGTCTGTGCTGATCCCAGAACATATCTCATAACCCACTTAACCGTTTCCCAATGGATTAAGCCTGGATCACTCATATATCTGCTGATCACACTCATAGCATGAGTTAAGTCTAGTCTACAACACACCATAACATACATCAAACTCCCTACAGCACTGGCATAAGGTATCTTGCTCATCTGAGTTCGCTCTTGGCTGTTCCTGGGACTCATCTGATTGGACAATCGATGATGTTGGCCAATAGGAGTAGAGACAGTCTTTGCCTTATGCATTCTGAACCTCTCTAACACCTTCTGAAGATAAGTCGGTTGACTCAGCAGAATAGACCCGTCTAGTCTACTGATCTCCATCCCAAGAATCACTTTGGCTTCACCAAGATCTTTCATCTCAAACTCCTGTTTGAGGATCTCCTTAACTTGATTAACACTGTCAATAGACTCGCCTGCTATTAACATGTCATCAACATACAACAGAAGATCGGTAACACCAGTCCCAACCCGTCTGAAATAGACGCAGCTGTCGTACAAACTCCTTGTAAAACCAGCTGAGCAAATGTACTCATCAAATCTCAAGTACCATTGTCTAGGGCTTTGTTTGAGGCCATAGAGGGACTTTTTCAGTAGACACACCTTGTCTTCCCCTTCTTCTATGTCCAACCCTTCTGGTAGCTTCATGTAGATCCTCTCGTCTAGAGATCCATGTAAGAAAGTTGTGGTCACATCCATCTGATGTAGCTCCAATTCGAATTAAGCGACCATAGCTAACAAGATTCTGATGCTACAATTCTTCACAACAGGTGAGAAGATTTCATTGAAATCAATACCTTCTTTCTGTGTAAATCCCTTAGCTACAAGCCTCGCCTTGTATCTAAGTCTGCCACCCCTCTGAGCCTCCACCTTCTTTTTATAGATCCACTTGCACCCAACCAACTTCTTGTTCTTGGGCCTCTGAACAATCTCCCATGTTTGGTTCTTGTTCAAAGAAAGCAGTTTCTCCTCCATAGCAACTATCCACTTCTCCTTGTCGTGGCAGCTAATGGCTTCTGAATAAGACTTTGGCTCCAGAGACTCCACCTCAAGAGCTGCACATAATGCAAATGAGACTATGTCAGCTTGTCCATACCTCTGAGGTGGGTGGACTTCTCGTCTGGTTCTGTCACGTGCCAGCTGATAATGTTGAAGATCATTCTCACTTTGAGGATCGCCCTCCTCATCTTGATCAATATGTTCTTCAACTGGTCTTGTGGAGTCAACTTGCTCCACCTCGACTTGTGTCTCGTCTGGTTGGTTATCAGCTGCACTAGTACTCGTACTAGTCTGTTCTGATAGAGGCATCCGACTCTCATCAAATGTAACATCTCTACTGATTATACATTTCTGCATCCCAGCTTCGAGGCACCATAACCTGTATCCTTTCACGCCAGAAGGATACCCAACAAACACGCATCGCAATGCTCGAGGCTCAAGCTTATCTTGCTTGACATGAGCATAAGCTGCACATCCAAAAAACTTCAAATAATTGTAATCGGCTGCACGTCCAGACCATAACTCCTCTGGGGTTTTGTATTGCACAGCCGAGGAAGGAATTTTGTTTATCAAGTAGGCTGCAGTAGAGACAGCCTCTCCCCAAAACACCTTCGGCAGACAAGAACTGTTCAACATACACCTGACTCTCTCAAGTAGTGTCTGGTTCATCCTCTCAGCTACTCCGTTCTGCTGAGGGGTCCCTGACACAGTCTTATGCCTTACTATTCCTTTCGATTTGTAGAACGCATTGAACTCGTCTGATAGGTACTCCAGACCATTATCAGTTCTCAAATGTTTGAGAGTCTTGCCTGTGATATTTTCACATTCAATGAGCCATTCCTTGAATTTCTCAAATGCTTCTGACTTCGACTTCAGAATAGACACCCACACCTTTCTTGAGTAGTCGTCTATGATAGACAAGAAGTATTTACCACCAGACCTTGTCTGATTCCTCGCTGGCCCCCATAGATCAGAATGGACATAGTCCATGATCCCATTGGTAGAGTGGACACCCTTACCAAACTTAAGTCTCTTGGACTTACCAAGAATACAAGACTCACACAAGTCAAGCTTAGTGATCTTGTCTTTGCCAAGCAGACCTTGCTTAAACAACTCTACTAGGCCCTTCTCGCCTATGTGAGCTAGTCTTTTGTGCCACAACATCGAGTTGTCTTGCACCTACGCTACATCTGATCTACCAGCTACTGTTTCTCCCTTAAGAAAGTAGAGATCACTTCTTCTCTCGCCTTTCAGGACAGTCAGCTCCCCTTTTGACACACTGAGCTCTCCATCAGCCGACTGGAATTTATAGCCCATATAATCCAGCATCCCAAGTGAGATCAAATTCCTCTTGAGTTCAGGTACGTACCTAACACTCTTGAGTATTCTTACTACCCCATCGAACATCTTCAGGTGAACACTACCTTCTCCAACAACTTTTCAAGTGTGATCATTCCCAAGCAGAACAGAACCGCCCTTCTGTTGCTTGAAGTCATGAAACCAATCTCGTCTTGGAGTCATATGGAAAGAACACCCTGAATCAAGGATCCATGCTTGCTGTTCTGTAGAGGATGTGATGGTTAGCGCTTGAGCAGACTCGTAGCCTTCTTGCTCCTTCTCAACTTGAGTCTGATTAGCTTGATTCTTGTCATTAGAGGTATTGGCACCAGATTTCCTCAAGAACTGCTTGTATTTGTGACAAACATTCTTATAGTGCCCAGGTTTGTTGCAATGGTAGAACACTGCATCACCTTGATTGGACACAACTGATTTTCCCTTATCAGCTCCTTTGGGTTGACTAGACCCCTTCTTGGCACCAGATCGCTTCTGGCCACCTCTGATTGCCAATCCTTCTCCGCTACTGACCTTGTCTACTTGAGACGTCTTGTTGTGCAGCAGCTTGGACTTGACAGCCAGCATTACATCCTCCAATGTAATACTTTCCTTCCTACCATACAAGATGGTATCCTTTAAGATTTCAAAGGACTTAGGGAGAGCACTCAATAGAATCAGAGCTTTATCCTCTTCCTCTAACTTGACATCTAAATTCTCTAGATCATCAAGAATTCTATTGAACTCATCAAGCTGATCCGAAATGGGTTTGTCATCCACCATTCTGAAGGCATACAGCTTCTGTTTCGAATAGAGACGGTTAGCTAAGGTTTTAACCATGTAAAGTTTACCTAGCTTGTCCCAGACCTCTTTCGCGGTTTTCTCTTTAGCCACCTCTCTCAGAACCTTATCACTAAGGCAGAGTAGAATAGTGCTTCGAGCTTTCCTGAGCATCTTGCTCCTTTCAGTAGCAACGGAGGCAGATTCCTCAGCTGGGGCTATAGACTTTTCGAGCACGTCGAACAAGCCTTGTTGTTCTAGGAGAGCCTGCATCTTGACTCTCCACAGCCCAAAGTCACCCGTGCCTCAGAACTTCTCAATATTATATTTGGTCGAATTCTCCATCTTCGAACTAGCAGTTGATTAGTGGTTGACGATCGAGTCCTCTCGTTTCCGATTCCCACAGACGGCGCCAATTGTTACGATTGTCAATGATAATTCCACTTAGACTAGACGTCTCCAATCACAAGCAAAATAATCGGCCACAATTCAATCCAACGAAAGCATGGCAATTCACAAATATAAACGAAAACGAAAAATAGAGCACAAGAACGATTTAAGTGGTTCGATCAATGTGATCTACATCCACTGGACACACGACTTCAATTTGATTAGTATAAGAGATGTTTACAAACACCATCACTCGGAAAGGGATTTATCCTCACTTCACTCGTGAACTCTCAACTCTCAAAACGAATGCTCGCAGGCGTCAAAGATTACAACTACAAGCAATGGGGTATTTATAGGTTGCCAATGGTGATTGCAGCGTGCTCTGAACGCGTGTAGATTGCCACGTGGATTCTGTTACAACCATGTAACAAACTCACACCTTCAGCGTGACTCAATCTGAAATGACCTCCTTTCCCTTCACTTGTGTTCGCAAACAAGACGACCCAACACTTAGCCAAAAATTAACTCTGCTAACAGAACTCGACTGATCTGGTCCAACCTGTCTGGTCTTCCCAACTCGTCTACTTCTTCGCAACACCATCTCATCTGATTGGACTCCACCACATCATCTAATCTGGCCTGAGTTAACTTGTCTGACTCCACCAGTTGATACGCCCAACAGGTGAGTGCTTCAGAAGACTTCTATCAACTAAGTACCTCGACTGATCTGCCCAACAGACGAGTACAGTAGTAGACTAGAATCTACCTGATCTTTACCAGACGAGTAGCACTCGACTAGTCTTGGAGATTTGAGATAAACCTCACACTATGGTTGTATTATGTCAATTATATAACTCTTTTTCATAATTACTTTTGGTAGTCCCGTAGTGATATTTTTCTTTTTTGTATAAAAAAAAACATGTAAATCTTGTGGTGTTTCTCATAAAAATTATTTGTTGTCAATATTTATTAAGGTATAACTAACAAACTTTAATTAATTAATTAAAGGTATTAATTAACGATACAAAATCATTAAAATATTCGTTGGTGAAAATAACAACAGTTGGCTAGAATTAAGAAAAAATTCAGAAGAGGTAAAACTCTTCCTACTTATTATTGGGTACATCAACACAACAGATCGATAATACCAACAACAAAGAGAGCAGTAACTCTCAATAAAAACATCTCGAAACAAACACAAATTAAAAACATAATAGAAGAAAGTAGCTAGCTAGCAACATGCACGGTGGAGGATAAAGTGAAAGGTGAATTGTTATAAATTCGAATAATTGAATAGGGTAATAAGATCAAAGGTCGTTCCATGACATTGTTCCGACAAAGTGTGCTGAAAATGTCCTCCTTATCCTCCAGAATGCATGATTAGCTCAGGTGCGTTTCCATCTGCGTGATTAAATAAATAAATAAAACTTATTCAAGATGAATTATTAGTAAATATTCATATATATAAGAGTAGTAAATATATAGACAAAGTGGGATAGCTCAAGTGGTTAGAGCACCACTACCTAGGCCCCAGGTCCTGGGTTCGAGTCATGGGAAAGGGATGGGTATTTAACTTCCATAAAAAAAAAAAAAGAGTAGTAAATATATAATAAAAAATAAATATAATTACGCACTTCATTGGAGCAGCTCTCACAGTTCTGATCGCTATGGCGAAATCAAACATTTTGGGAAGAGAAATTATATATAATTAAGTGTGAAATGAATATGTGAGTAATTAGAATTAGATATGCATGGCGAAAGGCTCCTTATATAGATCAGGATGGAGCTGCTGGCTTAACCACATAAAACGCTGTCGTTCCAATAAAAGATAGGCCACAAATTTCGAAAAAATGGTTATTTTGGTTCCACATTTTTTTTCTTTTGGTCGGAAAAGTAAAAAAAACACAAATGGTACCAATAAGGTAAAAAAAATGTGCAATATAGTCTCAGAGCCGTTAAATATTGACGGAAAGAGGCATGTGTGATCGTTTGTCATTTATTTCGTCAATAAAAAACTAAAAAATTTAAAATGTGTAAAAAAATTCTAAAAATATCAACATTTTTTTATTAAAAAAAATTATAAAAGTAAAAAAAAATATATGTGTAAATTAAAATTTCAAAAAAATCTGAAATGCACAATTTATAAATAAATTAAAAATCTCATTAGAATTTAAAAAAAGAATTTCCGCCCAAACTATATACACATTAGAATTTAAAATAATAATTTCCGCCCAAATTGTATAAGCGTTAAAAATAAAAAATTCTAAAAAATATATTTTTTGTTAAAAAAAATCTAAAATTATAAAAATCTGAAAATCTCATTAAAAATAAAAATTATAAAAGTAAAAAAATAAAAATTCTGAAATGTGTAAATTAAAAAAATAAAATCTGAGATGTACAAATTATAAATAAAAAATTCAAAAAATTAAAATTATAAGAATCTGATTAAAAATAAAAAAACTACCAAGACTAATATATATATACACATTAAAAATTAAAAAATTCTAAAAATTATACTCCCTCCACATTTAATTTTATTATTTTCCTTATTTTGTTGTCTAATTTCATTATTCTCATTTAAATTTTTAAAAATAATATTATTCATACTACTCAATCTTCACCCTCTAATTATCAACTTATTTACTAAAATTGTAGTCACTATATTCATAAACAATAATCAATTTATTTATAAATGGACCTCATATTATATTATCATACCACCAATATATTTACTTTATACATAACTACTGTTGGTCCCAAAAAGGAGTGTGACACGTGTAGGGGGGGGGGAGGAATACACGTGTATGTGTTTTTCTAAAAACTTTTGCAAGTAATCAACACAAATAATCAGAGTCAAGTAAGTTACACAGTATGTCAAGTCCTATGAAAATACTAACAGTAGATTCTAAGAGATCTTAACAGTATGCAACTTGTATGCGGAATAAATGATAGGCCCTTTTATACTCCTTAATTAATATGCACTTAAAATACTAAGTTATCAAATAGCAAATAGCAGTTATAACAACACAAAAGCTAAAGCAATAAGATAAATGCAGTAAGTAAGAACACAAGACGTATAGTGGTTCGGAGACTAAACTGCTCCTACGTCCACTCTCCTAATTTAATAAGATAATTCCTTAATCACTTCGGAATTAGCTTGTTTTTACAGTGCCAAGGTGCACTCTACTTCTTCTTCTTCTCTTCTTTTGATTTCTTACAACCTTCTCTCGTTGCAATACTCTCAATCTCGACTACGAACTCAACAATACTCTCAAACTATCTCTCAAGGTGAAAGTAGGGTTTTTTTCTAGTACCAACTAATTGTGATATCCTTTACAATTTAAGAACGAATGTAAAGGCTAGGATATCACTGTCTAGGCTTTGGATAATCAACAATAAGCTTGCCTAGTGGGGACTAAAGGTAAACACTCACAAATGAATATGCTTAAAAGCTTTAATCTCTCGAGTGTTTTGAATATTTTTTTAATGCTAAAATATTGCTATAGAACGCGTATGGCTTGTGTCTTGATGTATGTCCCGTAATCTTGAAATGATTCAAGATGTGGCCTATTTATAGATGAAGCAAACTATCCGTTGGTGGAGATACTAAAACTTATCCATAAATTTGAACTTTCAAATTGTTCAGGGGCCTGCATGCAAATAGTACATGCATTCACGTCCATTCTACATTTTGCATTCCTTTCTCAGAATTTGTTATGCGCAGTGACAGGTGGCACTCATTCTTTGGCTAAATTGGAATAATTTTGTCCTTCCCGCTAACGACCTCGTACTGGGTAAGGTGCCTAGTCATTCATCGTCTTTGACCATAAGTATGCCAAGTTCAAGGTATATGAATATCCATATTCATCATACTTGTCTTCATGAATCCTTGTCACTTTCTTCATAACACTTCAGCTCCTTGTCTTCAATGATACTTGTCTTCATGTGCTTTGTGCTTTCAGGTCATTTGTCATAGATTTAAGAATAATCTATCTAATAAAAATTAAAGCTCCCTAACATATATAAGTTTTTCTAACCTGAAAATCTAGACTTGGCAAATCATCATACTTGGGGGTTTTACTTAGGGTTTTGGTATCAAATCAAAATCAAATTTTCTTTTATTAATATAAATCATATCCCAACAACTACTAATCAATATTCATTAAAATTTGTGTCCGAGAAATGAATATAATGAATTTGGATATATAGAGGGAGTACAATAAAAATTACGGAGTATAAAATGTGTCAAAATAAAAATAATAAAATTCTAGAAAATCTAAAAATATATTAAACATAAAAATAAAAATTCTAAAAATAAAAGCATTAATTGTGGACAAATCAAAACCAGGTTAGATTATTAATTTTTTTTATTTACACATTTTCAGTTTTTAATGAGATTTTTTTAAAAAAAAATAAATTTTAAGTAGAAATTTAATAAGATTTTCAGAATTTTTTATTGAATTGTTTGGTAAGAGACGAGAGATGATAGTGATATTTGCTGAATGAATCTTCATTGGATTAACTGAATACTAAAGTTGTTATGGGAGTTGCAATATATAAATAGTTGGTAGCATACTACAGTACTCTAAATTATGTATATTGTAACAAACTGGTAAGTACTGCACATGTAACCCAAGGACAATATTGGAAATCTTATTAGGTTCGATTCGATAGACTCGTTAGGATTGTTAGACTCGTTAATGAATTGAATCGAACTCGAGTCAAGCTCGAACTTCAAGTACTCGACTTGAATTGTAACTTTAAGCGGAATCAAAATATCTCAAAGGAATATTCAGATTCTCTTAGTCATATTGTTTTGTTAGGGATGAGACGGAGAAAAAAATGGAAAAAGGTGGATGAGTAATCCGTGAATAATAATTGTATTTGGATAGGAATGAATAAGTAGAGGTGATTTGAGAGTTTTATGTTAAATCAGCAGTTAAGTAATTAGTGTGAGGAAGAAAAGTAGAAAAATGAATAAGTAATGTGATTGTAAAAAAATAAAAAAAACAGTACGTGTATTATAGAGGTGCGTATTTAGGTGAGTATTTGGATGGATCGACAGGGATGAGATCGATATGACTCATTCCCATTCACGTAGCCCCATTCCAAATCAAACACATTATGGATGTTTGTTTTGAGACTTAAAATTCCAATTAATATTAAATTTTAAAATATAGTACAATAATTCCGATCGACATGATTACTTGTACATTATTTTTGTGAAAACATATCAAAATTGCTTACCTATTTCAAATATCTCAAAATTATATATTTACATATTTCAAATGGAAAAGTCTCATATGCACCATACACACCAATTTGATTTTGGTGCACTCTATTTTTACCCATACCCGCTTTTAACCCGCATCCTACCCAAAACCTGAATTCGGTCTTATTATATAAAGGTAAAAAAAAATTAATTTAATTTTTTATTGTTTTCAGACTTTTAGCCTTCCCGCGTCTCTCTCTTCACGTTTCCTTCATTCTGATTGTGATTTTTCTCTGTTCTTCTTCTTCTTTTCCAAGCAGCTCGATCTTCTGTTTCTGTGATTTTTCTCTGTTCTTCTTCTTCTTCTTTTCCAAGCAGCTCGATCTTCTCTTTCTGTGATTTTTCTCTATTCTTCTTCTCCAAGCAACTCGATCTTCAATTTCTGTGACTCAACGATTATTCCTTTTCTGTGATCTAAAGATTCAATTTCATCAACGACGGAAAGATTATTCAAAAAAAGTTATTCAGTATGTCTGATCAAATCGAAAAAGGTATCGTTTGTACTTTTGATCAATTTTCATATATTTTAATTACAATTGAAGTGAATTTTCTTTTTTCTGATTTGAATTTTGATGAAGTTCATCGTATACTGTTTTTTGTGTTTTTCAAATATGTGTTTTGTTGCTCTGTTTTTTTCTATCTGTGTTTTTGTGTTTCTGTTTCCTCTTATTAGTTTACTATTAAAATAAAGTAATTTTTAATAATATCTGTAACAATTGTTATTATTTTTTACAGGAATGAGTGTGATAGAATTTCCAGATAGAAATGTTGATGAACAGATTGAGCAGATATCTTATGAAGAAGAAGATATATGTGATTTGACATTAATTGCAGAAGATAATTGTAACTACTGAAAAGTGGTAATCTCTATTAGTGAAAAGTGGTAGATATTTTAACTGAAAAGTCTATTACTGAAAAGTGGTAATCTCTATTAGTGAAAAGTAGTAAATACTGAAAAGTGGTAATCTCTATTAGTGAAAAGTGGTAATCTCTATTACTGAAAAGTAAGTGGTAATCTCTATTAGTGAAAAGTGGTAATCTCTATTACTAAAAAGTGGTAATCTCGATTATTGAAAAGCTCTATTACTGAAAAGTGGTAATCTCTATTAGTGAAAAGTGGTAGATATTTTAACTGAAAAGTGGTAATCTCTATTACTGAAAAGTGGTACTGAAAAGTAAGTGGTAATCTCTATTAGTGAAAAGTGGTAATCTCTATTACTAAAAAGTGGTAATCTCTATTACTGAAAAGTGGCAATCTCTATTACTGAAAAGTGGTAATCTCTATTAGTGAAAAGTGGTAGATATTTTAACTGAAAAGTGGTAATCTCTATTACTGAAAAGTGGTAATCTCTATTACTGAAAAGTGGTAATCTCTATTATTGAAAAGTGGTAATCTCTATTAATGAAAAGTGGTAATCTCTATTACTGAAAAGTGGTAATCTCTATTAATGAAAAGAGGTAAATAGTGAAAAGTGGTAATCTCTATTAGTGAGAAGTGGTAATCTCTATTAATGAAAAGTGGTAATCTCTGTTTGCTGAAAAGTGTTAATCTTTAATAGAGAAAATTGTTAATCTTTAATAGTGAAAAATGGTAATTTGTTGAAAAAATACAAAAGTGAAAATTCTGAAAAGTAGTAAAAAAAAATTGCTGAAAAAATACAAAATTGAAAGTAATAAAAAAAATTGCATATTGAAAGTAATAAAAAAATTTGCTGAAAAAATACAAAATTGAAAGTAATAAAAAAATAAAAATTTGCTGAAAAAATACAAAATTGAAAGTAATAAAAAAATTTGCATATCTGTGACCTTATACTCACAAAGAGTGACATTGTAACCACTCCAGCAGCAGTTATTTTGTTTAAATTCTTCTCCTTTACAAATAATAAGGGTTGATTGGTGGCATAGTGTGCACGGTGCACACTGTGCGCACGGTGCACACTGTGCGCAGGAGACCAACTCATTTCAAATACATGAATCCGATGAAGCATTTAATTTGAAATGTTCAAAGGTTGAAAATGACATGACACTACTATGTTTGCTCTATTTCATTATAAAATATAGTACAATAATTTCAATCGACCTGATAATTAACGTATCAAAATTACTTACATATATATTTCAAATATCTCAAAACTATTTACATATTTCAAATACATGTATCTGATGAAGCATTTAATTTAAAATGTTCAAAGATTGAAAATGACATGACACTACTATATATGTTTGCTTTATTTCATTATAAGAATAGTACAATAATTTTGATCGGCATTACTTGCACATTATTTTTACTTAAACGTATAAGATTATTTACCTACTTCAAATTAATATATCAAAATTATTTACATATTTCAAATATAAAAATATTCAACAAAATTAATACTTCCACAACATTATTTTATTTTTAAATTTGTCACTTATTTTAGACCTACATTTTCTTCTATAACTCAATAAAACCTCTTTACACCCCTCCAAATATACTTTACTCCTCATTAAATCATAAAAAATACACTTCATTTATTTGGCCCACACCCCCATTAAATTCATTTTTCTAAAATATGAACCGGTTAAGATGTGCAAATTATCACGGAACGTAGGAAAAACAAAAGTGGTCGAATCAAAGAAAAGTGGTGTAAAATTTTACCACATTTATTAACAACTACTCCCTCCGTCCTGTAAAATTATATACCCGGATCCGCCCCCATCCGGGTCAGGGTAACTGCACGGGGCGGCCAAACCATTTTAAATTTAAAAAAAAAAAAAACTTGTAAAAGTAATACATATATATTTCAAAATATATAATATAAAATTTAAATTTTTATTGAAAATAAATAAAAAATTGGAGAGGAAAAAATCCTCGCCAATGAATTTTCCAAGGGAATGAGTCTCTCGACAAAATGTACCTCGGCCATTATTTGCCAAGGGAATCCAAAAGTCCCTCGTGAATACCGAGCACATTTCCCTCGGCAATTTTCCCAAGGGGATTCCCTCGCTAAATCCCTCGCCGAAAATGCCGAAATTTAAAATGAAGTAGATGGGTTTTTGAACACGGGACCTCTCTGGTAAAGTTTAAGGATTCATATCCCAACACTCACATCTGCCCCGAGCGACCACCTCCCTGGTGTTCCGCTTCTAAATCGTAAATGACTTGTCAGAAAAAATAACATCAACAGATAAGTCAGAGGATAATTTGCTAATAGACAAAAGGTTCTTCGTGATATTAGGCACAACAAGCACATCACGAAGCTGAACTGTAATAGAAATAGAGCGAGAGCCAACATGTGAGATAGGTAAGGCAGAACCGTTACCAACTATCACTGAACCATTACCAGAGTACGGCGAGTAGGAGTCCAGATCGGTTAGACGAGATGTCATGTGTGCCGAAGACCCAGAGTCAATGTACCAGTCAGAGGAAGGGGGCAGATCAATTGAGCAAGCTGAGTGAAAGGCTAGAGCCAGATGGGCGCTGGAGTGGTCGTGTTGACGAGTATATGATGGAGCAGTTGGGTGCTCGGGTGGGCAGCATAGCGACCAGGACATTTGTCAGCATAGTGATCGGCCCGACAATTCTAACAGCGAGGAACATAGGGCTGACGGTCACCTCGAGGACGAACTGCCATTGCGATGGCCGCGAGAATGCGGCGAGAAGTAAGAGGTGGTGAGAGGACGACCAAGAGCAACGATAGCAGCCTGAGGAGGAGCAACATCAAGGGGTTTGTTCATGATCTCGAAGGTTGTGGCCTGATGAAGGAGATCCCGAAAGGGTGGAACAGGGGTCATGAACATGCAAGTGTCGGAGAAACCCCCAAAGTGAGGTCCTAAGCCACGTAGAAACCAATGAGACTTGTTTGTGTCATCGACGGGCTTACCAATGGCGGCCAGTTGGTAGCAAATAAGTTTTAATTTACGACCGTAATCAGCAACAAACATGTCATTTCGCTTGAGGAGAAGGAGTTCCTCGCGGAGTTGTGTGATTTGAGACTGGGATGAGTGACTAAAGGCGGCCTCAAGGGCGAGCCAAGCGTCCCAGGAGGTGTCATAGTCGATCACTTCGGAGAGTGATTCCTCGGTGAGAGAGGAGAGGAGAAGGCCAAGGACTTTCTGATCCTTAGCACGCCAGACGGTGTAGACCGGATTGGCGGCGTTGTTGGTGGTGGTGGGAGGGGAGACAGTGGTGCCATTAACAAAACCGAACAAATCGACACAGTTCAACATCGGAAGAACCTGCTTCTTCCATAGAAGGAAATTGGTGGAGGTCAGTTTGACTGTAACCATATGTACGTATCAATACATTCATGGGGATTGAAGAATCGGCCATTGGAATGTAGATCGAGGGGGACAAGCTCGATTTGAGAGAGGACGAGGGAGACTGGCTCGTCGAAGGAGAGAAGAGGCTGTCGTGAGGGCGGTGGGAGAATAGTGTTTAGAATAGGGAGAAGGCTGATACCATGTGAGAATTAGGGTTTGATCACCGTAACTTTGGTGAGTGAGAGATCTTGTATATATACGAGTAATTACAAATGTAACCGAATACATGATTTAAGGAAAGAATATGTACAAATAAATGTAAATCCCTATATACAAGTAAACTGGAGATAATCATGGAATTATTCCTTAATACAAATTCTATATTTATCCTATTTTATTAGTTTTTTTTAGAGAAAAGTAATTGTCATTTTTCTAGAGATTAAATGTCGTATTCGAATTTTGTTCTATATTTTTCTATAATACTCCCTTCGTCCCGGAATAAGTTTCCCACTTTTTTTGGGTGTTTAGATTAAGGAATATGATAAAATAATAGATGTAGTACAAATGATGTGATGGTGAAAGAGAAAATAATAGAGTAGTATGAGATGAAGTATAATAAAATAATAGATAAAGTGGGAAACTTATTGTGATTGAGAGAGAGAAAATAATTTGCCAAAAATGGAATGAGAAACTTATTGTGGGACATCTAAAAAAGGAAAGTGGGAAACTTATAGTGGGACGAAGAGAGTATTGCTCTTTAAAAGACCATGTACTCATATAATAAGATTAAAAAAAAAAAGTCATTGTACATACATTTATTGATATCTACTCCCTCCGTCCCTGAAAAGCTTTCATTTGTTGAAACGAAGTTTAAGGGAAAAATGTAATAATTAAAGTATTTGAGGTAATTTTGTAAATATTTTTATATAAAGTAAATAACGTAATTTGATTGAGTGTATGGTGGTATTCCAAAAAATATTGTATGAAGGGTAAATATGTGTATATCGTGAGAGTGAGTATGCAAACTTTTTAGGGATGGAGGTAGTAATAACTTTGGGTGAAACATGCTTGAAAGATAAATAAAATAAGATAAGAGAGAGTACTAATCATCTTTTTATAATGACACTGGATATTCGCACCCAAGTTGCTTATAAATTCACCTACTTAATTTTTAGTACAAATTTATTCTACGAAAATGTCTTTTTTTTTTTTTTTTTTTTTTGAAAAAACAGACCAGTACAAGGAGAGAAAAACAGATACGTCACTACAAATCAGATCACCCAAATCTCCTTCAAGTCTTGAATAAGTCCTTCTCCAACCCAATCTTGAGGATGTGAAGAGGTCAAAGCTTTTTGAGCCAAGTTATGCGCCATGGTATTATATTCTCTGTACACATGTTGACAATCCCACACTAGGACTGAACGCAATAGTGATTTAATACGGAGAGCCATATCATTCTCAAAAACATCCAAAATTCTGTCCGAATTAATTGCATCAATGGCCGTAGCAGAATCCGAGCGCACTCCCTTTAGATCCATGTTGAACGCAATGCTTTTTTGTAAGCCAATTTCCATAACCCTTAATTCTCCTGCTAAAATAGTGCCTGGATGATTAATTCTTTGGTATCCAGCAAAAAAGAAAGGTATTCTTGTCTTTAATCAATATATATCCAACACCAAACAGATTTTGATCCAAATTGTAAGAAGCATATGTAAATAGAATGTGATCCCATTCCATTTTATCCAACTGATACCCCATCTTCTTACTTTGAAAGATTTCAAAACCTCCCTTCTTGCTGCAACTCAAATACTCTTTCCAATAATCAATGGCCCATTGTGCATTAAAATCCTGTTCAATCCAGCCATCATCCGTCTTATTTTGATGGAGCAAAGTACACCTCTGTCTCCAAATGGCCCAAGAGATCATCAGAATTTCTTCCACCTTTTCATGTCCAAACTCCCGAAATAACACAAACAGGAGGTTCGAAGTTGAGCCGTTCAGCAAGCTTTTAAGGGTTTCCCAAAAACCATGTTTTCTCCAAACTGCTTTTGCAAACGGGCATTTGAATAACACATGAATCGAATCAGCACCATAGTTGCCACAACATAAACATACTGGTTCAATTGGAACATGGTGTCTAGCCAAGTTTCCTTTTGCTGCAAATACATTTTTGAGCAATTTCCACCCAAATATACGAGTCTTCGGAGGTACTCTTAATTTCCAAATCCTTTGATTAATCTTGGTAACATCCTTCCCATCCGAAGTTCCTGCGTTACTCTCCTGATATTGCGAAGCAGCCTGAGTTGTGGTTATAATGTATCTGAATGCCACCGTATATTGTCCAGAAGTGTGTTTAGGCCAGTACCGAGTATCTTCTTTATCTCTCCCATATAGCGGTACCTTCAAAATGGCTGCCACCTCATAAGGTAAGAAAGCACGTTGTAAAAGATTTATATCCCAAGAGTAATCCGGGGTTATAAACCGATTAACCTTTGAAGCACTCGCAAACTTCGAAGACGACACTCCATCCTGCAAATCAGTAACCCATTTATCACGAAAGATGTGCACATTATCCCCTCTTCCAATCCTCCATCTCATACCTTTATCAATGACCCCTCTGCTCCATACCATAGAGCGCCAAACAAAGGATGGGTTTGTTCCTAATCCTGCTTCAAGAATATCAACATGCCTAAAATACCTTGCTTTAAATAACTTACTAACCAGAGTATCCGGATTACACATGATGCGCCAGACCTGCTTAGCAAGGAGTGCTTTGTTAAAAGCCACCAAACTCCTAAAACCCAATCCCCCTTCCTCCTTTGTGCTGCACATATCCCTCCATTTCATCCAATGTATTTTCTTCTGATCAGCTTTATCCCCCCACCAAAACTGTGCTATCAATTTCTCCATATCACAGCAAATAGTCGTTGGGACTCTAAAACATGACATAGCATACGAAGGAATAGCTTGAAGCACCGATTTTATTAATACTTCCTTTCCTCCTTCCGAGAAAAATTGATGCCCCCATGCATTAATTTTTTGCCTAACCCTATTTACCAAGTAACCAAACTGTAATCTTTTAGCCCTAACATAAAATGCCGGGAGCCCCAGATAAAACTCATGGCTTTGTGATGATCGAACCCCCATTATATTTTTAACACAATTAATGTTCTCCAATTTCGTGTGTGGACTAAAAGATATGTTCGACTTATCCAGATTGATCAACTGGCCAGAAGCCCTTTCATATAGTGTCAAACAATTTTTCAAACAAACACCATTATCCCTATCAGCTTTAAAAAACACCAAACTATCATCGGCAAAAAATAAATGAGATAAGACCGGAGTTATCCTTGCTATCTTAATTCCCGACATTACATGATCGGAAATGACTCTAGTGATCAAAGATGAGAGGCATTGTGCAAAGATAACAAAAAAATAAGGAGAAAGAGGGCCACCTTGCCTGAGTCCTCGTGTAGGTGTAAAGCGCTCAGTTAGTCCTCCATTGATGTTGATACTGTAAGAGACTGAGGAGATACACCTCATAATGAGACAAACCCATCGCTGGGAGAAACCAATTCTTTCCATTGCAGCTCTGAGAAAGGACCATTCCACTCGGTCATATGCTTTGCTCATATACAATTTGAGTGCAGCATAGCCCTCCTTACTTTTTGAAGCTTTAATCCAATGAAGGCCTTCAAATGCAGCAAGGATGTTGTCTGTAATAAGACGTCCTGGAATAAAAGCACTTTGGAATGGATCAATAATCTCATTCATCACTCCTTTGAGCCTATTTGTAATTGTGCGCGCCACAATTCGGTAGCTCACATTACATAGGCTAATTAGCCTATATTGAGTAATTTTTTGGGGACACCTGACCTTCAGAATGAGAGTGATGACTGTATGGTTCCAAGATTCTAAAGTTTCATCGTTATTTAGAATAGCCAACACATGCCTAGAAATATCATCACCAATCGTCAACCAATTTGTTTGATAAAACGAGGCTGGAAAGCCATCCGGGCCTGGTGCCTTCCATGGGTTAAGATCTCTAACTGCCCTTGTAACCTCTTCTTTCGTAAATGGGGCATCAAGAACGGATACAACATTGTTTGAAACCGCATGATTCATGACTATAACAGCTCTCTGAATATCTACACTATTCAGACTGGATGTTGTAAATATATTCTCAAAGTACCTCAAGAAACATTTCCTAACATCACATTGACGCGATAGCCACTGCCCCTCCTCCGTCATGACCCCAGGTATAGAATTGCGCTTCCTTCGTGCACTGGCTCTAGCATGAAAAAATTTAGTATTCCTATCCCCTTCTCTCATCCATGAGATTCTAGATCGTTGCTTCCAATACCATTCCTCTTGTGAGGTAAGTTTTTCAAGCTCTTTTTCCAATTTTTTTACCTTCTGCATATCAGGATGGTGATTTTCATTGTTAAGCTCCTCATTAATTAAACTTTGAGCCTTTGAGACGCGCTCTGGAATTGTACCCTTTTTTGACTTATCCCATTTACAAAGTGAACGGCCACAATATTCCAAAGTATCAGTAAGCAAAGCTCCCTCCTCCTTTTGCTTCTAGATTTGTGCAATTTGTGTATTAAAGTCCATTTCTTTGACCCAATAATTTTCAAAACGAAAATGACCTTCTTTCCCTGGATAATTCTGTCTCAATCTTGGAGTACAATTGATAAAGATTGGACGATGATCTGACCCCATAAAATCAAGTGTCTTAGCCATAGAATGAGGAAACATACCCATCCAATCCTCATTTGCAACAAATCTGTCCAGCTTTTCCTTAATAAGACTCTGCCCATGCCTTCTATTTATCCAAGTGAACTTTGGGCCTTTTGTGTCTAAGGGCTTTAGGTTTGCTACATCTAACGCTTCCTGAAACCTAATCAGTCTAGACAAGGGCTTACGTCTCCACCCCATTTTTCATGGTGATACAGTGTCTCGTTGAAATCCCCCCTACCAACCAGGGAGAGTTATGTTCCGATTGAGAAAATTTAAGTTTCTTAAGCAAATCCCACGAAAAAGATCTATAAGATAAAATGGAGTTGCCATAGAAACCGGTAAATATCTAACGATAATGTAAATCATCAACCATGCAATCAATATGACCTTGAGAATACGACAACACATTAATTAACCATTCATTCCAAAACAAAGCCAAACCGCCTGAAAGGCCACACGCATCAACAGAGAAACGGAAACGAAATCCTAATTGCACCCTTATATTCTCCACACGAGAAGAAGAGCACTTTGATTCAGCTATGAAATGTAAAGAAGGACATGATTTAGCAACTAGGACACTAAGATTCTTGAACGCACGAGTACTACGGAGACCCCGTGCGTTCCAGCATAAAACGCTCATTCATCCCGGCGGGGCTGAGTACTCCCAGCCTCCGCCATGTCAAAGATTTTGACGGTTCTCCAAAAGCATCACACAAGTTTCGAGCTTTCTTAAACAACCCTGCACCATTTTCCTCCATTTCCATCTCATTCCACACTCCCTCCTCCACATATCTAGCTTCGCGGTCCACAAGAGTCCTTCTTTTGCAGGGAAGTGTTGCACTCTGAGCCGAAACGACATCATCTGAATCTGCTCCTCCATAGACAACTTCATTGACATTTCCTCCCCCCCTTCTGATTTAAACCATCGTACGCTGGAACATATGGTAATTCTTCTTCACGAATGACCTCAACGTATGTATGATAGTCATATGCACGAAAATCCCTGCCCACTTGATGCGTCACTCGGTAGTCCCTTCCATTATCCACCGTTCCTAACGGCTCTTTGAAGAAACGATGTTGATGGTTTCTTGGAACAGAGAAAGATAAAGGTTGTGAGCTCATACCCTTCCTGCTGCACCAATGACCCTGTTTTGCTCTAGAAATATCCTCTTCATTTTGTTGTCTATCTTCAGGATTAGCCATCAAATCTTCAAACCTGTAAACCACTTGCCTTGTTTTGGATCCAGTTCCCAAACAAAGCCCATCTCCTCCCTCCTCATTAGTAACAACCTTACCTAGATCCACCCTGTTTGCTCCAATCTGAACAACAGATTCCACATGCACTGCATCCCCGGCCCCTTTCTCCCCTCCTCCCTCCTGCGGTCCAGTTCCTAAACAGAGAATATTGTCTTCATCCTCCACCATAATGCCTTTACCCTTGTCCCTTCCAGCTACCTTATTTTTAGAGGATTCCCCAACATACACCCCGTCCACCACACTTGTCTCAATCATTTGAAGGAACTTATGCATTTCCTACTCTTTGAGGCACTTTTTCTTATCAGCTCTCAGCCATTCAGGGAAGAACTTATGTTTTGACCTCCATTCCTCCGTTCGCCCCATAGTCATGGCACAATCCGCATCAACATGGTCCAACCTGCCACAAAGATAACAGAAATTGGATAGTCGTTCATACCTGAACACTGCAACCATTTTCTCCCCATCCACCGTAATGTAGAAGCACCTGCTTAGGGGCTGAATAGTATCCACCATTACCCTGATCCTAAGGCATTCACCCCTCGCCGCCTCATCATCCTTGGCTTCCACCTCCAGAACCCCCCCCAAAAATGCTACCAACTCGCATTCCGACCTGTTTTGTCATAGCATGCAGCTGGAGTCCATGAATCTGGACCAAAAAAGGAACAAAATGAAAAGTAAGCGAAGAAGGTTTTTCCTTGCCATGCAACCGCTTCATCACCATTAAGGACTTCCTAAGATTCCATGGCTGCTTGTGGAGTGCTGCATTCATCTCCGACTCTGTAGAAAAATCCAAAAGAAAAAGCCCCTCCCCCATAAGAGAAACTTTTAGTGAAGCTTTAATCTTCCACACTTCCTTCAATAAATTTTGGAGTTCCAGAATACCAAAAGTTCTTGGGGCTACAAATCTTATGGCCAAAACATATTTGGGGGTAGCAAGCTCGCCTTGTTCCACCATTATGTTGGTGGTTTCTTGATCAGCCAGGGAAAAGTTAGCAAAGCGATCATTGATGAAATCCGCCATGGGTTATAAACTAATAAGGTCATTTCACTACTAGTTTTTTCTAATAAAACCTACACCATAAATTCTTGTCTAATAGAGTCAAAATTAAAAATCTTAAGACAACTTTACCCTTTTACTAATTTGACACAATTCGAAATATTTAATTCAAATTACAGGGTCAACTAATTACCATAATTATAGATTAAGAGATTCTCGAAAAAAGCGAGATTTAAGCACCTTCCAAATTTTAATTTTTTTTTCTAAATAGTAGTTATTCTAATTAATGCGTTTCATTTGCTTAGCTTCGAGAATTCTGCAGAATATTGATTTTGTTCCAGCGATTATTCATCGTTATCTGCATTTTCCGGTGACTCGTACTTCGATTCACCGCATCAGGTATGGGATCATCTGCATGTTCGATTTTAATGGTTTTCGGACACGATCTGGACAATGCACGAAGAGTTGCATATGTATCCGGTATGCCTGTGGGTATGCACACTACATATGCACAGATATGTGCATTGAACGTTGTTCGTACAATCGTACATTTGATAGGTGGAAAATAAAGGGTTGAACAGTAATTCATCATCCAAGTTTACATAAGAAAACTAAATAAAATATAGCATCAGTCCATAATCTTATATGAAGTTATCCATCACCCCAAACTTCTGTAACCCAATCCACACAATGCATAGGGAGTTGAATATGTACACGGTATGCATATTCGGTGCCTACTACATATGCATTGTAATAGGCATATATATACACACTCAGTAAAATACCACAATATTTGGTGCCATTATGAACACATATGGCATGCATACTGCAAATGCATGATAAGTGTCACTGCTGTATTTGGTGCATATTCACAATATTTGACAGTTGAATACTAAGAATATGTAACAGGATCTGTTCTCGAAGGCCTATATAATTCATATGCTCAAATGTGAGATGGATATAAACTCAAGTAGTAAAAATAGGTACTTAGAGAAATCTGTTGTTCATAAAAACTGAGAACTCAGAGTTACTTGACTTAATCTAGATAAAAGTAAAATATATATTAAAGGATCCGAAATCAAATAAAATATTATAGAATAATAACACAATGAAATATTGTGTTGACTAAATCTGAATGTTTGTCTTGTCCATTTCAAAAACAGCCGCACAAGTTAATGGATTAAGTCGACATCAGATTCTATGCAGATGTTATTGAGGCTGAAAACCGAGTAAGCAATCGATAGATTACCTTGAGAACTTAGAGGACGCATATTTGTTATTTCAGTCAACAAATCTGCAAAGGATGACGATTCAGTCAATCGAATCAACTTGTTCTTCCCATTGAAATCAACCTTGCAGAAAATTATATAATCCATTTGAATCCTGGACGATATCGACGGTCTGTCCAATGCAAATATATTCGAAAAACAATTAATTGATGTACCAGAATACCTAATCTACAATGCAAGAACTAAAAATCAGAATAATAAATTTAGGATGTAAAATGCGATATGAATTGTGGAGTAACAACAATGTCTGCATATGATTAAGGAATTCAATGATTGGCTTCAGGATATGAACAATAATCGAACGATAAAAAAACAATAGACAAGTATTGGAGACGTACCAGAATCTGGATCTATTGAAAAATGCAGTTCCTAATTCTGATTTCAATGCATAATTGAATATGACAAATTGAAATCGAAATTGATAATCCAATTTGGGAAATATCTTACTCTGATTTCATTGCATATCCGAATTTGGGAAATTTCCTTAATTTGGTTTAGACGCATAACAAGAAACTTCGGTTTTCATTTTCGAATTTGGAAAGTCAGAAACTTTCTGGTAATCAAGACTAAATTCTAGGAATTCATTTCAAAATTCATATTAGTTTAAATTACGAATTTTTAAAAAAAAATTATTTTAAGGGTATCATGGGTAATTTGTCTTTGATTTGTCTCTGTTAGAAAACTATTGAAGTTAGTGTCTCTTTGCTTAAGGTTGCTTAAGGGGGTGTTAATAGTAAACTTATTAGGGAATAATCTCATCCGCCATTAGCCCAGACATGCAACCAATCGCCCTTATGCCAACAAAGAGAATGTTTCATAGAAGAAAAAAGATGTTGGATCACCCCAATGGAACGAAGAGTGAAATACACGCGTCACCAACCCAATCGCATCCTACGCAACAAACCTAATGATTGAAAATATGCACTTCTCCAAGAAAAGATAGCCTCAACCCGTACCCCAAGAAGAACAAAAAAGCAATTCGAAAAAGGAAAAAGCAAACGGGAAGTCGAAACGCCACCAAATCGGAAAAGAAACTTCTGGGAAGAAGTCCTTCGGAAATGAACTCTCAGAATTTCTTTCTAGAGAGAGAAATTTATTCTACGAAAATGTCTAAACTTACCTTATGTATTATATATATATACCCATTTTTTTCACCAACTAATAAACCTACAATTTTTAGAGAAAAATTAACAACACTACCCTATTTTCACTGTAATACGATGATTAATCTTCTTATAGGAGTAAATAAATAATGACACAACACATTTTTGATAGTGAAAAAAAGAAATTACTAAATTAAAAAGTAAACACTGAAAATTTGAGATATAGAGTTTGGGTAAAGAAATGAGACTTAAGTAAAAAAAAAAATTAGATTTAAGAAATGAGAACGGAGGGAGTATAATATTTTTTTTTAAAATCCTACACATTACTCCCTCCGTCCCGAGATAACTTGCATAGTTTGATCGACTCGTTTTTTAAGAAAAAAAAATGAAATTTAGTGATTGATGATGTAAGATATAAATGAAGGGTATTTTAGGTGATTTGATTAGATGTAAGGTGAAATGTATGTAAAAAAAAGTGACAATTTTAAAAAATAAAATAATATTGTGAAATGAGTTGGTCTCTGGTCTCTGGTGTGCACCGTGCACACTATGCTGACCAATCAACCATTATAAATAATGAAAAGCAAAATTTTAAAACAATGTAACAGCTGATGCGGCGTTACAACAAGCTACCTCAGGTATAAATTACCACTTTTTCTTAATAATAGTTACCATTTTTCAATATTAAATATTACATTTTTCACTATTAAATATTATCATTTTTCAATAACAAGAATAATATTTTTTTCTAATAATAGTTATCATTTTCAATAAGAATAATTACCACTTTTCATATTACCACTTTTCACTAATAATAGTTACCACTTTTCAATATTACATTTTTCATTATTAAATATTACCACTTTTCAATAACAAGAATAACATTTTTTTCTAATAATATTTACCACTTTTCACTAATAATAGTTACCACTTTTCAATAACAAAAATAACATGTTTCCCTAATAATAGTTCTCACTTTTCATTAATAATAGTTACTACGTTTCAATAACAAGAAGAGAGGGGCTATCAACACCACAAATTCCCTTTCCAAAAAAAAAATATATATCAACACCCAAAATTGTGTTATTCCCACCTCAAATGTTATTAAACACACCCCAACAAAATTTGAAATTTTATTTTTTTTTACTAAACATACCCCAATTTATTCCCTTCCTACCTCTTTTTACTTAAAAGTTAAAATAACTTGTCTTCTTACATAATACTATACACACCCCATCCATTTAAACTTATATCTCCCCCTAAAAACACAAAAGAACCGTGCCTCTCTTCTCCCTCACCCCCAAACGAGATTTATTGTAAAAAAAAAAAAAACCTAATAAAATGCATTAGCTATGAATGTATAACATATTGAGTTTGATTTTGGCTTTGGGTATTGTTTTCGTTGGTTTGATTTGAGAAAATCAGCCAAAATCGACAGTTTTCGCTGCTGTCCGCGTGCCGTACGACCAGACTTGCGGCCGCGCGGAGCACACTGTGCACGGCCATTTGGGCCGCACGCACAAAGGAGTGCACGGCCGTAACGACCGCACGAGGCAGTGGCACGCACGGCCAGTTTGGCCGAACGAACAGTGACACACACCACCCAGTTTGGCCGAACACCACCATGATCTAATCTTCTTGTATTCCAGCCTTCATCGATTGGTCTTTATTTTGTCCCTTTTCAAAACATCCCATTTCTCGGGTATTTGTGTCTATATATTGTTTTTCTCATGCACAAAAATCGTGGAGAATTTTTTTTATTGGTATTAGATATTTTAATCCGTGTTTTTGCGAAAAATGAAATGAGGGGTTTGGTGGTGGTGCAAGAGAGAGTGACTTTATCTCACAACGTGCTGTCGGTTTGAGGTTTGTTTTATGATTTTGATTTTTCAATTCTACCCCATTACATTTACACTCTCTCTCTCTCTCTCTTACATCTTTTTCAATACTATAATCTACACTTGTTGCAAACTGTATGTGGAGGAACTTTTGTACTATACTTCTTAGTTGTAGCCTTACCATCCCCACCCCTGTATATTTTCGATATTAATTATAATCTACACAACTTTATTATATTTTGGTTTTACTTGCTCCTTGTGTATAATTTTTTAACCCGTTTTTCACTGTAATAGAAACGAGAAGCAATCACAGTGATGTGACACCATATGTTGATGATGAGACTTGAGCCGTCCGCACGTAGAAGACCATGTAGATGATTTATGGATGATATTATTGATGATGAAATAACTGTAGAGACTGAACTGCCACAACTTCTTCATGTACAAACACGGAAGCGTTCGGCCAGTACCTAATGTACAACGATGAATATGTTCGGCCAGATACCAATGTACATATTCAGGGGTGTTCGGCCGGTTGTGGCCGTACACTCACAGAAGTGTTCGGCCGGTTGTGGCCGTACGTACAGTGATGTGTTCGGCCACAATTTCGGCTGTGCATGTCGCGATTGTTTCTACTAAAAAACTGTGTAAATTGTAAAAAAAAGTGTAAAAAACATTAAATATACTTACATTAATTTCCTCCATCACGTTTTGTTCTTCCATAGCCATGTTTGTTGTGATTATATATTCATACGAATGTTTATTTTGATAGGGTTTATGCATGGAGAAGAGTTTTTTAAAAAGTGAATTTTTGACGTAAAAGTAAAAATAGATGATTTAGAGTTAAATGGAGAGTAGAATTTAAGAATGGGGTGTGTATAACATGGGGTGTGTTTAAAATTGTTAGAGGTGTGTTTAACATTTTTTAAAAGATTTAAAAGGACATTTTAGTAAATTAAATTATGTCTATTTTTATCTAAAAAATTTTAGGGTGAAAATAACACTATTTGAGGTGTTGATAACCTCTCCCTAACAAGAATACCACTTTTAATATTGGGGTGCGAATAACACTATTTGTTGTATTTGAGACTTTCTCTCATTGAAATTATTAATTTTGGGGTATTTTAATATTAAAACATCTCTTGCTCACTCTTAGGCAGTTTCACCCTGAAAAGTTGTTTGATTCTCAATTCGGAAGTGTGGGCGAGGTAGGTATCCTTTCGCTTTCGATTTCGATTTCAATTTCGATTTAGGATAAGCAAATCAGTTGTGAAGAAGGGCTGAGTATTTGTTGAGAATTTTCGGAAAATGAGTGGAATCGTCGCCACAATTGATCCAGCCATGTCTATTCCTGAACTCATCGAAATCGTGAAGCATTCGTTTCGTGAAAGCGAGATTACTGAGGTTCAGAGGATACTGATGGACCGCGAGACGAAGATGAAAACCGAAATTGAAAATCTCCAAATGGGCTATGTATCGGCGAAGAAGGAGGCGGATTTGCTGGAGATGTCTCAGAAGGTAGCAGATGCGGATAAGCTGAATCTCTACAAGGAGATTGAGTTTTTGAAGCGTCAAAAGGTTGAAGCTGATGAAACATTAAAAAATTATATAATCAGGTTTGAGACTAGAATGATGAAGTTGGAGGGGGCCCTCGCAGATGTATTCAATGTGAAGGTTGAGGACCTTGCTGCACTTGCTAATTCCGTTGAGGAATCTAATGATGATACTCCTCCTGCTGCTACTGCTGAGGAGGATGTTAATTCTGGTATTCACAAATTAATTTTTATTCTAAATGATTTCCAATACATATGTTCTCTGTTTTAATCTCTGTATCATCTTCTTAGAATAGCCAATAGTTGGACTTACTGGATATATTGCATTATTTGAAATGTCCATACGTGCTATTTTGCAGCGGTAGATAGTTGCTTCAAACATCATTTTTCAAAATCTTATCCTGATTGTTATTGTGTTTAGTTTTGGACTTTCAACTTCTGAGATGAACGAATCTTGGAAAGATCTTAACATGTTAATAATCTTATTCAGGTGATAGAAACTTGGTTCAATCTTCCACAAATGCTGCTCGAACTTCTCCTGCTTTACAATCTAGGGGAACTCTTCCTCATGTTGAGCCACAAGTTCCAGGTATTCAAGTAAACTGCTGGTGTTAAATATTTTAAGTGTATACTGTTTTAGGCAGCTGTTACTTTTGCAATTTCGCAACCTCTTGTGCTTTCTTCATGTATATAGTGTGTATTGGTCTCAGGTTCTGTTTTCAGTTGAAAATCAACGATAAAGGATTATAATCCTTTCCCCATTGGTTGCTTTTGGAAAATAGATCTGCTTAATTTGTTACTGGCATGCTGATGAATCAAAAGGATCACCTAACCCTATTTGTCGAACTCTTGGTGGATAGTTTACGTGTTCAATTAATTGTGGGCCTATATCATTGAATTACTTAAATTGTTTCTAATGTTAAATCTGTTAATTCTGCATGTACTCTTCCTTCTACTTGCCTTATTCTTTATGACACCGACGATGGGTGAACACTGTATCTTTTGTCTTGAATGTATTGATGCATATATGAGTCCTTCGGCGGTAAGAAGTTTAATATCAACTAGTTTGCATTATTTAGTTCTAAAACTATTGAAACTCTTAATCTTAAGTGGTGGATATAATCTTCTGGGAAGATGAGAATATATTTGGAAAATACTACTATTAATTATTTCCAAGAATGCTTTTACTACCAGATTCAACCTAAGTAGAAAACCGACCATCCTCAGTAGTAATTTTAATTAGTTTTAATTTTACTTTTGGACAAACATAACAATCTTGGTTTCTCTTAGAATAGTCAATAGTTGGAGTGTTGGACTACTATTTGCAACGCCCTTACTGGTTATATTGTATTATTTGCAATCTCCATACTTTCCGTTTTGCATCATTTTTCAAAATATTAGGCTGAAGGTTTTTGTTTTCAGTTTTGATATTCAACTTCTGATATGGACTTAACCTTGAAGGATTTAACTTGTTAATTATCTTATTAGTGTAAATTGCTAATCTGAAGGAGTTGGGTTGAGTATGTAGAGTTTGTTTAGCAGAAGAATAATATGTCACATACATGGCTACGCACATAGGTGATAGAAACTTGGTTCACTCTTCTGCAAAAGATAATGGTGCAAATACGTCTCGAACTTCTCGTGGTTCACAATCTGGAGGAAGTCACCGTCGTGTTGAGCCACAAGTTTCAGGTATGTGATGAAACGAAACTGCTGGTGGGGTTAAACGTTTTACATGTATACTGTTTTAGGCAGCTTTTGCTTTTGTCAAATTTGAAAATCGATAAAAAAACGATTATCCCTTCCTCGTTGGCTGCTCTTTGAAATAGTTTTGCATCATTTTTCTAAATATTAGGCTGAAGGTTTATGGTTTTAGTTTTGACACTCATGGACGTAACTTGAAAGGATTTAACATGTTAATTATCTTATTAGTGTAATGTGGTAATCTGAAAGAGTTAGGTTGAGTATGTAGAATTTGTTTAGCAGAAGAATAACATGTCACATACATGGCTCTACACACACAGGTGATAGAAACTTGGTTCCCTCTTCTGCAAAAGATGATGGTGCAAATACGTCTCAAACTTCTCGTGGTTCACAATCTGGAGGAAGTCACCCTCGTGTTGAGCCACAAGTTCCAGGTATGTGATGAAACTGCTGGTGGGGTTAAATGTTTTACATGTATATTGTTTTAGGCAGCTGTTGCTTTTGTCAAATTTGAAAATCGACAAAAAACGATTATCCCTTCCTCGTTGGTTGCTCTTTGAAATAGATTTGCTTATTGTTGTAACTGTGACATGCTGAACAATCAAATGATTACCTGAGTCCTATTTGTTGAACTCTTGTTGGAAAGTTTACGAGTTTAATTAATTGTGGGCCCAAATAATTGAAATTCAAAAAAAGGTTTCTATATCTTTTGTCATTATTGCGAAAGTATTGATGCACATATTAGGCCTTATCCAGTAAGATTTTTAATATCAACTAGTTTGCATTATTTAGTACTAAAAAACTATTGGAACTCATAATCTTAAGTTGTGGATGCAATCTTATGGTAATATTAATTTTTTGGTAAAGGTACATTCGGGACCCTCAGCGGCTCAGCTATTACTCAAGATACAAATAACTGAAATAAGCACTTAATGCATTTTTTAGTAACATTTCGATTTCACTCAAGAAAAAAAAAACCTATCTCATGAAATTCCCTTTTTAGTTTATTGATGTCAATATGCCATCATCATATCATCATCTTCGTGCGGTCCCTGCTCCTGTTGTTTTATGTTTTAAGCTCTGTATGATCTTCTTAGAATAGCCAATAGTTGGCCTACAATTTGAAACACCCTTACTGGACATACTGCATTATTTGTGATCTCCATTTTAGCTATTTTGCTGCAGAAGATAGATAGTTGCTTCAAATATCATTTTTCAAAATCTTGAGCTGATGATTTTTGTTTTTAGTTTTGGACTTTCAACTTCTGAGATGAACTAATCTTGGGAAGATTTAACATGTTACTAATCTTATACGTATAATGTTAATAATGTGGTAATCTTATTGTATATGGCTACATTCAGGTGATAGAAACTTGGTTCACTCTTCTACAAATGCTACTCGAACTTCTGCTTTACGATCTGGTGGAAGTCCTCCTCGTATGGAACCACAAGTTCCAGGTATGTAAGGAAACTGCTGGTGGGGTTAAATATTTACTTGTATACTGTTTTAGGCAGCTGTTACTTTTGTCAATTTAGCGACGTCTGGTGCTTTCTTGCTGTAATCAGTGTGTATTAGTCTCAGGTTCTGTTTTCAGTTGAAAATCGACAAAAAAAGATTATAATCCTTTCCCCATTGTTGCACTTGGAAAATGGATCTGCTTTTTTTTTTACTGTCATGCTGAACAATCAAAAGGATTACCTAAGTCCTATTTGTCGAACTCGTGGTGGATAGTTTATGAGTTCAATTGACTGTGGGCCTAAATAATTTAATTACTAAAAGAGTTCCAATGTTAGATCTTTTAATTCTGCATGTACTCAACGCCTTCTTCCTTCTACTTGCCTTATTCTTTATGACACCGACGATGGGTGAACATTGTATCTTTTGTCATGAATGTGAATGTATTGATGCATATATGATGCCAAAAGCGGTAAGAAGTTTAACTCTTAATCTTTCGTGGTGGATGCAATCTTCTGGCTCAAAATTTACACCCCTATGCATTGAGCATTTCGATGGGTTTTCAAGTTATTTTCTGAAGTTATAAGTTTCTACGTCTCTCTTTTAAATTTCAGAATTTAGTTACTTGAGTGGAGTTGTAGTGCATAATAAATACATTCCCAACTGCAATATTCATGTTCACTTTCAAAAGGACAGCAAAAGAAAGAGGAGTACATGTAACTCTTAAAAGTTATGTTTGAATGTGGTGCGGATCTCACTGAGATATGTGATGCATGTCATATCTTTAAATCTAGATTATCTTTACACTCTCGTTTCCTTTTCTGTCATTTCATTTTTGAGTTTTCATTACACATATTTGGTGCATGTAACTCTTAAAAGTTATGTTTGAATGTGGTGCAGATCTCACTGAGATATGTGATGCAGATGGTGAATCAAACTGCAATACTTTTCCCACAAATTTGACTGCCAAGAGGAAAAGAATGAGGAGTACATACATAAGCAGCGACGAAGAAGATGAAAATATACCAATCGATGGGAAGGAAATTCAAGATCCCGAATCAACTCACGATAGAATTACACTCCTTAATGGTGCCCCAGCCAAGCCTATTACCATATGCGATGATTCTCAAACTCATGATATAAGTTCAGATTCAGAAGATGATTCGTCATGTTCAGATGACTACATGAATAACCTCATTTCAACTCTCCAGAGTGAAAAACTCGGCAGGAAATAACCTCGACTTTCTCAAGTTTGTTACCTGCAGGTGGTGAGTGCTATGCATCTAAACATATATTTTGTCTCGTGGGGCGCTTCATATCGTAGAATAGTAAAATGGGAAAGTTTTTCTTTATGCCTTCTTTCTAGATCTGCACAATCTTGTATGTTTTATTGGATCCTAATCATCCTATGTTGTTATACTTATAATGGAGGTTTAGCTTCTTGTTGTCATAAATTTCTTTTATTTAAAAAAATTATTTATTTGAGATTTAAGCTCAGTTTGTTTGTTGCAAGAAAATCCTCTCTAGAACGTTAATGAATATGCTAGCCGGTTTATTATTATTATTAGTAATAATTTGAGTTAATGATGAACTTCTAAAAGAAGAGTGAGTCTGATAGAGTTAAGAAATCGTCGGGCCTGTGGGTGCGGAAGTTGTGGAGGAACTGGCGGTTAGGATCGGAGGTGTTGGGACTGGCGGTTGGGGGCAGGTTGTGCGATAACAGTTGGTGGAGATAAAACATCCAGTTTGGTCAAGATCGCTGTGAGAGATTGACACACTTCTTTAACCGAATCCTCAAGGACAGTTAAACGCTCCGTCTAGTGGTCGACGAAGGCTTCAATCGTCTTCTCCATCGCATCGCAACGCTCCTTAGTAGTCATGTCGTAAAGAGGGAGGTCGGACCAATAGATAGAGTTAAGAAGATTAAAATGAATAGAGCAAAAAAACAAAACAAGAATTCCACTTCTCAAAAGAAGCCACTGATGAACCGCCACAATTAAAATATATTGCTCTTGAATAAAATCCTCAATGAATTTACAATTTGAAAACAAAATTAACTAACTATATTGACAATTTGACATTAAGTAGCTGGCCTCGTTTGGCCTACTAGCACACTAAGGGTGTGTTTTGAAACTCTACAAACTGCTTCTAGAATCACTTTTTTTTTAAAAGCTGTGAGAGACAGCTTTAAAAATAAGTGATTCTGGAAGCAGTTTGTAAAGTTTCAAAACACCCTAAGAAGTATCTGCTATTCTGTTAAATTCAAAATAAACTTTCTAACTCCTTAAGCCCAAAAGGCTTACTATCAACTAATATTTACCATGTCTTCGTCGCCTAGTATAGACCAGATTAATACGCTTGCTATCAGAGTCTCGTGGAATCAAGTGCATATATGCATTTGAGTCCATTCAAAATGGATCGAATCAGAAATGCGAATTAAGTTGGACAACTATATGATCTACTTATTTTCTGTGTTTTAAGCTCTGTATGATCTTCTTAGAATAGCCAATAGTTTGACAACTATATGAGATGCCTTATTGGATATATTGCATTGTTTGAAATGTCCATATATACGTGCTATTTTGCAGTGGTAGATAGTTGTTTCAAATATCATTTTCAAAATCTTATGCTGATTGTTATTGTGTTTAGTTTTGGACTTTCAATTTCTGAGATGAATGAATCTTGGGAAGATTTAACATGTTAATAATCTTATATGTATAATGTTACTAAAGTGGCAATCTTGTGCTTTCTTCATGTATATGTATAATGACACAACAAATTATAGGTCGGGGTGTGAATGGGTCAAGTTACCCGACAGGGGTTTACGACTCGACCTATTAAAGTTCGATTCAACTCGTTTAATAAATAAATTGGACTTATTAATTTGAAATGTTAAGCGGTATCATCTCCTCTTAATTAATTTTAAGTCCTTTCCTATTTCTCATACTTCAAATTCTAGAATAAAATTTATACCACTTAGTTTTCATGATGAGTTATAGTCTAACTTAATGATTGTGAATTTGTGATAGTATACTCAAAACAAGTGACAATATAGATTAAATATAAAAATGAAATGATATAGGCAAAAGTGCATTTTGTACAAGTTTGGGGATTACATGGCTCTTTTATATACTTTGAAAGTTCAATTTTTTGATAAAACAATAGGTTTTGAAATTTGAGGTTAAATGCTACATATTTCGTTTAAAATTAGTGAAAAACTAACATTTTATGTGTATTTGAAGTTCCATGGGCATTATAGCAAATTTCAGAAATATTTAAGGCTTTTTTGTAAATAAAAATAAGGGCATTTTCACAAATAATCAAAATGCATTGCCCAGCTCGAAAAAAAATTGACTAGGGATCGAAAAATAAAATTTTACCCCAAAATATAAATTTATCTACAGAACACACGTACAACCTATAATTTTAATATTCCACCACACCACTCATACCTCCACCACTTGCAGAAAAAAGTTCCAGCAAGGTGGCCCATCAATATCACAGACGGCGCACCGTTGGAAAGTCGTCGAAAAACGGGAGAGGGAGAGAATAGATCAAGTGAACGATATATACAAATCTAAACAACAACAAGCTCAAAGATAAACTCAAACTTATCTGGTAGATAGCCCATCTAAACAATCAAACAATAATGAAAACAACTAAGTCAACTCGATCTCTTGAACGCCAAAAAAAACTGACGTCAAATTTTGTATACATCTAATTATATGTGTGGAAAGTTGAAAGAGTCAGTCTTGTGTAGACTCGAGCATTTCTATACACCTGAGTTGATCGTTGATTTTTTATTTTTTATAAATCTAAAAATCTCATTAAAATTCTAAAAATAAAAATATTGAATGTACATATTAGTCATTTTACATAAGTAACCATTAGTGTTAAATTACTCTCTAAATATGTGTGAAAGTTCAAAAGCTGGCAGCTAAAGTAAAACAAATTGAGTAATACGGTGTTCAATTAATGTGAATATACTCCTATTACATTTCAATGTGGTCTTTTCAACTGGCTTTTCTTTTTTTGACAAAGTTTGGGGGTGTTTGAATAAACTTTGTTATGTTAAAACTTTCTGCGTGCTGATTAGATGAGACAGCAGATGAACTATGTGCTCTAGTAGTCTGATGCAAATATATATGATCTGTTTGAGAGTGCAAAATGTATTAGCTTCTATAGATAACTAACCAACTGATTCCTGGGTCAGCTAATTAGTTGGACAACCATCTACTTAGTTGATTGTAAGTAAATGTGTAGGCCCTAAATGTTTAGAATCGTGAGTTCAATGAAAAACCTTTTATTAAAGAATAAATTTAACAAACAATGAATGCGAATATCAGAAGACTCGGTGTCTGCTGATTATGGAAATCTATACTTAGTGAATTTTGACACTTTTATAAAACAAATGATTATGAAATATTTAACAATTGAATATGATAAACAATAAGTAATAATATAGTAAGTGACACAAGTATTTATAGTGGTTCGAACAACTTGTTCTACATCTACTCTCACAGCTCAATTGTGAAGTTAATCCTTAAAAGGTCCTTGTTACTTTAAAGTCTCAAGAGAAGACTATGATCTCGATACACTTCTTTAGTGTAGTTGGATCTACTTTTTATCGGGAGAACAAGTAATCTTACAAATTTCTGGAAATAAACTACTAACTTATAAAGTAAAGTATGTGAGTAAACAACTTTTGTGTTGAACAAGGAAGTTCAAAAGCACACTTTCTAAGCTAAAGGCATGGAATACAAATCAGGCTTAGATCCTGGAAACTTAAAGCTAGGAATACGAAGATGAAATGTTGGCTCTTAGAACTCGAAATGATTATAAAATGCTTGAATGTTATTGAGGTCGCCTGATGGAGTTCTCTCGTGTAAAGTTTTCGTAAGTTGTTACATGAACAACATCTTGTATTTATAGGTAATTTGATGCAGAAACTAGTCGTTGATGAGAACTAGCCGTTGCAACAAATCTTCTAAGAATGGACGAGATCTTCATGGATTTGATCTTTCCTTTGATTCAGGTACAAACATTCCTATAAAAGGAATGTGCATTTACGATCTTTTTGTTGCCCTAGTCCAAGTCAACTCAATAGCTGTGTTGTCATCTTCTAATTGGTCCACGTCAGCTGAGTTGGTAAGACTTGATGTCTTATCTTTTGTTGAGTCTGACAGATGTTATTTAACATTCTCTTTGTCTTTTGTTATCTTTGTCTCTTCTTCCTGACACACATGCATAACTGACTTCTGATAAATCAATCGATCAGTCCTTATGAAAATCTTTAAGGCATGACAAGATTTAGTGAAGTTCATATAAGCTGGTGTCTTCTGATCGGCTGATCTCATGTAGCTAATATCAGTTGATAAAAGTATACAAACACTTTTTAGTCTAATTTCACTAATGAACTTCAAGGGGTCTCTTCTAGTCTTTAATCTTCTACTCTTTCAGTCTTGAGTAAAGCGCGCGTTTAACCATATATGGTATCAGTTGAGATATATACAACTGATTCCATATGACTAAGACTTAGACAAAGTACTAAACTTTATAAAACAGCTTAGGTTACCTATCAACTTGATTACAAATTATATTATAGCACGTAGATTACATGATCTGGTTTTGACCATTAAAATTAAACATATATCTAATCTGATTAGGGGTAGGATGAATATCTCAACACAGTTTACTCGGTATATGCATTGTTTGTTACTAATATGCAATGTGTGTTGACCATTTACTCGATATATGCATTATTTGTATATGCATTGTATGTACATATAAATTTAAATACAAAATATAATATTATAAATATTAAGCGAAAATATTATACTATCATTTATATACAATATTAATGATTAACAATTAATAAATATGAACTAAAAAATTTATATTAGTTAAGGTTGACAATTGTTAACCCTTTAGAAAATAAAAAAAATCTAAATAAAAATATTATTCTACTCATAATTTAAAATTTGAATATAAATAATTTTTAAATACAAATATAATACTCCCTCCATCTAATTTTATAATGCCCACTTCTCTGGACACGAGTTTTAATGAATATTGATTAGTTTATGTATAAAGTAGATAAGTTGAGGGTATGATGGGATGTTGTGGAGTACATTATAGATAAAATGATTGTTTATAAATAAAGTTAATGACAATTTGAGTAAATAAGTGATTGTTGAGCGGCGGAGATAAAATAGTGTGAATAGTAAATTTTCTAAGGAATGAGAATAATAAAATTGGATAACCCAAAAAGAAAAGTGGTAATTATAAAATTGGACGAATGGAGTATAATAATATTAATTAATGATATGGAAAAATGGTCATGAGAAAATGTTAAGGGGATGTTTCTTTTGGGCTTTGGGTGGTTTTAAAAACCAGATTTTTGAAATCCTGGTTTTTGAAATCCCGATGAATAGTAATATGGGTGTTTCTTTTGGGTTTTGGAATAGTGAAGGATTTAACTTTATGTCAAATCAAGTTGTAAGATTGAATGAGTTTGTATTATTATATTATTGTTTGGTGAGATTATAATGATTATTTGATTAAATGTATTATATTATTGTATTATTATATTATTATAGTATTATTATATTATTGTTGAAAAAGAATATAATGATTGGAGTAATATTATATAGATATAACTTTATGTCAAATCAATATGTTTGATAAAGGTGGTTTTGAGTGGATTTTGAAAACCGATTTTTAAATCCCGAAGTAAAACGGGTTTTGGATCTTGAAATCCAAAACCTGATTTTTAAAACAAAAAAGAAACATCCCCTAATAGATGAAAGTGGGAATTTTGACTTCAGTGATAAAATGGAAAAATAAGGGCAATAATGTCCATTTAGGTGTCCTTTTGTAGTTTTGAGTACTATAATAGAATTTAAAGTTTGTAGTCTTGAGTAGTACAAGGGTCCCAATTGTATTTTTAAGTAATTCTCCCTAAAAATGTACTCCCTCCATTCCGTGATTACTTGTACACTTTTCTTATTAAGACGTCCCAAGATTACTTGAGATTCATTGGTGACTCGGTGGTGGGTGTACAATTATAATTTTAATGAGTTGTAATTTAATTTAATTGATAAAATAGTAATATAATTTTTTTACATGTAATTTTCTTTTTAAAAAATTGGGGGTGAACTCATAAAAAAAAGGGAACAAATAACTTTGACTTGTCTAGAAACTCAGCCTATAACCCATGAATAACATTCAAGCTCATTTAGAAAATTGGATCTAGTTACATGTATGTGTTGGAATATGATTTATATTAATAAAAAGAAAATTTGATTTTGATTAGATGGAATTTTCTACTGTGAGACAGGGGTTCGTCATGTCTCACATCAAGAGTTCAATCAATAGTTGACACATCATATTGTATTGCTATAAACGATCGCACTTCGCAATTAAATAAAATATTTACTTTTTAAAAAATATATATATATATATAAAAGTATAAAAATATTCTTAGTATATTTTTTAAAAAACACATACAAATTTACAAATTTAACCTTCCTATGTAGTATTATTTTAAACATAATAGATATATCAAACAAAATTCTACATAAATAAGAAAAAGTAAATTTGTAAATTTGTATGTGTTTTTTAAAAAATATACTAAGGATATTTTTATACTTTTATATATATATATATATTTTAAAAAGTAAATATTTTATTTAATTGCGAAGTGCGATCGTTTATAGCAATACAATATGTTTTAGAAAAATCATTTTTTAGGACAGGGAACTGCACCGCACTCAGAAAAATCAAACTCATCACGTACCCCTCAAATGAAGAATCATAAAACAAATTCCCAGAAAAAGTATAATTTTAAATCCCTAAAAATTCATTTCGCAGGTGTAAAACTCCTCACGCTGAACGCCCCCACAATCTGATTCATGTTTTCATGGCAATTTTTTTTTTTCTAAATTAACTTCAATAATCTCAGTTTCGGGCCTGATTCAAACCCCTTCTTCATCCTTATGTTTAATGAAAAATAATTCCTTCATCTTCATCTAGAAGGTTCTGTTGAGCAAACTGAAATAAGACTCCTAAAATTTATCAATCTGTGGTATAAGTTGAGCCCTAATTTCAAATTTTAATAATTTTGCTTAAGCTGTAATTCAAAAAAAATATATATAATAAAGTCACTGAATAACAATTAAGATTCAATAATGCATTAGTTCTGTCAATTAATTGAAGAAATTGAAAAAGTATGGGGTATGGGGAGGTGAGTCCGCCGAGAAAGATGATAATTTGTTGGGGTGATGGATACTGGATCGTAGTGTTTCATTTATAATTTAATTAGGTTTAATGTGTTTTAATTACAAATGAAATGTTAATAGTATATATTATTTTATAATTAAATATTTTTACACATTCTGAATTAAAAGGATATTTTTGTCATTCTGTATTTATTAATTTAATTTATTAGTAGGGCGATGCAGTGCGATTGCATAGAGCAAACACATTAATGCAGAGTGCAGTCATATTAAATGAAATGTATCCGTTGGATCAATGATCTAACGGTATTTTAAAGATTGTTTATTGTAAGACAGGGCGAAACCTGTCTGACCGTATAGAAAGACCCTGGTTAGATACCAAAACCCCAGAAAAAAAAACCCCAAATATGATGAATTGTCAACTTAAATTTTCAGGTTAGAAAGCTCGTATATATTTTAGGGAGCTTTATTTTACTTAGAATAGATTTTTTAAAAAATCTATGATATTTGACTTGAAAAATCAAAGAGCAATGAAGACAAGGAGATCAACTGTATGAAAAGTCCAAAAGATACTTCATTGAGGTTGACAAACTAGAAGACTAGTCAACTTTCATGAAGACAAGTTAAGAAGACTTTTTGGACAAGAGGCATGAATGATGATGAAGTGCAGTTTTCTAGTAAGAGGAACTCCAAGTCACACATGAATTACATCTCAGAATAAAAAGTTAAGAGTTAAATGGGTGTCAAATAGACAAGTAGTATAAAGTGACATTCAGAAGACTTTGCAAAAGTGATGTTCAGAAGACTTTGCAAGATGGACAAGTATCCTAAAGTGCTATTTAGATGACTTAGCAAAAGAGGGTCAAGGTGACTGAAGTGACTTTTAGCAGAGATAGGACTTAGCTTACTAATGGACAAGAAGGTTGAATGACAATGCAACACTGAAATCAACCTAGTACAAGATCAAGCTATTATTTAAATATTCCCTGAAGATCAATGATCAATTGTCATGTCAATCTAGTGCCACAACAAAACACATGACAAAGCATGCAACTGACACCTTCACCCGAGGCTAGAAAAAAGCGACTTTGTGCAGACTCGATGGCTAGAGACACCTTGACAGTGTGTTCCCCGATTTTGTTAGTCAACCTAGGAATGTAAGGTTGCGGCTTAGAACAGATGGTTTTGCATCACAAGGGATGCATGGGAAGTAGTATTTTTTGTGGCCCGTAATATCGACTCTGTATAATCTACCTTTGTGGATGTGTATGAATTCTCAAACAATGTTTTTTACTGTATTGGTGTCTGATAAAAGATTAAATCTTTGTTTATTTAAAAAAGGAATGTGTATATGAGGGGAATATGTTAGAGATCAACACTTTATATGAATTTTAAAACTATGAAAAAAAATTGTGGATAGAAGTCAATTTAATCTCATAACTTTTCACCTTTTTTTTGAAATGGTCTCCAAAAGGTTATATTTACCAATTTAGTCAATTTTTTTACAATTTATTTTTAGTCACGAATTGGCCGGCTAGATCAAAATGATGTTCTATTTGAGTCCTACGTACATAATTTGTTCTATTTTAGTTCCAAGTTCACATTTTCCATATGCTCGTAGCAAAATAATCCTTAAATTGCATATACATACGATTAATACAATATTCTTAAACTTGAACAATCAACGTCCCTTGCTTCAAAAAAAAAAAACAATCAACGTCCCTTTATTTTGCTTCAACTATTTCTAAAACATTTTCATCAAAGAGAGTAACAGAGTTCAACTCAAACAGTAGAATGTATTCTATCTCTCAATCTGTGATTTTATAAAATAGATTGTATTCACCTCTCAATATATATGTGATTTTAATTTATTTTTTATTGATAGTATTTATTTTAAGTAATTAACTAACAAATTTTAATTAAAGGAACAAAATCATTAAAATTGTCAATGGAAATAATAATAGTTTGTTAGATTTAGTAGTTGAGAAATTAATAATTAACCACAAAAATAAATACAAAACATAATTTTTATTAAAATTCAGAAGAGGTGAAACTCTTCCTACTTATTCTTAGGTACATCAACGCAACATATCTATAATACCAACAACAAAAAGAGACGTAGTTCTTTAAACAAAGACAACAAGTATAATAGAAGAGAAAGAGCTGGATTGAAAAATGCCCTGGCTTCCTCTCATCCTCCATGAAGATGAACTTAAGTTCGCTTTCACCTGTTGTGCAAGTAAAAGAAGAAATCTATCTATTAAATTATTATAAAAATAAGAATAACTTCAAGTGAAGTTATAATAATCCCTCAATTAATGAAAATGATATAATACACGTAATTATGAAAAACAATTCTTAATCAGAAGAGATAGTATAGAGTTACAACTTACTAATAAAATAGATTCGATGGAGGCAGAGTGAAGGAAAGAATAAACTGCAACAAAAAAAAAAAAAAATTGTACGTATGACCGAATAAGACGCAACTTCATAACCCATTCTCTCTATTTAATTCAATATCCTGACGAATATCTGTAAATTTGGAAAGAAAAAAAGTTTATATTGAAACATATATACAAGGAATATAAATTTGAAAACATGATTTAGGACTTTATACTACCACATATAATTCAAACCGAAAACCAACACTAATTTAAATTTATAATGCTTATTTCACCCAACATGAGTTTTAATGAATATTGATTGGAGGGAGTATTTTTTTTAAGAGAGGAGAAGAGTTGGATTTAGTTTGAATACGACTTGGACATGTATGAATAAATTGAGTGACATTTATGTTGAGTTTGCACGGAAACTGTTTGATGAGATGCTCAAGAGAAATGTGGTTTCTCGGACACCGATGTTCCAAAGTTAATAAGTACGTACTCCTTACATTTAAGTTTACATGTGCTTTTTACCCCCCATAGATTAAAAAATATAATATTAAATATGTAGTGGATAGTTGTGGTAGAAAGATATAAAAAGAAAAAAAAGTAAAGAGACGGGTAAAAAAGGGCAAGATTTATTGTTTGTATGTGTATTGTGTGTTTATTGTTTTGGACAACTAATAATCTCTCATTTTATTTGGACGACAACTTACCTGACTTTGTATACATGTGTGTTTATTATTTTAAGAAGGTTTTGAAAAAAAACACACATGTCACACTTTTTTTGGGACCATCAGTATTCACCTCTCAATCTGTGATTTTAATTTATCCCATGTTTTTATTGATAGTATTTTTTTAAAGTAACAAATTATAATTAAAGGTGGAATAAACGACGCAAAATCGTGAATGAATATAACGTATATAGTTGAGAATTAATAATTAACAACAATTTTTTTTTTTTAATGCGCAATACAAATAGATAAGGCAAAAAAAAAATGGAGTCAACAGAGAGTGTGGAGAGAGAGAGGGGAATGTGAGTGGGTGAGAGTTAGTCATAGGAACAACCGACCCTTTTCCGAGCGACCTCCGGTGAGGCATTCTCATATATCCAGCCATAGAAACACCCTTACCCGTAGTTATCCCCAGAGGACCGATAGGAAACCGGAAGATGAAGAGTTTTATCGACGGAGGAATCGTGGGAATGCAGCCTGGCGGGTAGACCTGTCAAGACGGGCCGGCGGGGCGGGACGGGCCAAAACCGCAAAAGCCCGCCATTTGGCGGGGCGGGGCGGGCCAGACCGTTTGTCAAGCGGGCTGTAAAAACCTCAACCCAACCCAAAAATGGGCGGGCCGCGGGTTTAGGCGGGCCAACTTTTTTTTTTTTTTTGTTACAAAAGTATTTATTAAATTTATTAAGAAACACAAAAATTACAGTATATATCAAGAATTATAGTGTTAATAATTAACAACAAAAAAACTAAATAGAAACATTGTCATTATTAATTGTATAATACACTATAAATTACAATAATATTATTTATATATATCAGAAAATGAAGAAAGGAGAAAAAAAATGGAGCTTTCAAATGGTTAGAGCATCTATAATCTGTCATTTACTAGAGTTTTTTCTTTTAGTTAGATTTATTGTATATTTTTTTAAAACAAAGTTGAATAGTTCAAATGGTTAAAGCATCATTGCCTAGACAGGTCCTGAGTTCAACCCCTACAAAAGGCAGAAAATACATTTTTTTTTATATTTTTTAAGTAAATATAATATTTTTTAAAAAAAGGCGGGCCAGCCCGCCAAAGCCCGCACCAACCCGCCAAAGACCGCGAACCAAACGGGCCGGCCCGCCTGGGCCCGCTTCCTAGCGGGCTTGGAAAAGCTTAGCCCAACCCACTATTTTAAGTGGCGGGGCGGGCTGACCCAACGGGCCCAGCCCGTTTTGACGGCTCTACTGGCGGGAGAAACTTGTCGCCCTAAAAACGAGCAATGTGGTCATTTTTTTCTTTAGGAATTTCCCGGCCGAGTGCACCACAAACGATTTAAAATACTGCTTCAACAAAGTTGGGAAGGTGATGGACATATTTCGACCACACAAACACGATAGAGGAGTCAAACCTTTTAGCTTTGCTAGGTTTGAGAGCGGAACGGACGAGACAAGTACGCTCCAAACACTCAATGAAGTTTGGATGGGGAGCTACAAAATCAGAGCCTACATGCCACGTTACAAAAGGGCACCGGAAGAGTCCAAGAAGGAGGAGCCAAGAACCCTCAAATTTGAAGCCAACAGGAATATCAGGAAAAAAGAAGTTTATTTCTCAAAAGCAGTGATGGGAACAAATTTGGGATCCCCTGACCCAAGAACCATGGAAACAGCGGTCAAAACTGACCCAATACCAAAGGAGGTTGTCTCAATCCAGTTTACTACGAAGCAAGAGGAAACCGAATGGCTAAATTCGTGCATCACGGGAGTTCTGAGAAAAGAGTTTTCATGGGAGGATCACGGAGAAGAATTACAACAGGAGTGTGTGAACATCCTAAAACTTCGAACGATCGGGGACGACGCCGTGCTAATCCAAAATATCTCCGGAAAAAGCTTTAACGAAATCAATGGGTTGATGGAGGAATGGTTCCGGCATTGGTTCGATTGGTACAGGGAATGGCGACCAATCAACGTCAGCCACAAGAGATTGGTGTGGACAAGATGGATCGGGGTTCCTATACATGCTTGGAACACACGATTTTTCGAAACGGCGTGCGCCACCATCGGAAAGTTGGTGAAGATTGATGCCCAAACGCTAAATAAAACACGTTTCGACTATGCAAGGGTTCTCATCTCTATCTCTTACCTTAAGTATGTAAATCAAATAGCCCATTTGGTAATTGATGGAGCGGTTTTCAAGTGCCGAATCATGGAGGAGATTGAAAACCCGAGGCAAACGACGGCACTATCTGGTTCTGAGACGGAGTCCAACTTCGACAAAGGCTCTGAGTGGTCTATGGATGATGGTGATCAAGATGAGCTCTCGTGCGATCCGGCGGCGGGAACGATCCACGAGTGAATGTGCGGCGGCTGTTCCGGCGTGTCGTCGGAGTCAGCGTCTATCTGCCAGAAACCAATCTCGTGCGATCAGGCGGCGGGAACGATCCACGACCGAACGTGCAGCGGCTGTTCCGGCGTGTCGCCGGAGTCAGCGGCTATCTGCCAGAAACCAAGATATCACAAGGAGGACGACGGCCGAAACGACCTTGAGTCGCGCGATCTTGCGGCAGCGGCGGTCTACGTACAAGCGGACGGCGGCTGCGATGGCGTCTCGCCGGAAAATGTCCTCAACCGCCAGAATTCGAAAAAACCATTTCGTACAAAGTGCATATCTGAACGGGCCCCAAGGAGACAATGTAGTTAATGCAATCTCGAAACAAGAAATGCCTGATAAGGTATGGAAGCAGCGTGAATCAAATCCAATCATGGCGCCGTCATTAAATATCGAGGAGGGGCCCTACAAATCTGATTTTGTTCAAATTGATCTCTCCACCGTATCAGCCGCTCTTACCTAGTCAATGGGGACCACTTCATCTAATGAAAACGGTAGGGAGGTAAGTAACCCTAATTTTAATATTCCTCCCTCCCAAACCCTAGCCCACATACTCTCTGAGCCCACAACCACTACCTTTGGGCCTGATTTCCCTATACACCCCTACCCCACAACCCCTCATCTGTTACACCCCCCAATAAACTAGATACACCTCCAATAAACTCTTACCCGCTGCACCCACCCTAACACCCGTCTCACCCCCCAACAAACCCGATACACCCCCCACCAAAACCTTACCTGATACACCCCCCATCAAACACGATACACCCCCAACAAACCCTTACCTAGTACACCACCTCTCAAACCCTTAACCAATACACTTCCTTACCCCCAAACCAGTGGGCCTTGTGATCCCGTATACACTCCACTCGACACTCATCCCGTCCCAAATCTCTCGGTCGACATCAAAAACCCTCCATCTAACGCCCCCTACCTCCCTTAAATCCTACCACGAATGCAACTATCAAACCCACATATAAACCCCGCAAAAATCCTCCCAAGAAGAAAGTTAACAAAATGGAAATGCGGTAGATGGAGATCAAGAGATGGACTGAATTCTCAAAAGGTTTTGAAACTGAGAGAGATAAGACCGCCGATCAAAACAAACAGCAAAACAAGGGGAAAGGGAATCGGCGCCTGCCCACCCAGTCGACACTCGATGCGGAACGGGAAGCCTCAGAAACATGGAACCTGGGGAAAAGCTTAGGCCTCCAATCCAAAACCTCTGATGTTCAGGAAATCAGTAAGCTCGTTGAGATAGAGAAACAAGACCAGTCAAAGAAAACAAGAGCAGAAGGTGAGACGACTGAGAGTTATCCATGAAGATTCTCTCTATGAATATTCGCGGCTTGGGGAATCGAATAAAAAAAGACGAGTTACGGAATCTCATTAAGAAACAAGGAGTGGATTTGTGCTGCATCCAAGAATCAAAGTTGGAAAACGTGGATGAAGCAACGTGTCGTGCAATATGGGGAGAAGGAAAGATGGAATGGTACTCAAGGGAAGCTACAGGAAGATCCGGGGGAATCATAACCATATGGAACTCAGAGGTTTTTAGGTGCTCCAGCTCCTGGCATATGGCGGGTGGAGTCATACTAAATGGATATTGGGGCCAAAACAATATACAATGCTGCATCATCAACATCTATGCCCCATTCAACCTACCCGAAAAGATTGAGCTATGGGATCACTTAAGCACGATCGTGAGCCAAAATCCCGCAGCATGCATCTGCATCATCGGAGATTTTAATGCAATACGATGTGGGTCGGAGAGGGATAGGAGAGGAGTACAACACTATAATCACAGGGACACACTAGCTTTCGATAGCTTCATCAAAGCTGCAAACCTGGTGGACCTCCCACTACACAGAAGGAAATACACTTGGTACAAGGCTGACGGATCATGCAAGAGCAAGCTTGATAGAGCTCTGGTCAACCATCATTGGCTAAACCAGTGGCCTAACATACACTTACGGGGCCTAAGACGCTCAGTATCTGATCACTGCCCTATCCTCTTGGGGATCAAGGTAACGAATTGGGGGCCAAAACCATTCTGAAGCCTCAACGCATGGCTAACACACCCGGAACTCAAGAGTTTTGTCAAGGAAAAGTGGGACGGCTACCAAATACAGGGCTGGGGTAGCTATGTTATCAAGGAAAAGCTGAAGAGACTCAAGGCAGACCTAAAAGAGTGGAACGCCAATACGTTTGGAATCATCGAACACAATATTGAAACACAAAGAGCGGAAATCCAGAAGATGGACATACTAGACGAAGTCTTCGGGCTTGATGACACCGAGATCATTAATAGGAACAAGGTAGTCGCCCTATTGATCCGGGAGATGAAGAAGAAAAGCACGATCGATTACCAAAAATCAAGGTGTAGGTGGTTGAAAGAGTGAGACTGCAACACGCGTTTCTTCCATAACTACATCAACAGGAGAAGAAAAAGAAACGAAATCCTTGGTCTTAAGGTAGGAGGCGAATGGAGTGAAGAAGCCACAACAGTGAAAAAAGGGATTTTTGAGCATTTTCATAACCACTTCAAGAAACAAGAGACCACTAGACCGATCCCTGCAGCAGCCTTCGCAAGAAAACAGATCTCAACCACAGAAAACGACATGCTTATAGCCCCATTCTCAAAAGAGGAAATCCGAGAAGCCATAAACGTCTGCGACAACACAAAAAGCCCTGGACCGGACGGTTTCAACTTCGGGTTCCTTAAGGAATTTTGGCACCTTATAGAACCTGATTTCATCCGACTTATGGAGGAATTCCACACCCACGGAAGACTGGTGAAAGGCTTCAACCCAACATTCATTGTGCTCATCCCTAAAAAAGGAGGTTAGCACGGATTTGAACGATTTCAGGCCAATCTCTCTTGTAGGGGGAATATACAAGATCATAGCAAAAATCCTGGCAAAGAGGCTCGGTAATGTTCTACCTTCCATAATTTCTGATGCACAATCTGCTTTTGTTGGGAAGCAGAACATATTGGACAGTGTGTTCGTGCTAAACGAAGCGATCGATGAAGCAAAAAGGGAGAAACCGGTACGAGCTTTTCTCAAAATTAACTTCGCAAAGGCCTACGACTCGATCGACTGGGGCTACATGGAACTAATGAGGGAGAGATTCAATTTCAACCCCAAGTGGAGGAAGTGGATAATGGAATGTGTGACGACGGCTTCAGCGCCGGTCTTGGTCAACGGAAGCCCATCTAGAGAATTCAAAATGGAAAGGGGGTTGAGGCAAGGGGATCCCCTATCGCCTTTCCTTTTTCTGATTGCTGCAGAAGGATTGAGTATCCTCATGGAGAAAGCAACCGAGGAGAGCCTGTACAAAGCGACATAAATTGGAAGGGAAAAAATAAAAGTCTCACATCTACAGTTTGCGGATGGCAGAATTCTCATGGGGGACGCAAGCATGGAGAATGCCTGGGTTATGAGACGTGTGCTGAGGAACATGGAACTGATGTCCGGATTGAAAATTAATTTCAACAAATGCTCGATTATTGGCGTGAATGTGGAAGGTAATACTCTCAGTGAAATGGCGGAGATCCTTGGGTGAAAAGTCGAGTCCATCCCCTTCACATACCTGGGAATGAAAGTGGGATCAAACCACAGGAAAGCAACAGAGTGGGCTTCGATAGTGGAGAAAATAAAACACAGGTTAGCAAGATAGGACGGCAAGAAGATCTCGATGGGGGGAAGGATCACGTTGCTGAACTCGGTTATCTCTTTTCTTCCGACATACTATCTGTCTTTCTACCGTATACCAAAGAAAACCTTGAGGGAGATTGTGAGCTTACAACGTAACTTTCTTTGGGGGGGAGGGAGTAGTGGCAAGAGAGTGGCATGGAACGACAGGAAAAGAATATGAAATATGAAGCATCTAGGCGGGCTAGGGATAAGAGATATTAGTGTCTTTAACGAAACACTGTTGGGGAAATGGGGCTGGAGATTTATTAATGAGAGAAACAGTCTGTGGGGGAGGGTTCTACGATCTAGATATGGGGAAGCTTGGGGAGACGGTTTCGGCCTCTTCCCAACAGGAAGGGTTGGGAGGGTTTCTTTATGGTGGAAGGATGCTCTAAAGGTCATAGGTGAGAGTAACGGGGGTTGGTTCCATAGCAATCTGACTAAGATCCTAGGGGATGGGAAAAATTCTTTCTTTTGGGAGGAAAATTGGACAGGGGAGGGGTCTCTTAAGGATAGATTTAAGAGACTATACCTGATTAGCGTAGACAAGGGGAAAACAGTGAGGGAAATGGGTGTTTGGGAGGGGAGCACTTGGAGATGGACTTGGGGTTGGAGAAGGGCACTCTTTGACAGGGAACACTACAAAAAAAGTCTGATTTTGATACCATCAATTTAGAGACGGATATCCATTCAAAATTAATTTTCATATTTTCTTTTATTTGTTCATTTTCGTTAGTTTATACATACACTCCAAAAAAGATAATTTCTGACAATTTTTATCCTCAAAATTCACATTTATTTATCTTTAACGGCGTTACATTATTTTTGTTAAATATTTAAATTTGGGATTATATTTTTTTAGTCTATTAAGTTGTCACAATTTTTATTTTAGTCCAGACAATTACAACATTTTGAATTTCATCCATTAAGTTTGTTAATTTTTTGAATTAGGTCATTTTACCTACTATTGATGGTTGCTTAGCCGGTCACTGCCACGTGAAAATTATTTTTCTTTTATGTTTAATTTAATTATTCTGGACAGTGCCAACACGACAGACAACAATCTTCATCAAAATATTTATCGAAAATTGGTGGTCGTCCGTCATAACCACAATCTTCATCAAAATATTTATCGAAAATTGGTGGTCCATCATAACCACAATCTTCATCAAAATATTTATTAAAAATTGGCAGTCCGTCATAACCACAATCTTCATCAAAATATTGATCGAAAATTGGTGGTCCATTATATTCACCATGACAGATCTGCATATTATCATCTTCATACGTTGATTGTTCATTACCTAGGCCTTAGGTCCTGGGTTCGAGTCATGGGTAGGGGAAATGGGATGGGTATTTAACTTGTAATCAAAAAAAAAAAAAAACTAATAGTGTCGTAAACCGATTGAAATCTCAGAACCATCATCGAGAATCGTACCTAGTCTCTGATTACCATGATGCAGCAAAGATACTCATACGGGGAAGAACAGCTATCAAAGACGTTGAGTACGTCCGAAGAATACCGCCAAGACAGAAAAGAGATAAAATCCTCAAAGTTTAATATTCAATTTCTAACCCTCTCAATGAGAGCAGCAACCTCTATAAATAGAACACTAGAGGCTCCAAAACTAACTACAAACAGTTGTTGAAAACAAACGTAACAACCAAACTAATTAAAAGAATTAATAACTAAACATCAATGATAAACTGGAAAAGGACTAGTTTTGATCACTTACAGCTTGTTCTCCATCAGTGAACGTAGGAGCAATTTAGCCTCCGAACCACTATACATCTTGTGTTCTTACTTACTTCATTTACTTTTTTTGCTTAAGTATATGTTTATTCATCACTTATTTATTTGCTAAAACTTACATAAAAACTGGTTTTGATTTAACACAACTTGTTTACTATAGAAAAACGTGTTTCATAGGAGTTTGCCTAAAATATTGTTTTTGTGTGAGTCAAATCAACTAAGTGTTTAAGTGCATATTGTCTAAGGAGTATAATAGGGTTTGTCATAAATTTCGCATATAAGTTGAATATTTGTTAAGACTTGTTAAAATATCTTTAAAAGTATTTGCATAGGACTTTGCATATACAGTAAAACCTCTATAAATTAATAGTTTATAAATTAATAAACTCTCTAAAATAATAAAAAATTTCGATCCCGACTTAATTTAAACATGTATATTTAAGTAATTCCAATGAATTGATGCATGCGTCTATGAATATTATTGTATATAATGAATTGATATTATACATGAATTAGTTACAAAGAATTGGTTGATACATGAATATAATCAATGAAACATATATAAACTCATTTATTTTTAATATATATGTACTAAATTTGTTGAATTTAAAAAGTCTATCTTTTGATTAATAAAAATATTAATTTATCGATAAATTAATACCTCTCTAAATTAATAAATTTTCATGGTCCCAATGTTATTAATTTATAGAGATTTTACTGTAGTCAACTTACCTGACTCTGTTTACTTGTGTTATATTGATGGTAAAAGTTTGAAAAACACACACACGTGTATTCCCCCCCTCCCCCCAACCACATAAACTGATCCTAGTTGTGCACATTTTGTGTTTATTGACTATTAGGTTATATTTGTGATTTCTACTCATTATGCCTAACACATCTTCTTTCGAGACTTCTAGTGTAGTTATTCCACCACCAACTACTATGGGAACCAACCCCATTAACAAGATTTCATATCAGAAGCTGCCCATATTTTCTATTGAAAATTATGATTTTTGGAAGATCAGGATGAGAGCTCATTTGGCTGTCTCTATGATGAAATTAATGTTAAGGGTAATTACTAAAGGACCATTTGTGTTGTGTTCATGAAGGCCAACACAAATGTTACAGATGCCCAAAGAGTTGTTGGAGCAGAAGAAATTCCCAAAGATGATGATGAGCTCACTCCTGAAGAAAGAAAGAAGCAAAATCTCAATTTTGTTGCAATGAACACCTTTTTCAAACCATTCCAGATGCTATAATGGGAAGAGTGTTTCACTGCACAACTGCAAAGGAAATTTGGGACACATTAGCTCTTGAGTATAATTTCCTCTTGAATTATACGAGTCAATACCTTTAACATTAAATCCAAAATACATTAACAAATATTCTCTTTGTCCCCTACTTAATGACTCATTTTTCCATTTCTAGCGTTCCTTACTTAAGGACTCGTACTTAAAATAGCAAAAAAGTACTCCCTCTTATTCAAAATAAGTGTCATTCTAAAGTAATGCACACATATTAAGAAATCAATTAATTTCTTTCTATGCCCTTACTAAATGTTTGTCTTTTTTTTTCTAAATAATACTCCCTCCGTCCAATTTTATTATGCCCACTTCTTCGGGCACGGATTTTAATGAATGTTGATTAGTTTATGTATAAAGTAGATAAGTTGGGGGTATGATGGGATGTTGTGGGGTCCATTTATAGGTAAAGTGATTGTTTATGAATAAAGTTAGTGGCAAATTGAGTAAATAAGTGATGGTTGGAGGGTGGAGATAAAGTAGTGTGAATAATATTATTTCTAAAAATGGAATGGGCATAATAAAATTGGACAACCAAAAAAGGAAAGTGTGAATAATGAAATTGGATGGAGGGAGTACATTTTATTTGAGATTCTAAGGGCAAATTATGAAAAAGTAGAATAAATTCACATTTAAAAGTGTAAAACGTCATATAATTTGTAAAGAAAATGAAATGTCAAAACGACATTTATTAAGAACAGGAGGGAGTATTTCAACTATCCCCTCAAAACATAACAATAATACATCTTGTAATACATAGGATCTGGTCAGCATCAACCGAGGGGGAACCCAGCTGATGTAGTGGAGGAACATGTTAATGCTCAAAGAGAAGAGAAGAAGACCAAGATTAGAAGAGGAGAATCAGTCGAGGGGGAACTCGACTGATGACCAGCTGAGTATGATCAGTTGAGGTCTTATCAGCTGAGTAAACATTATCAATTGAGGAAGCAAACACAGTTGAGGACCAAGCTGGTAAATAGACAGACGAGGTCCATACATCTAGGGAAACAATCAAGATGCCAAGTGTCAAGATCAGAAGAGGTGATCCCAAGATCAACAGAGTTAGTCAGTTGAGTCAAAGGTCATTTGTATCAAGCATTGAGGGAGATCAATTAGAGCTGACGTGGACCAATAGGAAGACGACAGTTGACAAACAAGATTTTGACACGGCACGTAGCACAAGAAAGGAAAGTTAATGATGCATTGATTATTACTAGCCAAAGGTAATAATTAATCAATAGCTTCAATTAAGGAGATTGTGATTCCCGAAATACTGGAAGATTTGATTGTGTTCCAATGGTAACATTCAAATCTTGCATGAGATCATTATCATATCTCACACATGAGTGAAGGGATGCAAAGGTCGAGCATATATATGTTCTTAAGTGTTCAGAAATCAGAAGAGCTCAAGACTTCAATGAAGATTCAACACGCATCATCTTCCAATCAGTGAGAATGAGCTCATCATATCTAAGTCGGTATAGTCACATACATATCCAAAGCTTACAGAGAATTTCTCAATCCTAGATTAAGGTTAACTCAGATTGTAAGGGAAATTCTCACCTAGTCCTCATACACGAAACATACCTTCTATCATAAACCCTTAGAAGTTAAGTTGAGTGAAATCACTGTAAGAGTCCTAGCCCCTCACCACTGACTAAGACTTAAACTTCTACAATCTATCTACTAAGCTTTATAAAACAGTTTAGGTAACCTATCACTAGATTACAAATTATAATTCTAACACTTTGAGTATTGATCTGGTTTTGGCCATTAAAAAAAAAAGACTGCCTAATCAAAAATTGTTAAGTGGACGGTAGACCGATAACTAGCGTCTAAGCGCGGCCTAATCGGATCTAAACGGGGACTTTTGCAATAGAGATTATACCACATCTTTCCTTAGCCAAACTGTGTCGTATCTCTATCTCTTGCGCACTTGAGTATAATTTCCTCCTGAATTATACGAGTCAATACCTTTAAGATTAAATCCAAAATACATTAACAAATACTCCTTTCGTCCCCTACTTAATGATTCATTTTGTCATTTCTAGTGTCCCTTACTTAAAAAAGACTCATACTTAAAATGGCAAAAAAGTACTCCCTTCTATTCAAAATAAGTGTCATTCCAGAGTAATGCACACATATTAAGAAATCAATTGATTTCTTTCTATACCCCTACTAAATGTTTATCTTTTTTTCTAAATACCTTTAAGATTAAATCCAAAATACATTAACAAATACTCCTTTCGTATCTCTATCTCTTGCGCACTTGAGTATAATTTCCTCCTGAATTATACGAGTCAATACCTTTAAGATTAAATCCAAAATACATTAACAAATACTCCTTTCGTCCCCTACTTAATGATTCATTTTGTCATTTCTAGTGTCCCTTACTTAAAAAAGACTCATACTTAAAATGGCAAAAAAGTACTCCCTTCTATTCAAAATAAGTGTCATTCCAGAGTAATGCACACATATTAAGAAATCAATTGATTTCTTTCTATACCCCTACTAAATGTTTATCTTTTTTTCTAAATACCTTTAAGATTAAATCCAAAATACATTAACAAATACTCCTTTCGTATCTCTATCTCTTGCGCACTTGAGTATAATTTCCTCCTGAATTATACGAGTCAATACCTTTAAGATTAAATCCAAAATACATTAACAAATACTCCTTTCGTCCCCTACTTAATGATTCATTTTGTCATTTCTAGTGTCCCTTACTTAAAAAAGACTCATACTTAAAATGGCAAAAAAGTACTCCCTTCTATTCAAAATAAGTGTCATTCCAGAGTAATGCACACATATTAAGAAATCAATTGATTTCTTTCTATACCCCTACTAAATGTTTATCTTTTTTTCTAAATAACCCATTTATTTGAGATTTTAAAGAATTTAAAGGGCAAATTAGGAAAAAGTGTAATAAATTCACATTAAAAAGTGTAAAACGTCATATAATTTGCAAAGAAAATGAAATGTCAAAACGACACTTATTAAGACTATGATTAAGTATTTTAACTATCCCCTCAAAACATCACAATACTATATGAAATGACATTACTTTATTCACGCTAAAAAGTAACTCTACTATCCATAAAGTTGAAAAGTCATTACTACCCTCATTTTTTTCTCAAATAATACTATATTAAAATTAAACAATTCACACATTAAAACTCGGGTCTACTATCCATAAAGTTGAAAAGTAATTACTAGTCCAACATATATTTATTGGGCCCAAGTAAATACCATAGCCCAACCAGCCCAAAAGACAAACTCAATTAAACTCATATAATTAATTAATGAGTATAATATAATATTGGCCTGTATATTGTAACAATTCGATCAGTTAATTTTCTGAACCTTGGTGAAGAAGAAGAATGAGTAGAATCATGGTTGATCCAGCTGCCTTGTCCATTCCTCAAATCATTGAAACGTTGAAGCATTGGTTTCCTGAAAGCGAGATTAATGAGGTTCAGAGGATACTGATGGACCGCGAGACGAAGATGAAAACCGAAATTGAAAATCTGCAAAAGGGTTATGTATCGGCGAAGAAGGGGGCGGAGTTGCTGGAGATGTCTCAGAAGGCAGCAGAGGCGGACAAGCTGGATCTCGACAAGGAGATTGCGCTTTTGAGGCGGGAGAGAGACGCTCTGAAGCGTCAAAAGGTTGAAGCTGATGAGAATTTTGAAAATTTTAAAATTAGGTTTGAGGCTAGGATGATGAAGATGGAGGGGGCCCTCGCGGATATATTCAATGTGGAGGTTGAGGACCTTGCTGCACTTGCTAATTCCATTGACGAATCTGATGATGATGATGAGGGGGATGTTAATTCTGGTATTCACAAATTAATTTTTATTCTATATATATGATTTCCAATACTTATGTTCTCTGTTTTAATCTCTGTATCATCTTCTTAGAATAGCCAATAGTTGGACTTACTGGATATATTGCATTATTTGAAATGTCCATACGTGCTATTTTTCATAATTTTTCCAACTCTTATGCTGATTTTTTGTGTGTTTAATTTTGGACATTCAACTTCTGACATGAAAGAACCGTTGGTAGATTTAAAACACAGAACATAAGGATTGGTGCTCGAACTTCTCCTGCTTTACAATATGGTATGCAAGGAAAGGGCTGGTGGGGTTAAATGTTTTACGTGTATACTGTTTTAGGCAGCTGTTACTTTTGTCAATTTTGTGCTTTCTTCATGTATTTAGTGTGCATTGGTCTCAGGTTCTGTTTTCAGTTTAAAATCGACGATAAAGGATTATAATCCTTTCCCCATTGGTTGCTTTTGGAAAATAGACCTGGTTAATTTGTTACTGGCATGCTGACGAATCAAAAGGATCACCTAAGCACTATTTGTCGAACTCTTGGTGGATAGTTTACGTGTTCAATTAATTGTGGGCCTATATCATTGAATTACTTAAAATGTTTCTAATGTTAAATCTGTTAATTCTGCATGTACTCTAAGTCTTCTTCCTTCTACTTGCCTTATTCTTTACGACACCGACGATGGGTGAACACTGTATCTTTTGTCGTGAATGTGAATGTATTGATGCATATATGAGTCCTTCGGCGGTAAGAAGTTTAATATCAACTAGTTTGCATTATTTAGTTCTAAAAATATTGAAACTCTTAATCTTAAGTGGTGGATGCAATCTTCTGGGAAGATGAGAATATATTTGGAAAATACTAGGAGTGTTAATTATTTCCAAGAATGCTTTTACTACGAGATTCCACCTATGTAGAAAACCGACCATCCTCAGTATTAATTTTTAATTAATTTCTATTTTACTTTTGGACAAACATAACAATCTTGGTTTCTCTTAGAATAATCAATAGTTGGACTACTGTTTGCAACACCCTTACTGGATATATTGCATTATTTGCAATCTCCATACTTGCTGTTTTGCATCATTTTTCAAAATATTAGGCTGAAGGTTTTTTGTTTTTAGTTTTGACATTCAACTTCTGAGATGGACGTAACTTGGACGGATTTAACATGTTAATTATCTTATTAGTGTAATGTGGTAATCTATCTGAAAGAGTTAGGTTGAGTATGTAGAATTTGTTTAGCGGAAGAATAACATGTCACATACATGGCTACGCACACATGTGACAGAAACTTGGTTCACTCTTCTCCAAAAGATAATTGTGCAAATACGTCTCGTACTTCTTGTGGTTCACAATCGGGAGGAAGTCACCCTCGTGTTGAGCCACAAGTTCCAGGTATGTGATGAAACTGCTGTTGGGGTTAAATGTTTTACATGTATACTGTTTTAGGTAGCTGTTGCTTTTGTCAAATTTGAAAAATGACAAAAAAACGATTATCCCTTCCTCGTTGGTTGCTCTTGGAAATAGATCCTCTTATTGTTGTAGCTGACATGCTGAACAATCAAAATGATTACCTGAGTCCTATTTGTTGAACTCTTGTTGGAAAGTTTACGAGTTTAATTAATTGTGGGCCCAAATAATTGAATTATATAAAAGTTTCTAATGTGAGATCTGCAAGTTCTGCGTGTACCTGCAAAACCTTTTTTTTATGACACCAACGATGGGAACACTGTATCTTTTGTCCTTATTGCGAATGTATTGATGCATATATGAGGCCTTATCCAGTATGAAGTTTAATATCAACTAGTTTGCATTATTTAGTCTTAAAAAAGTATTAGAACTCATAATCTTAAGTGGTAGATGCAATCTTATGGGAAAATGGGAGTGTATTTGGATATTACCATTAATTATTTGGTAAAGGTACATTCAGGACCTCAACTATTACTCAAGATACAAATAAGCACTTAATGCATTGTTTAGTAACCTTTCGATTTCACTCCAAAACAAAAACCCCTATCTCGTGATATTCCCTTTTTATTTTATTGATGTCATCATCACATCATCATCTTCTTGTAGTTCCTGTTCCTGTTGTTTTGTGTTTTAAGCTCTGCATGATCTTCTTAGAATAGCCAATAGTTGGACTACTATTTGCAACACCCTTACTGGATATACTGCATTATTTGCGATCTCCATTTTAGCTTTTTTGCTGCGGAAGATAGATAGTAGCTGATGATTTTTGTTTTTTGTTTTGGACATTCAACTTCTGAGATGAACGAATCTTTTGGGAGGATTTAACATGTTAATAATCTAATACGTATAATGTTAATAATGTGGTAATCTCATTGTACATGGCAACATTCAGGTGATAGAAACTTGGTTCACTCTTTTACAAATGCTACTCGAACTTCTGCTTTACGATCTGGTGGAAGACCTCCTCGTGTGGAACCACAAGTTCCAGGTATGTAAGCTAGGAAACGGCTGGTGGGGTTAAAGTACTTTTACTTGTATACTGTTTTAGGCAGCTGTTACTCTTGTCAATTTAGCGACGTCTGGTGCTTTCTTGATGTAATTAGTGTGTATTGGTCTCAGGTTCTGTTTTCAGTTGAAAATCGACAAAAAAGGATTATAATCCTTTCCCCATTGGTTGCTTTTGGAAAATAGATCTGCTTAATTTGTTACTGGCATGCTGATGAATCAAAAGGATCACCTAACCCTATTTGTCGAACTCTTGGTGGATAGTTTACGTGTTCAATTAATTGTGGGCCTATATCATTGAATTACTTAAATTGTTTCTAATGTTAAATCTGTTAATTCTGCATGTACTCTTCTACTTGCCTTATTCTTTACGACAACGACGATGGGTGAACACTGTATCTTTTGTCGTGAATGTGAATGTATTGATGCATATATGAGGCCATCGGCAGAAAGAAGTTTAATATCAACTAATTTTTATTATCTAGTTCTCAAACTATTGAAACTCTTGATCTTACGTGTTGGATGCTATCATCTGGGAAGATGGGAATATATTTGGAAAATACTGTTTCCAATAACGGTTTTACTACCAAATACCGCCTATGTTGAAAACCTACCATTCTCAGTAGTAATTTTTTAATTAATTTCAATTTCACTTCAAACTTGGTTTCTCCTGCTACCTGATGTGAAGATAAGTTCAAGGCCGGGCTCAAAATTTACATTCTTATGTGTCGACTGTCGAGCATTTTGATGGCTTTTCAAGTTTTTATTCTGAACTTTGAACTTTCTGCGTCTCTCTTTTAATTTTCAGAATTTAGTTACTTGAGTGGAGTTGTAGTGCATAAATACATTCCCAACTGCAATATTCATGTTCACTTTCAAAAGGACAGCGAATGACAGCTTCCATTTAAATCTAGATTATCTTTACACTCTCGTTTCCTTTTCTGTCATTTCATATTTGAGTTTCCATTTAACATATTCTGTGCATGTAACTCTTACAAGTTATGTTTGAATGTGGTGCAGATCTCACTGAGATATGTGATGCAGATGATGAAACAAACTGCAATACTTTGACTGCCAAGAGGAAGAAAAGAAAGAGGAGTACATACATAAGCAGCGACGAAGAAGATGAAAATATACCAATCGATGGGAAGGAAGTTCAAGATCCCGAATCAACTCACGATAGAATTACACCCCTTAATGATTCTCAAACTCATGATATAAGTTCAGATTCAGAAGACGATTCATCATGTTCAGATGACTACATGAATAACCTCGTTGCAACCCTCGACAGGAAATAACCTCGACTTTCTCAATTTTGCTAACTGTGGGTGGTCAGTGCTATACATCTAAACGTATATTATGTCTTGTGGGGCGCTTCATACCGTAGAATAGTAAAATGGGAAAGTTTATCTTTATGCCTTCTTTCTAGATCTCCACAATGTTGTATGTTTGATTTGATCTTATGTTGTTATACTTATAATGGAGGTTAAGCTTGTTGTTGTCATAAATTTCTTTTATTGTAAAAATCATTTATGTTGCAAGATTTTAAAAACCAGTTTTTTTGGATTGTTCCTTGCTAGAAAATTCTCTCTTGAACGTTCTAGAATAGGTTAGCCGGTCTACTATTATTATTATTTTAAACTTATTGTCATAACTTGATTTTCAAGAGTATAAATATAAAATTCAAAAATTAACATAAAAAACACAAATTCATTGAAAATTATGAAGAGGTAAAACACCTCAATTTTTATTCCATCAACAGTACACTTGAAACAGACACATCAAACTTAACATTGTGACAAATGACGAAAGAAGAAGCACAGCGGTGGAGAACAAGGGGAATGATGGGTCGGGTAGTCATCCTTATCCTCCAGGGTGATGCTCTTAATTTAGACACGTTTCCACCTGCATAATTAAAAAAACTATTTAAGTAATAATAAAACCACAAAGTTTTTTTTTTCTTTGGTGTCCCTTTATTCTAACATAATACTCCCTCCATCCATCAAAAGTAGTCCCATGGTGGATGGGCACAAGTTTTAAGAAAAATGTAGATAAAGTAAGGGTATTATAGGGTATTGTGGGATCCATTGTGAATAAAGTGATTGTTTGTGAATAAAGTTGATGGCAAATTGAGTAATTAAATGATGTTTGAGGGGTGATGGTTTCCATAAAGTGTATGGGACTACATTTGGTGGACAAAGAAAATGAGGCAAATGGGACTACATTTCATGGATGGAGGGAGTATTAAACTTGGATCTTGAAAATACGTTTTTACTCCCAAATAAAAAAAAAAGTCGAATATATTTGTTTCAACTACTGTATCAATATTAAGCAATTAAGTGAAAATCAGCAACAACCAATTGAGAATAAATATACTGAGTAATAAACTTGACATAAAACTAGATCTTACTAAACATAACGACATATAATGTGAGGATTTTATCAATAAACGACAAATTTTCTATACTGAAAAATAAATGAAAGATGATAAATAATGGAGTAATAATTAGAAATAAATAAATTAAATTACGTACTTCATTGGCCCAGGATACCCAGTAATATAAGACATAGTTGAGAGAAGGTTAAAAGAAAGTAAGAGAATTGATGAGTTGAAAATTTTAAGTGTGGAAAGTTGAATGGCAGAAAGGCTGCTTATATAGAGCACTTATTAGCAGTAAATATTATCACTACAAGAAAAACTACTTGAAATGACATTTAAAAATGTAGAGATATATTATCTCTCACTACACTTCACCTATCTCCACATTTGATGCTAGTGTCTTCTAAACTAATTTAAGGATAGATGATAGACTATTACTACATTTATAAATGTGTTAAAAAATGAGCTATAACTACAAACTTATTTTCCATACACCCTTAACAGGACACATCAAAATGTCGTAATATATATATATATATATATATATATATATATATATATATTACAATTGTCCGTTTAATATAATATAATTAATTGCACTTTTTTATATTATAATTGCATATTAAAATATTAATATTATATTACAGCAGAATTATTGCTGTTATTTACAAAGCATTTTAACATTTCTTATAATTATAATAATACTAATATATACAGTATATAATAAATTTGTAAATATTTCTATTTCTCAATAGAACTCAATCAATAAATAACAAATATACAATAGAAATTAATGTGTACACACAGGTAATTACAAAAAAAATCTAAATTTCAAACAACACCGCACTTTATCTAAAAAAACAATATCAGATCCTTATTCCAAAATTTACAAGATATGCCTTAATAGAAACCTAAAAGTTTTGTTGGAGAAGGACGAAACAGTTAGAAACTTTGGGGGCTCAACCTGCAATTATTTCATGACATGAGTTTTCACAATGTTCAGTAAGAATAAATGCCAGCAACATAAAGAAGAAATTCCATGTAAAATTCGTCAAAAAAAGATGAAAAATGTAACATTGGCAAATATATAAGACTCAATCAACATTAGTAAATTAAAAACACTTGGTCATTATTCAAATACAATCATATTGTTTTTAACCCTTGAGTTTACTAGCATCTGCTGAAACGTACAACGTATTGCAATACCCTTTCACTACTGATATCAATCGAAAATGTATTGCTCCATTAACCATAACAACAAAAAAAGACATTTACAAAAAATATATCATTTCATTTTCTCCATAAAAAATTCTAACACACACTATTAGTCTATTATTATCTGCATGTTTGATTGTTTTTAAATTCCAAAATAATTACATTCTCCTACAAGAATACACAGAATTGTAGACAATAAAACTACAATGGACCTTTCCCTAAAATTGTGTGATAACATGAATCATTGCGACAAAAAGGATGAGATTTTCAAGAAACATTAACAACGTATTCACTAAGATTTATTTTGCACCACCAGCTGATCCAACCCCAGACCAATGTTCATGTTATATATCACTGGAGTCATTCTACTCTAGATAGCACACTTTAATCTCATCTCTACAGAACTTCTTGACAGTTGGCTTTAATGAGAAGCAAACAACAAGAAAACATAAGGTTATTTGATTGTGTGGATCATGTATGAATTGCTCAAGCAGTAGATGGACTATATTTTATCTCATAACAGTACCACCCAAAGTGAAAATATTAAAAAGGGTCTAAATTGAACTTTCTCTAGAGAATCAAGACCCATAAGGCTCACCTAACGTAATAAGGCGATGAAGGGCAGTAATTAATTGTAGTAATTATATGCTTTTTTTCTTGAACCGTTGTTTCACTCTACTCTGCTTTAGTTTTTATTTCTTGCTTTTTGTAAATGAGTACCTGGTCCAAATGGAAAAATTAAGTTAGTGAAGGAGCAATAGTACAAAATATGAAACCTTCAAGAAAAATGATAAGAAAGCACAGGAAGTGTGAAGCAAGTTGCTAAGGATTTTTTTAAGGCCACTAGTTAAAAAAACAAGCAAACAAAACTACATGAGTAGCTGCTGCAAGATCCTCCCAGACTTTGCTCCCTGAATTACTCTATGAGAAATCTCTACTAAACATATAAAGACTAATTTTTTATGTGATCTGAAGGTATTTCTTGTTTACAGATTATTCAATGCTCTTGAAAAAATGACATTATCGCCAGAGACCCAATCTTGTGTTTAATTTGTAAATTGAAAAGGCTACGGAGTTCTAAAATTATTTTCAATGAGCTAGAGATGTCGTCATACGATAACTTAAACAGGGTTTAAATAGAGAGATACCTGTAAGATAATCTATTTATCCTCTTTGATAAAGAAGTGGATTCACATTCTCACCTCAATTCCCTACCGAAAAGATGCCATGAGTTCAACAAACAGAGGAACAAAACTACGTGGTTCAATGTTTGCTACAGAAACTCCAGGTTTTATTCACTATCTCAACAAAATTAGGAATACCAAGGGAGCTATTTCGATAATGGACATTAATGGTGTTTCAATCAAATAGATATTGTAGAACAAATTATTTCTTACTTATAAAAGTTTTTAAAGATCCCAAATTAGAAGACTCTCAACAGACATACTAATTAATTAATTAAACCTAATAATAAAACAGATGGAAAGATCATTACCAGAATTCAAATGTTAGAAAGTTGGAACAAGAGCCAATCCTCAAATATGGTGCTGAAAGAAGCGAAAAACAACCACAGTTTCAATCCTCAATAAAAGTAACAACCTTTCTCCTACACTACAAACAACTGATCTAAAACCCTAAAATTTATCTCGAAAAACATCATTTAATTTGTAGAAAATGAACTCTAAAAGAGGGGAAAGAAGAATTATGCAATAGAAATACTTGACGAAATAGATTAACAATAAATCAAGGGAAAATTATGTACCTCATCGATCACCTATTGCAGATTTAACAAACAACGATGGTGACCTGAAATTAAACGAAAATCAATCAATTGAAATATGGTGTAATTTTTTTATAAAACCCTACCCGCTCAACTCCTCTCGCTCACCATCTAAGTATAAACAAGGAGAACACAAATCTAAAATGGACAGAGGAGGATTGCTGTAAAAACTGCTAGGAGAGGTAGAACAGCGATCGTGCCCTAATCTATGGTTTCCCTTTCATTTCTTCGCGCCCAGTTTAATTTCGATCTCCCGCTATTTGTTTTTCTAAGATTTATTTTTCATGGTGTTCTGTTTTACATTTTGAATTTTTATGTTAAATATTAGTATTAGTTTAAAAATTAAATTGATTTATAAATATTTACTTCAAATAAAATTATTTATTTTATTAATTTAATTATAAATATTAATTTTAACTGCTATTGATATTTTTTAAATTCGACTTTAACATCACTTAAAAGGATTAATTATTACGAAAATAACTAAAGTTATCTAGACACTAGTCATAGTGTCTTGATAGAGTTATATTATATGACAATTACTGTACTAAATAGTGTAGTGATAGTTATTATAATTGTGTAGTTATATGGATATGAGAAGCTAATGTATTAATAGAATACTTGAAATGACTTTTCCAAAAAAGTGTATTAAAATTAGTGTACTATTAAGTGATTTTTCTTGTAGTGTATTTTACCTCGGCAATTAATCTAAATTTAAATTTATCCAAGTCAACTTTGCCATTAATTAGTATTTTCTTGTTCATAATTATTACTAACTACACGTGACAACACATGGGCTGGCATCAGACTTAAATTAAATAACTATGCCTATTGTATTAAAATATTATTACTAATTGCTTCATTTATTTAATTTGGGTTTTTGCACCATGTAATTGTAATTCAATATTACTAAGATATTCAATTTTGATTATATTTCACTCATCCCAACCATTTTTATATAAATTTGTATATGAGTTATTTGTAAAAATAAGGAATTAGTTTTTGAACTCCTTTTAAGTTGGACTAATTTTGAATTTAATCTTGATGAAATACACATTTTAATTTGATCATATAAGTTGACTCAAATTTTGAATTAAGTCAAATTACTTGTCATTGCAGGTAAATGAACCAACCAAATCGTGCATTTTTCTACACATGAGTAAATTCACGGTTATATATTCACGGTTGATTTGAATTGCACACGAGCTAAGGATTTGACCGGTTCATTTACCTGCAATGACAGGTAATTAGACTTAATTCAAAATTTAAGTAATTTTGGGACCAAAATCAAAATGTGTATTCCATCAGAATCAAATTCAAAATTAGTCAAAACCTTAAAAAACTACGAAAAAATTAATCCCTAAAAATAATTTTAAACGAAACATTAATTAATCGTAGATTCGTAGAGCAGGAAGAATTCTTGTTTTCTTTATGTTTTTATAATTCTTATAAGGGCTTTTCTACGGTGAGACAGGAAGTTCGCCCTGTCTTACCTAAGGCGTCCTATAATATGTTGACACGTCATTTAATTTCGCAATAGGCGATTGCACTTCGCCATCAAATTAAATTTTATATTTTGTTAAAAATAAATATAAAAATACTAAAATACCCTATAATCTTACAACTTTTTTTTCATAGAAACATAAAATGTAATGATAAAAACAAAAATCCAGCAAAAAAAAACTTGATTACAAATTCTACGATTGTTTACTGAACAAAAAAAAAGTGTTCAAACAAAATCCATAAACCCTAATTAAATTTTTTTTCTTCTCTGTATTTGCTCTGCTTGCGTTCTTCTTTTCTTTCTTTGACTTTGTTCTTATGTTGATTTCAACATGATTTCTCCTCATTTTTCTTTGACTTTTCTGTCAAATTTCAATTTACAAACTCTAATTGTACAGTTTTATCTTGTTTTGTTAAGTTTTTCTCACATGTTAAAGTTACTCCAACTGATTTATTTTGTTGGAACGGCCGCTGTGTCGGCAACCCAAAAGTAGATGTAATTTTTCATCATGAAATAAGGCTCTTACACTCTTAGAATTGCGGATTTCTGTTATGATAAATAGGACTGAAACTCGAAGGAGAGATGCATTTTTCCATCACCCGCCTTGAATTGTGTCTCGGAATTGTAAATGAAGAAATTTGTGGTTACGTTTGAGTCGAGTCCCCAAGACAGGGAGTTCTTTCGTTCCCCCAATTATCCTAACCAAATTGAGACTTACAATTTTTTGCCTTTTGATAAAGACATGGAAAATTAGGGTTCATGATACAGGCAAAAATACAATAAATTTAATTTAATTATATAGATATAATTTTGATGAGAATTAGTAATATTACATTTATAGTTTTAATTAGATTAAAAGTTATGTAGTGCAATTGCATATTGCGGAGAGCAAACGCATTAATGCGAAGAGCAATCATATAAAACAAATTTTATCCGTTAGATTAATGATGTAATGGTATTTTAAGTATTGTCTTTTGTAAGGCAAGGCGAAACCTGCCTTTTCCTAGAAAGACCCTTCTACAAAGTCTTATAAAGATTTTAAATTCAAAAAATATTTATACAAAATTCAATTTCAAATTTCATAAAATAGATAGATAGAGGGGAATATATTTTACATTCAATAAATTTTTTTATAACTCCGGCCCACGATTTAATTTAATTTCTAATTTAATGAAATCTACTTAGTTTATGAAAATATATTATATATATTTTTTTAAAAAAGTAATATTTGAAAAAAGTAATAAATAGATTAATTTTTAAATTTATTTTCAAACAAAATTTGACCCATATTTATACATGTGCTCTAGATTTATATTAGCTGACTAACAAAATTTAAACATGCGCTCCGGATTTTTTTTTTCGCCCGACCTGTTTTATTGAGGAAATATTTTTTTTAGTCCATTTTTTTTTTTTGATAATTTTCTTCCAAAAATGTGTATGTTAAAAAGTGTAAGTCATTATAACTAAAAAGTGCAACACAATATTACTAAAAAATGTAACACAATTTTTTATTAAAAAGTGTAAGATATTATAATTGAAAGTGCAACAGCAGCCACACAGTTTTTAATGAAAAGTGAAAGACATTATAACTAAAAAGTGCAAGTCAGTATAATTAAAAAGTGCAACACAATATTATTAAAAAGTGCAAGTCAGTATAACTGAAAAATGCAACACAATATTTAATGAAAAGTGTAAGTTATTATAATTGAAAAGTGCAACATAATATTACTGAAAAATACAGGTCTATATAATATTACCAAAAAGTGCACGTTAATATAATTTAAAATATTATTTTGAAAAGTGTAAGTCATTACAATTGAAAAAGTGTAACAAACAAAAAACAGTTGACTTGGTCAACTCAGTTTCTTATAAGAAATCAATTCTACAGGAGACCTACCCTTTTTATTCAGGTAAGTTTGAGTGATTCCAAAATAAATCTTTTAAGTTTTTTACTTTACAAAATACATTCTATATCTTACAAGATATTAATTTTAGTCTTTTTTAAAATCTATTTCAGTTAATGATGTTTTTATTTAATTTTAAAAAATATTTTAATGATGTTTTAAAAAAATATACATTAAAAGCAATATTTTTTTTAAAATTTTATTAAAGTTTTCAGATATTATTATATTTTAATGATTAAAATTGGAGTTTAAACTTAAAGAACTAAAATAGATTTTAAAAAGGACTAAAATTAATAGTTTGTACTCGTATTTTGTAAAGTTAAAAACTTAAAGGATTTATTTTGAAATCACTCAAACTTACAGAACTAAAAAAAAAAAAAAAAATCCCCTTTTATTTAACCTGATCCACGATTTCGATTGTTATTTTTAATTCAACTCGTGTCCTATACCCATTTAATATAAATAAACATTAAAAAATGTTATGTGGAAAATACAAAATAAAGATTTGAACGTTTCATTTACATGCAATAGTAGGTATTGAACTGAATTTAAAATTAAAATCAACTTATGGGAGTAAAATTAAAATGTGTATTTCATCATGACTAAATTCAAAATTAGTCCAATTTAAAGGATCGTAAAAACTATAATCCCTAGTTTTAATTATAAACCTAGAGACTTGTAGTGGTTCACCTAATCATAAATTTGTTTAATCTGTCAATATAATCAAAGTTAAATAATAAATTAGGTAATTAATATAAAATCAACATATATATCTCCTGCAAGATCTATGGTTGGTTTAAATATATATTCGTCCCGTGATTACTTGTACATTACTTTTTTAACTATATTTTATTTTACATTTTATCAAATTCACTTTAAATTTTATTAAATCATTTAAAATATCTCTCATTTATTTTAATTACATCTTAAAAAATATATCGATCAAATCGTGTAAATCATCTCAAATATTTTGAGCGGAGTAGATAAGGTGGGATTATCGAAGTCAACTTTGCCATTAATTATCTTCTTGGAATCAAAACTAGTGCCAATTGCACGTGACAACACATGGGCTCTGGCATCAAATTAAAATTATATTACTCCCATCGTCCAATTTTAAAATGACAATTTCTTCGGACACGTATTTTAATACATATTGATTAATTTATTTATAAATTAGATAAGTTGAGGGTATGATGGAGTATTTTGAAGTCTATTTATAAATAAATGATTGTTTATGAATAAAGTGAATGACAAAGTGGGTAAATAAATGATGGTAAGAGGGTGGATATAAAGTAGTATGAATAGTATTGTTTCATAAAATAGATAGATAGAGGGGAATATATTTTACATTCAATAAATTTTCTTATAACTCCGGCCCACGATTTAATTTAATTTCTAATTTAATGAAATCTACTTAGTTTATGAAAATTATACATTTAAAAAAAAAAAAAGTAATATTTGAAACAAAGTAGTAAATAGATTAATTTTTAAATTTATTTTCAAACAAAATTTGACCCAGATTTATACATGTGCTCTAGATTTATATTAGCTGGCTAACAAAATTTAAAAATGTGCTCCGGATTTTTTTTTGTTTGGCCCGACCTGTTTAATTGAGGATATATTTTTTTTTAGTCTGGTAAGTTTGAGAAATTTCAAAATAAATCCTTTAAGTTTTTAATTTTACATCCTATATTTTACAAGATACTAGTCCTTTTTAAAATCTATTTTAGTTCTTTAAGTTTAAACTCCAATTTTAATCATTTAAATATAATAAAATCTAAAAACTTTAATAAAATATGAAAAAAATATATTGATTTTAATGTATAATTTTTTTTTTAAAACAATATTAAAATATTTTTTAAAATTAAATAAAAACACAATTAAAATCTGAATTATGCTCAAATTCTATTTAGCCATTTTTCTCTAATTAATTAAAAATATAAAAATTCGAAAATAAAAGTAAATTATATTATTTATAAATATGTTTAAAAAAAAGAAAATTGAACGAGATTATACGAGATTTTATGTATCCGTAGACCTCCCATCCAAGAAATTATTTTCCGAACTAAATTGAACGCAAGTATAATTAAATCTAAACTCTATAAGTAATTACTGTGACAAACATAATATTAAATCATATAAAAACACATTCCAATTAATTTTATGCACATTTATTAATTTTTGAAATTCTTATTTAAGCTTGTGTGATAATTATATGAGTCGAACTCAAACGAGCTTTAATCGAGTCGAGATTAATTTAAACCCTAAACCCCTGTCATATTCTCCAAATGTAAATTATAAATTATTATATAAATCATATAATTTACATTTGGAGAATATGACCGGAGTAGTTGGAGTTGTCCCTTTTTTTAATACATATTTATAATTTTCTTTTAAATTTCTAGATTTTAGTATATATTTTTATTTTTATTTTTGCATTTTTATATTTTTAATTAATTAGGGAAAAATGGCTAGGTAGAATTCGAGCATAATTCAGATTTTAATGATGTTTTTATTTAATTTTAAAAAATGTTTTAATGATATTTTAAAAAAATATACATTAAAAGCAGAATTTTTTTTCAAATTTTTTTCAGATTTTATTATATTTAAATGATTAAAATTGGAGTTTAAACTTAAAGAACTAAAATAGATTTTAAAAAGGACGAAAATTAATAGTTTGTAAGATATAGGATGTATTTTGTAAAATTAAAAACTATATTTTGAAATCAGTCAAACTCACAGGACTAAAAAAAATATTTCCCCTTTTATTTGACCTGACCCACGATTCGATTGTTATTTTTAATTCAACTCGTGTCCTATACCCATTTAATATAAATAAACATTAGAAAATGTTATGTGGAAAATACAAAATAAAGATTTGAATTTACATGCAATAGCAGGTATTTGACTGAATTTAAAATTAGAATCAAATTATGGGATTAAAATTAAAATGTGTATTTCATCATGACTAAATTTAAAATTAGTCCAATTTAAAGGATTGTAAAAACTCTAATCCCTAGTTTTTTTTTTTTTTTGAAAACAATCCCTAGTTTTAATTATAAACCTAGAGACTTGTAGTGGTTCACCTAATCATAAATTTGTTTAATCTGTCAATATAATCAAAGTTAAATAATAAATTAGGTAATTAATATAAAATCAACATATCTCCTGCAAGATCTGATGGTTGGTTTAAATGGAGCAATTTGTAGTAAATTTTAGAAATCGTGATTACTTGTGCACTACTTTTTTAACTATATTTTATTTTACGCTTTATCAAATTCACTTTACATCTTACTAAATCATTTAAAATATCTCTTATTTATCTTAATTACATCTTAAAAAATATGTCGATCAAATCGTGTAAATCATCTCGAAATATTTTGAGGGGAGTAGATAAGGTGGGATTATCGAAGTCAACTTTGCCATTAATTATCGTCTTGGAATCAAAATTAGTGCCAATTGCACGTGACAACACATGGGCTCTGGCATCAAATTAAAATTATATTACTCTCTCATCGTCCAATTTTAAAATGACAATTTCTCCGAGCACGTATTTTAATGAATATTAATTTATTTATTTATAAATTAGATAAATTGAGGGTATGATAGAGTATTTTGGAGTACATTTATAAATAAATGATTGTTTATGAATAAAGTGAATGACAAAGTGGATAAATAAATGATGGTAAGAGTGTGGATATAAAGTAGTATGAATAGTATTATTTTAAAAAAGAGTATGAGCATAATTAAATTGGACAACCAAAAAAGAAAAGTGAGAATAATGAAATTAGAAGGAAGAGGTATATTACTCTCCCTTTTCCTCAAAATTATTGTTTTAAAATATAATCTCATTCTCTTTAAAAAAAAATATATGTATAATATCAAAATTTTATAAGCTTGACCTATGACCGGTCATAGACTTTTTTTAAAGGTTTAGGCCTGACCTTTTTACTAAATAGGTCTGGTTTGAAAGCTTTTTTAGTTCTATTAACACATTTAAAAAAAATCGTATAGCACTTTATTATCGTCAAATCATAAAATCGACTCTTTAAATCTTAAAGTGCAGAAATAAAAGTAATAACAACTTTATCAAATGTTTAAAAAAATATATTCAAATATTTTTGTCAACTATTACAAAGGGAGATATAATTGTGTAGTACTCCGTATTACTTATAAACTTTCTTACTATATTTAATTATCACATATATTACATATAGATAAAGTTAATAGACCTATGAAAAGGCTCGAGCCCGACTTTTTTATTAAACGAGCCGAGCTTTAATAGGCCGAACTGTAGGCCCCTATCGGGTAGTCTGGCTATTCCCACCCCTAGTGACCGCCCCTTCCCCTATCCCATACTCACATAATATTTATTTTTTTGACAAAAACTTATGTGAGACCCCGTTTAATTTATTTTGTGAGACGGATATTTTTTTGACCAATACTCTTAAAATTTGTTGGGTACAACCCATTTAACTTTTCTGATTTTTTCTTACCAAACTCAGCCAAAAAAATAAAATGCCGGGAAAAGGAGCTCGGCCCGACTGCCGGACGATGTGAACGCTGCCGTGTCGTCGCCCACTGCTCTCTCTCACACCATTTTGAGGTAGCAAGTTGGGAAATGTATATATATCTTTTAAACCAGCAGATGGTTTAATTTGTCCACAAACTTGGAATTTGATTCAATTTAGTTATGTAACTTTCAATCTTTTTTAAAATGGTCCAAAAAATATTAAATGTAACAATTTAGTTCCATTTTATTGCAATTTCTGTTTTGGTTTCAAAAAAGTTAAATGTACCAATTTAGTTCTTTTTTTTTTTTTTTTTTTTTTTTTTTTGCAATTACATTTAACTTTTTTGGGATAAAAACAAAGTAAATTACAAAAAAAAAAAAAAAAAGATCGAAATTGGTGCATTTATTTTTTATTTTTTAGGACCATTTAAAAAAAGTAAAAAGTTATGGAACTAAATTGAATTTTATCTCCACAAGCTTCAATCAGTTCATGTTATGGAACTAAATTGAATTTGTTTTGTATTGTCTTATCGTTCATATTGTACTTGTAATGTTTAATTTAGGGTGTTCCTGATACCCATTAATAAAAAATTTTCCGTCCCCAAAAATCAGTTCATGTGTCAAAGAATTTGATATCTAAATATACATATGTAATGAATTTTGGTGATTGTTGAATTTGAAGTAAATTAATACATTGCATTGAGATTACATGTAAATTTGGATGTGCATGGTTTGTTTATTCATTCTTTGAAGTCATTCGACAAAATATCTTTTAGGAATGTGAATGGATGTAAAATCATCATTTTCAAAATATAAATCATTTTAAAAGTGATAATTTTAATTGAAAAAAGGGTTAATGATTTATATTAAAAGTGACAATCCCTTTTTTTTTTTTTTTTTCAAGAGCATTAATTTGTTTGGGAAAGTTCAACCACAAATTTCGATGGATCATCATCCCAACCATGAAGACTTCCATATAAATAGGAAGCTCTAGCAATAACGTGTGCATAAGTATAATTAGTACTTCTCTTAACAAAGAAAATAGAACAATTATTTAACGAAGCTAAATACCTTCTACATAATTTAATGTAATCACCAAAAGAACAACATTTGTTACTCTCTTTGCATAGCGTGACAATCCCCTTTTTATTTAAATGTTAATTTTCAGTTACTAGGAATTGATTGGAATCTTTACCAATGTTGCCCCTGCAAAGCCTAGTACCAAATATTATTCATAGAGTCGTGCAAATCCAAGCTCACATGACGCCTCTTGTTCCATCTCACTCAGTATTATTGATGGGAATGTGAAAAATGAGATGGTTGATGATGCTCTTAAGGTGTTCGATGAAATGCTTGAAAGAAGAGTTCGATGTTATAATATCTGCCTGTTCGCACAAGGGTGATTCGAGGTTGGACATGTATATATGTGAAGGTAAAGTCTAGTATGCACTCGAGTGCATGTTGTGCACCCTAGTCCATGTGCATTTTTCAGTTTACTGACTTACACTTTTTTATAAATGGTGTTGCACTTTTCAATTATTACTTATACAGTTTAATAATTAAAAAGTGCAACACCATTTACCAAAAAGTGTAAGTCAGTAATTGAAAAGTGCAACATGGACTAGGGTGCACAACATGCACTCGAGTCCATAGCAGACCAAACCATATGTGAAATGTGTGGGGTTTGGAGAATACATCCAAAAGCCTAAATCGGATTAAACAATTTCTAGATTTGCACAATGTCATGTTGTATGTTTGATTTGATCCTATGTTGTTATACTTATAATGGAGGTTAAGCTTCTTGTTGTCATAAATTTCTTTAATTTTAAAAATTTGCAAGATTTTAAAAACCAGTTATTTTGGATTGAAGCTCAGTTTGTTTGTTGCAAGAAAATTCTCTCTAGAACGTTCTAGAATACTTATAATACTTATTATTTTTTTAAACTTATTGTCATAACTTGATTTCCAAGGGTATAAATATAAAATTAAAAAATTAACATAAAAAAACACAAATTCATTGAAAATTATGAAGAGGTAAAAACACCTCAATTTTTATTCCATCAACAATACACTTGAAACAAAAACATCAAACTTAACATAGTAACAAATAACTAAAGAAAGAAGCACAACGGTGGAGAACAAGGGGAATGATGGGTCGGGAAGTCATCCTTATTCTCCAGGGTGATGCTCTTTAGACACGTTTCCACCTACATAATTATTAAAACTATTAAGTAATAATAAAACCACAAAATCAAACAAATTTAAATTGATCAGGACAATATATATACCAAGGAAACATATAATATTATTTTTTGTCCTTAAAATTAAAAGTTTACTTTTTTTTTCTTTGGTGTCCCTTTCTAACATAATATTAAACTTGGATCTTAAAAATACATTTTTACTCCCAAATTATTAACTACGTTAATCGAAGGATGTTCAACTAACGGGGTGAAACCACATGTTGAAGTAGAAATACATATTCATTATTAAAAAGTTAATATAGTGAATAAAAAAGGTTGATTTTTTTTTTTTTAACAAGTCGAATATATTTGTTTCAACTATCGAATCAATGCAATTAAGTGAAAATCAGTAACAACCAATTGAGAATAAATATACTGACTAATAAACTTGACATAAAACAGATCTTCCTAAATATAACGACATATAATGAGAGGATTTTGTCATTAAACGATAATTTTTCAATACTGAAAATCAAATGAAAGATGATAAATAATGGAGTAATAATCAGAAATAAATAAAATTACGTACTTCATTGGCCCAGGATACCCAGTAATATAAGACATAGTTGAGAGAAGATTAAAAGAAATTAAGAGAATTGATGAGTTGAAAATTTTAATTGTGGAAAGATGTATGGCAGAAAGGCTGCTTATATAGAGCCCTTATTAGCAGTAAATATTATTTTACCTCGGTAATTAATCTAAATTTAAATTTATCCAAGTCAACTTTCCCATTAATTATTTTCTTGTTCATAACTAACTACACGTGACAACACATGGGCTGGCATCAGACTTAAATTAAATAATTATGCCTATTGTATTAAAATATTACTAATTGTTTTATTTATTTAATTTGAGTTATTGCACCATGTAATTGTAACACATTTTTAAACAGTTTTAACAACGGTAACTCCATCAAAAAAAAAAAAACAACAACAACAACAGTAACTGTGCAGGGTAAACAATTAATTCAATATTACTAATACATTCAATTTAATTTGATTATATTTCACTCATCCCAACCTTTTTTATATAAATTTGTATTTGAGTTATTTTACAATAAATTTCTCACCCTCCAAAATTTATGGATCGTATTCTAAATAGCTCTTGCCATTCTAATTAATTTTAACAGTTGGAGAACACATATATTTTAAAAGTTTAGAATTGAGTTTCTTCTATAAGTTTGAATTTTTAGATGAGTCATAATTTTTTCATAGTATTATAGGATAATCCAGCTCACGGGTGAGGGGATCAGTATATATTAAGTATTAATTTCTCAACTCTTTACTAGATCGGACTTTTAGATTTAATGAAATTCTTTCATAAATTTTCCCTAAAAAGTTTAATGCGACTTATTTTTAAACTCAAAAAAGTAATTAACTGGAGTATTATAATTCTGCAACTTCCCTATTTAATTTTTTAGATTTAATGAAATTCTTTCATAAATTTTCCCTAAAAAGTTTAATGCGACTTATTTTTAAACTCAAAATGTAATTAACTGGAGTATTATAATTCTGCAACTTCCCTACCTCACATGCAAACTACAACTAATTAATTGTCATGACACACTATTTAATTTTTTAATATTTGTCCACCTTATCTCTTAGTTACTTGTAAAAATGAGTTAACAAGATTTGTCAACAAACTCAATCCCCAAAACAAATCTCTACAATATTTTGGTGAAAATTTATTGTACATAATTTTGCTCATTCACTAATGTGGAATTGATCCTCCAAATAAATAAAAAATTGTTGAATTTTGTCCCATGTAAGATTATTAATTCAAATAAAAGTAGTATTCATAAAATATTTTACAAGCTTTTGATTGTCCTAATGACGTCTTCGCTGCCTTAATCCCTTAAACGAAACATTAATTAATTGTAGAGCAGGAAGAATTCTTGCTTTCTTTATATTTTTATAATTATGAAAAAGTCATATAAAGATTTTAAATTCAAAAAATATTTATACAAATTAAATTCAATTTCAAATTTCATAAGCTAGATAGAGGGGTATATATTTAACATTCAATAATTTTTTTATAACTCCGCCGGCACACAATTTAATTTATTTTCTAATTTAATAAAATCTACTTACAATTTTTTTTTATTAAAATTATACATTAAAAATTGTAAAATTTGAAGCAAAGTATTAAATAGATTAATTTTTAAATTTATTTTCAAACAAAATTTGACCCAGATTTATACATGTGCTCCAGATTTATATTAGCTGACTAACAAAATTTAAACATGTGCTCTAGATTTTTTTTGTTTGGCCCGGCCTGTTTTATTTGACCTGATCCACGACCCGATCGTTATTTTTAATTCAATTCGTGTCCTATACCCATTTAATATTAACAAACACTAAAAAATGTCATGTGAAAAATACAAAATAAAAATTTGACTGGTTCATATATTTATCTTAAATAGCACGTAATTAGACTGAATTTAAAATTAGGATCAACTTATGCGACCAAAATTAAAATTGTATATTCCATTAGGGCTAAATTCAAAATTAATCCAATTTAGAGGACAGTAAAAATTCTAATCCCTGATGTACATATAAAGAATACGACGAGCATAAATACCTTTCATATATTCTGGTATAGAACAAAAGTCTAGATTACGATGACAGCTGATCACCAGTTATAAACCTAGAGACTTGTAGTGGTTCACCTAATCATAAATTTGTTAAATCTGTCAATATATAATCAAAGTTAAATAATAAATTATTTAATATAAAATCAACATATCTCCTGCAAGATCTGATGGTAGGTTTAAATGGAGCAATTTGTAGTAAATTTTATTTCTATTAGTTGAACAATTGTTGTCGTACTCTTTTTGTCTTGTTATTACTTGTACGCTATTTTTTTATTTATATTTTATTTTATACTTTATCAAATTTATTTTACATTTTACTAAATCACTTAAAATATCTTTCACCGTGCTCTTAAAAAATATGTCAAGGTCAAATTGTGCAAATCATCTAGAGACGGGGGAGTATTAAACTGCAGCTCTTGTGATAAGATGTAATGCGACGCGGACAAACATTTTGAGGGGGAGTAGATAAGGTGGGATTATCGAAGTCGACTTTGCCATTATTTATCTTTTTGCTATCAAAATTAGTGCCAATTGCACGTGACAACACATGGGCTCTGGCATCAAATTAAAATTAAATTATATTACTCCCTTCCCCTCAAAATTATGGTTCTATATTTAAAAAAAAAAAAAAAAATCTCGTTTCCTTTTCAAAATATGTATAATATCAAAATTATTCGTATTTAATGTATTTAAATTGTTAAACAAAGTCAGGTTTAACTAAATTATTCTAACAGCTGCAATTTTAATTTTCATGGGAGAAACTATAAAATTTAGACTTGTAATTTATCCGTGTTCAGTTATAGTCCTTTAACTTTCAATTTTTTTTTTTTTTAAATCAATCAAAAGCTTCATTGAAATAAGGATAGGTAAGGTATACCCATAAAAATTACAATGAATTAGCAGCAACAAATCTTAAAACATTAATTCCATAATAGGGGATTTGGATTGTGAATCCAAGTGTTAAAGCAGGTACCTCCTCGACTTGGCGTCTTCGTTACGAACCAACTCCACAATCTTGATTTGAGATCTTCCGTGTATTTTTTTATGAGAGAACTCCACCTGTTTAAAAATAATCTCATTTCTCCATTTCCAGATCAGCCACACTACTCCTAGTCAGATGCAAATTCCCTTTGCTCTTTGCCATGTTTTTCTTTAACTAGACCACCAAAATTTAGCATATTTTACAGCGTACCTGGTTGTAGAGCAGTGGATTGGTGTAGGGTGGGAAAATATACCGAAATTTCGGTATACCGAGCTTATCGTACTGAAAAAATACCGTACCGATATTTTCGGTATGATAACGATATGAAAAGTGACCTTACCGCGGTATTTCGGTATATACCGAGAATTTCGATAAGTTCGGTATACCGAAAATATCGGTATATACCGAAATATTAATAAAATAATTATTTAATACTCCCTCCGTCCCACTATAAGTTCCCCACTTTCTTTTTATGGATGTCCCACAATAAGTTTCTCATTTCATTTTTTTCCATTTTTAGCATATGATTTTCTCTCTCCCAATCATACCACTTATACTTTATCTATTATTTTATAATACTTATCTCACACTCATCTATTATTTTCTCTCTCACCTTCATATCACACTACAAAATAATTTGAAAATGGTATCGGGGAAGGCATCGGATCTGCCGTCCCCAATGATGAAGGCAACGGCAAAGGCATCGGCAGTGTGCCGATGTCAATATGCACTGCCGATGTCAATATGCTCGATGCTATTTAAATGGCATCGGATTTGGGGAAAACCGTTGCCTTTTGGCATCGGGGGGACAGCCGATGCCAAATTGCATCGGGCCCACTGCCGATGCCTTTTCGCATCGGGGACAGCTGATGCCATTTTGCATCGGGGCCCACTGCCGATGCCATTTTATTAACATTTAAAAAAGACGAATCTGGGTTTCGAACCCAGGTATCGAGGCCACCAACACCCACCCCCACCGCTGGGCCACCCCAATTCTCGGAAATCTGGCATTTTTCGCGAATTGTGGGGTTCGAACTCGGGACCTCGCGGTCTCGAAGGCTTTTGAGCGCCCCCTGTGTGCCGTTTAGGCTAGGAGCTTTTAGTCGACATGTTGTGAATGCAATTAATATATATTCAATTTAATTTGAGTTTTTAATTCTTTAATTAATTCAATCCATTCTAACTTTAATTGTTGCTTATTAAATTATTTATCAAAGCATATCATAATTATTTCTAAATTATGTTTTTCAAATTAACTAAATTATGTTTTTTAAATTAAATAATTTAATTACGGTATCATTTCACACTATTTAAATTTATTCTAATCCTCAATTTTCAACATTTAAATTCATTCTAATTTTTAATTTCACAACATTATAATTACATACAACATTGAATATAATTATTTTCACTTATACATTTAAATTTATTATAATCACATCATTTAAATTCATTCTAATTTTCAATTCACAACATTAAATATATATAATTATTTTCACTTATCCATTTAAAAATATGAATTCACTTATCCATTTAATTAAAAATATTTTCATCTATTATAAAATTATTCTCTAGTTCATTTTCAATTAAAATACACTTATCTAATACGGAGTACTAGTGAATACTTTTTTTTTTTAATTGCAGAGAATAAGTTTGATTAATTTCCTAATTGTTGTAGTATATTATATATAATGTTCGTTTCACTCTGATCAGGAGTAATGCTAAATTCATAAGTCATTCTAACTTTAATTGTTGCTTATTAAATTATTTATCAAAGCATATCATAATTATTTCTAAATTAAGTTTTTCAAATTAACTAAATTATGTTTTTTAAATTAAATAATTTAATTACGGTATCATTTCACACTATTTAAATTTATTCTAATCCTCAATTTTCAACATTTAAATTCATTCTAATTTTTAATTTCACAACATTATAATTACATACAACATTGAATATAATTATTTTCACTTATACATTTAAATTTATTATAATCACATCATTTAAATTCATTCTAATTTTCAATTCACAACATTAAATATATATAATTATTTTCACTTATCCATTTAAAAATATGAATTCACTTATCCATTTAATTAAAAATATTTTCATCTATTATAAAATTATTCTCTAGTTCATTTTCAATTAAAATACACTTATCTAATACGGAGTACTAGTGAATACTTTTTTTTTTTAATTGCAGAGAATAAGCTTGATTAATTTCCTAATTGTTGTAGTATATTATATATAATGTTCGTTTCACTCTGATCAGGAGTAATGCTAAATTCATAAGTCATTCTAACTTTAATTGTTGCTTATTAAATTATTTATCAAAGCATATCATAATTATTTCTAAATTATGTTTTTCAAATTAACTAAATTATGTTTTTCAAATTAAATAATTTAATTACGGTATCAATTCACACTATTTAAATTTATTCTAATCCTCAATTTACAACATTTAAATTCATTCTAATTTTTAATTTCACAACATTATAATTACATACAACATTGAATATAATTATTTTCACTTATACATTTAAATTTATTATAATCACATCATTTAAATTCATTCAAATTTTCACTAAATCATAAACTCTAAACTCTAAAAAAAAATCATAATTTTCAATTTTAGGGTTTCAGGGTTTAGGGTTAAGAGGTTTAGGGTTTTAGGATTTTAGGGTTTAGGGCGACGGGGAAGGCATCGGGCCCACTGCCGATGCCATTTTGCATCGGGGGGCCGTTACCAAATGGCATCGGGGACCACTGCCGATGCCATTTTGCATCGGCCATTAAATGCCGATGCCATTTCGCATCGGGGCCCACTGCCGATGCCATTTTGCATCGGCCCGCCTGCCGTTGCCAATTGCCGTTGCCTTTTGGGCAATATTTTGTAGTGTCACTTGTACTACATCTATTATTTAATTATATTTCTTAATCAAAACAACCAAAATAAAGGAGAAACTTATAGGGGGGTAGAGGGAGTAATATAATTAAAATTTTAAATTAAAAAATAAAATTTAAAATTCTGACTTTTAGGGGGTTGTATTCAATTGAGATTCTGTTGGATTTTTTTGGACTTTTAAAATCTAGGGGTATTCAATCCGGATTTTTAAAAGTCTTTCAAAATTTTGAGGTATTCAATACGGATTTTAAAAAGTCTTTAGAAATTTTTAGGTATTCAACAATCTATGGATTTTAATACTCTATGGATTTCGTTGGATTCTCCTTCAAAAATATAAATAAATTTCACTATTCAAAATCTCTTCTAAAAACTAGAGATTTCAGCGGATTCTCTCAGAAGGCCCTGAAAGAGAAGAAAAAAAAAACTTTGTTGTTCTTCTAACAAAATTTCAAAGTCTCCTTCGAAAGCACACACAGACATTCTTGCACAACCCTCTTCTTCAAACGAAATAATATCAAGAAACGTAACTATGTTCTTCAATAAGCATAACAGATTCTTCACCATCATTATTATCGTGAAAAAGATTACATCTCTGTATTTTAAAATTATGTTCTCTCCTTAAAAATTATAGTATATCGGCACAGTTGACCCGTTAGGTTAGCAATAATATATTCTTGATCGCCTAATTTATACCATTGCCAACTTTAAGATCTCAAGAACATTTATTCACGATCTTAAAGTTAGCACGTGGGGTTCGATATCATCTAAAAGATTTTGGTGGTCAAGGTCGTTACCCCAGAAATGCAATTTGTCATTCACAATTTTCAAAACCCACCTCTGTTCTCATTTCAAACACAAGCAGAGTTAGTATTGGCTGGATTACATAACTTTCTTCGGAAAGAATGTCATGAATTTCCAATCGAATATGAAAAAGATCAACATTCACCACATCTTGACATGGAAGAGAAATTTTGGAATTGCTTTCTCAAAGCCAATTACAACACAGAACTGAAGTCGAGGTATAACCGTGGAAATGAAGATGAGAATAATATTTTTTTTTTTTAACTAATATATTTTTGGTATTTTTTCTAAATAATTTATATAATTTTTTTTATATACAAGTGTGTTCGATATATGTTTGCACCCATAGTTTTAGAGGCGTAGTTTATGAAAATTCATGTAAATTAATAAAAAAATGTGTATTTTAAAATCCTGTCAAATCTATGAAAATCCATATAAATCAATAAAAAAGTCAGTCAAACTCTGCATAGAGTCTATAGATTTTCTAAATCTACTGACTTTTTAAAGTCCAAAAAAATCCAACAGAATCTCAATTGAATACACCCTTCTTAGTCTTACTTAGAATCTTAGATATCATCTAGCAAAACATTTTGTCATTTACGCAGTTCTCTCTTCACTTCAATGAAACCCTAGGTCGTCCGCGCCGCTCCATGCCCTAGCGCCGCTCCACACCGCCGCTCCACCACACCCTAGCGCCGACTCCACACCGCTCTAAAAATGGGGAAACTCTAACGCCTCTTCACGCCCACGCGTCGCCGCCGCCTCTGCACGCCCGCGTCGCTATCACTACACGTACGCGTCGCCGCCACTGCATACTGCCCACCGCCGCCGGACTCGCGGCAAGGTATGGTTTGGAATTTTTTTGATGAGATATTGGATAATGTGCTCTTTTACCTATTTTTTTTTATGGTTTGTACTTTGAATTTTGGAGTTCAATTGTTAATTGGTTTGAGTTATTGGATATTTTTTTGGATTTTATTAGATATTGAAAATTTAAGAATCTTACTGATATTATATGAAATATCAGAATATTAGATACTATTAGTTGTCTCCTTTACTTGCTTCTCAAACTATCATTTATCATTTATTAGTTGCTTAGTTGTTTCGGAAATGGAATTTCATAATCTGATTTTAATTTTGCTTTAGAATTCAAGCTTAATGTCAAAAGACCATTTGTAATAAGAGAATACCAGAAGCACTGCCCTAATAGAATTTCTTAGTTTTCTCTGTAATTATGTATCTCTTTTTAAATCATGTAATTGAAGATTTGTAGAGGTATGAAATAGTGGTGTTGTGTGTTAGTTTGATGAGATTTGTAACACCTATTTAAGTTGTGGATTTTAGTTCTTTAATTTGATCAAATTGCTTAAAATTGAAAAATAAAATGTCAAAATTTTAGTCTTACTTAGCAATTTGCTCAAATTTCTGCCCCATTCATTCCTGAAATTGTATCTTAAATTTATGCTTCGATGTAAAAAACTTTTTTTTTTAAATTTCGTTTAATCTATTGACATCTCATTTCTGACAGCCTTCTCAAATTGCTTATTTTTTATGTATCGAAATGGTCGATTCCATCACTTCAAATCAAAAAGAATAGTTACAAGAGGTTTGTCAAAGATAATTAGTTCTTTGTTTTCAGTTTTTTGATCATATATTTTCAATCTTGAATTATCCTGATTTTCATTGATATTCATTAGATAAGACTCTTCAGAAACGGGTCTATTTTGATATTGGTGTTTAGAGTTCAGATTATGAAATATATTCATTACAGATTCAGTTTATTTTATTTTTATAATTTTCAGTTTTAATAATTAATATGTATAAATTGAAATTGATTAAATTTTATCTTTTGCAGGTCTTTTGTGATTATTGAAGTTGAACGAGAATTGTATTTTGTATCCTTGAATTTGAATGAGATTGTATTTTGTATTGTTGAATTTGAATGAGGATTGTATTCACTTTTAATTTGTGTTTTACATATTCATGATTTTTATAATTAATTTAGGTATGAAATGGTATATCAATATTTCGGTATACCGATATTTTCGGTATGATTCGGCATACCGAAATTTCGGTATGATTCGGTATGTACCAAAAATTCGGTATGATTCGGTATACCGAATTTTCGGTACGACATTCGGTATGAGAGTTTTCATACCGAATTTTCGGTATACCGATATTTCGGTATACCGAAATTTTCGGTATGATAACGGTATCAATATTTTCGATATCGAAATTTTCGGTATGATAACGGTATGGCGCGGTATGGTTCGGTATACCGTACCGAACCACCCCTAGATTGGTGCATCCAAGCAATGCAGTCAGCCCAGATTCTGTTAGAGCTTGGACACTAAAAAAAAATAGGTGTCTCTCGATTTCTTCATGCTCCTTGCAAAATACACATTTTAAGGCATCGTTTGGTTGTAGAACGTTTCTTCTTCGCAAGTTTGATTTAGTTGGAAGTCTTCCCCATAGCAGCCTCCATCCATAGACAACCACCTTGGCCGGTGCACATGTCTTCCTTATTTCCTTAAAGCCGCTTGTCGTTTCCTCGTCCATCTGTGTTTGCGTCTCTTGATTGAGGAGAAACGCATATGTTTCCTTCGTTGTGAATCTGTCAGATTTAGAGTAACTCCATTTCCAGAAATCTTCTGTGTTGGGAGTTATTTTGAACCTGTCCAATAGAGAGATAAGATCATTAAAAGGAACGTGTTCTCTATCAAAAAATGGTCTTCTCCAGATCCAAATCCAATTTCAATTCTGATCTACGTACCCAACAACCCATCTCCTCTATCTTTTTTCTTTTTATCAATGTTAATATTGTAGAGTTTACGAAACTTCACCCTCAACACCTTCAGTCCTCTTCCCAGAAGTATGTGTTTCGACCATCCTCTACTATTTTTACTAACCCTCCCCCAAACCAGCCTCCCTCCCCATGACTTGTAACATTTATGACATCTTTCCACCAATTAGATACTTTCCCTAAACTCCCTGAAGGCAGCCTACTTAGCATCGTTCCTCTACTCTCACCATATCTCGAATTCAGTGCCCTTACCCATAAGCTAATACTCTCATTCAAGTATCTCCATGCCCATTTCCCGATTAACACTTTGTTAAAAATCCCTAAGTTACGAACCCCAAGGCCTCCCCCCCCCAACAACTTCGCATTATACACTTTACTCCACTCCACCCACGTGATTTTTTTGTTGCGTTCCCCACCCCTAACCCCCCTAAAAAAATTACGAAAAATGCCCTCAATCTCTATTGAGATCAACTTGTCCTCCCATTTTTTGAGACGATTTCTGATTTTTTCCACCATGTATACCCACTCAGCACATCGTTTAGAATTCGAGCCCACCTTCATGCCAAGATAGGTGAAGGGTATATTATCCACTCTACACCCCAGAATTGAAGCCATTTCAGTCAATAAGTTCTGCTCCACATTAATTCTCATGACCGAGCACTTTTCGAAATTAACCTTTAAACCTGGCATGTTTCGTAGTATTCGTCTCATAATTGTTGTGTTCTCTTTACTTGCTGATAAACCAACTCGAGGCGCACGTGACTAATTTCAGATTCGTGATTTAGGGGGTGTTTGCAAACTCTATAAACAGCTTAAAAGCACTTCTTAAAAGTAAAAGTTGTGAGAGAGCAACTTTAAAAAAAGTGATTCCAAAAGCAGTTTGTAGAGTTTCAAAACACCCACTTATAATTTTTCGGCCAAACAAACAAAAAAATGTTCCACGTCATCCAACTGAGAAAACAGAAGAAATGTGAAAACAGTTAATTTTATTTAAAAATGTGCTTCGATTTTTTATTATTTTTCACTAATTCCAACCAATTTTATATAAAGTAATTTGTATGAGTTTATTGTAAAAATGATTTCAAAGTAAATTTGTGTTAGTAGAGAGACTCGTTGAACTGAAGGCATTAATAAATAAAAATATATTCATATTCAGTTTCTTTTTACTCTTCCATGTAGATATATTTTCATTTATTCTGTGATGAAATTTGTTTGTGTAGGGAATAAAGTGGGAGTCCATATAATTAATTAACCAAATAGGTAGAGAGGCCAATTGAACCAATTTTATAAATTGAAGGCATTAATAAATAAATATATATATATAGCAAAGAAATTTATAAATTATGAGGGTGACCGCCCCTTCCCCTATCCCATACTTCCATAATTTTTATTTTTTTTTTGACAAAAACTTGTGTAAAATCCCGTTTAATTTATTTTGTGAGACGAATCTTTTTTTACCAATACTCTTAAAATTAATTTCTTGGGTACAACCCATTTAACTTTTCTGATTTTTTCTTACTAAACTCAGCCAAAAAATAAAATGCCGGGAAAAGGATCTCGGCCCGACTGCCAGACGATGTGAACGCTGCCGTGCCGTCACCTACTGCTCTCTCTCACACCATTTTGAGCGTAGCAAGTTGGGAAATGTATATCTTTTGAATCAGCAGATGGTTTGCCAAGTTTGTCCACAAATTTGGAATTTGATTCAATTTAGTCTCGCAACTTTCAATCTTTTTTGAAATGGTCCAAAAAAAAATTTAAATGTAACAATTTAGTTCCATTTTATTGCAATTTCTATTTTGGTTTCAAAAAATTTAAATGTAACAATTTAGTCCCATTTTTTCGTAATTTCTTCTGTTTTGATCCCAAAAAAGTTAAATGTATCAATTTAGTTCAATTTTTTTATTTGATTGTATAACATAAACTACATTAATTTTATAGTAAATTGTACACATTTGTTGAATATTTTTATTTTTTCGCATAACGTCCCATTTTAATTAAAAAATTAATTTACGTCTCATAACTTCTTTAATTGCTCAATTTACGTCTCATTTACATAAATTTGGGGATTTCCAGCGAAAATTGGACGTAAATTAAGCAATTAAAAAGTTATGGGACGTAAATTAAAATTTTAACTATTTTGGGACGTTTTTAAAAAAAAAGTAAAAATTACTGGACGTGAATAATTTTTTTCTCTAAAATGAACGGAAATCAAACTCAATCCGCAAGAACTGTACTAGCAACGTGCACTTTCACCCTAAAAATTTTGCAAAAAACCTTTATTTTATGTATTCTTTCAATATTAAGTTTTGACGATTTCTTGAATTAAATACAGACAAGTTTCCAGGAACGTACTAGCACTATAAAGAGTGTTCAATTTCAGTCATTTTTTATCTTTTTTTTTTAATTACCAGAAATGCACGCATGCGGCTCTCATGCCTGAAATAAATTGGGGCTTTTTGGCCAAATGTGCAATTTTTGGCGTTTTTTGTTTAATTTTGGCCTATAATTTTTTGTACAATTTTGGTATTTTAAAATTAAATTAATTCAAAATTATGAAAAATAAGAAAAAATATTATAATAAATAAAAATTATGTCCTTAAAAATGTTGGAACCTTAAGAATCATCTTCTCGCAACATTAGATGTTGGATAAACTTTTAATTTATTGGAATTAGCTTGTTTTATAGTATCAATGTATATTCTGATTCTCTTCTTCTTCTCTAGCTCTTGATTTTTTTTTATTGTAATACTTTCAACTCAAACTCGACAAAACTCTCAAACTATCTCTCAAATAGAAAGTAGAGTTTTGTTCTTATGCTAACGTAAGGTGAAGAAAATTAAGACATACATGTCCTAAAATGATATGGTACTTAGTTATGTGGCCTAAATTCATGCTCGGAAAAGTCAAAGAAAAAAATCATGCTTGTAAATGAACCATTTATATATATTTCCCTTATATACTAATTCTGAATCTCTTCTTTCTAGTGTGGCTTCTCTAAAAGCCTTCTCCATTCTCTTAAATTCTGTAATTTTAATTTTTTTTTAATTATTTTTTCTCTTTCCTCTCTCTTCTCTCTCCCCTCAATTTTCTCAATTTTCTCAACTTCTCTTTTCTCTCATAATTACGCTGGTCTTATACTATTATTTATATATATATATATATATATATATATATATTTCAGAAACTATTTAGTTGAAAATGGTGAGAAACATTCCACATATTAAATGTAAATTATTAGAAAAATGACACATCAATATAATAAATGTACACATATGTATATACTAACGAATCTTAACTGTATGCAACTTGTATGCGGAATAAATGATAGGTCATATTATACTCCTTAAGTAATATGCACTCAAATACTATATTATCAAATATCAATAAGCAATTATAACAGCACAATAGCTAAAGCAATAAGACAAATGCAGTAAGTAAGAACACAAGATGTATAGTGGTTCAGAGTCTAAACTGCTCCTACGTCCACTCTCCTAATTTAATAGGATAATGATTAGTGTGAAAATTGCTCGAAATTCACGTGTTTAATTCGCATAATTTTATAGAGTTTCGTTGCATTTTTACACTAAATTGACTAATTGCACTTGATTTGGAGAAATGGTGTAGTTTGCTATTTTTGTAGGTAAAACAAGGTGTTTTGAATCAAATCATGAAAAATTCAGCCATTGGATCGAGTCCATGAGTTGACCACATTAAAGAAGGTGAAGTGAGGGTCGAAACGAGACAAGAATCGAGCCGATCGGACACCCGAATCAAAAGATATGAGCAAAACAAGAACTAAATGGAGGAGGTGCACGGCCGAGCCCACGTCTCGAAATAGAGATGCCCGAGACAGAAAATGGAGAACATCAAGAGTGCACGGCCGAGCCCTGAAGAGAGAAGGGGCATCAACATATTAGCCAGAATTAAAAGAAAGCTGCCATTTTCCATTAATTTTCTAGGCCCATTTATTAATTAAAGCCCACTTCACCATCCCCAATCAATTTATAAACCCACATATATTTTTAATGAAGAGGGGGAATTGAGAGGCAGGACGCAGGAGGAGGCACGCAACAGCTCATTAGGGGAGAAAAACCCTCTTCCCCACGCACCACTCCACTCATTTAAATTAGTTTAACTTTTATTTAATATTTTAATTAGATTTTAATGTAGTATTTTAATTTATTGCAAGTATTGGAAGATTTGAAGACCTTATGAGGTGATACCTTTCTTAATTTAATGCTTTATGTTTTATGAATGTGTTTTCATTTATTAATTTAGTTATTAGATAGGTTTGTTGGTGTTTGGGTGTTTGGATTTATGATGGAATTAGATTTTTAGCTTAATTTTGATTGTTTAATTTAATTGGAAGGTGTATTGATTAGGTTAATGGGTTTTGAATGATCATTTACTTGAATTCAATTATTAGATTATATGTTGAAGCTTGATTAGTGCAACGAGAGTTGGTTAGTCTTGATGATAGTATAATCGAGGGTTGGGAGTCGAGTGAATTGGGTTTATATTGGATTATCGCAACGAGAGTTGGATAATTTTCATTAGAACCCCATTAATTTACACTAATTATTTGAATGTGAGTTTGGGTAATTGGTGAGGAGGCCATAGGAGCTTGGTTTCTAGTATTCAGGTGGAAAAATATGATTAGGGTTTAGATTAGATTAATTTAGATAGAGTAGAACCCCCTAATTGTGTGATTACCCGAGTAAGAACGACTCTATTCTTTCTCCCGATCTTAGGTGCTTTATTAGATACATCCTTAGTGATTGCTCTTATCATACACCAACCAATGAATTAAACGTCAAAGTTAAACTTTAATCGATTTTCACATAATGAAGAACACCCGAACACTACTTCTCACATTTGATATTTGATCATCATTTTACTTGCTTTTCTTTCTTAGTTAGTATTTATCTTGTTGATTTTTGCATTTAGTCTTTAGCTCACCCCATGCTCTTTCACTATAATTACGTGACAACGTACAACACTAAGGCTACGCAAGCTAACTAGTCCCGTGGTTCGATAATTTAACCGGGCACTCCTTTGAAACTCCTCTGAATGCTGAAGAACACTCTAAAATCTTTGTAGATAATTTTAGAGTCTTTCTGACTTATGATAATCAAATGAGTGGAATGAGGCCAAATATGATGGGCTGGAGATATTTGTGCTAAGTTAGTTAACATTATCCACAACTTGATGGTGGGATGAATTATTTGATGGGCTCAGAATACAAGATTTGGGCCCGATTTGATTTACTGGACTTTAGAGACCGTCTTGATTTACTGGACTTTAGAGGCCCGGTCTTGATTTGTTGGACTTTAGAGGCCGTCTTGATTTGTTAGACTTTAGAGGCCCGTCATGATTTACTGGACTTTAGAGGCCCGTCTTGATTTGTTGGGTTTTAGAGTCCGTCTTGATTTGTTGGACTTTAGAGGTCCATCTTGATTAGAGGCCCAAAGGAATTTAAAATTTGATAAAATTTAGGTGTCTACAAGGGGTATTTTGGGATTCTACTCATCTCACGGGGTGTGTCCTCGGCCAGTAGATGTCCACAATAACTCTGTGTGTGTATAACTGTGGCCTTTTACTTTGGTCATGTTTTCGTTCATTACGAACTGATGCTTGGAACAACACTGGCTGATATATATCTAGCGAGAGATTGATGATGTATTTCTTGTCGAAAATTTTGAATATTTTAAAAAAAAAATATTTCGATAAAATGTTATTGAATAGGGTGTTTTTCATCGATAAACTATAGTAAAAAAATATATCGCATGATCGACAAACCAATGTCGATCGACACTGGTTTGTTGATTTTTTTTTTTAGATTTTTAAGTTTTTTTTTTTTTTCATTATTTGTTTAGACGGCAGAGACTGTCGGGGGTGGGGCGATGACTGCCTGCAGAGTTGGGCGGCAGCGACTGCTCCCTGCAATTAGGGTTAGAATGCGTTTGAATTTTAAGGGATATATCTATTTTGAGATATTCTACTAAAAAAGCAAATTGAGTATTTTTACATTAATATTAAATTAATAAATAGAGGTATATTTAACGGTATATAATCCACGCGTTAATATATAAATGATATAATACTCCCTCCGTCCCAGTGAAAGCTACCCAACTTTCTTTTTTCGTTTGTCTCAATGAAAGCTATTCATTCCTTTTTTTTTTGGTAACTATTCTCTCTCACATTTCATTATATTCTTCTCTCTCTCAATCACATCACCTCTAATACATCTACTTATTATATTATTATTTCTTAACCTCTGTGCCCGGGACGGAGGGAGTAAATATGAATAACATGACCCAATTCAATTTGATGGCCCAATTAAAAAAAATGGGCACGATTATACACACAAGGTTATTGAGGACACCCACTGGATAAACATATACCGTGAGATGGGCACGGTTATACACACAGAGTTATTGAGGATACCCACTTGACACGACCACATTTACTCAACTTCAAGATGATTCGAATTTAAACATATTATAAACTGTAAACTTGCTGTAATTTTTTTTTTTTAAAACAACAAAAGATCATCTCATACTCAAACACAACCTGTTTACTTACATGTGTATAAAAGGTTTCAAAACCATAAGCACACGAACACCTCAAAGTCAAAATAACAGTATGTACTAGGTTATACAATACCATACGTAATAAACAAACACAACAACGGAAGCAAAATAAGGCACGGTCCTGCCCAATAGGTCGTCATCTATGTACACAGCCACTCAAAATCCTGTAGGGGCTCCACAACTTGTCCAGTAGGTTCACAGAGTCACTGGTCATCAAAGTTACCTACAGTGCATAAACTACGTGAGATAAATCTTAGTAAGCAAAAATTATGCATGATAATATGATCCTGTAAATATCCTTCTCGTATGCCTTATTTCGAAACCACCTAGTTCAATTTCTAATCACTCGTATAGTTCAATTTCTAATCACTCGCCTAATACATTTTCTAAGACTCACCTCGTTCAATTTCTAATCACTCGCCTAATTCAATTTCTAATCACTCGCCTAATTCAATTTCTAACACTCGCCTAGTTCAATTTCTAATCAATTGCTGGGAACCCCAGACTTATACAGACCATCTCATGGCCAACATAAATATAACCCAGACTTACAACTTTATTTCTTTGCGGCTAAAACACATTGTTTACTTTCATGGTATGCTCAATGCAATGCAATGCTATGCAACATATGCCATCTCACTTTATCACATATCGTTGAACTCACAGGTTCAATTCACAATAACCATTGAATTCACATATTCAACTCAAAATAATCACGAAACTCAAAAGATCATTTAAAACTCAAATTTTTTAATTAAAGAATACTCACATATCACCAATCAACATAATTAATTTTTCAACACAATTAATTCAAAATATATTATGTTTATACATTGTAGTTGCAAATTAATTTCTACTTACCTGAAGTGGCACAAACAGCAATGACTCGAACCCTTAAACCCCTTTATCACCGTCAAATATCCAATCTAACAAAAATAAATTATAAGTATCACCTCAACTTACTAACTAATTAAATTAGTGATAAGATCGACTTCCACTTAAACAATTTTAAATTTTCTCTTCTGACATACATATATATACACACATACAAGTTTTTACACTACAAAACTCTAATGTAAGAGTAGAGAAACATATGCTTAAATCCTTGAACATAAATATATCTATACATATATACACACAAATACCTGTTATTCGTCTTCCTCGATCAAGCTTCTAATTCCTCTCCTTTTTTTTTTTTTTTGTGTATTGTTTTTCTTCGTCTAACACCCAAGCCGCAAGTGTATGTGTTTTCTGGATTGAATTGAAAGGAATTGGGATGTGTGTGTTCGTAACCCACTAACATAATTACCGCCTCATTCAATAGCTTACATAGGAAACTTTCTATTTACCCACTATTAAAATAATATTATATTATTATTAAATATTACAAGTGTTGTAGGGTGTGTGTATATTTCTAGCTAGCAAGTAACCTGTACACTTTTTTTAATGATAATAGTTTTGATTTGTCTAAAGTTTATCATCTTGCTTCTCGTATTGTTTTTGAACGTTGTGTTAAAATTGCAAGTAATAGTATTTCACTAAAAAAGTCAAATTAAAATTTCTTCATTTTTATAAAATTTTCATCAATTTTTACTGATATTTAATATTTTCATAAAAAAAATAATACACTGATATTTCCATTGATACGAATATACTAGTATTTTCCCCCACGTTGTGTTTAGGACAAAAGCTATATGAGGATGTTTACGATAAGTTCCACCTACAGTATTTCCCTTTTTTCTTTTGTTTAGTTTTATTAGTAGATTGATTATTGTGTCTTTTACCTATTTTAAAAGTAGATTGACACTGTAATAAATGATGGACTGAGTAGTAGTAACCTGTTTGTAGCATCCCGAGCCTCGCCTTACAACCGCCATTGCCCACCCCCGTTTGAAGGCGGCGAACGCCGCCGCATTTGAAGAAAAAAGGTTGCCATCGGCTGCCTTCCCTCTCCCCCTCCCCTCGCCGCACACGCCACCCAGTCGCCGCCTTCCGATAAGTTTAGGGTTTTGAAAAAAAATAGGTGTGTGTATAATTCTGGAAAAAATACGGATCCAAAAAAAATACTCCCTCCGTCCAATTTTATTATACCCACTTCTCCGGGCACGGGTTTTAATGAATATTGATTAGTTTATGTATAAAGTAGATACGTTTGGGGTATGATGAGATGTTGTTGGGTCCATTTATAGATAAAGTGATTGTTTGTGAATAAAGTAAGTGGCAATTTGAGTAAATAGGTGATAGTTGAAGGGTGGAGATAAAATAGTGTGAATAGTAAACTTTCCAAATAAGAAATGGGAATAATAAAATTGGACAACCCAAAAAGTAAAGTGGGAATTATAAAATTAGACGGAGGGAGTATTAATTTTTTTTGAATTTTTTGTGTTTGCTCGAAACTTTTTTGCCGGACTCAATTAATTTTTTCGTATTTTTGTATTTGTTCGAAAGTTTTTGCCGAAATCAATTACTACTTTTTTCGAATTTTTTGTGTTAGTCCGAAAGTTTTTGTCGAATCCAAATAAAATTTTGGTTTCTTACAGTTTTTTGTTGTTTTGATTGTTGGTGGTTGATTTTTTTGATACTACGGTGATGGTGACGATTCTTTCGTAAAATAAAGGGTCTACTCATTTGCCTTTTTTTTTTAAAAAAAATCATCAAAGGGTATATATGACATTTCATGTATTTTGATTTTTTTTGTCATGGGTGTACTATAAGTCTGTTTGTGCGTATAACCGTGGCCTTAAAAAATTCCCAATTACTGACATTATTTACTGGCCCAGCAATTAATCCAAAACCCATGATTCCCCATCACCGCATTGGAGAGAATCACCCGTCAAAAAAAAAAAAAGAGAATCAGAGATAGGAATGGCAATGGGATGGGTCGAGTCGGACCGACCCGTTTGGATCGCGGGGCGAGATAAAACGGGACGACCCATTATAAATATTTTTAAAAAAATAATAAATATCGTTTTTTAAATTATATAACAAAAAATTTAGATTTGTATTGAAAAATAAATAAAATAGTCTTAAAAGCATATTTATAAATTTATTTTCACTTTATAAAGGGGTTAATATTGGTATAAATTTTTAGATGAAATATTTGATATTATGTTTTATCAATTTATATTAACCTAAAATATATATATTATATGGGTTACATGCAAAATAATATTGAAGATATATTATATTTATATGTATAATATATATAAAAAAATAATTATAAAAATGGGTTACGGGTCGAGAGTGATATTCGGACCCACCCCCATTTCAATACGGGTCTAGAGCGGAGCGATCGAAATAGCACGGATCGGGATGGACCGGGTTGAAATTGCCATCCATGCTCAGAGAAACTCACCCGTCCCAAAATTAGGAATTGTTTTGTCTTAAATCCATGTTGAAAATTTGAAAAATTATTGTATGTAATTGAGTTTAAAACAATTTAAATATATACTGGAATTAAAATTTTAATCCAGCAAATTAGAATTAAATTAAAATTGTAGAGCACACTTGTGAGAAATATGTCTAATTAAGATATTTTAAAAGAAATCGCGGGTCAAAAGTTTGTATTCTGGTCGTCCCAAGAAAATTGTGGATCGCAAGCAGATGGTTTACTACATGATTAATATATTGTTACTATAAGACCAAAATATTATCATAAGACAAAAAATGTACTACTACATGTCTAAAAATATTTTGGAGAATTCGCCAAAAAATTAAATGTCAAGAATATTTTTGGACTTGTAGTAGTACATTTTTTGTATTTTAGTAATAATATTTTGATCATATAGTAACATGGTTTTGGTCATGTAGTAAAACAATACTTGAAAGCAAAAATATATATTTTAATTAAGTTTGATCTGGTTGACTCGCATTGACTTGGGTTTCGTCCAAAAAAAAAATTACCCTAAATTTATTTTATTTATCTATATTTTATACTCCCTCTCCGTCCCACTATAAGTTTCTCACTTTTTTATGGATGTTACACAATAAGTTAACTCATTTCATTTTTTTCCATTTTTGGTATATGATTTTTTCTCTTCCAATCAAATCACTTATATTTTATCTATTATTTTATTCTACTTCATTTTATACTCATCTATTATTTTCTCTTTTACCATCACATCACTTGTACTACACCTATTATTTAATTATATTTTTTAATCAAAACAATCAAAAGAAAGAAAAAACTTATAGCGGCATAGAGTATAACTTTTTGTGAAAATTGTATCACAATTGATGTAGTTACATTATGCAATATAGTGCACATAAGTGTTAATTCATTTGTGACTCTCCAAAATTTTGGATTAATTGCGGATTGGTACAAAGTTCTAAACTACATACAAAATCAGTGATTTAAAAGTCTAATTTGCCCTCACCTCCACTCTTACACTCTTGTGTCAATTTTCATTTAATCGAGGTAATTAACACTTTCTTTCTCATCTTTTCTCTTTCTTCACCGATTCCCTCTTTACAAAAACTTATATGCAATATTGTATACATGCAATATTATCAATTAAGTCAATTGAGCTGGAAATATTGACTTATTAAGTCAATGGACTGAAAATATATGATATTGGGTCATCATTAATTCATTTGTGTCAATTCTTAATCTATTTGTTAATTCACCCACTTGTGTTTTAATTTTGACTGAAATACTTGACTCGTTTATTTGATCCCGTTCTGTGAATTTTTGTATTTTTTACTTTATTGCCGAATGCAGATTTTATTTTTGTCTTTTCGAATTCTTTTCTTTCAGTTCGTCTTCTCTTTCCTATCTCTCAGGCGGTTGTCGATTTCTTCCTCCGACGATTTCCTTCAGCGGTTGTGACGGTTTTTTTAATGTAGTAACAGAACACTATTAAATGTAGTAATTCAAATTGTAATATGTAGTAACACACATTATTTTATATGGTAATAACACAAACTATTTTATATAATAATACGATTTTTTTTATGTAGTAACATGTTTTTTCTATTGTTTTTGTTGATGTAGTAACCCACATTATAATACGTCGTAACATATATTATTGCATGTAGTAATACACAATAACCATGTTGTATACAAACTATTTTATTATAAGATGATGCAAAGATATTACTCCATATCATTTGATAAAGTTACATATAGTAACAAACACTGTTCAATGTAATAATTCAAACTGTAATATGCAGTAGTTTTTTTATTTATTATACACGTTATTACATGTATATAGTAATAGCACAAACTATTTTATATAGTAATACAAAATCTTTTATATAGTAAAACATTATTTTTTTCTAGTGTTTTTTTTTCCGGATTGGTCTTATATAGAATCAATTCCTTATAAGAAATTTAGTTGACTTGGTCAACTTAAATCTTAAATATTCAAGAATATTGTGAATAAAAATTTTGACTTGGTTAATTTTTTTTTTATTATTATTTTTTTTGTAATTTTTTTTTATTGATAATTTTTTTTCGAAATCGTGTGTGTTGAAAAGTGTAAGTTAATATTACTAAAAAGTGTAACACAATATTACTAAAAAGTGTAACAAATTTTTTTATTAAAAAGTGTAAGTCACTATAATTGAAAAGTGCAACACAACTTTTAATGAAAAGTATAAGTCATTATAACTAGAAAATGCAAGTTAGTATAACTAGAAAGTGCAACACAATATTATTAAAAAGTGCATGTCAATATACTTGAAAAGTGCAACACAATATTTTAATGAAAAGTGTAAGTTATTATAACTGAAAAGTGTAACAAAATACGAGTAAAAAATGTAACATAACATTACTAAAAAGTGTAAGTCACTATAACTGAACATATTGTTGAAAATTGTAAGTCACTACAACTGAAAAGTGCAACAAAATATGACTAAAAAGTGTAGCATAACATTACTAAAAAGTGTAAGTCAATATAACTAAAAAATATTGTTGAAAATAGTAAGTCACTACAACTGAAAAGTGCAACAAAATATGTGTAACATAACATCACTAACAAGTGTATGTCATTATAACTGAAATTATTATTGCAAAATCACATGCTAAAAAATTGTAAATTGCATGTTACACTTGAAAAGTGCAACACAATATTTTAATGAAAAGTGTAAGTTATTATAACTGAAAAGTGTAACAAAATACGAGTAAAAAGTGTAACATAACATTACTAAAAAGTGTAAGTCACTATAACTAAACATATTGTTGAAAATTGTAAGTCACTACAACTGAAAAGTGCAACAAAATATGACTAAAAGATGTAGCATAACATTACTAAAAAGTGTAAGTTAATATAACTAAAAACTATTGTTGAAAATAGTAAGTCACTACAACTGAAAAGTGCAACAAAATATGTGTAACATAACATCACTAACAAGTGTATGTCATTATAACTGAAATTATTATTGCAAAATAACTTGCTAAAAAATTGTAAATTGCATGTTACACTTTTCCTTATTTTCAACATTCACTTATATAATTAAAAAAAAATATATGTAAAAATTGTTAGATGTAAGAGTTGAACACTAGACCTCAATATAAAAAGACTACTCTCAACCATTTAAGCTACATAAATTATCATAAATATTTTTCGCGTATTTTATTCTTATTATCCATCCTACCAATTTTTTAAAATTTACTCAATTCCTTATAAGAAATTGAGTCTACAAGAGACCTACCCTTTTTTTTCCATGTAGTAACTTACATTATAATACGGAGTATGTAGTATTAAATATGCATGTAGCAATCCAAATCATTTTAAATATTTTAATTATTTGATTTATTTTTCATCATCAAGCTTTTATTGAAAGGAATAAAATATACTGATTTTTTAAAATTATTCTGTTAAAAAATTAAAGTATATATAAAGATGAAATTAAAGTGCAGATGGTGTATTTAGTAGATTTGGGGGTGGAGCGGGTATGTTTGGTGGTGCATCTAGTAGACCAGGGGTGAAATTAAAGTGATGAGTTGCAATATTTATTTTGACTTTTAGGTTAAATGGGCTTAAAGTTTTGACTTTGATCTAATTTGGCTTAAATGCATACATGCAATATTTCACGCAAGATCACCTCATCCCTCTTTCGTTTTATGAAAATTTAAATTCACACTGAATTTCAGGTAATTTTCTTCTCACCTTTCATACTCCCTCCATTCCTAAAAAAGTTTTATACTTTCTTTTTTAGTTTGTTTCTCAATTAAGTTTGCATACGGATAAATGAAAACAACCATCATAATTCTCATACTCACAATATACACATATTTACCCTTTTATGTCATTATTTTTTAGGCACACCATACACTCAATCCACTTACTTTATTTATTTTATATATATATATATATAAAAAATTTATAAAATTATCTCTCAACACTCTAAATTATTACACATTTTCTTAAATTTCGTATTAAAAAAACACTGCAAACTTTTCAGGGACGGTGGGAGTAAACTTTTTTTGGAAACAACAAATTTTTTATTTCTAGGGTATAAGAAATACCCCAAATGCAGTACAAATTAATACATAACCAAATCAGCAACACAACAGATAAACTTTTACTCATTTAATTCTATTCTTAAATATCCAGAAGAGATAAACTTCTTCCTATTCTTTTCATTTTGTTCATTTTTCCATGAAAAAACATTGAACAATTTAATTGATATGTGTTATGTGTTTTTCTTTTTCTTTTTTTTGGCAAATGAGTTATGTGTTGGGGTTACAATTAATTTGTATGCGCTTCATATTATATCAACTCGAAAAATCAAACATCACAAGGGTTTATCTTTTACTATTTTTCTTAAAACTTTACATTTCATTTTTTTTTTAAGTAAATTGTGGTTCCACATTTATTAACAACTATCCTTACTTTTATACAAAATTATATCAATTGTCACCTATGTTTGTTCTCTCTCTCCCCACCTTACACTTTATGCGCTCCTCTTTCTTACTTTCTCCTCCAATTTCATAATTATTTGCATATTTTCTTTATTTGTCTGTTTACAATTGTTTGCACATTTTAAAAAGAAAACTTTTGCATAAATTATATTTTCACGATATTCACATATTTACACAAAATGTCATTACTTTTACACTCAAACTAATCATTTACTTTACTTTATTCATAAAAATTTACAAAATTACATATCAACACCCCACTTAAGTACCCAAATGAGTTGGTCTAGTGGTGTAGACTTGAGATTTAGAAGTATACTCCTCTCTAGTTCTCAGGTTCGAACCTCTAAGGTGTAAACAACAATTTCTATGGGGTCAGTCCATACAGAGCGCAAAGCTCCCATTTTAAACGGGATCCTTGCAAGTGGGCGGTGAGATTGGTCACTTGGGATTAGTCGTGGATCGGATACCCGAGATTTAAAAAAAATATTTTATGTGCTCACTTTTTATTCGACATTTTTTATACAGTATATAGATCTCTAAACCATTTGTTTCCCAAATTATTTTACTTAAAATTATACTCCATCCGTCTATGAAATGTAGTCCCATTTGTCTCATATTTTTTGTACATTAAATTTAGTCTTATACACTTTATGAAAAATATCACCCTTCAACCATCACTTAATTACTCAATTTGCCATCAACTTTATTCACAATAGACCCCACAATACCCTATAATACTTTTTTTTTTATCTACTTTATCTACCTTTTTCTTAAAACTTGTATCTCATCCCAATGTGACTACATTTGTGAATTGTGAATGGAGGGAGTACATTGAAAGAGTAGAAAAAAATAAAATAAGTGACGTGGCAATAAATTAACCAATGGGTTAGCGAGTAGACCCACTGACCCCATAAGCAGCCACGTGAAGTTGACCATATATTAAGCACTAAGACGTGGACAATCCACTGCCACTTCTATTCTTTCTCAATCTAACATCAAAACATTCCAATTATTTTTAAATTTTTTCTAAATAAATAATTACCATTAAATATCACAAATTAGGTGGCTAAATAAAATAATCCCTCGACTCCAATAATTTTTTTTCATAATTTTTAAATACAATAAAATAAGTACTCCTCCATTCATCTACAATCTTGAAGGGGGAGAGGAAATTCATTTTTTTTTTTCAAAATCGAAGTTTGATGTCAATTTTAAAAGAATGACAAAATTTCACTTTATATCTTACTTTTTTTATCACTCTCTCAATCACATCATTTGTATTATTATATGTATAATTTAATTACTTTTCTAAATCTAATGAGAAGGTTATATGTGGGCGGATGTAGTTGAAATATAGAAGACAGAGAGAGAAAATATAATGAAACGGAGATTAATTTTTCAATATAATGAGATCAAATGTTCCAATTTTAGGTGTATCATAATACTGGGACGACGAGTGTTAAAAATCTTACCGTGTGACTGTGATTAAGAAATAGTAATAGGAATTAGTGTGTGTGGCGGTGGTATACTGGTATGGAATGGAAGAGATAATTTTTTGCCGTTTCAAGTAAGAACCATAAATCTCTCACATCGCATTTTTCTTCTATCTCCAAAAGCTCACCTTTAAATCTTTAGGGCTTTTTATTCTGTGGTGTAGAATTTTCCCCCTTTTGCTCTGCTCCCTCGCAGCTCAATTTCTTCGCTTATTTTCCTCCTTCGCGACACTGTTTAGGTATGCCTCAATTCATGCCACTTCGATTAAGTTGCGTCTTTGATTTGAAAATTGTTGATTTTGTAAATTTTTTTGATTATATTTTTGTGTTTGATGACTTGAAAGGTTGTGCGTTGTTGTTATTTGAGTTTTCTTTTTCGGTACAATTTTCTCAATCGGAAATATCCACAGTGGCTATGGGAGAAAGTGGAAGAATGAGTTTTTTGTGTTATGATTCGTGTGGTTTTCTTTAGTTGAAATTTGGGATTCGGATATTGAATTTTATGTTTTTGCCGTTTTTTCTTTTTATTCAGATTAGTATTGTTTTATTAATGCTTCAGTTTTACCTCCCAAATTTCACCGTGTGATTGTCTGACTCTTTGCATTACAATTGCTGTTTCAGTTTTCATTTGTTGTTTAAAGAATGATACTTATTGATAGTTAACTTGGAAATCTAGTGAAAATGTAAGTGTAGGCCTGCAGCCAAAGAGGACTTGTAATGTTTACGAAGTTTAAATGCACCACACGAGTTGATTTTATTTGTATCTGTGTGTATATACATGAGAGGGTAACAGCTAGGACCAGAAGTTCATCCTCTCACCAGTGTGCAATACTCTCCTAAGATTTTTAGAGCCCTCTTTATTTCCTCTGATTAACCTGAAGGAATGCCTTTTTCTCTTTTGCCCACACTAGAAGTGTTAGTTTCTTCTGACATCCACTAATATTAATTGAAATGGATCATGGGTTTCTACTTGGCTTTGGAATCATTGTTTATATTATTTACTATTTAACAGGCTCTCGTTGTTAACGTATTCTTTTAGTACCGTCTTAGTATCATGATTGTACACATGTGTCTTTCCTAGGCTCTTGTGTTTTAGTCCTGGGGGGTTTTATACACATCCAGAGTTCCATTTGCTCACCTCATGGCGAGGACAACACATTCACGATAAGAAAAGGAATGTATTGATATTAACTAACCAACTCACTAACTTAGAGGGTTGAATTCCTAGAAATCTAGAATAGGTTAATTTTGCATCAGCTACAAAACTTTGGATTGCACTAGCTATTAAAGATTCAATGGCTTTGATTACAACAAGATTATTCTCTTGGTTGATTTACACCATCATTTAACTATCGGTATGCTAAGGCTATGTTTGTTTTGGGATTACGGTGGATGGCTGAATTCTGGATGGTGGAATCTAGGATTTCAATATTCTGATGAATAGTGATAGTATGTGTTTGTTTTGAGGTTCTGAGTACTGAGTAGGGTTGAATGTAACTTTATGCCAAATCAAGTGTGTAGGAGTGAGTATGTATTTTTAGGCGTGAATGTGGTTGGATTTTGAAATCCAGATGTGAAATCCCAAAACGGATCAGGACGGGGAACGTAACATCCCACATCCGGCCGGGGAAATCTCAAAACAAACATCATCATTCCCATTTTGTTTAATATAATCATCTTTCAGTCTAAATGCATGTGTCTTGTAACCTAATGATGCAACTTTTACAGCAAAAAATAATATCATTTGACTGAATGCGAGTATCCAAGAATGGATGGATCAATTGGAGATGACGTTGCTGAACCTGTTGATGGTGTATATATCCGGCATAATGGCAGATCAAACATGCTGCAATTAAATGAAATGGTTACACCTAGTGCTGATGATTATCCTGAAATATCAAAAAACCGTTATCAAGTTAAATTGAATGCAAAAGATATTGACAGGCTTGGTTCTTCCGAACATGCAAGTGCCAGCCCTCACTGTATGGATGATGCTGGGATCATGGTTGAAGAGTTGACTTTGAGAAATTACGATGATAAGATGAGTATAGTGGGTAGTGCTATTAATAGAGACCGAGTGCAGAGAAACCAGTGGCAGAATCTGTATCAGATAGGTGGTGGATTAGGAAACAGCAACAAAGGAAAAGGTCAGGCAACCTCAAGTGCCTTGGAAGATGGGGCCCACTATTTTTTCCCAGGATTACTCGATCAAAGTCAGCCACTTCCAAACTACAATCACAATGCAATCATGGAAGATGGAGGCATTCGGACTAAAATGTTGTCTAAATCCGGTTTTTCTGAATACTTCATTAAAAGTACGTTGAGAGATAAAGGAGTAATACACAAAACCAATGCTGGTTTGACGAATTCTGTTGCACCATTAGGTTTAACTGAAAAGCCCATCTCACCTATTTCAGATGGTGCTCTTCCTAGAAATATTAGTGATCTCACTAGTTTAAGAGAGTGGCTAGAAGCAGGGGGTGGAAAGAAGGCAAATAAAGTTCAGAAGATGAGTATATTTAGACAGGTTGTGGATCTCGTTGATTTTTCTCATTCTCATGGAGTTTCCCTTCAGGACTTGAGGCCTTCTTCCTTCAGACTGTCCGGATCATACCAGGTCACTTATCTAGGATCTTCTGTACGTGTAGGGGTCCCACAAAATGTTACGGGCCAAGATAGAAAAAACGAGAAGAGGCCACTACTTCGAAGCTTGCTTCCTTTAGACAACCACTCTGAGAAGAAGCGAAAACTAGGTGAAAAAAAATCGAACATTATTCAAAGGTGGCCCCAGTTTCCATCAAGATCGGCATCTATTAATGTTTCAAAGGATCCTAGCAATGGTGTAACAGAAGAACACAATGCTAAAACAGAAATTAAGAACCGCAGCAAATTGTTTGGTCAAAATTTGCCTAATGCATCACAAACATTGAATGGCTCTATGAGTTTTATGTTGGAAGAGAAGTGGTATACTACTCCTGAGCAGTTCAATGAGAAAGCCTGTACTTTCTCATCAAACGTGTATTGCCTGGGTGTTCTTCTATTTGAGGTTTGTGATTGACTTGTATCTAGGTGATTTCCCTTTCTGTCTTAAACTTAATATTATTCGCATGATCTTGATTGTCTTATCTGGTAACTTGAATATATAATCATGATATACTTCCATGTCCTTGATTGTTGTTCCGTTAAGTTGAAAATATCACAGTGTGTTGATACTATCTTCTGAAGATTATTAGTCTTAATACAGATGCTAAAATCTAAACTCAATAATTTGGCAAAGAAATCAAGTACTCAGATATTTTTATATATTTATTTCCCCTATTACTACTAAAGTTTGTTGGAGTATTTTTATATAATCTGTTTCTTTAATCATGGTTTTTTTTTTTTTTTTTGAGGGGTTTACAAGATCGTTACAAAAAATTAATACAATTTTAAACCCAAGACCTTCAACCCAAAATGGATCAACCCGGTGAAAGTTAAGATTTGGCCTCTGGAGATGTTAGTCTCATTACGAGGTAGCTAGAATTTGATGTACATTGATACAGGGATCCTGAAGAAAGTTTAAGATAATAGTAGAAGTGGTAGAGTTAGCTCTTCGCTAAGACCTTAGAACTAATGTCCTGATATATAATTTTGTTAATTTTTCTTATGCCATTATGCATGTAAGTAATAGCAGTGACATGATCAAGTACACCTTTTGATTCTTGTTTCTTTTTTTTTTTGCTACACCTTTTGCTTCTTGTTTCACTTATTCCTCAGTGCGCTATTTAGCTGAATTTGTGCTTGACATTAATATCCTACTGTCAGTTACTTGGCTCATTTGATTCTGGAAGATCTCATGCTGCCGCCATGCTTGATTTACGTAATAGGATACTTCCACCTAGTTTTCTTTCGGAGAATCCCAAGGAAGCTGGACTTTGCCTTTGGTTACTTCATCCCGAGCCATCATCACGCGCATCAACCAGGTACATCCTAGATCGTGTTGCGGATAAAGAAGTCTGTAATGAGATTCCCTCAATTTGGTTGTGTCTTTTTCTTTTTTAAATAAAGCTTGGGGAAAATAGTTTTTTTTTAGTTCTGTAAGTTACCCTTATTTTGATTTTAGTCCTATCGAGTTTCATTAATTGAAAACATTCCTGTAATTTTCAAGTTTTTGACATGTTGGTCCAGTGACCAGTTGTAAGAGGTAAAACATCTGGTTGGCCAATCAGACTCTGCCATGTCAGCGTCAACCAGATGTTTAACCTTCTGGCGATGGTTACCAGACCAAAATGTCAAAAATTGAAAGTTATAGAACTGTTTTCAATTTGTGAAAGTTGACAGGACTAGAAACAAAACAGATGAGTGGAAAAAATATTTTCCCTAAAGTTTGACTGGTTTTGTAAGAAACAAGTCAGTTTCAGCAAGAATGATTTGGTTATTGGTGAATTGCAGAGAAATTCTGCAATTTCTGTGTGGTACTCAAGAATTATCTGGAGGGGAATCACTGTCATCTATTGAAGAAGAGGATGAGAACTCAGATTTGTTGTTGTTTTTCCTTTCGTCACTAGAAGAGCAAAAACAGAAGGATGCATCCACTCTGATGGAACAAATCCAATGCATAGAAGCTGATATTCAAGAGGCTGAGAACCGGAAGCCTAAAAAATCACTGCCACTATCTTCTTCTCCCTATTTCCTAGGTAGACGTGCAAATGCATTTTCAAGTCCTCTAAGTGATACAGAAACGAGGTTGATGAATAATATGAGGCAACTTGAAAATGCCTACTTTTCCTTGAGATCAAACTATCAGCTTTCAGACAGTGATGTTGCTACTCATAGAGATGAAGCTCTGTTGAAAAGTCGTGAAAATTGGTGCACCAATGGAAAGGAAGAGAAGTACAATCCCGAAGATCGTTTAGGGGGCTTCTTTGATAGTTTCTGCAAATATGCTCGTTATAAAAAATTCAAAATACGTGGAGTATTGCGGAATGGAGAATTTAATAATACTCCAAATGTGATATGTTCTTTGAGTTTTGACCGGGATGAAGATTATTTAGCTACAGCAGGGGTGTCAAAGAAGATAAAAATATATGAATTTCAATCTCTCTTCAGTGACTCAGTTGACATTCATTATCCAGCTGTTGAGATTTCAAATCAATCCAAACTAAGTTGTGTTTGCTGGAATAGTTATATAAGAAACGTCCTTGCTTCGACCGATTATGATGGCATAGTCAAGGTCCGTATCTTCACTCACATCCATCTCAACAAATGTGAAAGCTTGTGTGTGTGTGTAAACGGTTTAGGCTCACAAAATCTTGGTACTTTTAACTATGCATATCTTTGCTTCTAAATATAAGACTCTTTCCAATCACAATTTGTTACATGATATCCTTCTGAATATCTCCTGTTGTGACCTCTTAATGTTTTTTCTTGCTTAGTACCTTATTTGAGTTAACTGACAACTTTATCCTAAATGGTTATAGTTATGGGATGCGGGAACCGGTCAAGGTCTTTCTCAATTCGCTGAGCATAGTCAAAGGGCTTGGTCTGTTGATTTCTCTCGTTCAGATCCTACGAAACTAGCCAGTGGTGGTGATGACCGTTCGGTGAAAATATGGAGCATCAATGATGTATGTTTTCCCTTTTCTACCTTTTCACGTAATTCATGATTCTTGCTTACTGACAACTACTTTCCTATTCAGATTCCCCTTTCTTGGCTTCAAGTCTTTATGTTCTGTATGAGTCAGTAATTGGACAAAATTCATTTTAAATCACTCTTAAAGTTGTAAAAGTGTGATGATTATGCATAAGAAATTGTTGCTATTCGATGCATTCCTTGTTACTAAACAATTCACTTATAACAACTACTAGCTGCTCCTGCAAATGTTCCACTGATTAATTTCTTCTATCTAAAGTTGGTTGGCTCAAGTTAGTGTACTTACTGGTGTCAGGACCATGCTCTAGTTTCTTGGAGGTCACCTTGTGTGTGTGTGTGTGTTGCATTGCCTATGCAACTGATTTATCTTTTAGTGCAGCAGACCACACAATTAAGAACAAATCAAATGTTTGCTGTGTGCAGTTCTCAGCACACTCCACTCATTTGTTGGCCTTTATGTCCTGTTCCTATTATAAGATCTATTGCTTTATTTGATGTTTGTTTTGGGTTTTAAGTAACTCTTAAAAATCGGATTTTGAAATCTAGTGGATTTTGAAATCTTGATAAATATTAAGGTGGATTTTGTAAATCTTGATAAATCTAGTGGATTTTAAACCCAAAACAAACTTCACCTTAAAGTTTAGGGTTTGGGTACTGTCCTAAGAAGTAAGAACTAGGGATATAAACGAATCGAATCAAATACCACTGTATTCGATTCGTATTCGTGAAACAATTTGAATATTCGTCTTCAATTGTTATTTGAATATTAAAAAATTGATTCGTATGCGATTCAAAATTGATATTTGATTTTTTTTTTTTTTTTTTTTTTTTAGAGAAAGTCTGTTTTTTTTTTTTTTTTTGGAAATGACATGTCTAATTGTTTTAAAAGAAAATTTTAAGTAATATTCTAAATAATATGGGGCAAATCCAACAAATTTAACTGATATGCACTCAACAATAAATGATCAACAAATGATTAAACTGATGGCTAATTGACTGTGTAAGTCGGGTAAGGGCTGTACTTAATTGATTATATTTTGGACTTGTTAGTTTAATTGATGATAAATAAGTTTATTTATTTTTATATGTACATTTAAATATGTATTCGAATATTTGCGAACATCGAATCGAATACTGTGATCTCACATTTGTATTTGAATACTTATCTATCAAAAAAAAAAATCGAATTCTAATATTTCGAATACGAATACCAAATCGAATCGAAATTATTTGATTTGTTTACATCTCTAGTCAGAACCATGCTCTAGTTACTCTTAGTGGCCTTGTGTCGTGTGTGTGTGTTTGTTGCATGTCCTACACAATTAATCTTTATCTTTCGCTGCAGAAAAACAGTTTGTGCACAATTAGGAACAATGCAAATGTTTGCAGTGTGCAGTTCTCAGCACACACATCTCATTTGGTGGCCTTTAGCTCTGCTGATTATAAGACGCATTGCTATGATCTTCGCAATACTTCAATGCCTTGGTGCATATTGGCAGACCATGAGAAAGCTGTTAGCTATGCAAAATTCCTGGATGCAGCAACACTTGTTACTGCATCTACAGACAACACATTGAAGATTTGGGATTTAAACAAGACGAGTCCCAATTCTTTATCAAGAGACGCGTGTATTTTAACCCTTAAAGGGCATACCAATGAAAAGGTTAGTTCTTACTTGTGCCACAACCTGGCACCTGGGCCATTTTTCTTAATCTTGTACATTCCAAAATTTTCCTAGGCAATGTTTGCAAACTCCACTAAGTGGAGCAGAATCATTTTTTTCAAAAACTATTCCTCAGCTAAAAAAAAAAAAAAGTGATTTTGGAAGCTGTTGGTGGAGTTTGCAACACACCCTTAATACATAACATGTAACTCTCTGCTCCTTCTCCTGCAGAACTTTATTGGCCTATCAGTTAATGATGGATATATAGCGTGTGGTTCAGAGACAAACGAGGTGGTTCTCACATCTAATTTGCGTCTTTCATATTGTCAACTTAAAAAAACTGTGGCTGGTTTTGGTCACTATTATGATCATCTGAAAGGAGTTTGTCTGTTTGTGGGATTTTTTTTTTTTTTTGGGTGAGATAGGTGTGTAAATGTGACTGCATTGAGTTAGTATGGTGTTACTTCGGTCGGTTCTGAACATCATTGCCCCTGGCATATACTCCCTCCATTTAGTTGGTTTAGAGATTTTGTATCAAAATACCGAATATCAAATCTTGACACATTTACCCTCAATCAATCTTTCTATTTCCAATTTTGAAATCTATGAATGTTCATAATTAAAGGTGCGAGGGAAAAGCTATTCTTCATTAAATAAGAGATCTTTTAGGGATACATATGAGGGTAAATTAGGAAGAAACATGCATAAAAAGCTAAAATGCCTGTAAATTTGAAACAAAAGTTAACCTCTAAAACGACAATTAATATGAAAGAGAGGGAGTACTATTTAGAGTCGGCAAAGAATATATATTTATTGTCACGAACTTATCGATGATCATCTATGGTTATAGATTTGTTTGTAATGTCCATACTCTAGTATGGACATAATACTTTGCCTGTTTAGCATCTGTTGCACCTGGATCAAAAGAAAACCATTTTAGTTGGAACTAATGTGAGTAAATACTAAACTGCCCGGTGTCTCAATAGCAATTGAGATGTTAAAGTTGTGGTATTTTTTTTATTTTTAAGTTGGCAATTATCCAGAAGTTTGGTTAAAAATGCAATAAAGTCAAAAGGTCATGATATTTGTAGCAACTACCCTTAAAGATTATTGGCATTCCTACCCCTTAAAGATTATTGGCATTCCTACGCATTTGTCTCTGTTTGTGCATCGGTATAAGTTTGACTCTCCTGTATCTGAATAAGTATTCTTGGAGCTCGACAAATCTCAAATTTTGCATTTCTATGTATTTGTATACAGGTGTTTGCCTATTACAAATCTCTGCCAGTGCCGATTACTTCCCACAAATTTGGCTCCATTGATCCCGTGAGTGGTAAGGAGATTGAAGATGATAACGGGCTGTTTGTTTCGAGTGTTTGCTGGAGACCAAAATCAAATATGGTTGTTGCTGCCAATTCAACTGGGTGTATCAAACTTCTACAGATGGTTTAAAATCATATCATCTCTCCTGATTTGGAGACGAGAGAGAGGCGTATGGTCTCATATATGTACAGGAGTTGGAAGCTTGGTATTAGCCTTCAACTATGTGAAGAACTGAAGATGGCTGCCTCAACGTATTCATCCGTTTTTCGGAGAAGTTGCTCGATGGACGAGCACATTCTAACAGCCACCAGGTTACGTTGAGTATTGAATGTAAGTACGTTGAGCGGCATTCTTTGTGTATATTCATGTGCATAACAAGCGCTTTATCTTATACTTGAGATTGTGCTGTTGCATCTTTTACTATTCTGATTCAATATATGAGAGAGAAATACAGTGAAGAATAGTGGGTTTTATCATTCTCATTGGCAATGGCAACGATGAGACGAATATATATATGCTTCTAAAGATGAAATTTCAACCATTATTGTGTTGCATACTCCCTTTCGTACCATTTTACTCCAATTGTTTATCTAAAATACTTGTTATTTTGCATTAAAATACGAGAATTATGTAGTATTTCCTCGGTACATATAAAATGTTCCTTTCTTTTTTAGTTGTCCACTTAAGTGTGTTTAAAAAAAAAAAAAAATACTCCACCACTCTTACTTTATCTATTTTATTCTCTAAAACAATATTCCCTAAAACTTGTAAAAAAAAAAACTTTACGTGAGAAAAAATAGAGGGTGAATTATTTTAGATTTATTATTTGTAAAAGATTAACGTTTCAAATTATATTTATTATTTCTTAATTTGATAATGAAACAATTTTTTAACTTTAAACTTCATTATTCAAACATATTAAATTTACATTATATGACATTACGCTATGTTATTACTCAAAAGATTTTCATATCATCTACTTTATTTACTTTAATACTAATAACAACTCTCACATTAAACTATGTGTAAATAGTAAATGTTAAAATAAAAATAGAACGGAATGAACATATTACTCTAGAAACAACTTATTTTCTAGATCCGAGCCATGGATCTATATCCTACTCCCTCCACCCCTTTAAAAGTTATTCATTTTCTTATGACACACGTGTTAAAAAATATAATACTCCCTCCGTACGGAGGTTAAGAAATACTAATATAATAAGTAGATGTATTAGAGGTGATGTGATTGAGGGAGAGATTTATTTTTTTTGGAAACAGTCAAACTAAAAGAGAGAAAAATATAATGAAATGTGAGAGAGAATAGTTAAAAAAAAAAAAAAGGAATGGGTGACTTTCATTGGGACGGACGAAAAAGAAAAGTTAGATAGTTTTCACTGGGACGGAGGGAGTACTTAAATTTATTACTCGTATAAATTATTGAGGTATAGAGAGATAGGAAAAAGAAGGGGTAGGAAATAGAAAAGAGAACATGTAGAAATAGATGTGTATATGTTGCATCCATTACAATGTTCGTGAGTTGTATTTCATAGGATCAATACTAGGTTCATTTATTTATGCTTTCCTCGTTTTAATTAAAGGTGATTCGAAATCATCCCACATCACACCTAGTCTCATATACACATATGGCACAAATCTTAGATTTGTACTCTTGTCACATTTAAGTTAAAACACGTGTGTTGGCAAAGAGACTGAGTAAGGTAATTGATAAAGTTATCTCGGATAATCAATCGGCTTTCATTGGGGTAGGCAAATCATGGATGGTATCTTGATCCTGAACGAGGCAATAGAAGAGGCAAAGAGAAACAAAACCCCGAGACTCTTTTTCAAGGTCGATTTTGCCAAAGCCTATGACTCAGTATCGTGGGCATTTCTAGACAAAATGCTTGAGGGGTTGAACTTTAATGTGAAGTGGAGAGCATGGATAAATGAATGTGTGTCAACGGCCACGGCATCAGTGTTGGTTAATGGAAGCCCTTTAGGAGAGTTTCAGCTCAAGAAAGGCCTAAGGCAAGGCGACCCGCTATCCCCGTTTCTGTATCTAATTGTTGTCGAAGGACTGAGCTTGATGATAAAGAGAGCAGAGGAGCAGAAATTGGTCGAGACAAAATACAGGTAACTCACTCACAGTATGCCGACGACACGGTGTTCCTTTGTTCGGGGTTTCAGAACAATGTTAAAGTAATTAAAGCCCTTCTGAGAAACTTCGAGCTGCTGTCGGGTCTGAAAGTGAACTTCAACAAATGCTCTCTTTCTGGGTTACACGACATACGTCAATGGGCAACAGTTTTGGGCTGTTCTGCGACCTCAATCCCATTTTCATATTTGGGAATCAAGGTTGGGTGTAACCATAGGTTGCATAGTACGTGGAGGGGGCTCATACACAAGATCAAACAACGGCTAGAGTCATGGCAATCGAAGCAAATATCCATGGGGGGACGAGCGACACTTATTCAATCGGTCTTGTCCGCCATGCCTATCTACTGCCTTTCATTCTTCAAACTTCCAAAGAAAACAATCAAAGAGATCAAGAAACTACAACGCAACTTCTTATGGGGTGGGAACGAAAATAAATCTAAAATATCTTGGGTGAGCTGGGAGGAGATATGCAAAAGGAAAGAAGAAGGCGGCGGCCTGGGAATTAGAGAACTAGAATCTTTTAACTTAGCTCTGATAGGAAAATGGGTTTGGAGATATCTAGAAGAGAGGGAGAGACTGTGGGTGAGAGTTCTTAAATCTTTATATGGAGGCTTGAGAGAAATCGGGAGAAGGGGAGGCAATAAAGTTTCAGGGTGGTGGAGAGACATTCAGTCATTAATTAGATGAGGGAGACGCGAAAGAAAATTTGAGGGACGAATTAGAGGTAATAGTGGGGGATGGGAGCAGTGCTCTTTTCTGGTATGACACATGGGCAGGAAACCAAAGGCTGAAAGAGAGATTCAAAAAGCTTTATAACTTGAGTACCCAGAAGCATAGGCTAGTATGCGAGATGGGTAAGTGGGAGGGGGCAGCCAAGTGGAGATGGAAATGGCTATGGAGGAGACGATTGTATTACTTAACGAGTTGATTGTTCTTATTGACAGGAAAGCACCGGAGCAACACAAATCCGACTCATGGAGATGGAAGCCGTCACCACAAGGAATCTACTGTACGAAATTAGCATACGAAAGGAGATCTAAGGCCAAAGGAAATGAGAACGGACAGCAACATCCAACAACATTATTCAAGAAAATCTGGAGGAATTGGGCCCCAAGAAAGGCGACGATCACAGCATGGAGAGCCCTCCGTATGAGACTCCCAACAACGGACAAACTTGGCGATTCGAAATGCAAGGGAGTAGAAGAATCCATCCCACATACACTATTCTCATGTGAGGAAAGTCATGGAATTTGGAGTGAAATACACAGTTGGTTACGCCATCAGGTTATATTGTTGGAATGAATGAGAATTAATTGGGTTTTGACACCCTGATCTAATTTAATTAATTAGACGGACTAAACGTTAATTAAGAAATAATTGAACGTGACGTAGTCGATCTACTCGCGGAGTAGATGAACGTGGTATATTTAATATCTCAAAACCGAGTTAAGGTGAGTGAGAAATTAATTGTTGAAGTTGAAGAGTTTCAACTTCGAAGTTTGAGAATGTGGGGAATGGGCTCGGCCCATTCGAACTACTTCAAGAATGTTCCAGAATTATCTGGAAGTTTCAAACTTGGTCTTCAAGATTCAGTCTTCAAGACTTATCCACGTGCGAGATATTATCTCAACCGCTGCGATATTTTCGCGATATATTCCCAAGAATCGGGCCTGGGCCCACGCGTTTTTCCTCTCCCTCCAAGGGTTTATTCTGCCTATAAATATCAGACTCTTCCCTCATACATCCTACGCTGAAATTCGCCCCTCAACCTTCTACTCTCCTCTCGTCCCTACGCAGTGTACTGAGCTCCCGAAAGCCTTACACTGTTCTTTCTTGTGACGGATTTATATCCGAAGAGTGTTCAGTTCGTAACTAAGTACGTTCGCCGATACTTCCTATACAGTGGTGCTACTGTGTAGGAAGTGAAAGTCGTTTTACCTTTGGGAACGGAACGCCGTAACAGTCGAGCACTATCCTGGGCGTATTCTGTTCTGCGGGAAGAGGGATTCCCTTGACTCGACTTATTTGATGTATTCTTTGTGTTTTATGATTATTCTGATATTTTTGATATTGCAGTTTACACGGCGTAAACCGGAACCAACAATATCCCACTGGAACCCGAGCTCAAACTACATGCAATTTCAGGGGCTATTGGGTGGAGGGACATTCGGGAAAAATATGGATAGGTGTTGTGTGGAGTATTTGGAATTTGAGGAATGATATATGTTTCAATGAAGGAGTAGAGCAGCAGAATCCATCAAACTTAGGCTTAAATCGTGGCTGGGAAATAAATTAATCAAAGTAATTAAAGGAGTGCCCAATTGAGATTTGGAGAAACAATCCACTTACCTGGAGACTGAATTAGCCAAAGGAATTGCAGCTGAACAAAGAAGAAGATGAAGCAGATTTTGCAAGCTGAATTTGTATAAAGTACCTGTTAATCTTTGATTTCTAAGGGTGGTGCACCCCTGTACCCATTTTTACAAATAATAAAAAAAATTAGCACTATTCTGTTAATTAAAACTTATATCGTATTTACACATCAATTAATCTATAGGATTAAATTAGAGGATGTGTTGATGAATTGATTAATTACCGTAATTAATCAAAGAGGATTAAATTGGATTTAATTAAATCAATTAATCAAGAGTATCAAAGTATATTTGATATGGAGCATGGCTTCATTGTTCGTTGGAGCATGGCTTCGTTGATATGGAGCATGGCTTCGTGTGATAACATCTTCGGCTTGGGCAGAATTGATGTATTCTGTTTTCTTAGACCGAGTATTCTGAGAACAGAATTGACTATGTCAATTAATTACAGAATAAAATAAAGATTAATTAATAATTAATTGATAATGAATTAATTAAATTTCGGATAATCAGAAATATCCAAATTTAATTAATAATTATCTCTGGGAATTAAATATTTGTGCTCGAGAGCATAAATTTGTTTATTTGTTTTGAATATTAGTTCAAAAGATTTTGACTAGTATAATTTGATCGAAAATTATGCTCGAGTCACGAGTGACAATAAAAGTCACATTTGAAATTGAATTTAATTTTGGTATGTTGACCAAAGATTAAATTAATTTTGAAGTTGGAAACAATTCCAATAAAAGAAAAATCAAAGATCGATTTTTTAATGTATCGAGGATGTGTCCAAATTTGGTGAATATGAGAAATTCACAAATAAAGTGACAAGCAGCTCGAATGTGAGGATATGCATCTCTTCACATGGAAACATTCAAATGTGAGGGAGAGAGGTCTCCGTCGACATGTTTGAATGAAAAGGGTAGCTAAGGTGTGACCTTAAAGCTAAATATGGAAAAACCTAAAATGGTTGAATTCAGTGGAATGTTTTCCACAAGTAATGTAGATTTGTTCATCATGAAAAATCACATTCGAGTAAAGCTCCACACGAGGAGGGAAAAAGTACTTTATTAATTTCATTGATAATTGTACACGATTCTTCTACGTTTATCCTTTAAGAAGTAAAGACGAAGCTATAGAGGCTTTTAAACGTTATAAAAATGAAGTAGAGAATCGATTGGACACTCGAATTAAATCAATTCGTAGTGATAGAGGTGGAGAGTACGTAGCTCCGTTTGAACAATTATGTATTGAATCAGGGATTATACATCAAACGACAGCCCCTTACTCACCTCAGTCTAATGGTGTTGCGGAAAGGAAAAACCGAACACTAAAGGAGATGATGAACGCAATGTTAATCAGCTCTGGTCTACCTCAGAACTTGTGGGGGGAAGCCATTTTGTCGGCTAACCACATTCTGAATAAGATTCCTCACAAAACTAAGGATCAAACTCCTTATGAAATATGGAGGAAACGAAAACCTTCATACCAATACCTCAAAGTGTGGGGGTGTTTGGCTAAGGTTGAAGTACCACTTCCTAAACAAGTTAAGATCGGCCCTAAAACAGTCGATTGTATCTTTATAGGATATGCTTCAAACAGTAGTGCCTATCGATTTCTGATTCACAAATCCGAAGTACCGGATATGACAGAAGGCACTACAATGGAGTCAAGGAACGCAGTGTTCTTTGAAAGTATCTTTCCTCTTAAGGAGAAAGAGGAAGTGAGTTCGAGTAAGAGAACTCTCGAAGCAACAGACGACACTGTTAGTCCTTCCACTCAAGAGAGTGAAGAACCGAGACGCAGTAAGAGAGCTAGAATTGATAAAGATTTTGGTTCAGACTTCATTACTTATGTTTTGGAGGAAGATGAACCCAAAACTATCAAATAAGCAATGGCAAGACCAGATGCACACCTCTGGAAAGAAGCCATAAAAAGTGAATACGAGTCTATTCTCTTAAACCACACATGGGAGTTGGTTGACCTCCCTAAAGGTTGCAAGCCCTTAGGATGCAAGTGGATCCTTAGAAGAAAGTACAAAGCAGATGGATCTGTTGATAAGTACAAAGCTCGTCTTGTTGCAAAGGGGTTTAAACAAAAGGAAGGGTATGATTTCTTCGATACATACTCACCAATGACAAGGATCACCTCCATTTGGGTGTTAGTCGCCATTGCTGCGTTGCACAATCTCGAAATACACCAAATGGACGTTAAGACGACGTTTCTTAATGGTGAGATGGATGCAGAAATATACATGGAGCAACCTGAAGGATATGTTGCTCCTGGAAATGAGAAAAGGTGTGCAAACTCGTTAGATCACTAGATGGACTTAAGCAAGCTCCAAAACAGTGGCACTTAAAATTTGACAGTACAATGCTGTCAAATGATTTTCGAATTAACGAATGCGATAAGTGTGTGTATGTGAAGGATACACCAACCAGATATGTTATTGTCTGCTTATATGTCGATGACATGTTAATCATGAGTAACAATCACGATATCATAGTTAATACGAAGAACATGTTGAGTAGAAACTTTGACATGAAAGACATGGGATTAGCAGATGTGATTCTTGGAATCAGGATAAAGAAAACGTCCAATGGAATTTCCTTGACACAATTTCACTATGTGGAGAAGGTACTAAAGCAATTTAAGGCCTTTGACGATCCACCTGCTAAGACACCTTTGTAACTCAATGTTCACTTGAAAAAGAATAGAGGAGAACCAGTGGCTCAACTGGAATACGCAAGGATCATTGGAAGTGTGATGTACATCACGAACTGTACACGCCCTGATCTTGCATGTTCGGTAAAAAAAAAAGTTGAGTCAATACACGAGCAATCCAAGTCATGAGCACTGGAAAGCGTTGAAAAGGGTATTACGATACTTGAAGTACACCATTGATTATGGGCTTCACTACACAAGACATCCAGCTGTAGTCGAAGGATACAGTGATGCAAATTGGATATCAGACACGAAAGACTCGCTGTCCACCAGTGGATATGTATTCACTCTTGGAGGAGCAACAGTGTCGTGGAGGTCCAAGAAACAAACATGTATTGCTCGTTCCACAATGGAATCAGAATTTATAGCGTTAGACCTAGCCGCTGCAGAGGCTAAATGGTTGCGTAATTTTCTGGAAGACATTCCATGTTGGAAAAAGCCGGTACCTGCGATGACGGTACACTGTGACAGTCAAGCTGCCATTGGGAGAGCTTCGAATGTCATGTACAACGGAAAGTCGAGACACATACGTCGTCGACACAACTCCGTTAGAGAATTGATCTCCACTGGAGTAATGTCCATTGATTATGTCAATACGAAGGACAATATAGCGGATCCGCTCACGAAGAGCATAAATCGAGATCAATTGTACAAGCTGGTAGAAGGAATGGGTCTAAAATCCACAATAAAAACCAAAACAGTGGTAACCCAACCATGATGACTGGAGATCCCAAGAACTTGGTTCAATGGGAAAACGAAGCTGTGGAGGTTAGTGAGAAAACACTTGAAAAATATGACTATTCCGGACAGCACTATCTCAAGTGTTAACGACCCGTAAGATGTGGTAAAGGCTGAGTCTTGGACTCTTAATAATTCCTAGAGTATAACGGGATACTCGAAAGGAAGTTACCTATATAAATGAGAAGTGAGGGCCGCTTCGACCAAACATTTATGAAAGTACAAAGGACGTCCACGGCCAAAAACGTGAGAACGTTACGAAGACGAGATCAAAGTGTGCTGACACTGTTGTCTAGGTATACACTATGGAGGAATAGTTCAAGGCATCGCGTCCACTAAGCCGCCGGTATATCCGATAGTGTTTGGCTACGGAAAGTTCAAGGCCAAAAACCACTTATCCGGACGCACGGAGATCTCACTCGAACTGAACACTGAGTCTGATGTTGTATAGATACGATTTTCACTCATGTGGGGGATTGTTGGAATTAATGGGAATTAATTGGGTTTTGACACCCTGATCTAATTTAATTAATTAGACGGACTAAACGTTAATTAAGAAATAATTGAACGTGACGTAGTCTATCTACTCGCGGAGTAGATGAACGTGGTATATTTAATATCTCAAAACCGAGTTAAGGTGAGTGAGAAATTAATTGTTGAAGTTGAAGAGTTTCAACTTCGAAGTTTGAGAATGTGGGGAATGGGCTCGGCCCATTCGAACTACTTCAAGAATGTTCCAGAATTATCTGGAAGTTTCAAACTTGGTCTTCAAGATTCAGTCTTCAAGACTTATCCACGTGCGAGATATTATCTCAACCGCTGCGATATTTTCGCGATATATTCCCAAGAATCGGGCCTGGGCCCACGCGTTTTTCCTCTCCCTCCAAGGGTTTATTCTGCCTATAAATATCAGACTCTTCCCTCATACATCCTACGCTGAAATTCGCCCCTCAACCTTCTACTCTCCTCTCGTCCCTACGCAGTGTACTGAGCTCCCGAAAGCCTTACACTGTTCTTTCTTGTGACGGATTTATATCCGAAGAGTGTTCAGTTCGTAACTAAGTACGTTCGCCGATACTTCCTATACAGTGGTGCTACTGTGTAGGAAGTGAAAGTCGTTTTACCTTTGGGAACGGAACGCCGTAACAGTCGAGCACTATCCTGGGCGTATTCTGTTCTGCGGGAAGAGGGATTCCCTTGACTCGACTTATTTGAGGTATTCTTTGTGTTTTATGATTATTCTGATATTTTTGATATTGCAGTTTACACGGCGTAAACCGGAACCAACAATATCCCACTGGAACCCGAGCTCAAACTACATGCAATTTCAGGGGCTATTGGGTGGAGGGACATTCGGGAAAAATATGGATAGGTGTTGTGTGGAGTATTTGGAATTTGAGGAATGATATATGTTTCAATGAAGGAGTAGAGCAGCAGAATCCATCAAACTTAGGCTTAAATCGTGGCTGGGAAATAAATTAATCAAAGTAATTAAAGGAGTGCCCAATTGAGATTTGGAGAAACAATCCACTTACCTGGAGACTGAATTAGCCAAAGGAATTGCAGCTGAACAAAGAAGAAGATGAAGCAGATTTTGCAAGCTGAATTTGTATAAAGTACCTGTTAATCTTTGATTTCTAAGGGTGGTGCACCCCTGTACCCATTTTTACAAATAATAAAAAAAATTAGCACTATTCTGTTAATTAAAACTTATATCGTATTTACACATCAATTAATCTATAGGATTAAATTAGAGGATGTGTTGATGAATTGATTAATTACCGTAATTAATCAAAGAGGATTAAATTGGATTTAATTAAATCAATTAATCAAGAGTATCAAAGTATATTTGATATGGAGCATGGCTTCATTGTTCGTTGGAGCATGGCTTCGTTGATATGGAGCATGGCTTCGTGTGATAACATCTTCGGCTTGGGCAGAATTGATGTATTCTGTTTTCTTAGACCGAGTATTCTGAGAACAGAATTGACTATGTCAATTAATTACAGAATAAAATAAAGATTAATTAATAATTAATTGATAATGAATTAATTAAATTTCGGATAATCAGAAATATCCAAATTTAATTAATAATTATCTCTGGGAATTAAATATTTGTGCTCGAGAGCATAAATTTGTTTATTTGTTTTGAATATTAGTTCAAAAGATTTTGACTAGTATAATTTGATCGAAAATTATGCTCGAGTCACGAGTGACAATAAAAGTCACATTTGAAATTGAATTTAATTTTGGTATGTTGACCAAAGATTAAATTAATTTTGAAGTTGGAAACAATTCCAATAAAAGAAAAATCAAAGATCGATTTTTTAATGTATCGAGGATGTGTCCAAATTTGGTGAATATGAGAAATTCACAAATAAAGTGACAAGCAGCTCGAATGTGAGGATATGCATCTCTTCACATGGAAACATTCAAATGTGAGGGAGAGAGGTCTCCGTCGACATGTTTGAATGAAAAGGGTAGCTAAGGTGTGACCTTAAAGCTAAATATGGAAAAACCTAAAATGGTTGAATTCAGTGGAATGTTTTCCACAAGTAATGTAGATTTGTTCATCATGAAAAATCACATTCGAGTAAAGCTCCACACGAGGAGGGAAAAAGTACTTTATTAATTTCATTGATAATTGTACACGATTCTTCTACGTTTATCCTTTAAGAAGTAAAGACGAAGCTATAGAGGCTTTTAAACGTTATAAAAATGAAGTAGAGAATCGATTGGACACTCGAATTAAATCAATTCGTAGTGATAGAGGTGGAGAGTACGTAGCTCCGTTTGAACAATTATGTATTGAATCAGGGATTATACATCAAACGACAGCCCCTTACTCACCTCAGTCTAATGGTGTTGCGGAAAGGAAAAACCGAACACTAAAGGAGATGATGAACGCAATGTTAATCAGCTCTGGTCTACCTCAGAACTTGTGGGGGGAAGCCATTTTGTCGGCTAACCACATTCTGAATAAGATTCCTCACAAAACTAAGGATCAAACTCCTTATGAAATATGGAGGAAACGAAAACCTTCATACCAATACCTCAAAGTGTGGGGGTGTTTGGCTAAGGTTGAAGTACCACTTCCTAAACAAGTTAAGATCGGCCCTAAAACAGTCGATTGTATCTTTATAGGATATGCTTCAAACAGTAGTGCCTATCGATTTCTGATTCACAAATCCGAAGTACCGGATATGACAGAAGGCACTACAATGGAGTCAAGGAACGCAGTGTTCTTTGAAAGTATCTTTCCTCTTAAGGAGAAAGAGGAAGTGAGTTCGAGTAAGAGAACTCTCGAAGCAACAGACGACACTGTTAGTCCTTCCACTCAAGAGAGTGAAGAACCGAGACGCAGTAAGAGAGCTAGAATTGATAAAGATTTTGGTTCAGACTTCATTACTTATGTTTTGGAGGAAGATGAACCCAAAACTATCAAATAAGCAATGGCAAGACCAGATGCACACCTCTGGAAAGAAGCCATAAAAAGTGAATACGAGTCTATTCTCTTAAACCACACATGGGAGTTGGTTGACCTCCCTAAAGGTTGCAAGCCCTTAGGATGCAAGTGGATCCTTAGAAGAAAGTACAAAGCAGATGGATCTGTTGATAAGTACAAAGCTCGTCTTGTTGCAAAGGGGTTTAAACAAAAGGAAGGGTATGATTTCTTCGATACATACTCACCAATGACAAGGATCACCTCCATTTGGGTGTTAGTCGCCATTGCTGCGTTGCACAATCTCGAAATACACCAAATGGACGTTAAGACGACGTTTCTTAATGGTGAGATGGATGCAGAAATATACATGGAGCAACCTGAAGGATATGTTGCTCCTGGAAATGAGAAAAGGTGTGCAAACTCGTTAGATCACTAGATGGACTTAAGCAAGCTCCAAAACAGTGGCACTTAAAATTTGACAGTACAATGCTGTCAAATGATTTTCGAATTAACGAATGCGATAAGTGTGTGTATGTGAAGGATACACCAACCAGATATGTTATTGTCTGCTTATATGTCGATGACATGTTAATCATGAGTAACAATCACGATATCATAGTTAATACGAAGAACATGTTGAGTAGAAACTTTGACATGAAAGACATGGGATTAGCAGATGTGATTCTTGGAATCAGGATAAAGAAAACGTCCAATGGAATTTCCTTGACACAATTTCACTATGTGGAGAAGGTACTAAAGCAATTTAAGGCCTTTGACGATCCACCTGCTAAGACACCTTTGTAACTCAATGTTCACTTGAAAAAGAATAGAGGAGAACCAGTGGCTCAACTGGAATACGCAAGGATCATTGGAAGTGTGATGTACATCACGAACTGTACACGCCCTGATCTTGCATGTTCGGTAAAAAAAAAAGTTGAGTCAATACACGAGCAATCCAAGTCATGAGCACTGGAAAGCGTTGAAAAGGGTATTACGATACTTGAAGTACACCATTGATTATGGGCTTCACTACACAAGACATCCAGCTGTAGTCGAAGGATACAGTGATGCAAATTGGATATCAGACACGAAAGACTCGCTGTCCACCAGTGGATATGTATTCACTCTTGGAGGAGCAACAGTGTCGTGGAGGTCCAAGAAACAAACATGTATTGCTCGTTCCACAATGGAATCAGAATTTATAGCGTTAGACCTAGCCGCTGCAGAGGCTAAATGGTTGCGTAATTTTCTGGAAGACATTCCATGTTGGAAAAAGCCGGTACCTGCGATGACGGTACACTGTGACAGTCAAGCTGCCATTGGGAGAGCTTCGAATGTCATGTACAACGGAAAGTCGAGACACATACGTCGTCGACACAACTCCGTTAGAGAATTGATCTCCACTGGAGTAATGTCCATTGATTATGTCAATACGAAGGACAATATAGCGGATCCGCTCACGAAGAGCATAAATCGAGATCAATTGTACAAGCTGGTAGAAGGAATGGGTCTAAAATCCACAATAAAAACCAAAACAGTGGTAACCCAACCATGATGACTGGAGATCCCAAGAACTTGGTTCAATGGGAAAACGAAGCTGTGGAGGTTAGTGAGAAAACACTTGAAAAATATGACTATTCCGGACAGCACTATCTCAAGTGTTAACGACCCGTAAGATGTGGTAAAGGCTGAGTCTTGGACTCTTAATAATTCCTAGAGTATAACGGGATACTCGAAAGGAAGTTACCTATATAAATGAGAAGTGAGGGCCGCTTCGACCAAACATTTATGAAAGTACAAAGGACGTCCACGGCCAAAAACGTGAGAACGTTACGAAGACGAGATCAAAGTGTGCTGACACTGTTGTCTAGGTATACACTATGGAGGAATAGTTCAAGGCATCGCGTCCACTAAGCCGCCGGTATATCCGATAGTGTTTGGCTACGGAAAGTTCAAGGCCAAAAACCACTTATCCGGACGCACGGAGATCTCACTCGAACTGAACACTGAGTCTGATGTTGTATAGATACGATTTTCACTCATGTGGGGGATTGTTGGAATTAATGGGAATTAATTGGGTTTTGACACCCTGATCTAATTTAATTAATTAGACGGACTAAACGTTAATTAAGAAATAATTGAACGTGACGTAGTCGATCTACTCGCGGAGTAGATGAACGTGGTATATTTAATATCTCAAAACCGAGTTAAGGTGAGTGAGAAATTAATTGTTGAAGTTGAAGAGTTTCAACTTCGAAGTTTGAGAATGTGGGGAATGGGCTCGGCCCATTCGAACTACTTCAAGAATGTTCCAGAATTATCTGGAAGTTTCAAACTTGGTCTTCAAGATTCAGTCTTCAAGACTTATCCACGTGCGAGATATTATCTCAACCGCTGCGATATTTTCGCGATATATTCCCAAGAATCGGGCCTGGGCCCACGCGTTTTTCCTCTCCCTCCAAGGGTTTATTCTGCCTATAAATATCAGACTCTTCCCTCATACATCCTACGCTGAAATTCGCCCCTCAACCTTCTACTCTCCTCTCGTCCCTACGCAGTGTACTGAGCTCCCGAAAGCCTTACACTGTTCTTTCTTGTGACGGATTTATATCCGAAGAGTGTTCAGTTCGTAACTAAGTACGTTCGCCGATACTTCCTATACAGTGGTGCTACTGTGTAGGAAGTGAAAGTCGTTTTACCTTTGGGAACGGAACGCCGTAACAGTCGAGCACTATCCTGGGCGTATTCTGTTCTGCGGGAAGAGGGATTCCCTTGACTCGACTTATTTGAGGTATTCTTTGTGTTTTATGATTATTCTGATATTTTTGATATTGCAGTTTACACGGCGTAAACCGGAACCAACAATATCCCACTGGAACCCGAGCTCAAACTACATGCAATTTCAGGGGCTATTGGGTGGAGGGACATTCGGGAAAAATATGGATAGGTGTTGTGTGGAGTATTTGGAATTTGAGGAATGATATATGTTTCAATGAAGGAGTAGAGCAGCAGAATCCATCAAACTTAGGCTTAAATCGTGGCTGGGAAATAAATTAATCAAAGTAATTAAAGGAGTGCCCAATTGAGATTTGGAGAAACAATCCACTTACCTGGAGACTGAATTAGCCAAAGGAATTGCAGCTGAACAAAGAAGAAGATGAAGCAGATTTTGCAAGCTGAATTTGTATAAAGTACCTGTTAATCTTTGATTTCTAAGGGTGGTGCACCCCTGTACCCATTTTTACAAATAATAAAAAAAATTAGCACTATTCTGTTAATTAAAACTTATATCGTATTTACACATCAATTAATCTATAGGATTAAATTAGAGGATGTGTTGATGAATTGATTAATTACCGTAATTAATCAAAGAGGATTAAATTGGATTTAATTAAATCAATTAATCAAGAGTATCAAAGTATATTTGATATGGAGCATGGCTTCATTGTTCGTTGGAGCATGGCTTCGTTGATATGGAGCATGGCTTCGTGTGATAACATCTTCGGCTTGGGCAGAATTGATGTATTCTGTTTTCTTAGACCGAGTATTCTGAGAACAGAATTGACTATGTCAATTAATTACAGAATAAAATAAAGATTAATTAATAATTAATTGATAATGAATTAATTAAATTTCGGATAATCAGAAATATCCAAATTTAATTAATAATTATCTCTGGGAATTAAATATTTGTGCTCGAGAGCATAAATTTGTTTATTTGTTTTGAATATTAGTTCAAAAGATTTTGACTAGTATAATTTGATCGAAAATTATGCTCGAGTCACGAGTGACAATAAAAGTCACATTTGAAATTGAATTTAATTTTGGTATGTTGACCAAAGATTAAATTAATTTTGAAGTTGGAAACAATTCCAATAAAAGAAAAATCAAAGATCGATTTTTTAATGTATCGAGGATGTGTCCAAATTTGGTGAATATGAGAAATTCACAAATAAAGTGACAAGCAGCTCGAATGTGAGGATATGCATCTCTTCACATGGAAACATTCAAATGTGAGGGAGAGAGGTCTCCGTCGACATGTTTGAATGAAAAGGGTAGCTAAGGTGTGACCTTAAAGCTAAATATGGAAAAACCTAAAATGGTTGAATTCAGTGGAATGTTTTCCACAAGTAATGTAGATTTGTTCATCATGAAAAATCACATTCGAGTAAAGCTCCACACGAGGAGGGAAAAAGTACTTTATTAATTTCATTGATAATTGTACACGATTCTTCTACGTTTATCCTTTAAGAAGTAAAGACGAAGCTATAGAGGCTTTTAAACGTTATAAAAATGAAGTAGAGAATCGATTGGACACTCGAATTAAATCAATTCGTAGTGATAGAGGTGGAGAGTACGTAGCTCCGTTTGAACAATTATGTATTGAATCAGGGATTATACATCAAACGACAGCCCCTTACTCACCTCAGTCTAATGGTGTTGCGGAAAGGAAAAACCGAACACTAAAGGAGATGATGAACGCAATGTTAATCAGCTCTGGTCTACCTCAGAACTTGTGGGGGGAAGCCATTTTGTCGGCTAACCACATTCTGAATAAGATTCCTCACAAAACTAAGGATCAAACTCCTTATGAAATATGGAGGAAACGAAAACCTTCATACCAATACCTCAAAGTGTGGGGGTGTTTGGCTAAGGTTGAAGTACCACTTCCTAAACAAGTTAAGATCGGCCCTAAAACAGTCGATTGTATCTTTATAGGATATGCTTCAAACAGTAGTGCCTATCGATTTCTGATTCACAAATCCGAAGTACCGGATATGACAGAAGGCACTACAATGGAGTCAAGGAACGCAGTGTTCTTTGAAAGTATCTTTCCTCTTAAGGAGAAAGAGGAAGTGAGTTCGAGTAAGAGAACTCTCGAAGCAACAGACGACACTGTTAGTCCTTCCACTCAAGAGAGTGAAGAACCGAGACGCAGTAAGAGAGCTAGAATTGATAAAGATTTTGGTTCAGACTTCATTACTTATGTTTTGGAGGAAGATGAACCCAAAACTATCAAATAAGCAATGGCAAGACCAGATGCACACCTCTGGAAAGAAGCCATAAAAAGTGAATACGAGTCTATTCTCTTAAACCACACATGGGAGTTGGTTGACCTCCCTAAAGGTTGCAAGCCCTTAGGATGCAAGTGGATCCTTAGAAGAAAGTACAAAGCAGATGGATCTGTTGATAAGTACAAAGCTCGTCTTGTTGCAAAGGGGTTTAAACAAAAGGAAGGGTATGATTTCTTCGATACATACTCACCAATGACAAGGATCACCTCCATTTGGGTGTTAGTCGCCATTGCTGCGTTGCACAATCTCGAAATACACCAAATGGACGTTAAGACGAATCAATGCACGAGTGGCAACTCGATCGCCTTCTCAACGAATACGGGCTGCCCGTCGTCGGAGACGTTCACCAGAAGAGGAAGTTTGCCATGGGAGCTTTCCTTTGGCCTAATCAACTCTAGATCATAATTACCACTTCATGTTATTATGAAATATTAATTACTATATATACGATTTTGATATAGAATCACATGGTGTGTTTTTTTTATGGAATTCACTACCTGTATAAAATACTTATACATATTAAAGTGTATAAGTAACTTAGACAGATGGTTACTTCCATAAAAAATCAGTTCTATATCATTACTCATCTACTGTTTCATTGAATTTGATGTTTCATATTAATTTGAAATAGAGATTAATTACTAAGTTGTTTTACTTCTGTGTAATACTATATCATGTGCTTTTAATTAAAATTGTCCCGTCGTTTTAACACTTTAGAAGATATGTATACCAATTTATTAACAGTTTTACGGTGATACCGTCTCACGTAAATTTTTATTATAATTAATATCATATCTACGATCTCTTTAATAATGAAAATTAATTAAATTAAGAGTACTTTTAATTTGCTCTATACATAAAATTGTAGTGTGAGTAACAACATCAAGCTATATACCCGGAGGGGTTAATCTAGTGGTTTATACTTAATTATTTATATAAAATGACTATTATTATTATTTCTCAAGGGAAGCACACTTGATCTAATTACGTAGAAGTGTGCTTCTGTTTAGATTACAAGATCGAAACCCTTTAAAGTGCAACTAATTTCTTAGTAAATCAGTATATATAGAGTTTTGTTCAAATTTCAATTGAGCTCATGTTAGTGAACGGTGAAATTAGTCGTCTTCGAATTAATCGATCCTTAGACTGGATACCGACCCTTAAAAACAACAACATTAACATAGGAAAAAGCGCTCTCTCCAATTAATAATTAAAATTGTATGATCATAATCTTAAAGAAGTATAATAAAGATCCCTACAAATAATTAAGAAATGTCAATTGTTTTTCTTAAATTATAATTTTAGTTTCGAAAAGTTCGTATATGTAGTATTTTGTGTTTTAAAAAATCCTTGTGAAGTGTGAGAATTTAATATATTGGGACCAGTAAATTTAGAATTGTGTGTACCAACAATTATGACTCGATATAAATTTCTAATGGCACGTAATTGTGGGTAGGGGAATTCACATTCAATATGATATTCAAAGACATGATTTTAATTGTTAAACATTGATGTTCGTCTAATATTAATTTACAATATTTAAAAAAAAATTAAAACACAAAATACTTTATAAACCTTTCAAAACAAACATTAACATTAATGTTCTAAAAAACATTAATATTGTATAGACCTTTTAGATACATTTTGCCTTTGGTAACAAGATTAAGTAAATTATATAATTAATGAGGAAGTTTTTTGTAAGACCATTTCACGGTAAGACAAAATATAACAAATACGGAGTATATTCCAACTATATAAAGAAAACTATAAATAATCAATAAAATTATGTAACGCGGTAGTAGAAATATTAGCGGGTCAATCCAGTAATTGAATATTCAGACTCGTTCCATTCTATAAACAGGGCAACACGGGCCACCCTGCTGCGTGTCACAAATTAGAGCGGGTCGATCCATTCTAAATATATATTAAAAAAAATTATTATAAAAATAATACATAATATAAAATCAAAATTTACATTAAAAATTAGAAATATGTTAATGAATTTATTTTCACATTTTAAAGATATAGATATATACTCTCTCTGTATATATATTAATCAATATGAAAAATATAGAAACATTTTTATATTTATAATACATATGTACATTTTTATATTTATAATACCTTTTTTTTTTTGTCACATGAAGTTTTATTCACATATTTTTGTCAAATTTAGTGAAATTAGTTCCAAGTCCTAATTAGTTGAGGACTAAACTTGTTTGCAAAGATGAGAAGATAAGTATGAATTAATGAGCATATATATGGGACAAGACAAATATAATCCATCAAAATCATATTATCCAAAATTTCAAACATGAATTTAATGTAACCTTCAATCTTGTTCTTACATTACATGTTATAAGTAACCTTGTCAATATATTCCAACAACTTCGATGATCCCCTCATTTAATACACTAGCTACTGTTTCTGCCTTCCTACTCGGGCAATCTTTTGGGATCACAAATTATACCTTAAACACTTGCAATTCTTGTCCAATATTATATAGTCGTCGCTCCCCTATAGTCGTCGACTCGTCGCTCCCTCCCTCTATAACTTTCTCGATTCGTTTGGGCTCTTTGATTAAGAAAACATTTTGTATTGGTATATTGTGTGCTATTGGACTGACCTTTGTCGAATAAATAAGGGACAATTTGAAAATTCAGTGAGAAGATCAAGGTGTGTTACTTTTTGCTGAGTAATATGTGACATTTTGATAATATTGTGTGATCAGAGAGGGGTAAAGATTATGTGTAGTAGATTGCTTTTAAAATTTATTGTGATACATCTAAAAAAGAAAAGTGAGAACGTTTGAGACGTAGGAAGTATAATTTAGGTACATGTTTGCAAATTGCAACATTTGAGAACGGTTAGGACGGTTGTATAACCTTACATCCAAGATTAGGCAAACGTCCAATGGATAACAACTGCACTTCTCGTCTTCAAACAAGCTCGAAACCTGCAAAAACCCTGTCGGAGAGGTCCCCGACGTTGGCCTCCGACGCTCAAGTCAGAAATATGATCGGAGAATGGTGTTGAGGAAGAATCCTCGTGTAAGAATAGCTCGACAGTATCTCAAAGTGAGAGTAATTGGGTGTAAACAGGATTTCGAGGTATTTCAGCTCTTACAGCTCCTCCGGAAAGAATGTCAGGGCACTTTTCCGATGGAAGACTGTATATTAGTGTTGGTTAAGTGTTTTAAGTCGTTATTATTTTCAGAAATGACGTGCGAAATGCTTAAATAGTACCTTTTTGGGGAAGGGGTATCCACTTCCCCTTTTTCCTCAACTTCCCACCTTGTGGGCTTCCTTACCCTTGTTCATGCGCCTGGGCTCCGAAAAGAGGGGGACTGGTGCGATAATCTCACCCACTCGTCACCTACATGATGCAGTCAAAGCTAGTAGCATAAGTTTCGGGATTTTAAACCTCGAGGACCTGGAGGTGCTCGAGTCCTCCAGGTTTGAATACCGGAATTCCAGATTCTGGCCCAACTGTCCTCCTATAAGGACGGAAAGCTTTCGACTTGTTCTCCTTGGGGCTAATCCAGTCCATTTGCCTTCATCCTTGTGTGTTTGGGTCCATTCTAGGCCCAACTCAATATCTCAAAAGCCCACAATTAATATAATAATGAAGACAAATAAAGAATAAATATATAATTGTATTGTATATAATTTACCCGAAAGCCACGTGTCGATTTATGATAGGACGACACATTTTATTCATATCACTACATTTTATCCTTAAATCTTAAGGAATTTTTTTTTTTCTCCTCAATCACATCACTTCATTATACATTTTATTCATATCACTACATTTTATCCTTAAATCTTAAGGAATTTTTATTTTTTTTTCTCCTCAATCACATCACTTCATTATACTTACTATCTAAAATTGATTTTTTGGGTAATTTTCAAATGAATTAACTAAAATTGCTTAATTTCAACAAAAAATAAAAATGCTATAAAAAAGAAAGTAGGTCGTAGGTAGTGAAGTTAATGTAACATACGTGAAATGATTATTGTTACTTGTCACCTTATCTAATTCCTACAATATTAAATCACCCATTTAATACACAAAAGTCCTATTTGTGCCCTACTATACGGGTAATCTTTTAATTTTGTACATGCTACCCTATTGTGTACTACACGACGTAACTTTAAAGTATTTAAAAGTATTCTATTATATAGAACAATATTTTAAAGTCTTATTATGCAGTGCACATTAGAATAGTCAAAATCAATTTTTTAGGATAATTCCTAATTAAATGAGGTCATGACTCCAAAATAATTTAGGTACATATTTAATTAATCTATATTTCATTATTTGAAAATATAAATAAATTAATTACAATATTTTTAGTAAGCGTGAACTTTTAAATAAAATGTAAATTTTTCAGCATATTAAAATGTTTAGCTCACGCTCATGTGCATAGCCCATATTCTAAGTTTAAATCAAGTTGAATTAATTTTGTATCGCTTTAAATTTGAACTTTTAAATGGGATACTGTAAAACTAATTAAGAAACATTTTACAAGTTTCGGAATTTTTTTTCAATTTAGAACGCATGTGTATAGTCCCTATATGTACTCGATTAAACATTTGTAAAAAAAAATTGTCTCTAACTTAACTGAGCATTTACTTAAAAAAAAATTAATTTTTTTATTTCTTAACTATCTTCCTTAAACATTTCAAAATTACATCTCATTCATTATTTTTCTTATATCATCTATTTTTTTTTTCAATTGACCATCATACCCTTTCGATAAAAATAATTTTATCAGTTTAATACTAATAATTAAAATGTGTACAAATAATAAATGTTCAATACAGTACTGTACTGTACAGACGGTACGGAGAGAGTAATTTTTTCAGCATGAAAATGGTAAACTAGGAAACTTTATTTTTGGCTTAATTTTAGTAAGAAAATAATATTTTTTTTAATAGGAGTATATATATTGCTCTATTGGGCTTGGACTACTGGATAATTAACTAGGAGTACAAAATATGGGGCACGGTTATACGCACACACAGATCTATTGACATTTCATGTCAGAATCATCACCACCATCATTATCAAAACATGTAAACAACCACCATCCTTCAATTAAAAAAAAAAACACTTAAAAACACAAAATTTAATAAATAAATTCTTACTGTGTCCGAAACTTTTTACTTAAAAATTCAATTTGTCCGAAAAAAATTCTTGAACAATTTTCATTTATTCGAAAAAAAAGATCGAACATCCTATTTATGAACAAACTCAAGTTGTTCGAATTTTTTTCCTGAACAAATACAAATTGTTCGAAAATAATTCTTGAACAACTTCCAATTGTTCGAAAAAAATCAATGAACAAACTCAAATTCCTTAACAAAATTTTTGTAAAAACCTATTTTTCCTAAACCCTAAACTAACAGAAAGGCGGTGGCGTGAGCGGCTGGGCGGCGACGTCGATCGGAGGGGAAGGGAGAACGATGGAGGAGGGGGAGCCAGCGCCACAAACAACGAAGGAGGAGGCATGAACGGCCTCCTTCTTCAATAGCAGCGGCTGCGGCCTCGCTTGGAGGGAATACGACGGTCGCGTCGCTTCTTCACGGCGGCGTCGATCGGGGGAGGAAGGCGTGCCACGTCACTTCTTCAGTTGCTTCTTCACGGCCACATCACTTCTTCAGTTGCAGATGTGCGCAACTTCGCCTAGGAGGGAGGAGGTGGTGGGCGGCGACCGCGCCTGATGGGTGTACGTGAAAATGGAGAGAGAGGAAGAGGGAAATGTGATTTAATTAGGGTTAAGAGGAGGAATGGTATTTTTGAGTTTTCACGGTGGGTGTCCTCATTCCACAATGTGTGCGTTTAGCCGGTGGGTGTCCTCAATAACTTTGTGTGTGTGTATAACCATGCCCCAAAATAAGGGAAACTGGCCCAACTTCTTACATGTAAGAAAATTAAAATACATTCACCATAGAATAAATTTTTGCTTGAAGATAAGAAATAGCATTACATTTTCATTCAAAATTTGAATTTGAATAATTGGATGGTTTGCATTGATGCCACCAAAATAGTAAATGATACAATTACAAGATTCAACAGTAAGAATGCGCCAAAAAACCCTTTGATGGCTCTCTGTCACGACAACTTCCAAGGGCAACACAATTAATTTTTCTTCGTTCCACTCGAATCTGCTTGTTCTTTAGTTTGTTCTGCTAGGGAGAACTTCTTCACTTTCTGAGAAAAATAGAGTTCAATGAGAGAGTCGATTGATAGATTACATGGAAACGATGCATTCATTGACAAGTTTACAAGAATAAAGACCAACCTAACTACCAGGTAAAGGTAGCAAACACGGAACGTATGCAGTATTCAAGCCTTGAATATATGATCAAGCAAAATTAATTCGCAAAAACAGCCTAAACATATGAAGTAAGATTAATGGAAGTTCATAAACATGTCATACCGCAGGTACCAATCTGTTAAAAATGTAGAGCTCAATTCTCTAGCATTAATGTTTTCGCCCTCATCAATGCTTATTGCCAAACATGCAAACTAGGAGCAAATGCATTCTGCTTATTGACCGAGCTTTATGATTAAATTGCCATGTAATAACCTATATGATTACAAACCAAGCCAGTAATGTGACTGTAGTGCAAGGAGCACAGTGAAGATTAGTTAGTTTTTTCGTCAACAATTCTCTGCTGCTTGTTGGACAGTTCAAGGAGCACAGTGCAATACAACAAAATGCTGAGAAATTCTCAACCAAGAACATAAAACATAGTAACGTGGTTCAGAAAAGCTAGGTTCCTAGATGAAGATAATGAGTCCTATGGCTAAAGAGATTATAAAATAATTGATATGCAATTGCATCCAACCCAAACTCACTAATCCCAAACCCTCACTTCATAGGGAAAGCCCTAGTCGACGGGGGAAAGGTCAAATTGCATCCAAGCTTTGCTTTGTTTGATTAGAGTTAGTTCCCTGATTTAAACACTGTGCGAAACGAAAACCATGTTGAATTGCAATTCAGCTTTGAGTAAAATGCATATCAACCTAGCTTATGTGAAAATTTATCATTCAAAATCTCTAGTTTCACCAACAGGCTGCTATTAAAAGATTCTATCAGAAACTCACTCTTTGATCTCAGCTACTCTAAGGGCGTTTTTTTTCTTTCAAAAATCAAAATTACAGAGTCCAGTAGCCCAACTAGTGAATACTCGGCAAAGAAGCTAAATACAATTCCAGAACTACTACCCATCTGAACAACCAGAATTTAGTTAACCTGAACTTCAGCTATAAATATCCTATTATTCAATTAGCTTGTACACCCTAAGGCTGATGCTTCACAGAATCACAGCTAGAGATATCAAACTACAATTTGGTAATGGCAGACAAGTATTGCACGCTTCCATATAAAATTTAGCAACTGAATGAGAGGCAACCGAAGAGAAATTTCATTTTATATCTACAGAAATCATCGTATGATACTCTTCAGAATCAATGGTTACAATACGACTTTGTGGACCATAATAAAAACAGAGATTCTCAGAGAAGCACCGCAAAATCAATGACAATGGAGTAATAAGAAACAATTAAAAAGTTCTGAAATCTGAATTCCACAAGCCTCGAAAACACACTTAGAATACTGCAATCAGTATTTGGTAAATATACCTTATCGACGACACATTGGCGCAAGGCTTGAAAGAGGGAAAGGCATTTATCTTGATCGTAGGGCGATTGAGCAACGCAATTGAGCAAATCGAGTGCTTCTTTTCCGCAGACAGCCTGCTGTTGATTTTGAGACGCCTCCATTAATTTCTTCGTCCGCCTTCTAGGGTTTATGATATTGAGTTTTGGGGGGTTTTAGAATTTGGCGACCGTACAATGTTTGGGCGCCCCCTGAATACTTCCTTTGTTTCTTCGTGAATAATCCAGAAAGTGTAACTTTTTTCTTCTTTAATTATTTCTATTTTTTTAACGATTTTATTACAAGTTTAACATATTGATTTTTCTACGCTTTTTTTTTTTTTTTTTAACACATGAAATACAAAATGAAACAATGAACTATGATAATTACAACTTTAACATATTGATTTTTCTACGCTTTTTTTTTTTTTTTTACACATGAAATACAAAATGAAACAATGAACTATGGTAATTAAGGGTCTCTCTTAACCCGATTAAAATACGCTAAGAATAACCTTGTCTAAGAATAAAGATTAGAAGAAGCCGCCGCATCAAAAATTAAAACGCTTAAAAAATTAAAAGACGTTCAGAAGCCTTATCTAATAATAGTAAAATACGCTCAGAAAAAAGAGGCAATTCAGAGTATTGTCTCCCTCTTAATTTAGGTCCTAGCAGATGCCATAACTAGTTTATTCCCTTCTTCAATTTCACTAAAACTTGACAGAATTTAAGTTTGATGAAATTAATCATCGGGTCAAATCTGCTAAACTTGAAGAAGATGATACATACTTCTACTCACGAAGTTTCAAAAGAAGAAGATGATACTTCTACTCACGTTTCAAAAGAGGTTGATATGTGTTCCCAAAATCAGAAACATGAGGTTTATGATGGATTTTTATTGGAGTTTCTATTGTTTTTTTTACTAAGTTAACAATAGATTAGATTGATGTAAATAGTAAGTAGGTAGTGGTATGATCTTGCTCTATATTTTACTTTTGTTAATAATTTTGAGTTTCGAGTGGCAGGAGGAAATTATCAGAAAAAAGTAGGGTGGATTAGTACTGAAGCCTCCTCTAATCTACAAGGTAATCCACGGTCATCTCTGTTGATATGCCTTGAATCACACACTTCGCTGAGTTAGTCGGGGGTCTCGCACACTTTAGCTGAGCAGGTGTACATGTCTCGAGTCCCATACTCTAATGCAGTAGGGAGTTTGATGTATGTTATGGTCTGCACTAGACCAGATCTTGCACATGCTGTTAGTGTCGTCAGCAGGTTCATGGGACAACCTGGAAAGGAGCATTGGCAAGCTGTGAAGAGGATTTTTCGTTATCTCAGAGGTACGTCTGATGTTGGTCTCATTTATGAAGGTGATGCTCACGTTTCTGTGACTGGTTATTCTGATTCTGACTATGCTGGAGATGTTGATAGTAGAAGATCTATGACTGGTTATGTTTTCACTCTTTGTGGTTCTGTTGTTAGTTGGAAGGCAACTCTGCAGGCTACAATCACTTTGTCTACAACTGAAGCAGAGTATATGGCACTGACAGAAGCTGCTAAAGAGGGAGTTTGGTTGAAAGGGCTTGTAGGTGATCTTGGTCTACATCATGATCAAGTTATTGTATTCTGTGACAGTCTGAGTGCAATCTGTTTGACCAAGGATCAGGTCCATCATGAGAGGACCGAGCATATTGATGTGAGGTATCATTTTCTGAGGAATGAGCAGAGAATCAAGGTGATGAAAGTAGGTACTGCTGATAATCCTGCTGATATGTTCACCAAGCCGGTCCCACATAGCAAGTTTCGACATTGTTTGAACTTGCTAAATGTTACAAGCTGTTAGTTGCCCAAGGAGGGCAAATCTGAGGCAGAAAGGAGGAGTCTGTTCATCTGGCATTGTAATGATGCATCTGCAAGGAAGATTCAAGTCAAGGTGGAGATTTGAGATCTGTAATCTATAACCCTAATTAGTAATAAAATCCGTTCTCCTCTCTGCCCGTGGACGTAGCCAATTCATTGGTGAACCACGTAAATCACTTGTCTTCTTTACGTTTCTTGTTCATGCTCTATAATCCTATATTCTGTCACAACAATCTCCATACTTTTTTTAATTAAAATTGATCATGAATTTGGTCCGGCATGTGACATCATTGAACCTAATGATCCATAATTTATTTTTCAATTGATCTATACTTTAGATTTGTGGTGAATCGATTCTCATTGATAGCATCAATACAATATGGTGTATTTTCTAATCTATAAAGACATCAAATATTTCTAAAATATTCTAAGAGATAAATACAAGAATAATATAATATATTGTGTAACAAGGTTGATTTGGAGTGTGATTTTCAGTAAGAAATCTCTAACAACAACATATGGTTGAATGCTTACTGGTATTTATTTGCATCTTGATTTGTTTGTTATGACCTTAAAAGCTTGGGTTACTAGCAGCTGCAACTTAAAAAATTTGAACTTGTTGACAGGACCACCAACGTGCTTTCTTTGATTCTGCTGATTGGGCATTGAGAAAGGTATATAATTCTCTTTTATTTAGCAGCCGCATATGTCTGTTGAATCCTGTTTATATCCCTCAGGTGGGTGGACAGAAGAGCAAAGGACCACCTGAAGAGGCTCTTCGCCATAAATTAGAGGTATCTCGTGCTCTTATCGTATCTTCGATTAGTAAACTCACACTAAAATTAGAAAGTAAACATTTACTTCTTTAATCGTTGATCAAATCATATACAAGCTTATTCGTGAATTTGATGACAGCCATCGCCACATTATGTACGCGATGATTTTGAAGTCATGAAGCTTTTTTTGGTTTAGAAATTTGATCCACTCTTTTAGTAGCTAGTATTATATTTACAATTAATTTCAAGAAATCATGACCAATCCTCATCAAATTCACAATTCACAAACAACCTCATCATCTTCATCCCAAAAACAATCTCTCCCACGGCTCGACTCCGCCACTGTAGTTGCAGTGGCGGAGTCGCAGTCGGAGTCCGAAAGAAAAACAAAGAGAAGCCGCCCCACCGATTCCACCACCAAGCATCCGGTCTTCCAAATTGGGGCAAATGGGTCTCCGAAATCCGGGAGCCCCGGAAGAAATCCCGGATATGGTTAGGCACATTCGCCACCCCTGAACGACGTGGCAGCGCTGAGCATCAAAAAAACAATCTTCATTTTTGGTTATTTGTTGTATATGTTTCTTCATCTTATGATAGGCATACTTTCATTTGTTGTTTGACTTGTACTCCTTCACACCATACTGCATAGTTGGACGGTGTCTCATTGGAGCTTTCGGATTGTGGTGTGATTAATTTTTTGTTCACTCACTATCTCAATAGTTGGACTTTTTTTTTTTTTTTACTCAATGTTGTAGTTGTACCTAATCATTATTTTTAATAAATTTTTCGTTGAGTTAAAAAAAAAACACACACACATCGAAAAGCTAAACATACATATATGGTCGAAGTGGTCGTAGAATTAATATGATAAATAATTTACGTAAGCTGTAGTTGTACGTAACTACACATATAAAGGGGAAATTCATTTCAATAATACTTGCTAGTGATACATATAGGACAAAATAATTCAACTCACTGATTATATAAATGCAGTACTAACTATAGGTGATTTACGTGTTTTAGCCCTTAATAATGCACATATTATTGTTATAAATTGATGAGGGTGAATTAATAGCATATATACAATCATAAATGTTGAGGTAATTACTTTCAAAGCCTCCGAAATTTGTTGTTATCGACATCTCTACTGTATATAATACGGAGGACATGTTTGCTTCATGAGTCGGGATAAGATGGATTTAGATGTGGTGGGATATGTAAACTTTGGCTTCATAAAACAAGGGATACTAAGTTGTCTAAATTCATTAAATCTAGTTTATAAAAGTGGGTTAAATTGTTTAAAGTTATTAGAAACCAAACATTGGGAAAAAGATCCATTAAACAAACCTGCCCTACGGTTTTAATATTAAACTCACCATCTACTTAATTAAAACACTTAATTCTATAAAATTTTGCAATCGAATTTTATATCCTTATTTATTATATATGTGAATGACATATTGTAAAATCGGAATATATATAAAGAAAAAGGACAAATATGGGTATGATGAAAAAAAAAAAGGTACATCTAATCATATGATCACATCACCAAATCGGACAAAAGACAAATAAAATTATTTTTTGGGCATGTCGAAAATAATCTCATGGGTTGCAAAAAAAAAAAAAAACGTGAATTTAAATGTGTATTTTAAGTGTTTCCCTTCCCAAAACTATTGAGTCTATAACTATTCATGAGGTTATATAAATTAAGATTTTTGCACCATTCCGTAAAATCTTGAACTCTTCCACGAGGCTAGGTTTGTTTTGGTATTTATGTGTTAGGGAAGTCCTGATTTTAAAATTTTATGATTTAGAATTCTTGATTAATAAAGTAAAATTTTGTTTTATATTAAATAAATGTTTAAAAGCGATTGATAATACGTACATTTATTGTACTACATTGAATAATAATGTGATTGCACTATATTTTGTAAAAACAAATGCGTATATGTATATATTTTATAAAAGTAAATGTGAAACAAGAATTTTAAACCCAAACCAAAAATAAAACAAGCATAAGCAAAGAAGTGGGACCATTCTCTTGTGGAGAATTACAAGTGTTGCAATTCTCTTTCATAGTTTGTTAGCTTCTTTTGTTCTTTTGTTTGGTCCAATCAAGTTAGGGACACGTGTCAATGATTGATGTACCCGTAATTAAAAAATATGATAAAATAATAAATTGAATATAAGTGATGTGATTGAAATAGAGACAATAATTATTTTATATAAAATTAAATATATTACAAGTGATGTGATTGATAGAAAAAAATACTTATGTCAACAATGAAATAAATTTTTTATTGAAAGACACTAAAAAAAAATGGAAAGTGAAAAAATTATAGTAGAATCAATAGAGTATACAAATCATCATCAATACTTACTCTGTTCTATTTTGTGTGTTGCTTAAGAATATTTTACATGCATTAAGAAAATTATTAAATAATTTTTTTGGTCAACATAAAGTACACTTATTTTTCTTTTTGAATGTTTACATAAAGTGTACATATATATTTGAATTTAATTGTATACATGGTATAAAATTATTGAAAGTTACACATTTGTAATTCAATTTGAATTAATTGAGATATTTAAATTTCTATTTTATTTTCTATGTCTCAATATTTAACTATTGTTCCGATTAATTTGAAGTATCAATCTCACTTTATTGAATTTCCTTGGATAAGGCCACATATATTTTATTTTGTGCCACTTTCTTCATGTGTATCCACGTACACTGCAGCACATGGCATGCGAGTCCTCAAAACACAATAAAAATAGTAAATATATTGGAATTCAAATCCATTTAACATTATTCAATGTCATGCCCCACCTACACTATCACACCTGTCCAACTCTCCATTTTCATTTTTTTAAAAAATATTTTACTTATATGCAACATTTTAAGCTAATTGCAAAAGTTGATTATTCAAAATTTAAAAAAATTGATAAGTTTATGTTTGTAGCTCATTTAGCTTTTGCTTCAACTAATTTTATCAATCACTCAATTGTTGTAAAACTAATACTTTTATTCCTTTTTTCATCGAGTGTACAAAATGGAGTGGCATACCACCCTTTTATAGGGAGCAAGAGAAGCTCCTAGAATTCTAACATAAAGATCATCATAAGTGATCATCATAAGTGCTTATACTAGAATCATCTAAAAGTATTTGAAAGGACATTCATTTTATATATTATTTTATAACACTCCCCCTTGGATGTTTGTCATTACACAAAGAATATGCCTCGTTAAAAACCTTACTAGGGAAAAACCCAGTGGGACAAAAACCTAGCAAGGGAAAAAGAGTACATATTACTTAGTGTATTCAATCTCCCCCTGATCCAAGTATCATGCGGAATCCTTTAATCGACGCATTCCGATACGCTTCACCAACTTCTCAAATGTTGCAGTAGGTAGTGCCTTGGTAAATAAATCTGCTAAATTGTCACTTGAGCGGATTTGTTGCACATCGATCTCACCATTCTTTTGCAACTCATGAGTAAAGAAGAATTTTGGTGAAATATGTTTAGTTCTATCTCCTTTAATGTATCCTCCTTTTAGTTGAGCTATACAAGCTGCATTATCTTCATATAATAAAGTTGGAGGATTTTTATTGTCATGAGACAATCCACAATTCTTTCGAATATAATTAATCATTGACCTTAACCAAACACATTCCCGACTGGCCTCATGAATTGCTATAATTTCAGCATGATTTGAAGAAGTGGCAGCAAGTGACTGTTTTGTAGATCGCCATGAAATGGCTGTACCACCACATGTGAATACATATCCAGTTTGAGACCTTGCTTTATGTGGGTCAGATAAATACCCAGCATCAGCATAACCAAGCAATTCAGGTCGAGATTTATTTGAATAAAATAGGCCAAGATCAACTGTTCCTTGGAGATAGCGAAAAAATGTGTTTTATACCATTCCAATGTCGCCTTGTGGGAGATGAACTAAATCTTGCTAGTAAATTAACTGCAAATGATATATCTGGCCTTGTGCAGTTAGCAAGGTACATAAGTGCACCAATTGCACTGAGATATGGTACTTCAGGACCAAGTATCTCTTCATTTTCATCTCGCGGTCTGAAAGGGTCTTTATTAGGATCGAGTGACCGGACGACCATTGGGGTACTTAGTGGATGTGCCTTTTCCATATAGAACCTCTTTAAAACCTTTTGGGTGTAAGCAGTTTGGTGGACAAAAATTCCACCTTCGAGGTGTTCAATTTGCAAACCAAGGCAAAATTTTGTCTTTCCAAAATCCTTGATCTCAAATTCTTTCTTTAAATATGCAACTGCCTCTTCGAGCTCTTCAGGAGTCCCGATTAAATTGAGATCATCAACATACACTGCAATTATCACAAAACGTGATCCATTTTTCTTTATAAAAACGCATGGACATATTGGATCATTGGTATAACCTTCCTTGACTAGACATTCGGTAAGACGATTATACCACATACCTCCAGATTGTTTGAGCCCATACAAAGACCTTTGCAATTTAATAGAATAAATTTCTCTTGGATTTGATTTACATGCTTCAGGCATGTTGAATCCTTCAGGGACTTTCATGTAGATATCTTTTTCAAGATTACCGTATAAGTATGCAGTGACTACGTCCATTAGACGCATCTCAAGTTTTTCATGCACGGTAAAACTTACAAGATATCTAAATGTAATTGCATCCATCACAGGAGAGTATGTTTCATCATAATCAAATCCAGGTCTTTGTGAAAAACCTTGGGCTACCAATCGTGCTTTATATCTCACAACTTCATTTTTCTCATTTCTTTTTCGCACGAATACCCATTTGTATCCCACTGGCTTTACACCTTCAGGTGTTTGGACTACAGGTCCAAATACTTTTCGTTTTGCCAGTGAATCCAACTCGGATTGAATTGCATCTTTCCATTTTGGCCAGTCATTTCTACGCCGACATTCATCAACCGATCTGGGTTCATGATCCTCAAATTCTTCCAAAAAATCAAGTGCTACATTATATGCAAAAACATTGTCAATGACTGTTTCTCTTCGGTTCCAACTTTTTCCCGTAGTGATATAATTTATTGAAGTTTCTACAACCTCATGCTCTTCAGGAGCAACATCTTCTGAGACAACTTCTTCAGGAAGCTGAATTTTCTCACTACGTGCGAGTTGTTCATCCTCATTTGACTCGTCGATCTTAATTATTCCTCTTTTCTTTCGAGGGTTTTTATCTTTGGAACCAAGAGGTCTACCACGCTTCAGGCGTGCTTTAGATTCATTAGCATTTGTTATTTGTCCTTCAGGGACATCAATCTTAACCGGAACATTTTCTGCAGGAATATGTGATTTAGTAACTCTTCTGGAGTCACTAAATGCATCCGGTAATTGATTTGCAATTTGTTGCAAATGTATGATCCTTTGAACTTCTAGTTCACATTCTTTTGTACGAGGATCAAGGAAATCTAATGCAATTTTCCAATTGATTTCTTTTTTCGGTTGATCCTTACCTTCCCCTAATGTCGGGAAATGAGATTCATCAAAATGACAATCTGCAAATCTAGCAGTAAATAAATCACCTGTTAATGGTTCAATATATTTAATTATAGAAGGTGATTCATACCCGACATATATTCCCAACCTTCGTTGGGGGCCCAATTTAGTTCGGTGAGGCGGTGCAATTGAAACATAAACCGCACACCCGAAAATTCTTAAATGGGAGATATTGGGCTCATAACCGAATGTTAATTGAAGGGGAGAAAGGTTATTATAACTTGTCGGCCGAATTCTCACAAGTGTTGCTGCATGTAGTATAGCATGTCCCCAACCAGATAAAGGGAGTTTTGATTTCATTAACAATGGTCTAGCAATTAATTGCAATCGTTTGATAAATGATTCGGCTAGACCATTTTGGGTGTGAACATGAGCTACAGGATGTTCAACACTTATTCCAATCGACATGCAATAATCATAAAAAGCATGTGATGAATATTCACCAGCATTATTTAAACGAATTTTCTTTATTGGGTGATCTGGAAATTGTGCTCGCAACTTTATTATTAGGGCAAGTAATCTTGCGAATGCCAAGTTACGAGAGGATAAGAGACATACATGTGACCATCTCGTTGATGCATCAACTAGCACCATAAAATATCTAAATGGTCCACATGGTGGATCTACAGGCCCACAAATATCACCATGAATTCGTTCTAGAAATGCAGGGGATTCAATCCCCACTTTAGTTGGTGAAGGTCTAACAATTAACTTCCCTTGAGAGCATGCAACACATGAGAATTCATTAGAATTTAACACCTTTTTATTTTCTAATGAATGGCCATGTGAATTTTCAATTATGCGCCTCATCATGGTGGAACCAGGATGTCCAAGGCGATCATGCCAAACCATAAAATCATTGGGAGTAATAGACTTCTGGTCTATTAGGTGATATGTTTCAGCTGTATTTATATTCGTGTAATATAGGCCAGAAGAGAGTGAATACAGCTTTTCTAACACACGTTTCTTTCCAGAAACAACTTGTGTAATCAATAGACATTCACTGTTTTTCTCATTTAGAGTCTCGATATGATACCCATTTTTGCGGATATCTTTAAAACTTAACAAATTTCTTTGAGACTTGGGAGACAATAGTGCATTATTTATAACTAGTTTAGTTCCTTCAAGGAGAAATATTGTGGCTCTTCCGGAGCCATCAATCAAATTTGCACTACCACTTATAGTGTTAACATTTGTCTCCCCCTTTTGCAAATGAGAAAAATATTTTTCATTTTTAAGTATAGTGTGTGTAGTAGCACTATCAATTAGACAAATATCACCATCACTATTCATTCCCAAATGTTTGGCATCCATTGCTTCTTCATAAAAAAAAAAAAAAAAACATAAATTAGAAATTAATATTAATAAAAGATGCAAAATATATAAATATTTTATTCATCATGAAATACTTATAGGGTATTCATCATATGCTTAGTTAACATCGTTAAAGAAATCGGCTACATCAAGATGGGCCATAACCACATCATCACCATCAAGAGCAATGTTGTTATCAATAAAATTTGTCTCAACATTTTTTGCCTTATTTTTCAAAGAAGCTTGATAAAGCTCAACAAGATGATCCGTTGTTCGACACACGCGGGACCAATGACCTTCCATTCCACACCGGTAACAATGTTCCTCATATTTCTTCTTTTCTCCATTCTTTTCTCCATTGTCTCTCTTCTGGGAGACAGCTTGTTTCTTGTCACGATCATGGTTGTTGTTATTATATGGAGTAAATCTACCACGACCGCGACCACGATTATTACCACGTCCTCGGCTACCACCACGTCCACGACCACGACCAGAATTTTGAGATTGAGTCGCATTCGCTTCAGGGAATGGACTAGAAACGGTGGGTCGGGACTCATGATTTTTCAACAATAATTCATTATTTTGCTCGACTAAGAGAAGGCATGCAATTAGTTCAGAATATTTCTTAAAACCTTTTTCTCGATATTGTTGCTGCAGGAGCATATTCGAGACATGAAAAGTAGAGAATGTCTTCTCAAGCATATCATCATCAGTTATGGTTTCACCACATAACTTTAATTGTGAAGTAATTCTGAACATAGCCGAATTATATTCATTGACAGTTTTGAAATCTTGCAGACGTAGATGAAGCCAATCATACCGGGCTTTTGGAAGGACGACCATCTTCAGGTGGTCGTATCTTTCTTTTAAATTTCTCCACAAAACTAGTGGATCTTTCACTGTTAAATATTCAGTTTTCAATCCTTCATCCAAATGATGACGAAGGAAAATCATTGTTTTGGCACGGTTTTGATTTGATGCACTATTATTTTCAACAATAGCATCACCAAGACCCATAGCCTCAAGATGAATTTCAACATCTAAAATCCATGACAAATAATTTTTTCCGGTGATATCAAGTGGTGCAAATTCAAGTTTTGTGAAAGTAGCCATAATGAAGAATGAAATGAGAAAGGAGGAAAAAAAAACACTACCTTAATCTACCTTGAAGAGGTTCAAGTATATAATACTTGAAAATATTATTTTGGCTCAACGTAGAGACTCGTGCTGATAACGTGTTGTAAAACTAATACTTTTATTTCTTTTTTCATCGAGTGTACAAAATGGAGTGGCATACCACCCTTTTATAGGGAGCAAGAGAAGCTCCTAGAATTCTAACATAAAGATCATTATAAGTGATCATCATAAGTGCTTATACTAGAATCATCTAAAAGTATTTGAAAGGACATCCATTTTATATATTATTTTATAACATCAATTACTATTTTTTACACATAGTTATCACTTTTGTTATTTTATACTTCTTTCTCGATCATTAAAACTTTGTTCAAAGAGTTATTGTAATGTCCATTATAAATAAAATGATTTATTTATAATTTAAGTAATTGAGTGATATTAGAGAATAAAAATAAAGGGGTCTTTATAAAAAAAAAAATCAAAACTCTGACAAACAGACAATTGAGCAATTCGGGAAAGTTGCTCTAAGGACTGGGTGGACAATTCGGGAAAGTTCGTTATTTAATTAGAGTGTTATATTAATATAATGCAGGTTTAATTAAAAAATTAGTTGAAATGATCATTTAATATTTTAGAGACATGTGATTGTGAGATTTCACTATGATAAGTTGATTTCTAATCTTATATAATAAAAGGAAGAAAGATTTCACCAAATTTCGCCACGTGTCGTTTCTTATCATGACATGTGTCATTTAGAACTGCCACATTTCTCTTGCCACGTGACATTCATTTTAAAGTAAATTGAAAAGTTTCATTTGGCCTAAAAACGTTTCTCTATTCAATATGGATTATGGAGTATAACTCTTAGCAAGTGTAATTTCACATTTATTCCTTTGTTCGCCAAGCCTCTCAACTTCTTCCGCCTCCTCGCTTGCGCAGACTAAATCGGCATTTGCTTCGACCGCCTCCTCATTCTGCATTGTTTCCTTATGTTAGTCGGGAGTCGGGATTTCAAAAAAAAAAAAAAATCTTGATGTCCTGTCATTTGTTCTTAGGAAACAAGCTCAAGAAAGATCTTGCATTTTATTTAATTTCTTGAATTCTCAAATTCGATTTATTGTGTTTGTGAAATATTGATCGTCTTGGCTGATTTCTAGATTGTTAATGTATAATTTTCTGTATTAACAATTTTTCTTTTTTTAATTCATGAAATTGATGGATATTTTGTGCATTTGATTTGATTTAGGTTTTGTGCAAGTGAAAAAAGGTTTTTCTAGAGTAAGATGATAAGCCCAACATTGATCATGAAATGGAAGCCCTTGACTTCATCCATGGATTATTTAAGGTCCCAGTTCTTGTAGAGATGGTCCGTGAGTGGGACAGCAAAGGGGAAAGCCAAGATCAAAGTTTTGGCAGCCATTGAAGTGATCGAAGGTCACCTAAAAAAAGGGGCATGTATTAGTTTCTTCCAAGGAAGGAGCAAGAAGGCAGACCGAATTTGATAAAACGGCTTGACACTCGTTCCCACACTTCAACACTTGAAGCCCAAAAGAAAGAATTAGGGAGTGCATAGAGAGAAACAGACGCTGTTTGATCATATTCTTCCCTGTGTAAGTTCCAATTCCTTGGAAAAATCTAAGTCTCTAACCCTGTTTCAATTTACTTAAATTTCTAGAATTATTGGTTATGTATGCCTTCTGAGACATATATTTATGTTAAATGTTGTATGGAGGAATTTTTAGCCGTTAATTGGTGTTAAATTTTCATTTTTTGGGAGATATGATTATTACTCTTCTCAATATACCTTCAATTTCAAGCCATTTACATGTTTAGCAACAATTGACGTACGAAGACGATCAAGCAGAACTGTGCAATGCTTATCTGGTTTTGAAATGAGTAATTTATGAGCTAGGGTATCTCATTCATTGTTCCTGACTTTCTGCATCTTCAACTGAAGGTGGGATCATCAAGTTGATGTATCACGAGCGCAGGAAAGGGTATGTATTGCTTATTCGTGGCAATATCACTCTGCAATGGAAGTTGTCGGCAGTCTTTTTATCCAGACATTGCCCAATTTTTGCCATTAAACGCAAGGTTAGGTTTTACTTACATAGGGTTTATTTCTAAATTTTGGAATTCATAAAAAATGATTAATGGTTAAATTTGGTGTTCAGACATTGATCCCGATATCTAAATCCAGTGGGATATACGGGAGTTGATCCCTACAAATTGTATGTCACGAGTCCTCGATCGAACTTTTATTTCGTTTTCTAGACTGTTAATAATAGAGAATCATGAGCTAAATGAAAGTTTATGAAGATATCTGGTGTTTTGATGGATGTTTGGGATTGGAGTTTTCACCATTTTAATTGTCAATATTCAAAATTATTAATTTGTATTTGATATTTGTTTTTATGGTTCTTTACTCATTGAATTTTCTATATTAGGATCTAAAATGAGCTCATTGAATTAATTTGGGTTGTGATGAAACCTTCATCTACAAACTATATTGTAGTTTTGATTTGAAGGCGATGAGATAATTTGTAAATACTTTAGGGCTGCTGACATGTGGCACAATATAAATCTAATCGTGCAGTTCTCATCTTTCATTCATTATGTGTCTATTCTGTTTCAATGACAATGAATATTGTGTCTTTGTATTATCTTTCAATTATTGTAGCAGAGATTGAGCAGCTATGACCATCATTGTCGCCGTAATTCGGTAGGTGTAAGTGACGAGGAGTCCACAGGAGAGGAACACCAGGCTAGAGAACATGTGACAGAGGATTTGGAATTTGGCACGCCAGAAAAAACAGGTGGGTTTCTTTAATCAATTTTTTTCTTAGCGATTTTTTAATTAATGGGGAGGATAGAATAGGCGATTCCTGCTGAAGGATGGCAAGTTTGTGAAATTATTGGTGTTTACTGATTTCAGATCGTTTTTGGGTATTAAATTATTTATTTCAAAGTCATTGGTTTGAGTTTTTATATAGTTTTGAGATTTTTCTTTGTGTTTGTTTTTTGTTACTGCATGCAATTGTAGAATATTTGGAGGTGAGAGGTTAATATGAGTCAAGTATATTTACGCCAGTGCCTCCATTTTCTTACCTTTTGCTAGAGATCATCCAATATACTTTCGGTAGCGGAATGTGTTTATTGCTCCAAAGATATTATGAGACTACTATATTTTGCAGGATTACCACAGCCTAAGTGTCTCTCTCATTCATTTGCTTTGCATATGTGACATGGCAATCTTTTTTCTTAATTTAGTTGCTCAATGTGCACACAGAATTAATGGTTTCTTCCTTGATTTTTTTTTTTTGGCTCAATGTTCGACTTATTTCATACCAATTACTGTATGAGAACATTTAAAAAAGAAAAAACTTTTTGCCTATATTAAAAGGTAGACAAACAATGTCAAATCTATTAGAATCCAATTTTTTTTAGACGCATTGGATACATTTATATTGTTTCCATATTGATAAATTTTCAATTTAATCACCTCCCACTACTTTGGCTGAATTCCTTTCATTGATAAATAATGTATGTAGCTTGAGAGAGAAGAAGCCCAGAGAAAGTCTTGAACGTGAAAGAGGTCGCAGAGAAGCAGTTGCTGATTTGTCTGAAGAGTTATCAGAAGGGAAAAAAGTAGACGTGTTTACCTTTTAAATCAGTCATTGAACGTGTCTGGTTTATAATTACATAGGTGCTTATTTACATTCTGTGTTCATGCCGTATGATTAGTTGAAGGTAGAGGTAAAAAAGAGTGAGGGCAAGCCTGAAAAAGAAGGTTTCCAAGAAGAAAGAGGAATCAAGTGATGATTCATACGATGATGAAAATAGCTCTGATGAGGATGTTGCTGCAGCAAAAATGTGAATAACTTTGATGTTATACCTAAAAAGGGCCCTGCTGCTGTCCAGAAGAAATCTGGACAAGTTGTGACTATTTCTGCACTGAAGATGATGCTCCTCGAGCAAAGAAAGCTCATGTACATGCCCCAAAAATTGATTTTGTTTATGAATTCTATTCTTGAGATGTTCAATTATTTTGAGGATTCTTCAGGTAGGTGGTTCTTCTGATGGAGGTTGCAAATGATGGGCTGATTTGAGATTCCTTTAGCTTTAAAAATTGTAAAGTTATTGGCTCATTCTAATTGAACAGAATGAAACACATTTTCTTTGTCATGTTGTATGGCCAATATAAGATGATTATGGACCATTTAATTTTGACGAGTGGAAAAAACTCTCCACTAAAAATGTATATCGGTCTATGTGTTTTATAAAGTTATTCTATTTTTTTTGTACGTAAAATAGAAATCCAAACATATGAAAACATGAAATATGAGAAAAATTATTCAAAATGAAGCAATATTCAAGAGTTTTAATAAGGGTATTCGTTTATTCGATTAAAAAATAATTTAAAATAAGCCCGTGCATCGCACGGGTAAAAGTCTAGTACTGTTAAAACTTAAAATAAGGACCACATTATTTGTAAATAAAAAGGGTATCAACTAGACTTGTTCGAAAGTTCGAAATCACTGATTATCAATTTTAAAATAATGAAAATGAAATTGAATCGATCATATGTAAATAATTTAAAAGATAGAATATTACTTCCTCCTCCGTTTCAAAGAAAGCTATTAAACTTTTAATTTACGTCTGTTTTAATTAAAGTTATTCATTCATTTTTTGGTAAACTACTTCTTTCACATTTTATTACTCCATATTCTTTCCTCTTTCAATCACACATCCTCTGATATATCCGCTTATTTTATTTGGGGATTTCACATAAAAGGTCATTTCACTTAGTGTTTTTTTAAATAAAGACATGATTCAAAATAGTTTCAGAATAAGGACAAAATGGCACATAAATGTACCATCATGCCCTTAATACATAAATTTGAAATTAATATGGAGAAATTATTTAAATGTTTGAAATTTAAAGCTGACTCTATCAGCTCATTAATTCCGAGAATTACGCAATTAAGAAAAACCTTCCTAAAATTAAACTCCCTCAACAACACCGGTCAGAAGAGATTAATTTTGTGCAGAAATTTGGGGTTTTTCAATTTGTGAAGAAAGGAAGTCGAGAAGTACTGAAGAAGACGAAGTGAAAAGTGATAAGGTCATTGTGCAGATTTAGTCTACTTGGAAGGTTTATCAAGTAGGAAAAAGACTACATCGATCGTACTTTCTGGTGGTGAGTTATAATGTTTTCATTATATTTAGTGACTATTCTGCATCTTTCTGTTTTTTAATTTTGTTGGATGGAAATCTGATGAAAGTTTTGTTAACTCACAGAAAATATGCAATCTTTAATGACACACTCTGTTTTTTGACAAAACGAATTGAGGGTTTTGTAGATTGATAGATTAGGCCTAAAGCATAATAATAATACATTCTAGTTTTTGGAATAAACACTGTAATCGTAACATGCATTTAGGAAAATGAAAAATGTGAACTTTTTGTGTTAATTGGGGTAGAATATTCTAGAGAACTTGGGTTTTGATGGACATGTTTAATTTATATGCATAAGAAATAATTTTTTTTTGTGAGATTTGTGAAAATTTATAAAATAAAACCTATATGTTTATCACTACAAAAAAACTGAGATTTAGAGACGGATTAAATACCATAAACATTGTATCTAAACAGGTTAGAAACGGATTTTGGAACCATTTTCTATCTGTTCCTAATCGCATGGTATCTAATGTTATGAACGGTTTTCTAAATTCCGTTTCTAATAAGAGACGGACTTGAAACCATTTTTTTCGGTTTATAATGAGAGACGGATTTTGACACCGTATATTCTCGTATCTAAACGATGAACGACCCGTTTTATATCCGGGTCAAAATTCCGTTTCAAATGTCGTTTCGTCTCTAAATCCGTATCTAAACGATAAACGACCCGTTTTACATCCGGGTCAAAAATCCGTCTATAATTTTGTTCTTAATTTAGAAACGACGTTTTGTCGTCTCTAAATCCGTATCACAAGGCAAAATTTCGTTTTCAAGCCTTTAATCCCCATTCCAAGCCCGAACCCGACCCGACACCCATCCCACCCTACCATGCAACCACCCCCCTCTCCAATTATTTAATCCCCATTCCAAGCCTTAATCCCAATCCCACCAAGCCCGAACCCGACCCGAACCCACACCGTCCCAGCCCGAACCCAACCCGACACCCATCCCACCGTCCCAACCCCGACACCCATCCCACCCTGCAACCACCCCCCTCCAACTATTTAATTGACCTTTTTTGTGGTCTATATGGGAATTGAACCCAGGTGGGCAAGTGTCTATTATTGAGCATCTGCCACTGGGACAGATAACTCTTTTGTTTTATCTTTTAATATTAATTGTATATGTGTATTAATTTTTTTTTTTAAATGTATTCAAATTGTAACTTTTAAATTTATAAATGTAATTTTTTTATTAATTTCTAAAAATTGTAATTACTCACTGCCGTCAATAAGCTGTAAAATACTAAGAACTATGCATAGTTTAGACACTTTATTTTATTATATTAGTTTAACATATATAATTAATTTATTAATTTGTAACTTTAAATAAAATAAAAAATTGTTATTGAATAATTTCAATGGTAAAAGTCGATCTTACTTTATAAATTCAAATAAATTAATTAAATTACATTTAATCTTTTGCTAATTTTTTTTAAAATATTGTTATTAATTTTACAAATTTTATTATTTAAAATTTTGCACTTTTATTAAGTGCTAAAGTTAAATTAAATTTTAAAAATTGGGTTCGAACATGTGAGTTGTAACGATTTTTATTAAATTATGCGTTTATACTATATAGCACTAAATTATGCGTTTATCCTATATAACTGGACTCAATTACACATTGTTTTTATTAAATTATGCATTTATCAAGTACACCGTGTACTTGAGTACTCAACAGCTCTACCCTGAATAGTATCTGGTGTACTTGAGTACACAACAGCTCTACCCTGAATAGTATCCTATATAACTGGACTCAATTACACACTGTTTTTATTACAGTAGTATACTTGACACACTTAAATGACAAATACAAACGGATCATACCTTTATATCTTTTGGCAAATACAAACGGTTCATGGGTTATATGGGTTGGGTTTTTAAACAAGACCCATCTATTTGACCCCCATTTTTTACGAGTTCACCACCAAATTCTACTTACTACTTGAATGGAAATTTTCATTTAAAAAAATTATCTTAAAAATAATTAGAAAAAAATAAATAAAAGGGTTGGATTTTTAAACAAGACCCATTTATTTGACTCCCATTTTTTGCGAGTTCACCACCAAATTCTACTTACTACTTGAATGAAAAATTTCATTTAAAAAAATTATCTTAAAAATAAATAAAATTTTTGTTGAAGGGAATCGATCCCCCCTCCAGTTAAAGAAAATTTAACAAAGTTAACCAACATGCTAGCGTCCTTAAACATGGCATATTTTCGAAATATATATATTAACCCACTTTTAAGAGGCATACTTTCGAGATAAATATATTAAACCCACTTTTAAGATCTATATTTTAAATGGATCCAGTTGCAAATAATTGTAATGTATAGTGTTGCAAATAATTGTAATTTATAGTAGACGAATTGATAAGTAAATTGATATATTATAATAAAGGCTTGAGATGCACAACTTACCTTGTCAATCTTGATGGTTTGTGTCACTCACTTTCGATTCACAGACGTTCTTCCATTACCGAGATTGAAAGAAATTTATAGTAGGCGAATTGATAAGTTATATTATAATAAAGGTTTGAGATGCATAACTTACCTTGTCAATCTTGATGGTAGAGACAATGTTATTATTGTATAGTAGACAAATTGATAATAGTAGGCCAATTGATGATAAGTAAATTGATATATTATAATAAAGGCTTGAGATGCACACAACTTACCTCGTCAATCTTGATGGTAGAGACAATGTTATTATTGTATAGTAGGCAAATTGATAATAGTAGGCCAGAAATTTATATAGTAGACAAATTATATTATAATAAAGGCTTGAGATGCATAACTTACCTGTCAATCTTGATGGTAGAGACAATATTATTATTATTGACAAACGTTCTTTAGTTAACGATATTGAAAGAAATTCATGAATTATTGTCATTAGTCATATATTATATATATTGTCATATAAAATATATTTCCATATAAAAGATATGAAATATATAACATAATATTATTATAATATCTATATTTATTATATAAACTTATTTTCAAGAATGGACAAAAATTGACCTATTATTAGATAGGGATTAGGTACGACCATATTTTCAAGAATGAAAAAAAATTGACATATTTTTAGATAGAATTTAGGTTTAATTTCCCTAAAATATATTTTTCAAAAATTTAGTAAAATTAATTTCTATAAATTAGATTTAACGTATCTCTAAGCCCTTCATTGATTTTCAATTTTTATTTCAAGTTCATTTTGACATAAAAATGATTTTTGATTTTTATCTCAATTGATCTTATTCCCTATTTATGGAGACTATTTTACAATTAACAATGCTTCACGTATTTATACTTTTTCTAAGTGGATGATAGAATTATTTTTTAATCTAAAACTTTTTAAAAAATACTATACAAGTTTCTTGATAAGTCTTAATAGTAATTTTATAAAGATTTATAAACTTTTAAAAATTAATGAATGACTCTTTTTTTTAATCTAACGTTCATATATACATATACACGTACGTTGATTAGAGAATCAATTCTTAGAATATTTTCACTAGTTTATACTTTAAATTGATGATAGAATTATTTTTTAATCTATTTTTTTTAAAAAAATAGTATACAAATTAAAAAAATTATTCAGTAACATCTCCTTTTTTTTAATCTAAAATTGATATATATATTGTCATATGGAATTGAAGATATAATATAATATTATTATTATTATAATATATATATATATATATATCCTAAAATATATCTACATAGTATTATTCTAACATTTATATTTATCCGATACATAGAAGATATATTAATTATTATTTTTTATTTTTACTATTTATTAATTAAATAAAAAAGTAAATAAATTAATATAACTCAATTCACCCGTCCATATTCTTTCATTCTCAATTCTCTCATTCTCAATTAGATACGGATTAGAAATGGTTAGATTCTGTATCGCAAATTTCGTGTTCCACCTTATCTCGTTTTATATCGGGGAGAAAAAATTGATTGTTTAGAGACGGTGATATATGTATCTAATCCGTATCTAAAACTTTCTAAATTGAAAGTAGTGTATCTAATCCGTATCTAAAACTTTCGAAACTAAAAGTCGTATCTAATCTGTTTATAATGAGAGACGGTTTTATTTTCGGTTTCAAATCTCGATTTTTTAACAAATTCATATCTAATCCGTATCTATTAGAGACGGATTAGGTGTCCGTCTCAAAATTTCGGTATCAAAATCAGGCTTTTTTTGTAGTGTATGTTTCGACTTGATGTGTATGTTTATTCAATTTATGCTCTGTTTTCTAACTTTTTGACATAAGAAAAAGATATTTTTCAGCTTATAACTTAAAATTGTTTCGAATATGCAGATATGGGCAATACTTTTGAAAGCGTTAGATGTTATTGCAATCGGAATGCAGTAATTGTAACTTCGTGGAAGAACGAGAACGTTGGACGAAGGTTTTATGGGTGTGAAGCTTATCCGGTAAGATATCAACTAATTATTTCACATAAATTTTGATTAAGAATAAGTTTATCAATATATTTTTTATATATACAGTTTCGGCACCTTCGAGAACTATAATAAATTTCTTCATATTAATTTTTTTAACAATTTTATCTTTTCTTGTTAGAGTTCGGGCTATTGTGAATTTTCCATTGGATTGATTCTCCTCTATGTGACCGAGCAAAAAGTATCATTCCAGGTTTACTTTGTAAACTGAATGAGGAGAAATCAAATATAGATCGTCTAGAAAAAACAGTTATGTGTTTGGAAAGACAAGCTATGAAGATGGAAGATGAGATCGCTGGATTAAAAGCTAAGAATGCATATTTGAATGGAGATATTACAAACTACAGTTACAAGAAAAAAGTGAAGAACGTTAATTCAATGAAAATATGCAACAATATGATTATATGGTTTAAGATATCTTTAATAATGTTTGTTTGTTGGAATTTATTCAAATATATGTTTTAGGGATTTGAAGATGATTATTTGATTTCATAATCGTATAAATGAGATATCGATTGTAATTTGATTATTCGTAATAATTCCAGATCCTTTGAATCATTATATATATATATATATATATATATGTGCATATCGTGTACATAATTATAATTTTGTTACTCAAAATTAACAAAATTTATAAAAAAAAAGAATAGATATTGTATGACACATAACAATCGAAAATAAATCAAATATATTGAACCAATATTTTTTCCAGTATTTCCTTTTTTCATAGGTCTTAAATGCAGAATAATTTTTTTCTATATACAAAAGAATAATATTATATTTATTTATTTAATTTATTCTATAAGAAAGGTAAAAAAATTGTTTTATATAATATTATGGATAATTCTATATAAGGTCAATATAAACATAACTAAACAAATTTTAAATTATGCAATTCCTTTTTTCATGGAACTGAAAATGCAGAATAAATTTTTTCCTTATACAAAAGAATAATATTATATGTATTTATTTAATGCATTCTATAAGAAAGGTAAAAAAATTGTATTATATAATATTTGTGTTAAATTGACGTTACATTAATTTTATAATTAAAATTAAAATTTCATTAATAATACATTAAACTCCTTGTGCAATTATAATTTTAAAATATATTGCATTTTTTGAAAAAATGTTATAATACAGTGAAGTTAAAATAAAAATCTAACTAATACTTATGACCCATTATATTTCACACATTCTCCACTATCAAAAACATTTACACCTCAACTTTCCCACTACTTGTAACTGTTTTTTAATAAATAACCAAATACTACTCCACTACCCCAACACAAACGGTTGAGTTGTTTATTGCACTATCAAATATACTAGTATATATACTTGAATTGCATTACAAATACGTACACTGCCTTAAACAAAAATTATATTCATCATTTCGTTTATTGTACATAAACAAAAAAAGATGACTTCTTCAAGAATATTAGATATCATTCCAGATGATATAGCTTCTGAAATTTTGGTGAGAGTTCCAGGAAAGAGACTAAAGCTTCTCAAAATTGTGTCAAGAGCATGGAATGAATTAATTTCTTCTCGTTCGTTTGTTAAAGAACATCTAAGGAATATGAAGTCTGGAAACTGCTATTCACTTATTCATAGGAAAAGAATTGCATACCCGCCTGTATGCTACTTGTTTGAGCCTAATGATATTATATCATTTCAACGAGTATTCAATGCAACTTATGAGCATTACGAGATAATTGGTAGCTACAATGGGTTAGTACTATTATGTGATATTCACGATACTTATTCATTGGCAAACCTTATTACAAAAGAGAGATTGATAATTCCTAATGCACCTACAAAACTTCCTCCTCCATTTTGTGATGCATGGTTATTTTTTGGATTGGGTTACGATGAGGAAAATGATGATTATATAATTATACGATTTACTCGTTTTTTAATTGGTGTGGGTTTTCAAACAGAGGTTAAGTTGTTTTCTAGGAATGTAAACGTTTGGTATAATCTTGATTGCTTTCCCTTCAAAAACCCACCATCATCTAATGCACAATTCGTAGGTGGTATTTTTCATTGGCATTTTAATAAGGGGGAGGGTATTTATGCAATTGGAACATTTGAGTTGAAGGAAAAGAGTTATGGTTGGATAGATTTACTGAATTTTGAGTGTGAAACTTGTTCTTTAAGAATTGATGCTTTAGATGACAACAATTTAGTTGTTTATGGGAGTCGTCTTGAAAATAGACATGATGGGATTAGGATATATTATTTTGAGATGCATATACTATCTTACTCTAATTCAGGATCAAAGTGGAACAAGTTTACGATTTCACAAGAAGGGATGATGCCGTCAAATTATGAAGTTGTACCGATACAATTCTTGAACAGCAGGAAAACTAAATTGATGTTCAGAATCGATCCAAGAGGGACATTTTCGTCTTATGATTTTGTGAAGAAGGAAATCTTCCATTTAGAAGATGTTGATAGGGTTTATCGAATTCAACATACGTATAAGCATGTTGAAAGTCTTGTTTCTCCATTTAAAAGTTAATATGTATAAACATAAATTCCTGAACTTTTTTACAATAATGTTTTAAATATTTTTATGATCATGTGTAGCTGAATATATCAGTTTAAACAAATTAACTTTCAATAGTTAACAGATTCACATTTGCACAATTATATCTGTTTGTGCAGAAATTGTTATACGGGTCTGCATAAATTTTATTTTTTTCAATAATATGCAGAAAAAGAGGATCTTTGCTGCACATTAAAGACTAATATGTGAATAAATGATTATAAGTAACTTTAACAGATTATTCTTATGCATAGATTATTATTATGGTTCTGCACACATAGTTATATGCAGAAGGAAAGTTTTAACTTCTGCATAAATTTGTAATTGTGCAATCTTGCTATTTGAAATTATTGCACTTTATTTTTGAAATTGGAATACTATTGAACATTAATTAAAATTTAAATAAAATTTCTGAAAAAACATTGATACTTATAATTGATAGAATAAGTTTTTTTTCAAATAATTTTTTTGGTTTTTTGTTTTAATTAATCCCAGAAAATTCTGATACAATACTAGCATTTTTTGGCATGTTGAATAGTCTGCTGTTATTCCAATGCAGAATCATTAAAAATTCTGCACATTGAATAATAATATGTAATATGGCAAATATACATTCTGCATAATGATTGAATGCATACAATACTATGTTAGTTTCTACAGATTGTTGATTTATTTTGCATACTAAAATTTTGCATGCAGACTACATATGTTTTTAGACATATTATATTTCTGTTTTGATTTTAAGATCAAAATAAATGATTCAGTATTTACATATATTTGTGGAATTATATTTGACAACAGAAATTCAATAAATAAATGACATAATAAAATTCTTTAAAGGTAAACAATTAAACTTAACAACAGAAAATCAGTAAATAAATGAAAACAACCAAGTCGAAATTATTGAAATAAGAAATATTACTCAATTTGTGGTGTCTAAATACAGTAACAAAAAACAAAAAAATGCAGTAAGAAACCTAAAAATAATTCTAATGAGAAGTATTGGTCTTGTCTGTTCCAAACACAGTTGCACACGTTAAAGAATCGTGTCTGCCTTTTTTACCACATGTCTTACAAGTAGTCGGTTTTGTCTTCCGAAATTCTCCATATGAAGTTATCCTCTTTTGTTTCGGTCTTCCTGGTGGGTTATGCAGAATAGGAGGTATAATCTTTTCTTCATCATTCGTATACCTGTACTCGTATCTTTCAGTTTGTGGGACAGGTATAAGATCAGCTGCATAACACTCTTTGTAACTAGAGGTGAAAAAGCATTATTCAACAACATTATTAATGGTTGAGCAATGCTTTTTTATAACACCTACTGCATGTGCACATGGAAAGCCTTTGATTTGCCAATCAAAACACGTACATATATTATATGCAATATCAACAGTGACTGTGGGTTTTGAAGACACTTCAAATTGTCCATTGGGATATACATATACGGACCATGATGCACTAATATTACCCAACTCATTCCAAAGTTGCTCTTTGCTCGGAACTAACAAACCTGTCCACTTACTTCTATTTTCTCGCCTCTCCACAAACCATCTAGATATCTCTTTCCTTATAGAGTCAATCATATAAGTTACGGGCAAACCTCTAGCTTCACGGATCCATGAATTAAACGACTCGTCAGCGTTTGACGTCATCTCTCCATATCTCTCAAGGTGAGGTGAGTGTGCAACAACCCATCTTTCGTAAGGCAGATCTTGAAGCCATTCCTCAGCAATTCGACCTCCAACTTTCTTAAATTCTTCAATTTTTTCGTTGAAAATCCTCGTTATTGGAGCATATGCACATTGCCTAAACAAATCAGCCATATTCTCACGATGTTGTGTATTCCATCCTCCCCCATATCGACCCTTAAGGTTTGATAAAAGATGGTACAAACAGTAAAAATGGGCAGGATCACTCCATACGTCATAAAATGCAGACATCAAACCTGTATTTCTGTCGAAGATATAGATTACATTTTTAGGGTGAGTAATGAGATCGCGAAGTTTAGTTAGAAACCAAGCCCAATTGCTTCTGTTTTCAGCGGAAACAATTGCAAAAGCAACTGGAAACAGACCTATACAAAAAAGGGAAAGTATCCTATTAGTAATCTACAAAAATTAAGTAATCCGTTTAATACATAAATCACATCTGCAGGCCTGGAGAAATTAAATTAATAATAACAGATATTTCATATTAGATAGAAGCAAAATCTTATGCAAAATCAAAATCTGATAAATACATTCAACAATTAACAAAATGACAAAGATACTAAACTTCATAATTAAATAGTAAGGAATTCAATAATGAAAAGAATTTTACCATTGTCACCATCCTTCGCCGTGGCAGCAAGCAGAACACCTTTTGACCAACTTAGTCTTCCCATTGAATTCGACTTTAAGAATTACCACACAATCCATCGATTCAAATTCTGCAGCTAAAATTAGAAAAAATACAGAACACGATAAACAGATTCTGAGGGACGAGGAATTCTGAATTAAGGCGGTTTTTGGGAAATTAGGATTGCTTTAATTGAAAATTCCTATGAATCGTGCAGATTGCAAACGAAATAAGGAAGGTGGGATTCTTATTTCCATATGCGTGATATTAAACAAAATGCCTGCGAAATATATGGAATGTATAACTTGTTCAATTATTATATAAATTAAATAGTTATTCTTCAAATTTAAATGTAAGGGCATAAATGGTTATTTACATATGTTTTTATCCTTTTTTAAAAAGATTATAAAAGTTGTCCTTATTTAAGAAGCTAGGTGTCTAAATGACCTTTTTTATAAATTTTCTCATTTTATTATATATTTAAATCTTCGTACCCAACATTCATGATTAATTTTTATCGAAAAGAGGGAGTAATTGGTAGTAATAAATAAAAATATGAGTTGTATACCTTTTAAAAAAGAAGTCTAGTTTGTTGAAAAAATACAAATTAACATAAATTAAAATTTCATTGATTACACTAACAACTCATTAACTTACCACACGAGAAAATTACATAAAACATTCCTATTTTACACCTAATTTCTCAACACTTCAAAAAACTCACCTATTTTTCACTTTACTACTGATTTCTCGGGTCTTAAAGGGCAACCAACTGATCCGACCCGAATATATCCCCAAACTCTAGAAATAAATCATCCATTTGAATCTTGGACGACCCGACCCGAAAGCCCATACCCGCACCCGACCCGAGAACCATTTCATCACAACCCACAAAATCACAAACGCTGTTCGAAAATATCGTTTGATCAAACAAATCGGGTACGGGTATCGGGTTCTCGAAATCTTCGCCCAACGGAAATATCGGGAAATTCTCGTCGCTATTCAAAACGGCGTCGTCCTGAGAGAAAACGCGGAGGACTGATTTGGGCGAAGTCGCATTTTCAATCGACGACTCTTCTTCACCGGAGTTGTACTCTGCGCTTGCCTTTTTGTACCTCTCTAGCGGCAACGAGAAGTTAGTGAGCGCGTTGTGTCCACGCAGCTGAATAGCCGCGTGGTCGTACACCATCGCGGCTTCCTCCGCCGTATCGTAGGTGCCCAACCACAGCCGTCCGCGGCGCATTGGATCTCGAATCTCCGCCGCCCATTTTCCCCAGGGCCGTTGGCGTACGCCGCGAAACTTGGGAGCAGTACTCCCCATTTTCTTCGGTTTTTTGTTTCCGTAGGGGAGAAGTGTGACCTCGTGGATGTATTTTTTAATTCTCTGTCTTTTGGCGGTGGGCTCGTGTTCGTCGGCGGAGGAGTCGGTGGCGTCGGCGTCGGTGACGGAGACGCGGAGGGTTTTCTTGGCGGAGAGGGAATATTCCGGTAAGGTGGTTTGGTTTAGGTGTTCGGTGTATTTGACTGATAACATGGTTTTTGTTTGTTTTTTTCTCAGATTCGCATTGAAAGGGAGAGATTGGGGAGGAACAAAGAGAAAGAAAAAGGGAATACAAGAGATTTTGGGGAGGTTTTGGATATGGAGTAGAGAGAGGGGAAGGGGAGTGAATGTGGAGTTGAGTGCCCCCAGGCCAGGTACATATTTCGGAGTTTCTATTTTTATCCACTTTTCTTTTTCGTTAAATTTTAGTATGTTCAGTTTTGAATTTTTTTTTTTTTTTTAAATTGAAATTGAATCGTTTGGCAGATTTTGTTACTAGAATTTATTACATCTAACCACAATTTAAATTTATACCTATTTATTTATACACAATTTACAAGTTACGAAATAATAAATGAATTGTGTATTAAAAAAAAAAATGTGCATGTAGTTTGACAACGCTAGTCGCTAGCTATAGTTGGAATGTAAGATAGTGCCCAATTAGTATCACATTTTCCCATCAAATACAATATTCAAGTTCCTAAGAAATTCGAATTTTAATATATTTTTTTTTCTGTTTCAAATTCATTTAATATATCAAATTAATGTTTTTTATATTTTTAATTTTGACGTTGATACTGCAAGTGTAAACTTGACATTTATTTGCATATTTTAAGACGTAAATTACTGTTTTTGCTTTTATTGAATTAAAAAAATATATCATAAAATTTAGACATGCATGTCATGGCGTAATGATTACTAATAAAATAATAATTACATTTAAAGCAGCTTAGACCAAATCTTTAACATGAATTTTTTTTTTTCCTTTTTTTTAAACGCTTACCTTTCTCGGAATCCAAATCGGAAGTCACGTGACCGGAGAGGACGATTCCGTTAATTTGGTCTGTCACAATATATATTTTTTTTTTTGAGATTTTTTTTTTTAAAACAATTTGAGAATTATTTTCTGATTACATGAAAGAATTACTGTCTATTTAAAAGTCTGAATTTATAAAGGGTTGAAGAATTAATTCATTTAGATTAATTTTTTAATACTACACATTATACATTTAATACTATATTTCACAATCTCTGTACCAAAATTTTATATAAACATTTGAAGCGGACAAACATAGTTTTGTACATTTTTTTTTTTTTTAGTTTATTCTCCTAATTTTTAATATGTGAGATTCTCCTTTTATTTAGAGGATTTGTATGCCTCTTGTGGACTTTTCTGGACGTAGCAATGTGAGAATTTTTTTATGTTTCTTTGTTGTGAACTTGTGATATAGATTTGGAAGGATTTAGAGTCTACCTGAATTTATTGTTGATTTATTTCAATCTTAAAAAGAAATTAAGAATTGTGTAGAATTGTGTCTTTTTCGTATTGAGGGGGGCGAGGCATGGGGAGTAGACGAAACCTTGGCTTGGGCTAAGAGGCTTGGTTTTGAATGTGTTACTGTGGAAACTGATGCAACAAGTGTCGTTGATGGGTTGTGGAAGGAGGACATCACTACGAGAAAATTAATTTTTAATAACATAAATTCCGTTATTATAATTTCTCTAGCTAAAAAAATCTTTAATGACAGAAATTGACTTTTAGTAACCATTCATGTCATTAATTCTCGATTTCCGTTCAATAAAGACGTTTAGTTAAAAAAATCAATAATAACAATACTCTATCACTAAAAATCATTTTTCTTGTAGTATATAGGTGCAACGACTTTTGGTGACATAATTTGTAATGTGAAGGATATTTTGAGTAGTAATGCACACTTTGAAGTTGTAGCCATTTATCGGCATGCCAATACATTGACACATTACTTTGCTAGAAACTTTCACTGGTTCAGGACTTATCATTGCTTGGTCGAGTCTTTAAATTTTGCGAATAACCTTCTCGACTCGTGTTTAGCGTGCTCGTAGCTTTATTTGCTTAAAAAAATAATTAAAATTTAAGAATTGTGTAGAATTTTAATGAATTTAAAATGATTGAAATTTTGCATTGAACCCTGAAGGAGACCCAAATCATGAATGGAATTTAGAGGTTGTTTAACTTTGTCTGCAAGAAGTAAAAACACACGATTTTTGGCTTCTAAACTTTTCTGTTAAAGAAATACTCCTATTTGTAAATATTCTTAAATTTCATTTTAAAGTTTGAACAAACAACTTAAAATTATAGATTTATAGTATTTTTTTGGAAGGAAAATTATAGTATGCTTATTATTATGGGAGGGGCAACTATTCACACTCACGAATTTAGTATATTTCTTATATACAAAAAATACACTTTAATGAAAAACATTAAGATACTATTTTGTAATTAAAAAACATTAAAGGATGAGCTTAGTTAGTTCATACAGTGCTTAGTTGGTTTGATGGTGTAAATAAATTCTGAGATCAGTTGAGGTTCGGAGCATATAATTCTTGAGATGAGCTTGTTTATACATAATTTTGCACTAACTTCAATTGAGACCTTTGCTAATGCATGGTTGATTCTCCAAATTAATCAATTTTAAAAAACATTAAATTCAGTGACACACCTACTTTCTTTCCACACCCACACCTCATGAATTTCAATTGGTTGAATGAGTTATATTTAACGGTTGCTATGTTCGTACAATATTATATACGGAGTATGAGTTTTTAGAACGGAAGTTAAAAAATATGATGGAATAAGTGAATGTATTAGAGATGATGTGGATGAAAGAGAATAATATAATAAAATTTGAAAAAATAAATTGTCATAAAAAATGAATGAATATCTATCATTGAAACGGACAAAAAATAAATTTAAAGTGAGTATAGTAAGTAAAATTTATAAGTACTTCCTCTGTCCGCCTATAAGATTATCGTTAAATAGACTAAAATGGTAAAATGAGAAGTTTATAGACGTACGAATGAGTAGTACAGTAAAGAATGGGGGTAAATGTAGTAAGTTGTGAGTGAATTTATGATAGTGGGCCAACAAATAAAAATATGATTGTGCACGGTTGGAGTTAGGATTTTGTCTAATAAATTGTGGCAAATTTTGGTATTAATATTTTTTAAAGTAACAATTGTCTGTGATTTGTTTCATGTAAAAAAATAGAGTACAAAACAATTTATACCTAATTTTACCTCTCAATAATGTAAATTCAAAACATCAACTAAAAATAATAAATATTTTATTTTCCCAAAACTAAAAAGGAAATTTAATTACCAGAAATCTTGTCAGATGAGTAAATTATCAAACTTTTATTAAAGCAAAACCACCATTTACGAGCCATCTTACCACTTAATCCAAAATGGAGTATTATTTTACACTAATAATAAAAAAAATATATTATGTTCTAATTTTGTCCTTTTACTTACCGAACTTTTGTAAAAATATCTTTAGATAAAAAAAAAAAAAAAAAGTCAAATTCGGTATGAAACATACTTTTTTTTTTCTTGAAATTTTGGTATTCAGTTCAAAAGAACGATTAATTCATAGGGCTAATTTCATCATCCACTAAATGGGACCCACTTAAAGCCAGGGTAAAACTTATTCCGTTCGTCTACAAGTTTCTCATTTTGTCATTTTGGTCCGTCCACTTATAAGCTTTTCATTCAATTTTTAACAAATACGTAGTATATGTTATTCGTATATTCCACTTTATAACTTACTTTTTCTCTTTATCTCTTTTTTTCTCTTTCAATCACATCATTTATAATATATATTGTTTAATCATTTTTCTTAATTCAAGTGATAAAAAATAATGAAAAACTTACTAATGAATGGAGGAAGTAATATTTAAAGAGAAACATACTCTAAGTTTTAATTCTACACTAAATATACTTGTTTTTTTTGGAGTATGTTATTGGCCTCTAATAATTGCCACTTTAAATGCTTTAGGTATTGAGAGTGAATTTACGAATTAAGATGCCACCAAAATTTTGATATAGTTAGGTAAATAATTATTCCAATAATTATATATGAAGTAATGATGGGTCTGCCAAAATCATAAATCGTACATCTAACCACTATTTATTATTATTACAAACCCCATCCCATAATAATTCACCTTTAACAAATAAATTCTTCGTTACCTAACATCTTGTTCTTTCTACACCATTTAATTGAATTATATATATATATTTTGTGGCATGATCAATTTGTAAATATTTTTTGTTTATGGAATTAGGGGCACAAAAAAATTTGCACTCAAAATGTGAAAAACGTTTACATTGTTAAGTGATGCAAGTTTGATAGTATATATTTTTTTTCTACAATGCTTTCCTATTGTTGACATTCTCGTTGTATATCCACAAAATTTAAACATTCTCGCTTGATTATGCTAGACACGATAATGTACACTGTCTATAACTAAAAAGCGATCTCTTTAAGAGAAGTTCGACATTCTTAGCCTATTTTCCATGACTCCAGTTAATGATCATGACATATGTTAATACAATTATATGATGATTACTCCACTAATAAAAAAAGGTAATATATATTAGAAAGTGATAATGCTTCTAATAGTAAAAAACTCAAATAACAATATTCACGAGTTATAAGTGTACAGTCTTTAATTCAAACTAAAAATAAACTATGTTAACATGTGAAAGGACAAAAAGTAAAAGCATTAATATGGCCATAGTTTGGACGTATACAAACATTTGTAGCCTACATTTTGGATCAGCATATATATAGAATCAGAATTTATTTAAATTTATATTTTTCATCACCAGAAAAGGATTTAATTTCACATCAAGCAAATTGACACTAAAATATAGTGGAGTATTTTTTTTAAATTTATTCAACAATTTATATATCACCAACTTTGTAAGATAATAAAGTATTGTGTTAGACGTCTCAAGAGTCATAGTATATAAGACCGTCTCATACAAAATTTTTTGGGACCATTTTTCTAGCAAATTAAAACTCCAATGCATTGCAGATCTGCAAATTCTTGAGATTACGGAAGCCTTGCAGCGAATATATTGCACATTGTATGATTTATCTCGACGAAATTCAGATCAAGAGACGAAAATTCAGACCACGAGACGAAGAATTTACGAGCTTATGATTTATCTTGGCAAAATTCAGATGAAGAGAGACGAAAAAATTGTCTTAATAAACTTATAAAACTTTGCATTTGACAGTAGAATATGAAAACAGTTTTAAACTGATAAACACAGATGTAACTGGGGAAAAATAAGTACTCATCAAGATTATCAAATGAATTTGTTTGCTCCACATACATACAGATTTTAACAAAGGTAAAAGAGTAGCTAATTCGAGTTACGTATCACCAAGGCGGTGAACCCAACGAAGAAACGATCGATGCATCTCAAATACCAGGAGACGAAGCCATTGGCGTTGGATTCTCCGTTTTACCCTCTGAAACCACTGCGTTTGTAAAACCCGTTCGTACATTTTCGAGCATTTTGACAACCTCCGACATTTTAGGTCTCTGATCCGGGATTCGTACCACACACGCTATCGCTATCTGCAACATCTCGACCAATTCCTCCTCTATATTTGGAAACTTCAGCAGCTCAAGATCGAAAACCTCAGCTGTCCACTCTTCACGAACGACCGAGTGGACCCACCGAACCAAAAGGACGATCTCGTCCCCATTCGTGGTATGAATGGGCGACTTACCCGTGAGCAGCTCCAGTAATACGACCCCAAAGCTATAAACATCAGACGGTTGCATGGCTTTACGAGTGTCTGTCACTTCTGGAGCGCGGTAACCTGAAGCACGGGCAATTGGTGGAGGCAACGTATTCATTATTGCTGATAGGCCGGGATCGGATACACAGCCGTATTGTTGGGAGTTTAGAAAAATGTTGGATGATTTGACATTTCCGTGAACGAGCTTTCCGTTGTTTTCTGCGTGGATACGCGCAATGCCTCGTGCAGCTCCGATGGCTATCTTTAGTCGGGTTTCCCAGTCCAAGGGAGTCTTGTTTTCTCCTCTTTTTCCTGCAAATTTGAGACATTAGTTAGAGTTTTACGCCACGTTCATAGGAGTGCGTCTATGTTTTAGCTGTACGAATATGATCTTTTCTGGGCAGAAATGCGAATATAAGTAATCAATCAACAACTCAAAGTTTCAAATTAGGCACCCATGACGATCAAGAATGAAAAACAACGAACGACACATGATAATATACCAAAAGCTCGATAAAACTAACGAATCCAAATAGGTAGTTAGCATATGTTGCCTAATACTAAGAGCAAGAATGAGGCTAATTTTTAAATATAAAGAGATTCCTCTGCCCCAACAAAGATGCTTGAATATTTAAATATCAAAGTAGCATTCAAAATCATAAAATTAAATGATTCTTGGAGAGTTAAAAAGGGACATACCGTGAAGCATCAATGCTAAACTGCCTTGACTGTAATAATCATAGACCATAAGCTTCTCGTCTTTCGAATAATAATAAGCCCTCAGCTCAGCTACATTCTCGTGCTTAATGCTCCCGATTATATCCATCTGCTGCTCGAAATCCTTCTTCCCTACGTACACATCCTTCAACCTCTTCACAACAACAGTCATAGCGTCCTCTAATATCGCCCTATAAGCCGTCCCAGACGTGCCTTTCCCCAACACTTCAGCAGAAGCCCTCAACAAATCCTCCAAATCAAAAGCATAATTACACCCCTCAAAGAAAACCAACTTATTGTTCGCATCTTGTCCCCTCGAGATCGTTCTATCGGGAGACATATCCCCTTTTTCCAACTTCCCCCCGGGGAACGCATTCCCCTTTTTTCGCCTAACGAAGCAAACGAGCAACAGAAAACCGAAACCCACAAGCCCGAAAACAGAACAAGCTACTACAATCACAAGCAAAGCCCTTCCACTAACATACTTGTTTCTTGAATGTTGCACATGGGGGACTAAAACAAGAGGGGAATCACTCACTGTGTAATCCAACAGGGACTTACTATTGCCTAAAAACGACGATTTTGGGAATCTACGAAGCGAATTAGGCACAATACCAACAAGATTATTACATGAAACATTAAGCTGCTGCAAGTTTGGGTTGTTCAAATCAGGAATCACACCGGAGAGCAAATTGTTAGCAAGATTCAGTGAAGTAAGCTTACTCAAATTGGACAGAGAAGTAGAAATGCTACCACTAAAAGCATTATTAGAGAAATTAACAACAGCTAAATTCTTCCAAAGAGAGAAATTGAGAGGCAATGGGCCAGAGAAATTGTTGTACTGAAGATAAAGAGAAGTTAAGTTAGTGAGTTCACCAAAATCAAGAGGGAAAGTCCCATTAATGGAGTTGGATCTCAAACTCAAGATCTGGAGGGCTGACAAACGGCCCAATGTGTGAGGCGGAATCGGGCCGTGAAGCCCGATTCCCGGCAGCCTTAGTGAAATTACTCTGCTCCCATCTTCACTGCAGCCAATTCCAATCCATTTTTGACAAATTGAAGCATTTGGGTGCCAGTTTAAAGAACGCAAATGGGGGAGATTGTTTGCGAAATCAAGCAACGCATTCTTGTCGGATTGGACAAGGGTTTCAGCGTGGAGTTTTAGCATTAGCAGCAAGAAGAAGAATCCCACCATGGGAATTACAAATTGAAGCTTCTTCTTCATTTGAAGAATGAGTTCAAAATAAAGAAGGCAGCTTTTTTGGGGTTTGAATTGAGACAACAAGTATATATAGGAGGAAAAAGAAGGCAAGTTCAAGAATGGTGTCTGGAAAAGTGGGGTGGGATTCTGGTAAAGGGATTAAAGAAATGGAGCTCACACAGTTTGAAACACAACAAGTTCCTTTCTGGGGTTTAGTGCAGAGCAGAATAACCATACAACAATGAATTCTTTCTTACAGGGATTGAGAAAATCCACAACTCAATGCTGTAACTGCCGTAATTTATTTTTTCTCCTTTTAATTTAACAGTGTAAGCACATTAAATGAGGATGTTAAATATTTGTAAAGAAAATAAAACCTTTTTTTTCATTTTTTATACTGAGATTAAAAAAATAATATAGTAGTATGTGTATTGACTAGTTGGGGGTAGAAAACAGAAAAAGGGAGATACATATAAATGAAAAAAAATAAAAATAAAGTGAGATAGTGAATTAGGAGATGTTTACTTTAAGTTTTGAATGATTTTAAAAATTAATTTTTGAAATCTCGATAAGATAAGTATTTGATATAAAATTCAAAGTAAAATTAGCATAAGATTAAACCTCAAAACTTGATTTTAAACATTAAAGTAAACATCACTTTAAAAAAATGAGAAACTTATTACGTGGCATTCAAAATAAATAAGTAAGAAGTTTATGACCGGACGAAGGGAGTACTTTAATTAAGATACTATATTTTTAAAAAAAAATCACGACTCGTAAGCCCATATTCGAGTCGTCAAACAAATTATGGATCGTAAATAAATGATTTACTACAAAACTAAAATAAACTACTACAAGATCAAAATATAATACTACAGGATAAAAAAATATATTGTAAGTACAATAATATACACTTAATTTTTTTGGACGAGTTCGCGAATCGAGAACTCCCCGATACCAAAAATCCAAAAAAAAAAATGCTACTATAGGGGCAATATTGGAGTTACTATAAGTTTTTGGACCCACGAATTTGACAAGAAAATTAAGTTTTTATTAACTACTTGAAGTATATTTTTAACGATAACATATTTTGATCTGGTAACATATTTTGATCTTATAGTAGTATATTTTGTCTGACAACTAAAATAAATATTGCAATTAAGTTTAATTGACGTTGGTCCGGATTTAACCTGTAATTTTTTATAATCTCAATTTATCTTAATTAATTATATTTCATGGGTAAAATATTTTATATAAGTTGTTCGTGCATTAAAATTATGTCAAATTCAATCAAATTGATATCACATCAATATTGAAAAAATAAAAAGAATCAATCGATTAAATTAAATCATATTGATATCTCGTCATGATAGATGAAAATAAAAGAAGATCAAATTTAATCAGATTGATTATCAAAATCTGTACTAAAAAGTTCATATTTTAACTCAAAAATTCAGTATTTAAATTCATAGACCACTTCCCTTCTATCAAATTTTAATAACAAATGAGCGAGCGAATTGTGTGGAAATGCAAAAAATAAATTAAGAAATTCAAGTGATTGTATTTTGAAAAAAATAAAAGATTTAAAATAATTTATGTAGTAAAATTACAAGTAAGTATGTTTGATAAACGTATTATGTCAAAATTACACAAAATTGTAGTACTCCATAAATTACTTTCATACTGTAAAGACACCAAAATAAGAAAGTTTAAAAAGTTTTAATAGATAATTATTTAATAAATTTTGTGTTGGCTTGACGAGATTGTTTCACGGATCTTATTCTATGAGACAGATGTCCCTTAACCCGATGTAAAAAGTGATAATGTATAAGTAAAAATTATGTAAAATATGATAGTCATTTTTGTTAAAAACATTATCACTTTATTACTTAAATATTAGTAATATTTTTTTAAGTGTGGTCCAAAAATACATTGGACCACATTTTGACAAACATTAAATCTGAAAAAATTAAATTGTCCAACTAAATTTTTTGGAATATGAATTAAAAGGAATTTGTTTCACACAAAAAAAAATTTTGTTATAAATATTTTATGCTTAGAATGAATTGGATACGTAAAATGTAGAATGAGTTGGATACTATGGACGTATATATGAGTTGAATTAACATTTTATGGATATTAAGAAAAAAAAATGTAGTGAGGGGTAGAAAATAAAATAAAAGGTTGAGAGATGAGAATTGAGAAATAGAAAATGTAGAGTGACATGGATGTAAATAATTTAAATAAGTGACGCTTAAAATGATAAAATTGATAACTTAACGAGAGGCTGAAGGAGTATATAGTACCATATATAATATTTATTTAAATATAAACGTATTTTAAAATGTTTAACGTTGTATATTACTCCCTCCATTCTACAAAGATGGTCACATTTTTCTTTTTTTAAATGTTTCAAATTATACTCCATTCGTCCCACAAAGATAATCGTATTTGACTTTACAGACAGATTAAGAAAAATTAATAAATGTGATCAAATTAAACTAATGTGTCTATTTTACCCTAAATATTCCATAAATGTTGTGTAAATTTCAAAATAGATGAGTCTTAATTACTTGATTCAATGTTAATAAGTAATTATGAAGTAAATTTAATTAGGGGTAAGATTGTCAATAAAACATTTAATATTTAAGTAAAAGAAGAAATGTTGTTAAAATTTGGGACATTCCAGAAAGAAAAAAAATGTGACTACCTTTGTGGGATGGAGAGAGTAGGACTGTTACACGAACCGAGCCGCTCGTGAGCTCGGCTCGGCTCGATAAGGCTCGAGTTCGGCTCGGCTCGTTCGCTAAATGAGCCGAGCTCGAGCTCGTTAGATACTCGATTTACTAATGAGCCGGCTCGAGCTCGATTTGTTAGGCTCGATATCTTTTTTTTTCTTTAAATTCCATTAGGCTCGTTAGGCTCGGCTCGGCTCGATAGGCTCGTTAGACCCTTTAGCGAGTCGAGCCGAGCTCGTTTCTTAGCTCGTCAATGTTATCGAGCCGAGCCGAGCTCGAACCTCAAATACTCGGCTCGGCTCGAATAACAGCCCTAGGAGAGAGTAATAGACTAATAGTTACATTTTCTCTTTTACTTAAGTAATAAATGTTTTATTGACAATTTTATCCCTATTTAAATTTACTCCATAAGTATTCATTAACAATGAATTAAGAGTAATTAAAAAAATAAAAAATTTAAAATAATTGCATCCCATACAATACTAAAAATAAAATAAATATACTCCCTCCGTCCCGGGGAAAGCTTCCCATAAGCTCCGGGCACAGAGATTAAGAAATATTAATATAATAAGTAGATGTATTAGAGGTGATGTGATTGAGAGATAGAAGAATATAATTAAATGTGAGAGAGAATAGTTACCAAAAAAAGGATGGGGAGCTTTCATTGGGACGGACGAAAAAAGAAAGTTGGGTAACTTTCCCTGGATGGAGGGAGTATCAGTTAAACTTGATTTTTTTTTTTTACTCTCCGTGATGCAATTATTTTTATGGGATGGATGGAGTAATTTAAAGTTTAAACTAGGGAATTCAATCGAGTGTAACCTTGTGAAGTTATTGACTACTACTTGAGTACAAAATTAGTAAATCGAGGAAGTTTGTCATTGTCAATGGTTGTAAAGTGTGATTCACTTTCATGATAACTAGGCAAAGAGTCAATTGACTTTTAATCAAAAGTAAAACATTATGGTTTGATGAGCCGCAACCTATATTGCAATATCCACTAATAAATGGTAGCTATGAATCTATGATGAGAGATTTGTTGCAAAATACTACTCCCTTCGTCCGCCTATAAGTGTTACGTTACTTTTTGGCACATAGATTAAGAAAAGTGATTAAATAATAGATATAATACAAGTGATGTGATTGAGAGAGGAGAGAGATAGAGAGAAAAAGTAAGATATAAAGTGAAGTGTAAGAAAAAGTACTTACCAAAAAAGGTATGGGAAGCTTATAGACGGACGGACCAAAATGGTAAAATGGAAAGCTTATAGGCGGACGGAGGGAGTACTTTAATTATTGTATATATATTTTATGGCATGATATTGTTATCATTATAAATTATACGTAACACAATAGTGTAAATAATGAATAAAAGAAAAATGCAGCCGACAATTTGATCTAGCTCATTGAAGAAAATAAATTGAGAAATTTGGAGAGATGCTGCTTTTTATACTCATTTTGAAAAAAATGTCAATTCTTTTTGTTTTTACGTAAATTTCATAATTGAAAATGTTTGAGGGAATTACATATGAGTCGAGATTATTTTATATTTTTGTTAATTAATTTGATATTTTATTGTATTTTTTCGATTTATTATTTTATGGCTTTTAATTATTTGATATTTTTTCTATTTAATTGAGATAAAAAATGAAGCATTTTAATAATATTGTGAGAAAGAAATTGGCTCAGCTTTAAGAGGCCAACAATAATGGACCCTTGTCATAAATCCATTTGTGGATGAAGCTTAATAATGAATTAAGTGGGCTGAGAAAAAGAAAGCCCAAACGGAAAAGAAAGAAAGAAAGAAAGAAAGAAGGCGTGGGGTATATATCCCTCCAGCTTTGTTTAATGCACGCTCCCTTCAATTTATTAATTGATTATTCATGTAAAATGTCTATTTTGCCCTTTTAATAAAATACAAAAAAATACATACACTCCCCATAAATTAAACTAACATACACTCCCCATAAATTAAACTAACCCTAACCCTAATTTGAGAGGTATTAGCTGTTGCCCACCGAACGCTGCCGCCGCCACCCAACCTCTGGCAACCACCGACGCCCCAAATAAAATTTCAGAAATTAAAAAACATAACTTAAAAAAAAAAAATCTAATTTTTGACAAATCAGAGTCAACCAAAATTTCTTCCGTCGACACTAGTTTGTCGACCAAAAACACTCCGATCAATAAGATTTTTTCGAAAGAATTTTAAAAAAAAATTTAAAATTTCGGCAATATTGAGTCGACCAAAAACACTCACGTCGACAATAATTTGTGCACGGGAGTGTTTTTGGTCGACTCAATATTGTCGAAAAAAAAAACTGGAGGAGAAGGGAGATGCGCGCAACAGAAAAAAACCTGGGGCGGGCGAGCGGCGGAGGCTAGACGAAGGGGGCGAAGGGCGACGGCAGCGGGAGATCGGCCGCCGCCGCCTTGTGCAACAGAGTAAAAAAAAAAGCTTACCCGTGTCTGCGTACAGCGGCGGACGAAGGGAGTCGACCAATATTGAAGCAGAGGGGGGAGGCGCCGAAAGGGGAGGGGGCTGGACGACAAGCAAGAAAAAGAAAAAAAAAAGGAGGGGGCTGGAGTGCTGGACGGCGGGCGTCAGTGGCGGGAAGGTGGGAGAAGAAAAATATTTTAAGGTTTTTTAAGGATTGGAGAAGGTGGGAGAAGAATAATTTTAGGGTTTTTTAAGGATTTGAGAAGATGAAGAAAATAAGGTTTTAAGGTGTGTATTTATCCTACAAAATTTTAAAAGAAAGGGTATAATAGATAATTTGGGGGAGAGAGTGCATCAATCTTATGTGTATTTTGAGGGAGTGCGTGTATCGGGGGAGTGCATTAAACAAAGCTGGAGGGGTATACCCCCGCCAAGAAAGAAAAGACTTGGACTTAGCTTTTGAGGGAAGTAAAGAAAGGGTTCTGACTATATGCACCTCCATTTAGGTTGTGCGCACCCCCGATTGATGCACCCCAAAAAATTTGTCTAGGATGATGCACCCCTCGAATTGTTCTAAATACCCTTTTGTCTTTAAAAAATTATTTACTAAACACACCCTATCTCAAAAACTTTAGGTGGTGTTTGTTTTGGGATTGACCTATCCGGATTTGAATTGGCTCAATCCCAATCCAATCTCTCTCAATCCATCTCAATCCAAATACAAATTCAAATACCAATTAACCCCTATAATACACCTATACATCTATTTTTATACAATCAAATCACTATTTTGTTTTTCAATCACTCATTCTCTCTCTTACTTTTCTTTCACACACTCATTCTCTCTCCGATTATTTTTCTACGCAGTAATTAACAATAATAAAATAATATATCATTCAATATCATCCAATCATTATTTCACTAACTAACAATAATAAAATATTATAACATCACTCTTGATGTGACATAAAGTTACATCTATCCCTATTTCTCAATTTTTAACCAAACACAACTTACACACAATTACTATTCATGGATTACCCCAATTCAAATCCAATCCCAAACCAAACCCCCCCTTAATTTCTCTTCTTTCTCCCTTCCTCTCCCTTTTCTCCTTTCCCACCCTATTTTTTCTTCCCCCATTCCCTTTCTTAACCGCCGCCCCCTACTGCCAACGTAGTTCGCCGACCGCCACCCCGACGCTGTCGGTTGCCGCCCCTCCCTCTTCCCTTTTTTTTTTCTTCTCTCTTCCCTTCCTTACCCCGATCCAAGACACCGACCACCGCCTCCGCCCCCTCCCTCACCCTTCTCTCTTCCCTCCCCCCACTTTCTCTTTTTCTTTTTTTGTGTTTTTTCCCTCTTCTTCCTTTTGTTATTCTATTTGCCATTGTCCCCCCCCACCTCCACTCACCCACTCATCGTCGCCAGCCGTCCCACCCCGATCCAAGACGACCGCCGCCCTACCCCAGGCTTGGATTTTAGGTTTAGGGTTTTTTGTTTTTTTTCTACATTTTTTTTTAATTTTCGACCATATACACTCTCGTCGACGAGGGTGTATATGGTCGATTTATTTTTTTTAATTTACATTTTTTTTTGGACACATCAGTGTTGACCATATTTACTCTCGTTGACAACAATTTGTCGACGAAAATGTATATGGTCAACCCTGGTGTGTCGAAAATTATAAAAAAAAAATTATGAGTTTCTAATTTTTTTTATTTGTTGGATGATGTTGAATGCAAGTAGTGGCTGCAATTAGGATTAATGATTAAATGTTGAAAAGGGTAGTGTAGATAGTAGTGTGAATGCATTTAATAGTAGTATTTTACTTAAAAAATATTTTAGATTTTTTATAATATTATTTAATTAATAAATTGAAAGGGGGTTAAATGGAGGTGCATATAGTCAGGGACCCGGAAAGAAAGCCCATAAAGGAGAAAAGTGACCCATAAGTTTTTCTTTTAGGGGAGCCAACTTGTGCTTGCAAGTAGGAGTGTGCAAAAAAAAAAAAAAAAAATGGGACCGGAATTAGGTCGATCGGAATTTACCGGTCCGGACCGGATCGGATCGAATTTTTTTAAATTTATATTCTTTATATTTTTCTAATAATACAACCTTAATTATTATAAACTAAATAAAATTAGGATTATTAATTTGAAAATTTTGAAAATATTACTTTCATTATATTTAGAATCAAATAATGGGTGAGGATGTGAAGTAAAAGTGTATAGATTTATTATATTTTTTCAAGTATATAATTGAACAAAAATAATCAATTTACTTTTAGTGTTAAAATACTATTAATAATATTGTAAATAAAATTCACATTGACGAAAATTGATCTCAAATATGAAGAATTAACACAAATTTTCACACACAAATTCACCATTCTTGTTCTTGCTTCAAAAAACTTAAAAAAACTTGAAAAAAAATATTTGAAAAAAAAAAAATAAATAAATTAAAAACCGATCTGAACCCGGACCGGACCAGAATTTTCCGATCCGGTTCGGGTTTGGACCGGTTCATTCCGGTCCGATCTACGGTCCGACCATTCATATAGATTCCGGTTCCGGTCCAGTCCGATTTTGGACCGATGCACACCCCTACTTGCAAGGGAATTGTGGTTCTTGGACGACAGCAGTAGATTGAGCAAGTGTGACGGCCGCGAATTGACTCGAATTGTATACGGTTCAAACTTTTTATATGGAGACCTAGTGTACATGTACAAGAATCTCTCTTCTTCCTCTTATCTGATAAAACATATAAAAAAATTCGTATTCACCGTATTAAATTATATTAGAGAGGTTGCGAAAATGGTAATGTGGAATGATTGTGAATGTTAGAGAAAATACATGAGTTATATATATTAATTTGAAATCATAATTTGTGTCGATTGATAAAAAAAAAAAATATATAGATGTTAACATTTTTTTAAAATTTGATTATAAAAATGGCATATATCCAAAATTTCCACCTTCTAGTGCGTTTGTCTTGTATTGAGTAAGAAAAAAACGATATTACTTTACCGTTGTGTAAAGTGTTTACATCTCATCATATTCAAATTAATTAAAGTCATTTGAGATCATTTGTTCAAATTTTAATGTTCCACATCTTATTTTATTATATGAATAATTAATCTATTTTATATTAAAAATAAGTAATGTCCTATAATATTAAGAATAACATGTATTAAAAATTCAGTTGAATGAAATATCAGTAAAACAGTAAATCGAATCACATTTTACAAAGTTGTTGAACTGACTTATTAAAGTAGTATGGTGGTATACTATATGTATGTATTTATTGGCTTAAAAAAAGTCGAGATATTTCAAATTATTTATTGATACTGACAAAAAAAATTAGAGTAGTACGATTGTATGTTTATTTTAGAATATCTTCAAACGACATATAAATTTTGCTATCTTTTTATCGCAATCAAAGCTAAGAGCTTGCGGAAAATAAAGTCTATATTATCGAGAAGAAAATATTTGCGTGATTATAAAAAATGCACATTGTATAAATAGTTAGCTTTTGATTTTTCACACCAACGCAAAACGACATTTAACACTAATGAATTGTATAAATTGACTAATAAATTTTCTTAGGAGTTACTCCCTTCGACCTATTTGTATAAATTAAACATTAAACATACAAGATTAAACCAATTAAACATTAAAATAATTAAAAAAAGTTGAATTTTAAAAATATATATATGATCAAATTTAAAGAGCGCGGAGAAACAAGCACATTGATCACCTTCTCAATTCCAAACGACCGTTTATCGACGATATATCAACGAAAGAAAAGAAAAGAAAAGAAAAGAGAAGGGAGAGAATGAAAATGGTTGACCACTATCATTTATGGAAGCTCCCCATGAGCTCCGGACACGGAGGTTAAAAAATATTAATCTAATAAGTAGATGTATTAGAGGTGATGTGATTGAAAAAGAGAAAAATATAATGAAATGTGAGAAGGAATAGTTACCAAAAAAAATATAGCTTTCATTGGGACGGACGAAAAATAAAAGTTAGGTAGCTTTCAGTGGGACGGAGGGAGTATTAAATTAGCGACGAATTTACCCATGCCTACAAATCCATCACTAATATAACTGCCAAACAAGCAAAACGACCCAATTTTGACTAGATTTTTTGTCGCAAATTGAAACAATTTATTTTATTATCGCGACAGACGAAACATTGTGAGAACTGAGTCGATTTGCGACGGAAATGTTTGTCACAAATTTTAAATTAAGATTTGTGATGGAATTTAGGTCACAAAACGGTGGAAATTCGTCGCGCAACGGAAAATTATTCCAGCGCAAATGTTGTTGACGACCATTTGACGAATTTCCACCTCTACCTATATATGATCGATGTTTATTGACGATAATATTAATTGCACTACACTATTAATTTTATCTCAAAAATAGTGAAAAAAATGAACTTTAATTAGCAAAACAATCATTGCACCTTCTTTCATGAATGGATCAAATATGCACTTTAATCAGCATACATATAAGAACATTTAAAACAATTCGACCGATCAATATATATATAATGTGACTATTCAAACATAAATCTTGAGATCGATATTTGGGGCTTTTGGACATGTGAAGCCATAGATCGATCAGAATTTGATGATCTTGTAATATAATTACCAGAATGTGGCTTGTAATTTGTCTAAGTGTTTCGTTTCTCCACTATCTCAACATCCCACAAAACCTTATTGCGAGAATTCGGAAGGTGTGGAATGTCGTGCGTTACGACGTTTCTCCACGGAGGTAGGCCTCCGTTTGGACGTAAAAAGTTGCCCCACAACGATCGCAATTTAACCTGCATTTCGACGACGTCAAAATCACACCACACAAATTTCTATATTGAGGTCGTATTCGATTTTTTATGAGGCCAACGAACCCTTCGATTTTTTATATATACATATAAATAAATAGTGTTTTGATATACAAATCCATTCAAACTCCCCCATACATTTTTTAAAAATCTTAAAAAAAGGAAAGTAAATATTGACATAATTAACTAGGCTAAAAAATCAAAAAATGAAAAGGGTATTAATTTTAAAGTTCGATTCTGACCAAAATATTATTAGGACCAGTCATAATAGAGATAATATTTATACGTTAAAGCACGAATTGTTGCCCCTACCTGCATTCCATCCCTGACGGGTTCCCATTCCGTTGCCGGATCTGAAAAGTCCGGGGACGATTGGACGACCCGTTTCGCAGAGACACCGGGAAGAAGAAGCGTGCTCGAGGCCGTAAGGTACGTGTCGAAACAACTTTTTAGGCGAATCAAGTTTTTCCCTTCTATCAATTCAATTGTCCATATTGCTGATTTTTTCAGGCCTTCCTCTTGGGTGACCCCCTCTTGATCTTCCTCAGCTACCAAATATTTATCCCTATAGCTAATCAACCTCACTGATTTTGCATTCCGGAAAAGCTCCATTCTTGATCTTTTTATAACCGGTTTTCTCTTCTTCTCGACAACATGTTAAGACATCTGCGTTATCTTTTAATAGATGTGACGTTCGTCCAAATTTCCCACCTGCCAATGTCAACAATTTGTTTAAAAAAATGGTGTTGGATTCTCTTTTTTTTTTTTTTCCTCCAACAAGTTGATAAAAAATAATAAATGTGTGATTTCATGTAATTTAATATCATTACTTACCAGAAATATTTATTCAGGGCAAGGCAGGAGGAAGAGGAAAATTGAGTAGTGAAGATCAAACAAATGCATGCACTTGTTTCAAGGATGGAAGAGGCCCAAAGGACCAATGCCAAGATTCTTGGAAGAACTAACAAGTAACAATCTAATCTAAATATAGATATTTATATTAAACTATTTTTCTCATATTTATTTGTAATCTAAAATACAATTTCGTATGACAACATTTTTTACTAGAATTTTGGGCAACCATACAATCTTAATTATGATTAATATGTTATTTAAAAGAATATTTGCCAAATGATTTGGTTTTATACATATATATAGAGAAAAAATGCGCTTATTTATAAGTATTTGCTTATGGCATAGTGGAAATACTTACCTTATTTTTCTGCAGCATTTTTTTGTTCGAATCCCACCTTCAAAAATTTTTGCACTTTTAGTAAGTAATAAAAATAAGTATCATTAATAATTTTTTTTTTTTTTTATAATTTTAGCACCTATTTTTCTAGATTATAAAAGTTTAAGTACTAATTAACAAATTTGTAAAATTAATAATAATAAAAGTGTAAGTACCTATTTTTTTATAACGCTGACGTTGATTTTTTTTCTTTCACTTTTTAATTGTTGTGACTTACAATTTTAAATAAAATATTTTCAATTATATTGATTTACACATTTTGGTAATGTTATATTGCACATTTTAGTTATTAATGTTGCACTTTTCAATTGTAGTGTCTTACACTTTACAATAATATTTTTATTTATAGTGACTTACACTTTTTAGTAATGACATACACATTTCAATATTGTGTTACACTTTCCAGTTATAATGACTTACACATTTCACTAATATGTTGCTTTTTCAGTTATATTCACTTGCACTTTTTAATAAAAAAATGTGTTGCACTTTTCAGTATTATTAACTTACACTTTTAGTAATATTGTGTTGCACTTTTCTGTTATACTGATTTGCACTTTTTTTATAATATTGTGTTGTACTTTTCAATTATATTGACTTACACTTTTTAGTTATATTGTGTTGAATTTTTTAGTTATATTGACTTACATTTTTTATTCATATTGTGTTGCACTTTTCTGTTATATCGACTTACATTTTTTTTAGTAATATTGTGTTGTACTTTTTACTGAATAATTTTTTTTTTCTTAAAAGTTTAAATCTAAATAAAGAATATGTATATTTTTAAGTACAAATTAAATGATTCAAAAATTATTCCCTCCACATTTGATTATAATATACATACAAAATAAATTCAATATTTTAATAAGTATTTTAGTAGTATAAATGGTGGGGTAAGAATTTTTTTCAAATTCTCCCTCTATCCATTTTTTTTAAGGGTCACTCTCTTGTGCACTCGAGTTCCAGGTCACTTCCTTTTTTTTTCTTGATTAAATCAAAATTAATTTATTTTTTTTTAATTTATTTAATTATTCATATTGATGAGTAATAATTTGTCATCTTCTAAGATTTGGCCCTGAGCCCAAATCGAATATATTATTATAAGTTGGATAGGCTCAAACAAATAAATAAGTGGGAACTTAATATCATAAAAGGCCCAATTAACTCAAAGGTTCCCTAAGCACCTAAAATTACCAAAATACCCCAGGTATGAAAGTTTATAAATGTATAACTCCCTTAAGGTAAATGACAGTTTTTTCTCATACACTACAAAATTTGGCTCAGATCGCAAGGGAAATTACCGAGGGAAAAAAATCCCTTACAAATGGCAAGAGAATTGCCTAGGGAGTGAATGGGCAAGGGAAAATACCTAGGGAAGAAAAAACCCTTGCTAAACGCCTAGGGAAACTAAATCCCTTGGCATTCCCGAAAATATTGGCAAGGGAATTTAAATTTGAAAATTTCCAAGGGAGTGGGCCCTTGCAAAGTTTGACACGTCAATTAAAATTCACGAGGGTTAGTGGGCCCTCGGTAAAGCCCTCGGCGAATGGAATATATAATTGAGTAAAGATTGAAATGTAATAAGAAAATGATCAGGGTTTTATCTACTTAACTGGTCTTTAATGTTTTGTACATAAGTAGTCGGTCTTTAAATAAAATTACTACGTAATCTATTTTTATAAAATAACTTCAGTTTAATGAGGGCTTTTTAATTTATTTTTACTCTGCGTCTACAAAATAAGAATTATGCCGAACATACGTGAATTTGGAGTATGGTTTTATTTATTGAGTTTTAGTACGACTTTGATTATTGTTTTAAGATTAAGTGATTTTGGTTTGGTTTTAGAGTCAAAATTTATAAAGGATAAATGAAACAAAATGAAACTTGTAGAAAAAGTCAAGATAATTACCAAGTTTCCCATAATTCCTGTAACCGCTTATTAATAATACATTTAGAGTATTTTTGGTAATTAATATTCAAAAAAAAAAAATTCAATATTTTAAAGTACACCAAATAAGATAACAAAATATTTATAATATTTGTATTGAAAAAATATAAAATGTATGTTTGTTACCAATTATCAAACAAGCAATCAAGTTTAAATTAAATAAATTAAAGAAGAAAAATCTGGAAATATAACACATATATTAATTGCATTTAAAATATAACGGAAATAGTTCATGGCCCAACGGCAAAATGGGCTCTCATAAGCACATCATTTTCAGCAGGTCGCGGGTTCAACTCCCCGTGCGTGCAGCTGTGGGGGAAATTAAAAGGTGCGTGGGTGGCTGGGAATGGGTTGGTGCGTGGGTGGCTGGGAATGGGAATTAAAAACCCAGATATTTCGTTTTTTATTACCAATTTCCCCTGCTATTTTTTTGGAATATAACCCTTGCTATTGCCTAGGGAAATATTCACTTGCCATTTTTAAGGGAAATTTTCCCTTGCTATTTTCAAGGGATTTTCTTATTCCCTTGCTACTAAATTGCCGAGGAACATTTTGTCGAGGGAAGTGGGCCCTTGCTAATTCCCTTACTAAATGTATTGGCAAGCGTTTTTCCCTCTCTAAATCCCTTGCTATTGGGAGTGAATTTTGTAGTGATATATTAATATTGAGTTATCCATTTTTTACCCACGTATTACATGAAAACTGCACAAAACTGACTTGAGCGTCGGAGTCTCCATACCGGAGTCTTCTCCGGTGTGGCTTTTGCAAGTTCATTTGATCGAGTTTGGATCAGAGCATTTGGAGAAAAAAAAAGTCTCGAGAGCAGATATTTTGGTCCGCATCACACATAATCATATTTAATACTATTCCTTTTTTATTATTATTCTATTTTTACACTTATTTTTACAAATATTTTTCTTGATTATAAAACTATTCCTTTTTTATTATTATTCTATTTTTACACTTATTTTTATTTTTACAAAATTTTTTCTCGATTATAAAATTAGAAGTAGTAATTATTAAAAAGTGTAACATTAATAATAAATAAAAGTGCAAGTAGTAACTAATATAAGGGGTAACATTAATAACCAACAAAAACATGTGGTAATATTTTACACCTACAATTCATAGCAATTGTCATTAATATTATGTGGTCGTTTTTATTAAATTGTTCAATTAAAATAAAAAAGGCAAAAATAAAATAAAATGGGTGACATATTCAAAACGTGTAATTCGACCTTATAAAAAAATTCATTTACTATCTAAGTTGTTGACATACTCACTTGCACTTTTTAAAAAAACTATGTTGCATTTTTCAGTTATAATGACTTACACTTTTTAGTAATAATGTGTTGCACTTTTCAGTTATAATAACTTACACTTTTCATTATTATTGTGTTGCATTTTTCAGTTATAGTGACTTACACTTTTTAGTAATATTGTATTGCACTTTTCAGTTATAATGACTTGCACTTTTTTTATAATATTATGTTGCATTTTTTTATAAATATTGTGTTGCACTTTTCATTAATATTGACTTACACTTTTTAGTAATATCACTTTTCAATTATATTGACTTGCATTTTTTTATAATGTTGTGTTGCACTTTTCATTTATATTGACTTACACTTTTTAGTAATATTGTGTTGCACTTTTTATTTATATTAACTTACACTTTTTATTAATATTGTGTTGCACTTTTTAGTTATATTGACTTACATTTGTTATTAATATTGTGTAATTAAATGGTTCAAACATTATTCTCTCCACATTTTATTATAATATACATATAAAAAAAATTCAGTATTTTAATAAGTATATATGTTAGTAGTATAAATGGTGGATGTCAGTGATAAATAAATAAAATTAATTAAAAAAAATTGAAAAATAGATTTTATATTAGGCCAAATATTCAATTATAGCCCATACTTTTTCCTTTTTATCAATTCTATCACATACTATTTTTTTTCTTCAAATGATACCCATACTTTCAATTTGTACTTAAAAACATCCCCGTTCTCATTTTCCGGCAAAGCCCGTCTGATGTGGACGCCGGATTCCACGTGGACGGCTAACATGGAAGTTAGTAATTGTCCAAATAATTTATTATATCCCATACTTTTCATTTTTTATTAATTTTAGCCCATACTTTTCATTTTTTTTAATTTTAGCCCATATGTTTTGTTTTTTCAATTCTAGCCCATACTTTTCATATTTTCATCAATTCTAGCTCATTCTTTAGATTACATTCTTTAGTTTTGGCTGGACATTCGAGAGAAGAAACTAAATTTCAACCTGTTTCTCGTGGTCTAGCTTCACGGTATACTTTAGTATTCTTTGTTTGAAGGGTGTGTTTCAATTATTTCGTCATGTTTCTAATTCATGTTGGAGAGGTTAATTTATGTTCAAACTTAAGAGCAAATTATATGGTGATTTTTTTTATGTCTATTTTAAAATTTCAATTTTTCGTTGGTACTAAAGTAATTAATATTTAAATGTCTTTTTCATTCTATGTAAGGAAGTGAAGGTATGATTTTGGCTAATTCTGGAAGAGTGTATTATAGAGTAAGTGTTTGAAATAAAGTTATCTATATTAAACTTTGATATTTTAAAATTAATTTTGTTATGGTATTTGAGTTGTTATATATGTGTTATTTTTAGATGCCCAATCAAAGTCGATCAAGGACAGTGAGTGGTCCTATAGCTATTGCAGCAGCTGCCTCTAGTGGAGTACGAATAAATGCTCGTGAAGTTGAAGATCGTAGCAGCCAAAGATCAAATGTTGTTGACTATTGCACCTCACCACCAACATTATAAAGTCACACAACATGTGATCGTTATTTTATCTATATTTTAGGTCGTACTGGACGTACCTTGTTATGACATCTTTTTTGATATGTCATGTTGACATCTTACTTTTTGCATGTGTCATGCAATGACAAAACTTATGATCAAATGTCTTGTAACAACGTCTTTATTTTGTAGGCAATAAATATGGTCATTGCATTGTAATGACATTTTTATTTTGCAATAGTAGTGTGAATATTTGATGGGTGCATTCCTTCAAGTTATTATCAATTTATTTTTGGCGTCCTGTAAGACGAACCTTGCAAAAAATGATACCGGATAGGTTTTTTTAGTATGAGCTAGAATTGATGAAAATATGAAAAGTATGTGCTAAAATTGAAAAAATAAAAAATGTGGGCTAAAATTAATAAAAAATGAAAAGTATGGGATATAATAGATTATTTGGACAATTACTAATTTCCATGTCAGCCGTCCACGTGGAATCCGACGTCCACATCAGACGGGCTTTGCCGAAAAATGAGAACGAGGATATTTTTAAGTACTAATTGAAAGTATGGGTATCATTTGGAGAAAAAAAATAGTATGTGCTAAAATTGATAAAAAAGAAAAAGTATAGGCTATAATTGATTATTTGGCCTTTTATATTAATAGCAAGAAACTACTCCGTATTACTTATTGGGCTGGACCTAAACCACAGCACAAAGTCCAACTAGCAAAAGAAAGAAAAAATAAATAATAATAAATAGTGAAAATAAAAAAAATGGAAAAAAAAATGCACTCGAGTTTTAATTAACCAATCATTTTTATTGGGAAACCCAATTGAAAAATATTAGTTTATAATGGAAAAATAAAATCGAATTACAAAATTGAACAATATAGAACTTTAAAAAAAATTAAAACTGAAACAGTACTAAAATCGAACTATAACCAAATCAGTACATTTGATCGGTTAAACTATTCGTAAAATAATTAATTAAATAAGATAGAAACTTCGAGTGAAGCTACATTTGAATTCCCATTCTAGCACATATTCACACCATTACAATTTTATTTTATTTTTAGCTAAATTGTGATTTTTCTTATATATTTAACGTATTCCTTTTTTTTTTTTTTCAAATTTTACAATATAAAAATCGAACCAATTTTTTTTAAAAAAATTTAGATTCAATATTCGAATTCAAGCCTAAATAAAAATTACTAATCCGAATAGATTGTTATAGGAATTTGGAAATTATAATTTCAAAAATCAAAGAAACGTATTATATACATCTTATACCACTAATATTATTAATGGTAAGCATTAAGACTATTGTTTAAAATACACTTTCTCTATAATAAAATAATATTTATTATTTAATATTAAATCAGAGTGGCGCAGCGGAAGCGTGGTGGGCCCATAACCCACAGGTCCCAAGATCGAAACTTGGCTCTGATAATTTTTTTTTTTTTTGCTTTTCAAAATATTAATTATTTTACTTTCCAAGTTTTCTAATTTATAAAATCTTTGAATTTGAAATGATAAATAGTAAAAATGTATGTTTATTTTAAAATTGTATAGAGTAGAATTTATTTTATTTTTTTGCTTTTCAAAATATTAATTATTTTACTTTCCAAAGTTTTCTAATTTATAAAATCTTTGAATTTGAAATGATAAATAGTAAAAATGTATGTTTATTTTAAAATTGTATAGAGTAGAATTTATTTTAAAATTATTGTTTGGACTGTGAAAAAAGTAAATGATAATAGTATTATTATATTGTAATTTTATTTTATTTTTTGCTTTTCAAAAGATTAATTATTTTATTTTCCAACTTGTAAAATCTTTGAATTTGAAATGATAAATAGTGGAGTAAAAATGTATTATATTAAAAGGATTAATTACTTGATCAATACTACATTTACGTATATAGAGTAATGGAGTATTATAATTGCCGAGTTAGTTTTTTTTTTTTTTTTCCTTACTTTTTGTCTCTAAATTAAAAACTAAAATTTGTAACATACATTTTTTACTTTAAAAAATAAAAGTTTGGATAGTTTGAGCTGAGCTAATTCGTTGCCCAAGTAAACCTCGAGTACTTTTTTTTTGCCCAACCAACCCAAGAAATCATTTGGCCTAGGTTGGACTTTCAAGCTCAAAGAATTTTAATTGGAATAATTGGATTGGAATGATTGAATCCTAAACATTCAAATAAAGTGGGTCTGTTTTACTAATCAGGGATTAATCCAACCGTTCACTAGTAGGGCCCGCTTAAAGTCAGAGCTAATTAAATTTCTTATAGACTGACTTCATAGAAATCGTTTATACCTTGGATTTCGAATCTAAACATAGAGATAAAACACACTTCTAAATTTCAAGTCTGCACCATACCAGATCAACTCTTTGGAGTTATTGCATAAAGAGTTGTTATTCAAGTCGAGCCCAATACTTGAAGTTTGAGCTCGGCTCGATAACATTGACGAGCCAAAAAAAAAAGAGTGATTAGCTTAACAACACTAATTGCATCTAGAATTTCTAGTTATGCCATAACATTCACAAATTGCTCACAATATTCATAAGACATGTTTGGATTAATTTGGAAGAGATGTACCCTCAAGAACAGGGTGAGTTCTCATAACTTGAGCTCGTGGCATTTTGCTTCTATCGATCCAACAAGCTTCCAAACACTCCCCTTCATTTGCAGTTTCCTTTTCTTGATTTCTCAATGAATATGATCTTATTCCCATAATTATTCCAACTAATATGAACAACCCTACAACTCCCCCAACTAATCCCACAATAATCCAATTTGATAGCCTCATTTTCTTCTTTTTCAATGGAGTTACAATGGAAAAATGGCCTTGATTTCTTGTGTAACACATCTTGTCCAACCTCATTTCACTAAGGAAAACTTCCCCATTATCTCCAAACACCACACATTTTCTCATCACATTGGTTCCCCATGCTAATGAATCATGGAACTCAATTGATATGGGCTTGCCATTCGTGTTGAGCTCGATTTTCGTAGTGTTTTCACTTGAGGCGTCGTAAACGAGAAAGCCTACAACAGGGGTCAAGAATGTGTAGCCCGATAAGTTGTAGTACGAAGAAGAGGCATTGCCAAGATCGTGGTAAACTATGAGAAGGCGTTTGACGAAAGGCGAAGGAAGCGTGTTTGGAGGAATGACGAAGTTGTTGAAGTTGGCGCCTTTTCGCCATAGTGTTCGGCTCCTTAGGGCGACTACGGAGACTGTTATGTTGGATAGATAGGCCGGGAGGGTGGCGTTGTAGAGCTCGTCTGATTTCCGGTGCTTGTGGATCATGGTTCTCGCGGCGTGCTCGTGGAGAATGGCGTCGAGAGATTCGTCGTTGTTTGAAGAGAGGATCGAAGAGAAGGGGATGAGTAGCAAGATGAAGAGAAGGTTGATGATCATGGTTAATTTGTTGGTGTGATTTTTGTAATGTGAGGAATTAATTGTATGTTTGGGAATGTAAGGGGGTCCCCGGATTTTTATTTTTTAAAATTTATGCCTTCAATTATATAAATTTTTATCATTTTGTCCCCTTGACTTAAAATTTTATCATAACATGAAAATTTTTGCTCAATTTAGGAAAAAATCATTATGTGGTTTGTAATGATGAAGAAGAATGAAGTGTTAGCTTGCGCGTGCTGAAGTTGCTTTTTGGTGATGAATTAGTGGGGATCGATTGAATAATTATTATGGTTCACATTGTTGGTTGGGATGAAACTAAACATTTGCTTACAAGTATTATTGAAAATTAAGGGGACTACAATAGTATAATCCTGGTCACAGTAGTGTTGTTAAGTGAACTAAGTTGCTAGTGAGCTCGGTCGGCTCGATCGTATAGATAAACGAATCGAGCTTGATAGATACTCGATTTACTAACAAGTCAGCTCGAGTTTGACTCAATAGGCTCGATATCTAAATTTTTTCTTATAATTTCATTATGCATGTTAGGCTTGAATTTTTAGTCTTATTAAACTCGTTTTATGAGTCTAGCTCATTTTTCTGCTCATCAATATAAACGAGTCAGGCGAGTATGGCTCATCAATAGCTCAAATTGAGCTTGAACTTCAAGTACTCAGCTCGACTCAAATATTATTATCATAGCAACCGGCGAATACAAAATATACCTCCTTGCCACCAATGCATAGTAAAACTAATTCACACAAAGACCAACTCAATCTTAAATATTTTTATAATAATATTTTAATTGATTATAATTAATATATATTCCACGATCTTTAATATTTTTATAATAATATTTTAATTGATTATAATTAATATATATTCCACGATTTACGACATTTATTGATAATAAAATGAGAAATTGGAACTCTACCCCAATTTGCAATTTCCTGCATGAGTTTCTTCATTCCATATACTGTATGTATAAAACTAAATTAAGGTGAATCATCTAGTCACTGACCATACTTCTGCACAAAAAACAGCATTCAAAAATCAGTTATGTACATGGTTTTTGCACATGATCTAGAACAATTCAATTAAACATAGTGATCTAAGAAGACTTCTTAATAGTGAGTTCTGCCCTCAGATGAAGAACATCGTTGATAAAGTAAGGGCTATCCTCGGCTATAAACGCCGCCCACGGCGTACAAAACAAGTTACGGTACCCAACCGCCTTCCCTCCCGTAAACACGTATTTCGCCTTATACTTGCTCACAAAATCCTCCGACGGCTTAATTCTTGCTGCAAACTCATAATCCACCGTAAATGAAACTGAACCCTTCTCTTGCATACCTAAAAACAGCCCGAAACAATTATGTGCACCGCCTGTAGGCTGATCGGCAGTATTGCAATGCCCCGACAAAAAGAATCCTTGTCCACCCAGATGAAACGCCTGTGAATAGATTCGCCCATTTGGGAAGAGCTGCACGCACTCCTCTCGTTTCAGATCGAGGTAAACCACGCACTGCTGGCGTGGCGATTCAAATATGACGACCTTCACGGGTCGGTATTTGTATGATCTCTCGACGAAACGACGGAATGCTGCATTTGCCTCCTCAGACGGGAGAGACTGCTGCCGATGCGGAGCTTCGGCTTTGAAAAAGAGGGCGTCGAGGACGACCTTAGATGCGAGATCCGGGTCGATTTCGATGCATGTGAGGACTTTCTTTAGCTTTCGGCAAGACATGCAAGGAAAACGGACGAAGCGGAGTAGGCGTGTGCTTAATATTTCTCGTCTTTCCTCGAGTCTTGGGTAGTGCAATCGAGCCCATTTTAGCACGAAATCGTAAACAGCGTCTTCGGAAGCCACCTGCAAATCATCGCTAAATAGAACTGCCTCTATACCAGCTAAGGGCAGGTTCAAAACATCTTCGGTAGACCTGAAAAATGAATAGAATGATAATCAGCTAATCTTTGATCAGAAACAAACAAGAAAGTACAAGAAACTTAATATATGATAAAAAAACAAAACAAAAATTCTAAGTTTATTTACCCTAAAACAAGCCTATATTACGTTCCTCAGCACAATACTCTCTTAACGCACTACATTTTCCCAAAATATATCAAAGTAACACCATAAACATCATGGCATAAGCAGAATGAAACAGTACATCAAGGCAAACCAATTCCATCCGTTGCTAACTTGCTATAGGCTACAAAATCTTATTAAATTGACACCCATAAATAAAATAATTTTTTTGAATAATAGATAGTGCTTACTTGGTTAAATCCTTAAAGCGTGCAGCAAGGAACTGTTTGGCAGCATCTGTTAGTTGCTGAACTGTGTTGGCCATTAAGACAGTCGAAGGAAGATCCAAATAAAGCAAGGCTGATTCACAAGTCATTGGTATGTTGCGTAATAACCTGCTGCAGTATCTCATGCATGATGCAACCTTAAATTTGTCAGCAGCCATCAATACATCGAGTAAAGCAGTCGATGTAGTTATCGGTAATGTATTGCTATACATAAAGTTCAGCAAATGCATGAGGGCTTCTTCCTCTGCTCACAGAAAAATGGAACCAAATAATTTAGTTGACTGCAATAATTCAAATGCATAAACACATACATGTACTACCTCCGTTTCAAAATAATCACCTTCTCAGAGATTTACAATAAAATTAAGGAACATAAAATTTAGACATTTTTACCCTCAATCAATTAAAGGAAAGAGTAACTTATGGTATATGATAGATATGAGAGATATTGAAGAATTACAAATATGAGATGAAGAATTAAAAATATGAGTAATTAAAAAAACACAAAGAAATTTTTTAGGTGGGGGTATAATGGGAAGAAATGAGAGAAATGGTTAAAAGGACAAAAAATTAGAAACAAAATTTAGACTTTAAAAGGCCACTTATTGAGAAACGGAGGTAGTATATGTGACTAATGTGAGTGTGTGCAGGCAGAGAGGGTGAGAGAGAGCTAATGACATAAAGGAAATTTCTCCTGTCGAAAAGAACTCCCAAGCAACTTATATTTTATTCATGTTTAAAGAGACTTCTCTTATATGAAAACATCCAATAAATCAGTATGTCTTTTATATAATTATTTGAGAGCCCATATATCAAATTACAGAGGGCATCATATGGAACAATTATAAAAAATAATGTGCATATTGGCAAAATTGAACCTTTGACGAAATAATTTCAACACCAAGGATATATAGCTATGTTTACCTGAGGCTTGAATCCGTAGAGTTACATGTCGCTGCTCTAACTCCCTTGTACCATTTGAGAACAGCTTGAGAATACATGAAACATAGGCACAAACAAATCAATATCGAGTGGGAAAAAGTAGGAAATACAATTGAACACAAATTACCTTGTAAAAAAACGGACTCTTTGCTGCCAAAATTGGGGAGCTGACGTGTATAGTCCTAACTTGAAGTGCCGAATGGTCCATGCCCGAGGATGTCTCATTGTCCCGAGCAACTTTATGACCTATACGATAATGAAATTAAGCTTTCAAGTCCAAAATTATGCTTTGAAATCTAAAACCCCAAATCAAATGAAATCAACTAATGGGATGTTTGCAAACTCCCTGGAGGGGGCAGAATCACTTTTTTTAAAGCTGCCCCCTCACAGATTAAGATTCTGAGAAGTGCTTCTAAGCTATGAGTAAAGTTTGCAAACACCCCCTAAGACTCTTAAATGAAAAGTTATTTGTTGAAATTAGATTACTAAGATATAAACTCCTAAGGTGCATGTTAGACACTATAAAATCTTCAAGCAAGGATATACCAGGTCGATTTGTTGGGATTCCTGAACCCTCCCCAATCATTGCAACAACTTCCTCCTCTTGATTTTCGTAAATATCATCCAAATCTGGCATGACGCAACCTAATATCTGCTCTTCACGTTGTTCAGTAAGTTCTGCACATTACAATAACATAAACAAAGTGAGCAGCCTCATACTTCTATCAGGAAGTAATATTTTTTTAAAATGTATAAGCTTTTAGAAGATATGCAGCCTTCTGAAGAAAGGCTTAGAGAGCTATTGAAAATGGAAGATTCATAAATATCATGGCCTGGATTTAAATGACCAGTTACATAGGATTGGCAAAAAATGAAACAATTCGAATAACTTTGACAAGGTCCTCAGTACAAGTGTGGGTCAAAACTAATTCCAACATCAGATGCCCAGTAATTCCCCAAAGCCAAATCAACCGTACAAACAAACTTCAACACCAAATATATCGTGGTTTAACAACTATGCATAATAGTTGAAACTCTAAGGTGATGTTTACTTTGGGATTTAAAAACCAGGTTTTAGGTTTTAAGATCCTACAACTGTTTTACTTCGGGATTTAAAAACCAGTTTTCAAAAACTACTCAAAACCACCCCTATCAAACATATTGATTTGACATAAAAATTCTTTATTATATTACTCCAATCATGAATCATTACATTCTCTCTCAAAAATAATATAACAAATCCAATTATTACACATTCATCTAATCATTATAATTCTACCTAACAATAATATAATAATACAATTTCATTCAATTCTACACATTGATTTGACATAAAGTTGAATCCTCTCCTATTCAAAAACGATTTTCAAAAACACTCAAAGCCGAAAGTAAACATCACCTAAGGGTATGCTTCTTTTGGGACTCGCACGGATAGACTTAGAAGTTTACGATTTCCGTCCCACACAAGTTAGGAAATGTCCATAGAAAAATCATAACCAAAAAAATATATATTGGAAGCCCTAAAACCACAAATTCTTAGAGAACACAAACAAAAAACATATATACTTCAATGTCAAGAATAGCCAAAACAGATAAGAAGAATTACAGAAAACCCACAGCCATACAAATTTAGGCAGACTAAATGAGTAATACCATAAGCATTGTTGAGTGGTTATCCAGAACTCCCTTTAAAATACAATGTCCATAGAAAAAAATCATAACCAAAAAATAAAAACTCAGAAGCCCTAAAACCACAAATTCTTAGAGAACACAAATAAAAAGCATATATACTTCAATGTCAAGAACAGCCAAAATAGATAACAAGAATTAAAGAAAGCCCACAGTTCACAAATTAAGGCAGGCTTAATGAGTAATACAATTAGGTTGGTGTCAAAAAATAAAAACTCAGAAGCCCTAAAACCACAAATTCTTAGAGAACACAAATAAAAAGCATATATACTCAATGTCATGAATCGTAAAAATAGAATTAGAGAAAACGCAGAGTTTATAGAAATTAAATGAGTAATACCATTAGTATTGGTTAGTTGGTCATTGCGGCGGCGCTTCCGATTGCGAGCCCAATCGCCGATGGTGTCATCCGGGTCGGGTTTTTCTCCGGGCATATCGGGTATGATCTCGATCCGAAGAATTCTGTCGGAGAAATTGACGTCATTGAAGGCGAACCCAAAATCCGATGAAGGTTCCGGTGACCCTGTATCCGACGAGGAGCCCAATTCCATTAAAATTAAATCTCTGTTTCAGACAAATCCCCCAAAATTACTGATATTGCCGCTACTTCCTATCCAAGATAACAATCAATCTATTCGTCAGCTGTTATTTTGGGTTTCCCGAACCTATTTTAATGCTTTTCTAAAAATTTTAGTCCTACTATATAAACCCAATAATCCAATATGCGTGTACTTGGTAAGTAACAATACAAGGGCTCCGTTAAGTTAAACTGTTAACCGGCAAACAAACAAAAAAAAAATTGAACTTTAATCCCTTTAAATCAACTACTATTATTTACAAACATACCCTTACGCTCTTTATTTATTAGTATTAAATAGGATAAAGTTGACTTTTAGAAAAGAATATTATGAATATTTTTACTTTATTGGAGTTTTTTTTTTTTTTTAATGTAAAAGGAGATTTTTTAAAGAAGTAAAAAGTGGATGTCAAATGTTTAAATAATAATGGAACGGAACATAAAATTAAATACACACAATTATATATACAATAGTGTGAAAATAAAATTTCTTGTTACATATTTATATAAACACAATATATAAAAAAACAGGACTAGTCTCATATCCATTTGATTAGGTACGCCTGCTCTAACGAAGCGGATTTAAACCCGTCTAAATTTAAACCAATTCCATTGTCATCCATATACAAAATAGGATAATCATTACTCTTATTTTGATTTATCATTTTCTCTTCTATAATTATTTATTCTCTCTGCTATTATTTTTCTATCCACTAATAAAATATTATAACGTCACTTTTAATTTGACATAAAGTTACATCCACTTTTACTTTTCAATTTCTATCTAAACACAATGTAAACATAATTACTATTCATGAATTACTTCAATCCACTTTTTTTAATCTCAATTTCAATTCAATCCACTTTTTTCAATATCAATTCCAATTCAATCCACCACAGGCTCTAACCAAACACCATAATAGATCATCACATCAAATAATATCAAAACTTTAAAAAAAAATGGATGAATATATTTATATGAAAAATCATATCATCATAGTTACATAAATTAATTTTACATGATAAATAACAAAAGAAATTAAAAAAGTAAATAAAAATCTCTAGGTAGCACTTGCATCGATCTATCAGTAAATATTACATACACTTTACAATAAATATTACATGTATTTTTTAATTAATATATTAGCACTCTTTACAATAAATATTAGGGAGGGAATACCAACACCCCAAAATATGTTATAGACACCCCAATGGTTATACACACTCCACTAAAATTTAAAAATCTATTTAAAATACTAAAGTACTAAACACAACCCATTTTTTTCTATCATACCCTTCTTCATTCAAAATCTCATTTTTTTATTCAAAATCTCTTTATTACTAAACACACCCCATTAACCTTTTCTCCTTTACAAACAAAACTAAAAAAAAAAACAATAAAATTGGAATTTATAGAAATTTTGATATTTAGGGTTTATAGAAATTTTGATATTTTTGAATTGTTTAGATAATTTGAAATGATAATATGGTAAACATCTCGTTGTTGAAGATATTGTATAAAGATTGCATAAAGAAAATGAGTTGGATATGCTAAAATGTTGTTTTGAGTCTCGTTTTTGCGCCATTTTGCTGTTGTGTTTGTTGATGTATCGAAAGTGTTCGACCAGTAACCACTACAAGAAACAGGGGGAATAGCGACGAAAAATTTGCGACAAATCTAAATTTCATCGCTAAAATCAATTTTTAGCAATAAAATAGAATTTTTCGTCGCTAAATTGTTAGATTTAATATTTGCAACAAAATTTATATATTTCATCGCTATATTAGCAACAAATTGCTTGATTTTGTTGTTAATAATTAAAACAGCAATGAAAATTATATTTCATCGCTAATATTTTGTGATGAAATAGAAATTTTTGTGGCTAATTTATTGAAATTAATTTTTGCAATAAAATTTATATATTTCATCGCTATATTAGCAACAAATTTCTTCATTTTGTTGTTAATAATCAGAACAACAATGAAAATTATATTTCGTTGCTAATATTTTGCGATGAAATATAAATTTTCGTGGCTAATTTCTTGAAATTAATTTTTGCAACAAAATTTATATATTTCATAGCTATATTAGAAACAAATTGCTTCATTTTTTTGTTAATAATTAGAACAGCAATGAAAAAATTATATTTCGTCACTAATATTTTGCGATGAAATAGAAATTTTTGTGGCTAATTTATTGAAATTAATTTTTACGATGAAATTAAAATATTTCATCGCTATACTAGCAAAGAATTGTTTCATTTTGTCGTTAATAATCAAAACAACGATGAAAATTATATTTCGTCGCTAATATTTTACGATGAAATATAATTTTTTGTGGCTAATTTATTGAAATTAATAAAAATATTTCATCGCTAAACTAGCAACAAAATCTTTATTTTGTTGTTAATAATAAAGACAACAATGAAAATTATATTTAGTCGCTATTATTTTGCGATGAAATATATTTTTTGTGGCTAATCTTAATACTCTATATTTGTGAGAATATAATGGGACACGTGTCACAATTTTATCACTCTATACAATCTCTCTCTTCACCAAAATCGTCTATTTCAAAATCCCTGCATTCTTAGGCATTCTGATTAAAAAAATTATTTTTTCTATTTTAATCTCAAAATTATAATTCCAAATTCCAAATTTTAAATTTTTATTTTTAATCTCTCTCCCCTTTAAATTCTTTCATTTCAAATCTTATCTTAATTCTTATTTTTATTTTTAATACTCTATATTTGTGATAATATAATGGGACACGTGTCACAATTTTATCACTCTACACAATCTCTCTCTTCATCAAAATCGTCTATTTCAAAATCTCTGCATTCTCAGACATTCTGATTAAAAAATTTATTTTTTCTATTTTAATCTCAAAATTATAATTCTAAATTTTAAATTATAATTTTTATTTTTAATCTCTTTCCCCTTTAAATTCTTCCATTTCAAAATATCAATATTGTCAAGCATTTTTATTAAAAAAAATTAATTCTCTAATTTGTCAAATTCTTCCATTTCAAATCTTAATCTTAATATACTATATCTTATCTTATCTTAATACTCTATATTTGTGAGAATATAATGGCGTGTCACAATTTTATCACTCTATCACAATCTCTTTTCACCAATAGTTTATTTCAAAATCTGTGCATTCTCAAATCCATTTTTATAATTTTAATCTCAAAACAATAATTTAAATATTTTTTTACTCCAAATTTCTCTCCTTATTCCAGTATTCTGCATTCTTATTAAAATAAAAAAAATCAATTCTCCTATTTTAAAATTTAAATTTTGGATAACCATGATTATCTCAACAGTTAAATCTCAGATCCTTTTTATATTCCGTCACTTTCACGTCATTATTTTATCTTCGGCCACTCTCTCTCTCTCCCTCTTTCAGTATAAAAAAACTTCAAAGTTTCGTTCAGCAATTACATTATTTGTAAATTGTATAATAATTAGTTTCACTCATGTGAGTGTATTTCTGTGGCTTTTTTTATGGTTATATTTTATATTATTTTTATGTATTTTCTCTTACTATTTCTCTTTTATTAAATTTTTATGTGATTTTATAAAGATGGATTAATGGGATGTGACACGTTTGATCAATTTCAAAACTTCTGATTTATCACCATCTTTATCTTTATGGAGTAACATTAACAAAAAATTAATTTGTTGTATTTAATTAAATTAGCGTCAATTTCCACTATTTACACTCATGGCATATTATTTGTGTTGTATTTCGTATATTAATTTGGTCGATTTATTTTTTTTAATATACATTTTTCTATTTTCGCTTGAAAAAGTGAAATTGAAGATGTTTATGTTCATCTCATAGAAATATCATTCTCTTGCTTTCATTTTTTTTTCTACAATTTTTTCTCATTCTATTTTTATTTAATAATTTTTTTTGCTTTCACTTTTTCTTTCATTTTTATTATGTTTTTTCTATTTAATATTTTTTTACTTTCATTTTTTTTTTTTCAATTTTATCTTGAAATAGGAAGGAGTAACATTCACTCATTCAAAGATAGGCAATCTTCCAAAAAGTGAATGATTTTAAAAAGAGGTATATATGATTTGAATTATAATTCTTCTATTTTTTCTCTTTCATTAAATTTAAAATTTTAGGTGATTTTTCGGAGGTTAATGATTTTTACTTTTTCTCTTTTTTTAAATTTTTAGGTGGTGAATGATTTTTACTTTTTCTCTTTTATTAAATTTTTAAGTGGAAATAATTTTATAAATAGGTTTGTTTAATTTGAATTATTTTACTTTATATTATTTTCTGTATCTTCTCTTACTTTTTATTTTTTATTAAATTTTTAGATGATTTTTCAGGGATAAATAATTTAAAAAATAGATCTTGGCAACTTTTCTTCTTTTATTTTTCTTCTTTCATTAAATTTTAATTTTCAAGTGATTTTTTCGAAGGTTAATGATTTTTACTTTTCCTCTTTTATTAAATTTTTAGGTGGTGCATAGTTTTTTAAAAAGAGTATGTTTAATTTTTTCCCTTTTATTAAATTTTCAGATGATTTTCCATAAATATATAATTTTATAAATATGTTTGTTTAATTTGAATTATTTTATTTTTTTTGTATCATGTCTTACGTTTTCTTTTTTATTAAATTTTTGCAGGATAAATAATTTTAAAAAGAGTTTTGTTTAATTTGAATTATTTTATTTTATATTATTTTTATGTATGTTCTCTTACCATTTCTCTTTTATTAAATTTCCAGGTGATTTTATAAAGATTGACTGATTCAAAATGGAATGTGAGAAGCTTTGATCAATTTCAAAACTTTTTATTTATCACAATCTTTATCTTTATATAACATTAACAAAGAATAAATCAAAGAATAAACTTGATGTTTTATCTACTGTTAGCGATTTCTTCATTTTTCTTATCTGCAATTTTTTCTCATTCTTTTTCTGTTTAATATTTTTTTGCTTCTTTTCTGCAATCTTTTCTCATTCTTTTTCTATTTAATATTTTTTTGCTTTCATTTTTTCTTTCAATTTTATTATGTTTTTAGTTTTACTTCAATTTTATTTTTTCAATTTTATCTCATAGGAATAGGAAGGAGTAACATTCACTCATTCAATTTTTTTTGATGTATATATGATTTGAATTATAAATTATTTTATTTTATATTAGTGCGTAATAAACTTAATTATATTTTTTTTATCAATTCACGCTTGATTCTATCAAAGATAACGAAAACCTTTAATTTTTTTTTATAGATATATCCAAATGATTTTACACCACCAATTTTACTCAACCTCCCTTGATATAGTCACTCCTTAATTGTTGTTGGGGATAATATTAAACTTGGATATCAACTTATAACCAAATAATTTAAAGAAGAGAGATTGAAATAGAGTGTTGGGGATAATATTAAACTTGGATATCAACTTATAACCAAATAATTTAAAGAAGAGAGATTGAAATAGAGTGTAAAATTTTCGAATTCTATCCTTCATATTAGCGTTTAAAAAATTTATCCCCTCTTTATTAATGATCTCTTTATTAATGATGTCGGTGGTATTTATTTTTAATTTATTATTAATATTTTTTTACATATTTAATATATATCAAATTATTGTACTAATTTTTAAATTTATTTATAAATAGGTACACATAAAAAATTATACATTGCAATAAAGTGAAATATTAAATGATTAGTATTTTGTAGACACCCTCTCTAATAAATATACACTTTAAATGAATATAAGTTTATCAATATTAATTGTAAGATCAATTTTTTTTTGTTTTTTATAAATTAGAGTTGTTGAGAAAAATAAATTTACTGTAAGTATGTATAAAGTATTGTGGAGGTTTTTAGAGAATTTTAAAAATATTTGAAAAATCTCCATTTTAAAAACAATTTTTGAAATTCTCCAAGGAGGAGGTAACCTTTTAAATATATAAATTTATATTTTTATTATTTTCTAACTAACAAATTAATTTTAACAATATTTTTTTATTGTTTTGATATATTTCATAGTATTTTTTTTAAAATTGCAGGTTCAGGTGATGAATTTTCAACCGAACTAGAAAACTTAGTCGAAAAGAAATTTATATTTAGAATTAGTATTTAAAGTTTAATTTGGAGAATAATTATTAGAAAAACTGACTTCGGATTGATGTGCTTCGGTTTTTATATAATAAATTAAATATAAAATTTTATGTTAATTTAAATGTAATTTATATATTTTATGTAAATGATTTTTTATAATATACATGACGACATGTATTTATTTTGTTAAAGTTTTTTTAATTGCATATTTTTTTTTTATAAGTGAACAGGTATTGGTGCAACAAAATACATTCCAATCATCAAGAAGAATTAGGCGCAAAAAAATTATAATACTTTAAGATGAATCATTATCTGAATGTAAATGTATATATAATTTTCTTGAGTTGAGAAAATTATGAATAATAGTTTTTAATAATTTAAATGAAAAAAACTTGACGGGAAAATTAAAGATTATTTTGTTTACTAGAAATGTCACAAATAAATGTTTGTTTCTACTTTAAAATTTAGATTTATAATTTTAAAATCTTATCATACAAATAACTATAAACCCTACCAAAGTTAACCATATAAATATTTATAAACTCTATATACATGCGTATAATAACCTATATAAAATTATTTTATAATGCCCATTCTTATTAAAAATATTTTTAATTTTACAATTAAAATTATAATTTTATTAATGCACATTTTATTAATATATTAAAAAATATTATAATATATAAAAATATAAATAAAATAATATAGATTCAAATTTATAGATATGTATATGTTATAAATATATTAGAATAAAAAAAAAGTTTATTCTCACAAACTCTAACAATTGAAAAAGATATAAAAATTAATATAGTATTTAAAATTATTATTTTAATAAATTAACTCTAATTTTAATAAATCGACCCCGCGTAAAACGCGGGTATTGGGCTAGTTTCTTTTAATATTTGCAACAAAATTAAAATATTTCATCATTACACTTTCAACAAATTATTTTATTTTGTTGCTAATAATAAGAACAACAATGAAAATTATATTTCGTCGCTAATATTTTAGCGACAAAATTGAAATTTGCATGACTAAGTTTGTGGATTTAATATTCGAGAGAAAATTAAAATATTTCATCACTACATTAGCAACACAATATTTTTTTTTATTGTTAATAATTAGAACAATAATGAAAATTATATTTTGTCTCTAATATTTTAGTGCATGCATTAAGTTTTACTCTTACTATATTTCGTCTCATGAATTAAAAATGATTGTCGTTTAAACATAATAAAGGAAAAAAGTTTGATTGCAAGCATAGTGTGAAATAATAGAGACGATTCCAACACTATGATATTTGAAATAATAGGATCAATATAATTTCATTTACTTTTACTCATTAATTTGACATATTAAGTTTTTTATTTGATTTATTTTGGGGTATAATTTATTGATTTCATTATGTAGAATTTGTTTTATGTTTTTCTATTTTCTTGATTTCATTAATTATTTATTGTTATTCTCACTAAGAATGAGGGAAGAGTACAAATGAAGAAAATCGGTTTATATAATTAAATGTTTAATAATTCTCCAAATTTTGTATCTTATAAATCAGTTTGAATGTTTATAAAATATTTATAAATATGGATGATACAAATGAAGATGGACATAAAAATAAGAGGATGAAGATTGAATGTAATATATATATTTTTTTTGGAATTGTTAAAATAACATTGATTTTTTACAATTGGAATTGTTTAAAAAATTACTCATATATGTACAAAAATATATACATATATATATATACATATAATTGTTACAAGTTAAAAATTAATCAATTAATATAGGTAAAATAAATTATTAAATGAGTAAAATAAATTAAATTAGTAGCAATTGAATACATATATAATTAATACTCCTATTAAAAACTGAACCAAAGAGCTGGGCGCCCATCCACCCGGGATCAATTCCCACGAAGACCAAATAAATAGTCATTTAAATAAAATAGTGGAGGGGGTATGTGGGTGTGGGTTGGGTTGGTCGAGTGCGGAAGTGGGTTTAGAGAACGATTCGTAAATCGGATATCCATAGCCAAATATTAGCGACAAAAATATGGGTTTCATCACTAACATTTGCAACGGAATTAAAATATTTATCCCAAAAAAATTAGCCACGAAGTAAGGAGCTACTATTTTAGACACGAAAAAAATTTGTCGCTAATTCTAATATTTTCGTCGCTGATATGAAATAATTTCATCGCGGGATTTGTTGCTATACACCCGTCGCTAACGTGTTTGCGGCAAATGTTTGATTTCCCTCGCAAACATTTTGCGATAAAACTCATATTTTCGTCGCTAATATTTTGCGATGAAACTCAAGTTTCATCGCAAACATTTGCGACAGAATTAATTTTTTTGTCGCAAACACGTTAGCGACGGGCGTATAGCAACAAATTGCGCGATAAAATTATTTCATCGCTAACTCACGTTAGCGACAAAAAATTTCACGGCTAAATTGCAGTTTTCTTGTAGTGAACTCATGTACAAATAAAGATGTAGTGTTCGGCCAGTAACTCATGTACACTCAATGATCTGTTCGGCCAATAACTCATGTGCACCTTTAGAGTTGTTCGGCCACTTTGGCCGTACGCCACTTGACTAAAAAAATTTGGAAAAATTATGTTCGGCCGGAATTGGCCGTACACCCATTGATGTGTTTCGGCCAGTAACTCTTGTACACTCAACAATCTGTTCGGCCAATAACTTATGTGCGCCTTTAGGGATATTCGGCCAGAGAGTGGCCGTACGCAACTTGACCAAAAAAATTTGAAAAAATTATGTTCAGTCAAAATTGGTCGTACACACATTGATGTGTTCGGCCATTCCGACCGTACATACATTGATGTGTTCGGCCACGATTTTGGCCGAACATATCGTCGATTGGTAAACTCTAAATTTGTATATACCGTAAAAAAGTGTAAAAAATATTAAATATACTTATACGGAGTATTAATGTTCTTCATCACATTTTCTTCTTCAATGACTATGTTTGTTGTGATTATATCATCATGTGGAGGGTTTATGCATGAAGTAAAAGTAAAAAAAAAATGAATGAAGATTAAATGATTGATGAGTTTAAAAATTAGGTGGGTATAACATATAAGGTATGTTTATAATTATTAGGAGTGGGTTTATAACTTTTTTTAAAGTTTAAAGGATATTTTAGTAAGTGCATTTATGTCTAAATTTTTTTTTGGGGTATGTATAACACAATACGGGTGTGTTGATAGCCCCTCCCTAAATATTACATATATTTTTCAGTTAATATATTAGTACTTTTTCCATGCTAGTTGGATGCAACCTGCAAGTTTCTCCAACGAACCAGATGCAACCAACGAATTTTAAAATGGGTCTCTCGTGCTTGAGTGAACGGTGCACTCAATTGCACATGAGATTAATTCTTTAACAAAATATTCAAATAGAACAACACAACCATCATAAATTATAAATTCCACAAAAAATTGAGTTCTTGCGTGAAATATTGCATATATGCATCAACTCAATTCATACCCACATTCTTTATACATACACTCATTGACAGTTCAATTAACACCCACATTCTTTATAAGTACACCCACTAACAGCCAATTCACACCCACGTTTTTTATAAATACATGCACCCACTGGCAGAAATTGTACCTGATCGTCTTCTCCGGGTAGTTTCCGGCCACCCTAAGCCGCGGTCCGCTTGTGTTCTAATTTTGACCAAAAATTTTAACCCATTTATTTTACTAGTTTCTGTGATTTTTTTATTTTTTATTTTATTGCCGAACGCGGGATATTAAATGTAGTAATTCAAATTGTAATATGTAGTAACAAACATTATTTTATGTAATAATACAAATTTTTTTATATAATAATACAAATTTTTTTATTTAGTAACACATTTTTTTTCTAGTATTTTTGTTAATGTAGTAACTCACATTATATTATCGCATGTAGTAAACACAATAATCATGTTGTAATGCAAATCATTTGATAAAGTTACATATAGTAACAAAAGCATATTCAATATAGTAATTCAAACTGTAGTATGTAGTAACATATAATTTTTTATATAGTAATACCGATTATTTTATGTAGTATTTTTTTTCTAGAATTTTTATTGATTAAGTAACTCACATTATTATATATAGTAACATATATTATTGCATGTAGTAATATAAAATAACCTTGATCCATAATAATTATTAAAGAATATTTAAAGAAATAGAAAATATTTAAAGATTAAGGCCATCGTAAATTGCAGCGTTCAACCGCGGCCTAGGGTGGCCGAAAACTGCTCGGAGAAGACGGGTGGCTGAAAACTGCTCGGAGAAGACGACTAAGTACAATTTCTGCTAGTGGGTGTATTTATAAAAAAATATGGGTGTGAATTGAACTGTCAGTGGGTGTATTTATAAAAAATGTGGATTGAACTGTCAGTGAATGTATTTATAAAGAAAATACATATATATATATACAATATTTCACATAAGACTAGCCCAATTTTAAAATAACAACATCAATATAATTACGGTAAAATGATCTTAAAAAAACTTAAAACTATATTTTTATGCCTGACATATTTATTTAAAAATAACCCTCCTAAAAGGTTATAATAATTAATTGATATCACGTTAAGCTAGAGCCTAACAACTACTTTCTTTATTTTATAATGTTTGACTTTTTTATATTTTGTATAGAATTAAAAAACATAATTGTGTTTTACAAATTTACCTTTTGAATATCATGAAAGATGAAGAGAAAATGATCGGACTTACTCTCTCTCTAAAAAAATTCTCTCTGCCTTCTCTCTTCAACCAAAATCACTGTCAAATAATTCGCCGCCCACCATATCCAACCCACCTTTCTTTTCCATTTTCTCCAAAAATCACCAGATAGATTGATTAAAAGAAATTGGATATATATTAAAAATGAAGAAGAAAGCAGTCGCACCGCTTATTGCACCGCCGCACCGTTTGTTGCGCCGCCGCACCTCCTGTTGAGCTCCTTTACTCCCTTTCCTGTTCAAAATTTTTTGTAGGTTTACCGTCGTTTTTCAGATATATTCGGATCTAAGAGTTTATTGTTTCGGTTTTTAGAGGGATCAATGGGTCTTCCCTCCCTGATTGGCGCTACGGTGGCCAATCGGGTGAGCGGTCCATTGATCCCGTTTATTTTTCTGTTTGCTATTTCTGATTTATTAGATTAGGTTGTTTAGTTTATTTTTGCATTTCGTTTTTTCTGCTTTCTTAGATTAGATTGTTTAGTTTCTGTCTTTTGCTTTTAGTTATTTTATTTTCAGCTTTTATGGGCGCATTTTGCGTTTTTACCTGTCCCTTTGGGAGCATGTTGTCCCTTCGTGGAGCCTGTCCCTCGTGGAGTTTGTTTATGTCCCTGCGGTGCTGAAATTGAATGTTATGGTGCTTAGTGGCTTTTGTCCTTTTATTTTTCCTATTTATCATAACGATATAGACTACCTTAGTGTGGGGTTTGTCTTGTTGTTAAAAGAGTGGACTGTGCATTTCTCATGGCAATGAGTACACTCGTGTCCCCACTTCTCACGATTGGAGCGGGTAGCGACACCAATTTGATCCGTCTTGGTTTGAAGACTTGGTTTGAAGATCTGGAGCTTTAGAAAATATCTTTGTATTTGATTCTGATCTTGTAAACCTTAAAAAAAAAAAAAAAAAAAAAAGAGAAAATGAGGTAAATTAAAGAAAATGAGAAGAAAATAAAGTAGAATGAACAATAACTTGCTTAAATTTTTAAGAAAGAGTGATGAAAAAAATATCAAAATGAGAAATTTTAAGGATATATATATAATTTAGAAAAAAGCATGGAAAGATAACTAAAAATGACAAACATTTTGAAACTTAATTCAAGTCCAAAAGTGACAATCAATGTGAAACGGATGAAGTACTATAGTCTATATATATGTTAGAATACTCAGACCCAAACTTTGGAACTTGAAGTTCGAATCGACTTATTACTACCCCTACTAATCAGGGATGAATCCAGGACTTGAGATTAGGGAGGATCAAAAAATTTATTAATCAAAACACTAACATATGTATAATTATAATATTTATGTATATTATATTTACATCATAAAATACATTAATATTAATATAGCAGGTTTCTGAAATACATCAATTGAATGTATATATACACATACACATACAAATACATACATATATTTATTAAAAAAGTCGATTGTTGAGTAGTAAAAAAAAAAATTATTGGTCTAGTATTGATAATTGAAAAATATGATTGCACAAGTTATTGAACAATGAATTGTTATTTTATTTTGTCAACTCTTTAAAACACCCCTAAGTACAAATAATTTCTATTGGGCCATGTTCATACAGAGCGCAAAGCTCTGGCTTTAAACGGGACCCTCCGCAAGTGGGCGGTGGGATTGGTCCCCCGGGATTAGTCGGCCTTAGACCGGATACCCGAGATTTCAAAAAAAAAAAAAAAAAAACTCTTTAAAACACAGCAAAGTTAGCTGAAATCGAATGCAACAAAACACAGCATTGATTTCTACTCCAAGTTGTAAAATTTCACTCCACCAACTACCACTCTTCCATGGCGTCCACTCTTTTCTTCCTCCTCCTCTCCATCCTCTCACTCCACCAACCACCACTCTCCGCCGCAAACCACCGCCCCATTTTCCGATCACAGCTCTCCTCCGAGCCCACCTCATTATTCGCCGCCGACACTCCTCCGACGACCTACTTCGAAGTCTCAAAACCCATCACACTCCCAAACACTAAACCCTGCTCATATCTCGCCCTTCAACACGATTTTGGTTTCACCTATGAAAAACCCCCTGTTCTCGCCAACTATCGCCCCCCCTCCGATTGCCCCTTTCACAAATTCTCTAAAATCGTGCTCGAGTGGAATGCGACTTGCAAAGGGCGCCAATTTGACAGGATCTTCGGGGTTTGGTTAAGCGGCGTTGAGATCCTCCGCAGCTGCACGGCGGAGCCCAGAGCAAACGGCATCGTTTGGACTGTGAAGAAGGATGTCACGAGGTACTATTCTCTGCTTATGAGTAATCAAACCCTTGCCGTTTATTTAGGCAATCTTGTTGATGATACTTACACTGGTGTCTACCATGTGAATGTTACTTTCCATTTTTACCCTTTTGAGTACTGTGGTGATGGGAATGGTGGATCGTGTGCTGAATTTGGTGATTCTAAGGCTGATTTGATAACCCCTATTTCTAGAAATTTGCCTTTGAATGATGGGTTATGGTTTGAGATTCAGAATTCAACTGATGTAGAATGGAAAGAATTCAAGATTCCTCAGAATGTGTATAGGGCTGTGTTGGAAGTTTATGTTTCCTTTCATGAGAATGATGAGTTTTGGTATGGAAACTTGCCAAATGAGTATATTTCCGTAAATAACCTCACGGGGGCCTCGGGAAACGGCCCGTTTCGCGAGGTTGTCGTGAGCTTGGACGGCGTGGTAGTAGGGGCAGTTTGGCCATTTACTGTGATCTACACAGGTGGTGTGAATCCCCTCTTGTGGAGGCCAATTACTGCCATTGGTTCGTTCGATCTCCCTTCTTATGACATCGATATCACCCCTTTTTTGGGTAAGTTATTGGATGGGAAGAGCCATAAGCTCTCGTTTGAGGTGACAAACGCGTTAAATGTTTGGTACATTGATGCGAATTTGCATCTTTGGTTGGATAAAAAGAGTGAGAAAACGCAAGGGAAGTTGTTGGAATACACTGAATCCTCTCTCTCTATGTCCCTTCTTGCTAATTTCACTGGCTTAGATGGATTATTCATCACGAATGCTAGTCGTTCGATAGTTTCTAGTGGGTGGGTGAATTCATCTCACGGGAAAGTGATGACCAAATCGAGGCAAGAATTGGTATACAGTAATGAAATGGTGATGGGAAACGACGGGAATATGCAGATCTTGAATCAAGTGATAACCTTCAATTGTAGTGTTGGTACCAATTTACCTTCATCTAGTTTATTTCCTTCTACGAAATCACGAGGACAATATAGCTTTTATCTTCATACTGATGACATTGATAACGGGGATGGGAGCTATGATTCTGTAGCTAATGTGAGTTTGGGCTTTGTTGAGAAGACTTCCATTAATGGTGTTTCCGTGAGTAGGGTGACGAATCTGCAGAGAGCTCAAGGCTCGATGGTTGTGAAAGGAAACTTGGTGACGAGTGGATTGGGAAGCACTCAGCAAGAATACCGTTATATTGGTGATAAGTCGTGTTATTTTAGAAACGTGAGCAGCTCGAACTACACGATTCTTCATGATGTTGAGGGGAATGCCTGCAAATTGAATGGTTTGTTTCCTTTTTTTCATTCGAAGGAACGCTTTAGGATTTACGTATGATGATGAAAAGAAAGGGCTTATTTGATTCTTCTTCTTTTTCAAATGTAATCTGTTTCCTGCAAACTAAGCCCAGAATTGTGTAATCTTTCCACTGTTGTAACTTATAAGAAGTGAAGTGATTTCCAATTTGTCACAGCACAGCTAGTAATTCACAAAGTTTCGTTTACGTAGCATATTTGTTCATCCGTGGGAAATTGTTACAATTTGATCAATATAAACTCACAAGGGATTCCGAATGTAGAAACAGCATCAAGAAACAAAGACGATAGCACTCACCAAGTAGAATCTCCCAATACACGAAAACAATACATCAGTCGTATCTAGAAGGGATAGTCGTAGACTTTTTGCGTGAATATGGCGTCTGATACCTTCTTTATGACTGATTTATCCTCTGTTATATGTTTCACCAGTTGATCTAATTGGTTTCTATCAGTACGATTCTGGGAACGAGCACGATGCAACTCTTTCTTCAGTGCTTTGATCAGTAACGTATCAGCAACATGCTGCTCTTCCAGCCTACATATTCGTTTTAAAATTTTAACAAGTTCGGTAGACGTTCTTCCCCCTTTTAATTCTATTGACATGGAAGCGGAAACTGCAGGTTTATTAGTAGGTGCAACCTGCATTAGAGCAATTACAGTTTATATAAGATCCCATGCAATCTTCAAGATTAAGAAAAAGAAAGCAAAGAGATTTGCTGTACTTTGTTTTTACCTCCATTGAACTGTCATAACTTGTGGGTGATGCAGTTGGTATAGCAAGAGGCTTCTTCTCGATTGGTCGATGATATTGTGCTAGTGATTCCGAAATGCGCCTCCGCAAACTGCTTGATCTTTTTGGCAGCTGTATGATGGGAAAATGTTACCGAAGATACGATGACACTTTAATCGTATTTTATTAGTTCTGAAATTATGAGATGCTAATTCAGAGCAGATGACAATGACAAAAACTTCTATGAATCTGGTTCGTTATCACAGTTTAGTGTGATACTTTCTATGCTAAATGTATGTACATTCTTGGAATTGAATTTAAGTGTAGAAATAAAAGAGCCTGTGAGCACTTTACCAGTTCACGAGGAGAAATGGGCGGCGGAATACAGTGGCGATTGACTTTCAGGCGGCGGAGACAGGGTGGAGGGTCGACAGCGACAGTGACACCACCATGGTATTGATAGAGTTCCCAAAGCGCAGCCGCTAGTTTTCTTGAAGAAACAAGCTTCAAAGTAGGACCATTTTCGTTCTCTTCTCTGCCGCCAGTTAAAGGCTGTGCCGTTTCATTTCTCCTCCAAAATGCAGCCACCGGAGTCGTCTGCCCCCCTCTTTTCCCTACTCTTCTCAACTTATCCCACAATTCTTGATTTTTTTCACTTTCCATTCCCTCTCCTCTAGACTACAAAGTTATAGTATCTTTTCCTTTCTGTGTGTCCATGTATTTGACAAGAAAGTGAAACCTAGTGGCATCATTAGGGGTTGGAGGGGAACCTAAATGTTGGTTGGTAAGAATTTAGATTGAATTCAGACACAAATTATCCTTTATGCTTAGGAATTTCCAGCTTTCATGGTGGTTGGATGAATTGAAATGTCTGCACATGGTTCATAATTACCACTCATTTAACGGTAATAAATAACTTCTTCATCATCCCAAGTGCCTCGTAATCATGCTAATTTAAAACAGTTTCAATGATATTGGGCTTGACCCCACTATCCTTTTTTTGGCCATGGGGCCTTAATTAACATCTCATGGAAGCCTCATATATATACAAATTGGTCTTCTCCGTGTGACGGTTTGGCCGGTTGACGGTTCGGTTTTGCGCATGTCTAGTGAGAAGTGTTGCTACCCAGATAATTGGTCTTGTTCTCTACACTTTTTTGATTCGACTATCAAGTAACCTGAGCCCATCATCTGTCGGAGTAGCTTGTGGAAAGACGACCCGGAGACCCAACAAATGATAAACAGTTTTTGTATTCCACCTAGTATTGTCTGAAAATTAATACTACATAATATAAATGAATTGATTTCACCACACCTCACTAAAAATTAAAAAAACTTTTACGTGAAATAATTTTTTTTTATGGTATTAGAGTTTAGGCTTGCTCATATTTTGGGTTCAAATCCAGCTAAAATCAATTTCACCCATATAATTTTTTGTCTAGTTTGGTATGTTATATGATCAGACTCATATATCTCAAACGGTTCAGATTGAATTGCAAATGTCGTGTCTTTTGGTTACTTGTGTTGGAAAATGTTGGTTTTGACCACATTTTATAAAATATTAAGTGACAACTTATAATCTGTTTTGCGTAAATGGATTTAGTTGATTTGATTTCTCAAAACCAAATTTTAGTTGAATGAGAAATTAATATTAAAGTTGGTCATTTACATTGTTGAATGTATTTATAATGGTAATAGTGATGGATAGTGACTTGACATGAAATGTCATGTCTTTTGGTGGAATGATTTTAATTATTCCGAAGGTTGTGTCTTTTAGAATTATTGTGTTAATTTAAAAGAAATACCTTTTGTAAATAGTTGCTTATTTCTAAAGGTTGCAACTTTTGGAAAAATAAGTTTATTGTGAAGAGTCATACCTATTACCTAAAGACTATTGGAAGTCTATAAATAGATCCTCCTACATTGGTCATTTCATTCATTCGGAAATTCATTTCCATTGATTTATGGTCAAGAATTGAAAACTTGAGTTAAAACTACATATGCATACTTAGCATTTTAGAATTGTAGTTACTACATTAGAGTCGAGTCGAAAGTTCCGGATATCCATTTTGCGATTCGCCTATAGCTTCCGATTTGTAGTGCAACAATCGTGAAGTTTTAAGTCGTTGTATCTTGGGGACGGTTGCCAGTGATCCGTATTGCACATGTGTACGGGGCAATAACGTCTTACGGAGATAGAGTCAAACTCTAGCCTCGACTTTCGTGTTTAAGTCTGTGTCAGCACTTAATCTTCGTCTACACATACATATCAATTTCCAACAACTTGGTATGGGCACAATCGAGTCTATTTTAGTGTGTTGGATAATTTTTTTTATTTTAAATCGGATTTAAGAAATATATTCTTTTTTCTGCATTCAACATGGTACCAGAGTTTGGATTCTGGTAAATTACTCAAGATTCAAGAGATAGTAGCATTCCTTGTTGCAGTGGCGGACCCAGGAATTTGAATTTGGGGGTACGATAAATAATTTGTAAAATATTATTTAATATTTAAAGTCTAATCCATCCATAAATGTACATCAATGACTTCTCCGTTGAAATTGCTAAAGTTTTAGTTATCTGAAAAGGAGTACAGACCCAACTAACTAGATATACAGATGTGGAATTAAATAAAAATAAAAGACACGTTATTATAAGACATTGTGAGAAGGTCGAAATTCATCATGTTAATAGTTTAAAAAAGAAAATGAATAGATAAATAGACAAGTGAGTACAAATATACTTAAATTATATTTGACGCACACAAGAAGTCTTATAAAAGAAATATGTGTACCCTCTTCGTTCAAATTCATTGTGTTCATTTTTTCGGACACAAATTTTAATTATGAATTAATTTATATATAAAATAGATATGTTGGATAGTATAATTGAGTATTGTGGAATTTATTAATAAATAAATATTTAAATAATATTATTTTTAAAAGAAAAATGAGAATTGAAAAAAAAGGGAGTAATATTTAATTAAATGCTACTAGTAAATAAAAGAAAAAAGAAAAATTTAAAGGGAAAGGCGTAAAACCAAATACCAATTTAAAGGTTGAGAATTAATAAGCCCAATTAGATGGGCCCAATAATTTCGTAGAATGTGAACTTCATGAAATATACACTAACTACATACTCTAGTATATTAGACAATTTTTTTCCATTTTGGGGGTACAGTTGTACCCCCTTGTACCTAGCTGGGTCCGCCCCTGCCTTGTTGTGACTCTTCTCACGCTCGCTAGATATCTTCGAGCGACAAAGCCATCAACAAGAGCGGCGACTCCGACAACGGTTTAAATGGTACCGTCGGCCGTGATTGATGCTATGTCCCCACATTATTCATTCAATCTTACACATTAATTTGACCTAAAGTTAAATTTTATTCTATTCAAAAGCTTAAAAGAAACACATATATTACTATTTTTTAAATTTTAAAAAAACCAAGATTCCACAAACCTATTTTAATAAACAACCCTAAACCCGAAACAAACACCAACAAAAATATTGAAACAATAAAACTATACTATCATGCATGATATACAATATTTTTTGCAGTGATTTAAGATCTAAGTGCTAGACTTACTGTGACAGCCATTCTATATTGAAATTTGTTGATGAAAATATAAGCACAATTCGTTAAATAGGATATTATGAAATGAAAAACAACATAATGGTGAAAAAATAACAAAAAGGGGCTGACTATTTACAACTCCATTTAGGTAGAAAACACTCCACTTTCAATTTATTAATTTAATAATAGTGTAAAAAATGCAAAATACCACTGCTAAATAAATGCACGCACCCCTATTACTATGTACACTTCCCTTTAAACGTTTAAATACTAACCTTAACTGCAGCCTCCACCACCCCTTCTGACCTTCAACATCATCAAAATCAACAAAAAAAACTCAAAAATTAAAAAAAAATCTTCAAAATCTTAGATTTTTTTTAATAATTTTCGACACACCAGGTCGACCATATACACTATCGTCGACAACAATTTGTCGACGAGAGTGTATATGGTCGACAAACTGTTGTCGAATTTTTTAAATTTTTTTTTTGACAATAGTTGGTCAACTATATACACTCTAGTTGACAACAATTTATCGACGAGAGTGTATATGATCGACCCTGTTGTGTCGAAAATAAAATAAAAATTTGAAAAAAATGTACTTGTGTACAACCCGGTTGTTGTTTATTTTTTGGAGGTTGGGAGCAGTGGGCTGGGGGGTAAGGGATTTTTTTTTTCTGATGGGGGAGGGAGGGGGGTGAGAAAATGAGTGGGGAAGGAGAAAATAAGAAGGGAGGAAGAAGAGAATTTAGGGTTTTGGGGTAGGGTGCGGTTAGTAAAAAAAATTAAGATAAAAGGGTATTTGGAACAATTTGAAAAAAGTGCATCTATCCTAGACAAATTTTTGGAGAGGGCATCAATCGGGGGAATGTTCTCAACCTAAATGGAGGTGTAAATAGTCAGGCCCTAACAAAAATGTTGATGGTTTGTGTCGGGATCGATTTTTTTATTGGGCCATATTATCACACGTAGACTGTGCCCAGAAACTCATTATCGGGCTTAACAATTGACTTGCTTTATTATTCTATTCACTTTTTTTTTAAGCACGAACCAATCCGTTAAAAAACTAAGTATTTAACAAGCTCAAACTTTAATTTCATTTATTTCTACGAAAGAGTTGAATTTGAGTCCTAAATAGACGAATCGAGTCAAGCTCACGAGCAGCTCAGTTGATTAACATTTAACAACATTACTTACACATATTGTTGCGGAATATGAAAGACACCAAATGATGAAGCTCATTTTATCTCTATAAAAAATGTACTTCTTCCATTTTAGGATTACTTTCATATGTAGATGAATTGAACACATATATTAAGAAAGTGTAAAAATGAGTAGAGTTTTGAGAGGTAATTTTGTAAAATTTTATGTATAAAGTAGAGAAATGAATTGACTTTTGTGCATATGTGGAGAAAAAATAATGATATTTGTGTAAAATTGAGGATATTGTGGGGGTGAAGTTTGTAAAGGGTTTTCCATTTTAAAAGTGTGAAAGTTATTGTAGGAAGTTTTGGAAAAAAAAATATGAAAGTAGTTGTGTGGCGAGGGAGTATATGAGAAATGCCATCAATCTGTGATTATTTTTTTCTCGAAAATTGTCACGAGCTGAGGATAATAAAATTTGGTATGTTTTTCTCTATATGCTTTATTTATTCTTTTCCTCTTCTTACGTACTCTTGGAAGTCAGACTTGTATATTTAATTGGTGATCTCAATTTGGTATGAAACACGTGATTTGCTATCCAAGGTTCTTAATTAGATTGGACTATTTTTGTCTCTATGGAGAATACTGAATATTTGAAGATAGGATTGAAGATTAGGAGAGTCATCTAGTAAGTCTTACGTACGGGTTGTAAACGAATTGAATTGAAGCGAATACTACAATATTTGATTCGATTCGTGAAAGTATTCGTATAATCGTTTACTTTTTTAATAATAATTTTGATTCAGTATTCAATATTATTCTGATTGAATTTTTTGGAGCATATATATTCCAAATATATTTTGAGTATTTAATTCTAAATTTTATGAAAAAAATATGTAAAATAATATTTTAAATAATATAAGGAATGAGAGAGTGGAAGAAAATGTAATCTTGAGTGAACTTTCTAGATTTAGGTAATTTCAAATTGTAATTCCAAACAATTAAATACAGACCTAAATGAGAGAGGGAAATATGAGTTGGGGTAAATTTTAAAAAATTATATATATTTGTATGTCAGTATGTGTGTATAATTGTATACTTAAGAATATTGAATTGAATATTATAATTATAATTTTGTATTTGTATTTTTACTTACTAATTAAATAAAAAAAATGTTTGTATACAAAATACGAATATTAAAATTTGAATACAAATAGCGAAGCAACGTACCAAAATTTTTATGCATACTAAGTTGATAGGATCACTAGGTCTTCTTGTATGTTGCTCCAACTGGTGTAACATTTCAAGTAACATGAGCTTATTATTTGAATGTTAGTGGACGAGTGGTCTCTGATCGACATTTGAATACGTCATTTGACAATGCATTCTACACTTAGTCTTAAAGATTTTTTTTTTCTCATTTAAAAGAGATTTCAAGTTTGTTTAAATTATTCTCTAACAAATTTTTGTATCCACTTAACATTGTTATAGTGAAGTTACAAATTATTGTCTCCACTTAACATTGTTATGGTGAAGTTTTGTTCCGAGCCACCCACAAACTAATTTATTTTGTGGATTTTACAAAACTATATTCAAGTCTTCCACTGTTCTGTACTTCTACTCCTATTTATGTTGGGTGAATGTTACAACATACTAGACAACATTCCTTGTTTTTCATACTTAATTTAATCATTTATATATATAAAAAAAAGAATATCATTATTAAAAAAATTAACTTTAGTTTATTTTAAATTTAAGATATAAATGAAGTGAAACGAGTTATAAATTATCTCATTTTAATTTCATTATTCTCGTTTTTCATTTTTATGGCTGTTCAAATTCGTTATTCTTATTTTCTTTTATAAAATAGTAGGGACCTTCTACATGTAGTCAGAGTGTCGTATGGTGTCGTAATGTCTACCGTAGTCAGTTAATCTAAGTCATTAAAAATCTAATCTAAAAGCTACAATTTACGGTATGTATTCATCGTATGTGTCGTAATGTGTCATAAATTTGTATTTTCTATTAAACTAAATTAATTAAAATATATTATTGTAAAATTACATTTTTATCCTTATACAATAAAATAATTTATTATATTTATTAATGTAACTAAAATATGTAATGTTAAAATTACATATTTACCCTTATGTTATTAATAAAATTAATAACAAAAAATAAATCAAATCAATTTATTAACAAAAGAAAAAATAAATCAAATTAAACCTTAAAGAAATCAAATTCATTAAAATCTAGTTAATACATGCGTTTTCAATTTCATGCGTTTTTTACCTCCCTGTGACCCATCATCCGCCGCTTGCCAGCCTCCGCCGCTTAGCTTCCGCGCCGCCGACTGATTTTAAATTTTTTTTTAGAATTTTCGATTTTCTCTGATTGATTTTGTTTACGAGTTCTATGCTCGATTTCTTGAATACGATCTACACTCAAACTTGGGGTTGTTAAAATTGGATTGAGTTGTTTAGTAGTAATTGTTTTTTAAAGTGACTCAAATCAAATAGAAACTTGGTTGATCAACAAGTGTTCGATAAAATGCCTCAAAGAAAATTTGCAACTGAATTTAGCAATTTAGCAAAATGTTCGAGAAAAACTCATTCTTGCTTCAAACCTGATAATGGCGAATCAAGGATCACACGAATTTGTCAAAATTCTTAATAATGTGCCAGACTAGATGGAATTGGGGACGACAAAAAATCTAATTTCTAATTTAACTAATCTATTATTTAATTATTATTTGGATTGGTTTATTTAATTTTTAAAATAATAATATTTGTATAAAAAAGGGTAGAACAGTAATTTTACCTAATATATATATATATATATATATATATATATATATATATATTTTAAAAACAATTTAAATAAAAGAAGGGTAATATAGTAAATAATAAAATACAATTTAAAAAATGATATAAATAACTTAAACATGTATAACAGGTAGCAGGTCGTTACGACGTTTACAACGCCACGTGGCGCGATTCGACAAAGTGACTATATACTCACTTAGTAAAATTTGACTAACCTAAGAATTGTATTCGATCAAATTACTTTATTTTCGTACTCTAATCATTGCTTATTAATTTAAATTGTCATTCGCATAATTTATAAACAATAAATACAAGTGGACTTTACAATACCTCATCATATCCTCTCACTTATCTATTTTATACATAAACAAATTAATAGGAGTATTCATTATTAAAAAAAAATAAGAATATCATTATTAAAAAAATTAACTTTAGTTTATTTTAAATTTAAGATATAAATGGAGTGAAACGAGTTATAAATTATCCCCTTTTAATTTCATTATTTTCATTTTTATTGCTTTTCAAATTCGTTATTCTTATTTATTTTTATAAAATAATATTATTAACATTATTTTATTTTCGTACTCTAATTATTATATATTTACTTAAATTGTCATTCACTTAATTTATAAATTATTTTTTATTTATAAGTAAACTGCACAATGCCTCATTGTATATTCTCTCAGTTATCTATTTTATACATACAAATCAATATTCATTATTAAAGCTCAGTGCTAGAAAATATGAATATATTGAATTTGAATGAAATAATAAATAGATATGGATGCATGGATGAACTATAGTCTGTAGTTGTATTTAAAAATGATGTAAAGATGACGTGGAAGAGAGAAAAGTCTCGACTCTTGAATGAATAAATATGAATATAAAAATATTACTCCGTCCTATTTTATAATTTTCTATCACTTTTATTCTTTGTCTGTCTAAATTTATAATTCTCATTTTTTAAAAAAAAAATATTACTCTCACTCACTACTTTATTTCTATCTATCTCTCTACTCTAACTTTCACTTATCATTTTTTCTTAAATTTTTTGTCCAATCCAAATAAAAAACTACTCCCTCCGTCCCGGAGGAACTTGCACCCTTTGACCGGCACACATTTTAAGAAATGTGTAAGAAAAGGTGTAATGATTGATGTTTTGAGGGGTAGTTTTGTAAACTTTTATAAATAAAGTAAAGTAAAAAGTAGATTGAGTGTGTAAAAGTAATGACATATGGGTAAATATGAGTATATTTCAAGGGTGAGGGTTGTAAAGATATTTCCTTTTGTGGAGTGTGCAAATTGGTATGGGACATCCATATATGAAAAGTGTGCAAATTCATGTGGGACGGAGGGAGTATAAAATTTAACGGAGGGAGTATATAAATCGTTTTCATACTAAGTCTGATCATGAAAACAGGGTTTTGAACTTATGGTTCAAGATACCGACACACTTACGTGCATCTAATTAAATTTTGCAATTGAACCACAACTTCAACCCGATTTTCAATGTGGTGGGTCAATTACACATTCATTGGGACTTAGAAAGATTCAAATAATAATGGAAATGGGGTCACAGGTATACCATGATTCTCTGAATCGTTGCATCATGAAATCCCTTTTCAATCGCTTTCTTCACGAGTTGAGTAGATTTTCGACTTTAAATATGTATCATATGTTTCAAATAGTAGTATTATCTTTTCCCTTTGTATATGAACCATAAAAGGTTTCAAATAGTAATACTACAGTGCTCCCACCAATTCAAAATAAGTGTTAGTATGAATCAATGCATACATATTAAGAAAATTATTAATATCATACAAAGTGTTATGCTTTTAATTAATTGTTTTGAAATTTTACATAAAACTTTAAAAAATATTACTCCCTTTATTCCATACTTAAAAGTCCATAGTTTCTGGCCACGGGTTTAATATATGAATTCTTTATTAGTATTATAAGAGATAAGAGTTATGTTCATACAAAGCTCTGACATTAAACGAGATCCCTATAAATGGGCGGTGGAATTAGTCCCTCAAAATTAGTCGGTCCTTAAACCGGATATCCGAGACTTCAAAAATAAAAAGTATTATGAGAGATAAAAATGAGGATAGTAAATTTTTTTTTTTTAACTTTATGAGTAATAAAGTTATTTTTTAGTGTGAATAAAATAATGATATTTGATATAATATTATAATATTTTAGAAGAATAGTTAAAATGCTCTTTTGTTATTTTAATTTTTAAATACGATAGTTAAAATGCACTTTTGTTATTTTAAGTATAAACCATTAAGTAAAAAATAACGTAAATTAGGAAGAAAATGAACATTAAAAGTGTAAAATTTCATTTAAATTAAGGAAGAAATGAAAACTCAAAACATCACTTATTAATTCAATTATTGAAGTCAAGATGTAATTATTCTATTTTCCATAAAAAGGTTCTCTGATAGCTTATTGCGGTTCCCTTTAAATATGAACCACTAAAAAATCATAATAAAAAGACAAAAAAATCTAATATAATTTCAGACTGTCGACGTCCTTTATTTAATTATTGTAATACTTTTATATTTTTGTTATTAGATAATAAAATCTGCATGGAACCTAAATTTTAGGTGTACAGTAATGATTCTTATTTTTTGATGTTGTGAACCTGTGAACATGCGATGTGATTCTCTTTTTTTTTTTCCTTTTAATTTTTTAGTTTAGGCTGTGAACCTCATAACATGCGATGTCAAGAGCTTAATGCTCCTTTATGATAAATCATGTCGTATCAACACGATTACATTACGAATCATTATCGTGTCGTATTATGTCAATACTCAATAGTAAGTACTTCCTCCGTTTAATTTTATTATGCCAATTTCTTTCGAACACGAGTTTTAATGAATATTGATTAGTTTATGTATGAAATAGATAAGTTGGAGGTATGATGAGATGTTGTGGGTCCATTCATTGGTAAAGTAATTGTTTATAAATAAAGTTAGTGACAATTTGAGTAAATAAGTGATGGTTGGAGGGTTAAGATAAAGTAGTGTAAATAATATTATTTCAAAAAAAAGGAATGTGCATACAAAACTTGGATTAATAAAAAAAAAAAAAGTAAGAATAATGAAATTGGATAGAGAGAGTAATATATAAGTTGTGAACGTGTTAATGTACACTACCTGTTTATTTAAGTGTGCTTAACGGATCGACACAACAAAATCTTTATGTAGTTATCGTGTAAACACGATTACGATACGAACAAAATAAGATCAAACGGAACAAAATAAGATCAAACGGTACTAGCTAATTCATAATTTTCGTATTAAAAAATAAGATCAAACAGTACTAGCTAATTCATAATTTTCATATTAAATTCATGTTGTGTTATCACGTGGCATCGGACATTACCAACTCCGTCCCATGATGACGAAAGACTTACGCTAAAATATACCCATTTTATCTAGAAATAGTATCTATCTATCTTCTTCTTCTTTTTTTAAAGTTTGATGAAGTAATAGGATTTCTTTATAAAAGATTTTATTTATGGAAAATTCTCAAATGCAACATGTGCACCAAATTGTTTTGGTGCACATGCTTTTGTCCTTGGGATTGACTTATGTGAAAATGCCTTACGTGTGCTTATGTGCAAATCCATCAAATAAGGGGAAAAAAAATCTGGATTAATATTCTCGCGGGTATTCGGAAAAAAATGGGCCCAAATCCAAAGCCCGCGAAATTAAGGTACCTGGGCCCAAATCCAAAGCCCGCGAAAAAGGAAACATTATTAAGCATATAAAACAAAATTAATAATAAACTATAGTTATGTCTAGTGGTATTTTCAAAGTGAAAACCAAAATATTTATCACTGGATCATTATTCTCTTCTTCTCTAACCACGTTATACACTACTTTACCATACCCTCATTCTTCTTACACGTTTCTTGTCTCTTTTTTTAATCACTTGTGCACATTCTTTTAACAGTATCACACCCGAAAGCATACAATATTACATAATAAGAAACATGGTATTATAAAACAAAAATATCTAAGCATTTGAGAATTCTACAATATCAACAATTTAGGGAAGCCATACTCTATTGTTTACAAAGTAATTCATCAACTTAACACAAATAAATGAAAATAATACTTGATGGAGTACTATATTATTCTACATCTCAACACACCTAGACAGTAACACATGAAATACTTAGTCAGTATCATACAAAAAACCAAATTTTTTTATCAAATTGAATGTTTAAAAAATGAACTAATTAACTACTCAAGTTTTGAAGGACATTAAATCAAAACAAAAACAGTATTACAATTAAAACGTAACAATATTACAATTAAAACGTAACAGTATTACATGCAATTATACCTTTTTTTTTAATTACGTCACCATCATTCTCTTCTTCTCTAACAACACTGTCCAGCAATTCATCATCCTCACCTCTTGACCTTATTTTTGTCTCTATTTGCTTCATATTTTTCCACAGTATAACATCTAAAGGCACACAGTGTTATATTATACACACAATAGTATTATATTTTGCATATGATAGTATTATCAATTATCCACCAATGTACTCTACTTCATGGTCAACTTTGGAGATAATTCTCAATACAAAACTAGAGACCTATTAAATTGAGTTATTGATAACTTATTTGCTTTCAACTCATGCCATGACTTCAAAACTTTACATTACTCGTTGGATCATATACCTACTTAAATCAAATACTAATACCAAGTAGAAACAATGAAATCATGAACCATAACATACAAATAACACATAAAAATTGATTTCAACAAGTGCCTCCACTAGTGTTCGTAATCGTCACACACATACTTACGCCCAATATCTAGAATAGAGAATCGCGACTTTCAGTCTAAAATTTTGAGCTGAGTACGAAGAACTACCTTTGACACAATGCTCTCCACCAAATCATCCGGTTTAGCTAGAACCGGAGTCGCCGCCGACAACGAAGCGCAGATACGCGCGACGGCGGTGGATCGGCACCGGCGCGGAACAAAAAAGGTCTGAGGCAAACTCCTCGGCGAGGAATATGGCAGATGGAATTTCGAAAAAGCATTTGCAGTAGAAGAACAATTGGCGATGGTAGCCATTTTCAAGCTTTGGCAGTATGGACGGATCGACGCGGCGTATGGACGGATCGACGCGGCGGGAGGGCGGCGGGCGGATGGAAGGATCGGCGCGGCGGGAGGGCGGCTTCGGCGGCGGGCGGGTGGACGGATCGACGCGACGGGAGGACAGATTGGCGCGGCCAGAAATGTAGAAGAGGGATGGAGGGCGACGCCTCACTGTGTGTAAATCGCACACAGTGAGGGGGTGGGATTACAAAAGTAAATTTTGGTATTTAAACTTAAGGAATTTGCATAAAATTAAAATTTTAAGTTTGAGCGGGCCGGGTCGGAAAAATATATGGGCCAAATATAATAACCTAAATCATAAATTGGGTAATTTTCACATAAGCACACATAAAGTATTTGCACAAAAGTTTTTGCGTTTGTCCTTATCCTCTCCCACTCTAACTTATTATCCATTCTTATCTACTTATGGTTATAATTCCATTTTTTTTTCTATTAATTAATTAATTAATTACCATTATTAATTAATTACAGTTCTCATTTTTATCGACCAATATTTATAATTATTAATTAATTTACAATTCTCATCACTTAATTAATTAATTTACAATTCTCATAAGCATGAGATGTTCAAATCCTTTCAAACTTTTTTTTTGTTACTCATTTCCACTTTTCAATAATAATAGTCGCTACTTTTCATTAATAAAATTTCCACTTTTCACTAATAACAGTTACCACTATTCAATAACAAAATTTCCACTTTTCAGTAACAAAATTACCACTTTTCACTAATAATAGTTACCACTTTTTAGTAACAAAATTTCCACTTTTCAATAATAATAATTACCACTTTTCAGTAACAAAATTTCCACTTTTCAATAATAAAAATTACACGTTTCAGTTAAAATATCTACCACTTTTCAATAATAAAAATTACATTTTTCAGTTAAAATATCTACCACTTTTCAGTAACAAAATTTCCACTTTTCAATAATAAGAATTACACTTTTCAGTTAAAATATCTATCACTTTTCAATAATAAAAATTACATTTTTAAGTAAAAATATCTACCACTTTTCAATAATAAGAATTACACTTTTCAGTTCAAATATCTACCACTTTTTAATAATAAGAATTACACTTTTCAGTTAAAATATCTACCACTTTCAATAATAAAAACTACATTTTTCAGTTAAAATATATACCATTTTTCAATAAGAATAATTACATTTTTCAATAATAAGAATAACATTTTTTCAATTTTAATAATAATTTTAACGGTACAATTTATAATTAAATATACCCATTTTAATTAATTAAATTAACAATGATAGCAATAAGAAAAATAAAAATGAAAATTATAGATTAATTAATAATTGTAAATTAATTAATTAATTAAGTGATGAGAATTGTAAGTTAATTAATAATTGTAAATATTGGTCGATAAAAATGAGAACAGTAATTAATTAATAATGGTAAATTAATTAATTAATTAATAAAGTAATGAAAAGTGGTAGATTTTGTTATTGAAAAATGTAATTATTATTATTGAAAAGTGGAAATTTTGTTACTGAAAAGTGGTAAATATTATAAGTGAAAAGTGGTAATTTTTAATATTGAAGAGTGGTAACTATTAGTAGTGAAAAGTGTTATTTTATAATATTGAAAAGTGATACCTATTATAAGTGAAAAGTGGTAATTTTTAATATGTAAGAGTGGTAATTAATTATTAGTAGTGAAAAATGTTATTTTATAATATTGAAAAGTGGTAACTAGTGAAAAGTGTTGTTTTATAATATTGAAAAGTGATAACTATTATTATTGAAGAGTGATACTTATTATAAGTGAAAAGTGGTAACTAGTATATGTGAAAAAAATTGTACTTTTTTTTTTATATATATAAAATTTGTATTTAAAAATTATTTTTAAAAAGTTGTGAAAAATGGTAATAATTATAGTATTAAAATTATTTTAATTAAAAAATAAATTGATGTCACAAGTATTTTTAAAAATAAAGTGAAAAAAATTGTACCTTTTTTTTATATATATATAAAATTTGTATTTAAAAATTATTTTTAAAAAGTTGTGAAAAGTGGTAATAATTATAGTATTAAAATTATTTTAATTAAAAAATAAATTGATGTCACATGTATTTTTAAAAATAAAAGTGAGACCATAGGTTTGAACCTACAACCTCACACTAAGATTAAACTGATGCAACCGCCCTGCCATAGGATACTTTGTTTGAAAGTTCCGCTTTTTTAATTAATAACAATTGCTTTGTCAGCATAGTGTGCACGTGTACACTGTGCACAAGAGACCAACTCTTTATTTATTTATATAGTATATTATTTCCATTATTAAACAGTGTAATTAAAATCAGTGCGTGTAGATTTCAAGAGAGTGCGATTTATCATTATGGTATAACTGTTGAGTAGTTCTCCACAAAAAAATCAGACCACCATGAGCAGCATATCTCATGTAGGACAGAACTTTCAAACTCAATTATTCAACTTTCAAAACATACATCCACCCTCCTTGCATTCATGCCCTAGTATTCAGTACAATGATCAACTAATAGGGGGATCAATCACACCGTTCATTTAAAAAATCTATCGTTTTGTATGGACAGACCCCGTTTAAACTCTTTATATGTTAGTTTATGCATTTTAAAGCTAATATTCTATTTCAATATGCACAATTAACAATGTTCAGTGAAAATGACAAATTATCATGTTAAAGTAATTTACACATTTCAGTAAAACATAGTACTCCCTCCGTTCCGAAATTACTTGCATAGTTTGACCGGCACGTTGTTTAAGAAAAATGGATTTAGTGGTTGATGATGTAAAATAAAGGAGGGATATTTTAGGTAATTTAATGATGTGTAAAGTGGATTTGATGATGTGTAAAGTGAAATGTATGAAAAAAAAGAGTGACAAATTTGAAAATAAAATGATGTTGTGAGACTATTAATTTTTTAGGGGTATTTCCATATTAAAAATGTGCAAGTAATTTCGGAACGTTTCAATAAGAAAAATGTGTAAGTAATCATGGGACGGAGGGAATATTACATTTCAATTAAAATTAGTGTCACGTTTGACTCATATTCTCAGTTTCACGGTGCAACCCGTCAACATGAGATTGACTCAATAAATATACTCCCTTCATCAACTTTTATTTGTGGTTTGAGAACAGGGGTGAGAATGGGTCAGGCTACCCGACAGGACCTGCGACTCGATCTATTAAAGCTCGGCTTGGCTCGACTTGTTTAATAAACAAGTCGGGCTCAAACTTTTTTAAAAGCCTATTTAGTTAAATAGGCCGGATTTAAGTTTTTTTGTAGGTCTTTCAAGCCCAAGAGGCCGGCCTATTTAATTTAATATATATATATATATATATAATAAATATCTAATATATAAAGTACTATACTTAAATATAAAAAACATCATAAATAAGAGTATCTAATATATACTCCGTATAATTTTTAATTAGTAAACATTAAGCAATATAATTAGAGATTTTTTTAATGATTTGATGAAATACAAGTGTTACAATTTTTTTTTTTTAAATGCACTAATATGCTTAAAAAAGCATTTAAAAGGCTTTCGGGCCAGATTTATTTATTAAAAAGGTCAGATCAAGCCTTAAAAAAAAAAAGTCTATGATAGGCCATGGACCAGGCTCGGGCCTAAAAAATATTTAAAAGTTCAGACTTTTTTTTTGTAAAACCTACCAAGGCCTGACCCATTCCCACCAATATTTGAGAATGTTCCACACGAAATAAAAAGATCATTAAATATATATATATATATGTAATGCGACTCTTTTACTCTTATTTATATGATCATTGAATAAATATTAGTATTACAAAAGTAAGTACAACTAGAAACAGAATATAACATTTAATTTTATAGAAAAAAATGGGTTGGTCTGCTATGGACTCGAGTGCATGCTGTGCACCCTAGTCCATGTTGCACTTTTCAGTTACTGACTTACACTTTTTGGTAAATGGTGTTGCACTTTTCAATTATTAAACTGTATAAGTAATAATTGAAAAGTGCAACACCATTCACCAAAAAATGTAAGTCAGTAAACTGAAAAATGCACATGGATTAGGATACACAGCATGCACTCGAGTGCATACTAGACTTTACCAAATAAAATTACTTCTCAAGTAAAAAAAAAAAAAAAAAAAAATTGTATGGATGGACTGGAGTAACTAATTCAAATTCACATTAAAAAAAACAAACTAGTGATTATAGTTACCATTCCGAGACGTTGTCTCTCCTATCATGCATAATCACTAGTTATAGTCAAAAGTAAGGAAGACAATTCGAGAATGAGAAATTAAAGTGAATGATTTTCAACCACAATTAAATACTCTCTCATTCCAAAATTATGATCCCCTATTTTTTTAGTTTATAATAAAATATAGGAGTAATATTTTTTTTTTACAGTGTAAAAGTTTCAAAATATTTCTATTTAATGAATACTCCGTATTTATTACACTACAAAAAACACGGATTTTGCCGACGGAAATACCAACGGAATTTCGGTCGGGAACCGTGGTTACCGACGGATATACCGACTGAAAATTTCCATCGGTAAGAATTACCGACGAAATTTTTTATTCCGTCGATATTACCGACGGAAAAAACAGTCAATGCTGCCGACGGAATGCGTTCCGTCGGTAACACTAATGACCCGTTTTCTAATCGGGTTTGTATTCCGTCGGTAAATTGAATAAAAATAATTAAAAAAGAAATTATTTCCGTTACCGACGGATAACATAAACAAAAAAAATTAAAAAATATACAGGGTGGATCGGACCCAACCCGACCCGAGAGATTTTATTGTAGGCCAATTTAATTTCCGACCCGAGAGATTTTATTGTAGGCCAATTTAATTTCGGCCTTGCTGGGACTCGAACCGGGTGTGTGGGCGCCTAGTGAGGGGCACCTACCACTTTTGTAATATTAATTGTATATGTACTCATTTTCGGCCCATTTTTTTTTAAATTCACAAAATTAATTTCTTTCACATACATTAATAATTAAATTCTTAATCTATCTTTATTGTAAATTTAATTTTTGTAATTTATATATTTTAAAATATTCATATTTTTACTAAAATATTCATATTTTTACTAATTTTAAAAAAAAAATTCCAAAAAATTAATTTTTTTTCACACTTTTTAGTTGTAACTTAATGATAAATAAACCTTTTTAAATTGTACATCTCATAAAATAATTAGCTTACATTAATTTAATATTCATCTTCATCTTCATCTTCTTCATCTACATTTTCATTATTTGCCCCATCTTCCTCCTCTTCCTCTTCATTTTCATCCTCTTTCTCATTTCCACTATCGTTTTCAATTTCGATCAATTGTGGATTTGCAGCCGTCAAGTCTACGTGAATATTCAAATCTCCTGTAAAGACTTCAGTTCGAATCTTTATTTGTTCCATTTGAAACGGAGAATCATCTTCATCACTCTTTTCCTTTTTAGGGACTTCTACCATTGATCTTGTCTTTACTTTGCAAACAGCGTGCCATTCAATTTTACTACGTGATCGTACTGGATACTTGCAGTAGTATACTTGAGATACTTGATGGGCAAATACAAATGGATCATCCCCGTTATAGCTCCTTTTCGGATTAACATCCACGAGCTTGTACTCCGGATGAATCCTTGTTCCTGAAGGGCCTTAATCAAACCAATGACACTTGAACAACACTACAGTCTTTGCTGGATATCCCAGATATTTTACTTCAACGACTTCGTGCAACACCCCAAAGTAGTCACTTGCATCTGCATTGTAGTTCGCACTGTTAATGCAAACACCACTGTTGGTAGTCGTTTTTCTTGATGCATACTCGGATGTATGAAATTTGTAGCCCTTCACAATATAGTCGTTGTAAGTCTTTACACGACGTAGTGGTCCTTTGTTGAGATCCCTTAAGAATCGACTCTCAAAATCGTGTGACCACCCCTACACAGTTCAAATAATTAACATTAATTATGAATCATATTTATTTACGTAAAATTAAGAAAATAGTACTCACATAACATTGGAACCATCGGACAAAAATCACGTTGAAGACGAGCATCTATATCTGTATCTGAGATGTTTTGTTCTGTTAGTTGTAGTTCTTGAGTATACATCGTAATTCACAAAATCCAACCACAATTAATATTAAATTACATAAATGAAGTAGTTATTCATAATTTTATTAGATGATAAAAATATGAAATACTTACTCAATGTAAGGTTGAACTTCATCACAATTCAATAACACATACGTTTGTGCTATTTCTGCCTCTCTGTTTGTCTCCCACTCTCGTTTAGTGAATTTTCCTATAGGTCGTCCCTTAGACTTGAATATAGACAACATTCCATCGACCTCTTCACCGATATTGTCTGTACCTCTACCACCGTAGTTACGTGGTTCACTTCTCAACCGAGTGTTGACATGGTCTTCAAAATAATAAGAACAAAACATGCCAACCTCTTCATTCAAATATGCATTAACAATCGATACTTCCACATTTGCCTTTTGTTTAACATTGTGTTTCAAGTTGTGGAGATATCTGATATATATATAAAAAAATATTAATTAAGTGAACATGCATGTATAATAAAAAATGAAGCAAGTAAGAGTTTACCTTTCAAATGGGTACATCCACCTGTACTGCACTGGACCACCAATTTTGGCTTCATACGCGAAGTGAACGGGTAAGTGTTCCATCGAGTTGAAGAAGTTAGGTGGAAAAATTTGTTCCAACTTACAAAAAATCACTGGAATGTCTTACTCCAAACGAATCATATCATCGATCTTGATCGTTGAAGATGTTAAATCTCTAAAAAAAAGACTTAATTCAGTGATAGCTCTCCACACATTGAGAGGAACAACGTCTCGGAACGCAATCGCTATCAAGCGCTGCATAAAAACATGACAATCGTGACTCTTCATCCTTGAAACCTTACCCCTGTTTATGTCTGCTCATCGACTCAAGTTTGACACGTAGTTGTCCGGAAAGTTCAACTCGTGAATCCAACGACACAGTTGTTGTTTCTGTGGCTTATCTAGTGTGTAGCAAGCCTTTGGATATTTACTTGTACTGGGATCCATTTTTAACTCTTCACGACGACAATAAATGTTCAACTCTTCCCGAGACTTTGGAGTGTCTTTCGTCTTGCCTTCTGTGTTCATGATTGTGTGGAACACATTATCAAACACATTCTTCTCAATGTACATCACGTCCAAATTGTGTCGGATCAACAGTGAACTCCAGTATGACAAATCCCAAAAAATACTCCTTTTATTCCAACTACCTGGGATTCGACTATTGTGTTCAGCTGCATTTTCCTCTGTAGACTTTTTCAAACCCGTCCACTAAATCTCATGTAACAACCTTTGTCCTGTACGATGAATAAATAATAAATAACATTAGAAAAAATTAATAAAAAATATACGTATAACATTAGATCGAATAATTGTATAATTAAAATACCGTTTCGAAGGGGCGGTCGATTGTTTGTAACTATTCTATTCTTCAAGAAGTTGTTCTTATTCCTTCTAAATGGATGATCTCGAGGTAAGAACTTTCGGTGATTATCGAACCATGTAACTTTCCTACTCTTCTGAAGACTGAAAGCTTCAGAATGCTTCATACAATATGAACATGCTTGCAACACTGCCGTTTTCCACCCATACAACATAGAATATGCAGGAAAAGTCGCTAATGGTCCACAATACAACAACACGCATCGTGAAATTCTATTTTCTGAACACATCATACGTTTGGACACCACTTTCCCATAAAAAGATCAAGTATTTTTATAAGAGGCTGGAGATAAACATCAAGTTTTTCCTTTGGATTCGACGGACCGGGCACCAATACAGTCAGAAACATTGTTTGAGGTTTCAAGCACATCCATGAAGGAAGATTATACGGAGTCAGTATCACCGACCACAACAAATATTGCTTTCTAAAGCTCCCAAACGGTGCAAAACCATCAGTACACAAACCTAACCTCACATTCCTCGGTTCAGAAGAAAAACCGGGATACACGTTGTCAAGGTGTTTCCAGGCCTCCGAGTCGGCCCGATGTCGCATCTCCATAGACTCGGTCGAGGAAGAATCTGTTGCATGCCACGTCATGTGCTGTGGCAGTAGATTGATACAATCTCATTAAACTCTTATGTGCCACTTTCTTCTTCGACGACTTCGATTGACCAGCGGGCCCCTTCTGACGTGGCTCTTTGTACTGAGGATGGCCACACATTCTACACATGTTCAGCTTGTTATCTTCATCACCCCAATATAACATGCAACCGTTTACACAACAATCAATCTTCTCGACCGACAATCCCATATTTTTCATCATTTGCTTGCTTTGATGATACGTTGTAGGCACCTTATTCTCTGGAGGACAAATCTCACTGCATAATTGTGTCAATTGCAAATATGCCCTGTTAGAAAGCTTGTTCTCGGTCTTGATAGCCATAAGTCGGGCATTAAATGACAACTGAGAGTGAGAATCACAAACCAGATACAAATCTTGATCGACAAATTTGAGCATTTCATAAAACCGAAATGCTTCACCCGTCGGCTCATCTTCTACATTTGAAAAACCAGCTTCCATTATCATTGTTTGATACATATTGGGTTCTTCCCTCTCCAATTGAGATTCTTCCTCCCCAAACTGTTGTTCCCCACCAAATTGTTGTTCATTATTGGTGCCGGCTTGATTAGCATGTATTTGTCTTTCATAGATTCTAGCAGTGTAATAGTATAACACTCGGTCAAAGTTATAAGGCCAACGTCCTTCGCCATGAAATGTCCAGTTATAATAATTAACAACGAAACCATTTTTCAGAACATGTACCAAAACCTCATCAATCGACTTAAATAATTTATTCTGACATTTTTTTGGTGGAGCACGGACACTTGATACAATCCCCATACATGCAATGTGGGTGGAGCTTTGCAAATTTAACAAATGACACAAGTTCATTGTAAAATTCACCATTCACATTTCCTAAAATGAACCTAGGAGTACAATACATCCATCGACGATCCGGCAATTCCATTTGTTAAGCATTTAAAATATAATTCTTACAAACATATAAAATGCACAACTAAACTATAAAAAATATAATTAAAATACACAACTAAACTACAAATATATAATATGCACAACTAATTAAACTACAAACATATAAAATGCACAACTAAACTATAAAATTTAACCAAGTAGAAAAGAAAAACGTACCGAAATTTAAAGTTTTCATACAATTTCCACATTTTTTTTCGACTGAGAGTGAGAAAAAAGATTTTGTAATGTACTGCATGTAACCGACGAATTTTCAATTTCCGTCGGTAGCGTGACTTTTGAATTTACCGACGGATTTTGAAATTCCGTCGGTAACATGGCGCCCAAATTTCTGTCGGCTGTGCTAAGCATGTATCTATCTGAACAGGAGACATCCCCAACGATCGACCCATATTGTCAGTTAGTTGTCGGAAGTAGTGGTTCATCAAGTGTATTACGTTCGGGTCCGGTACAGCAGTGGAGGATACAGAGGCCTGCGATGCACGTTGGGAACTAGACGACCTCACAGTGTTGCTCAACCGGCCAAGGCTACAAGGATCCGTCCTCGACTAGTCGGGGCAACGTCCAGGTAAATCTGGTTAAGGTCAACCGACGGAGGGGGAGAGCTGGGGCCGGCTTGAGCAGAAGCCTGCGTCGTGGCCTCTTCAATCCTTCGGTTGACATTCAACTACATAATAATAAAAAAAAATTAAAACATAATTTAATACATTTAATTAATTAAATAATAAAAAAACATCACAATTTAATTAAACTTATGTGAAGCTCGGTAGTGCACCCATATGTGGACGTCTGCGTATCCGGATCAAACAGATGAAGAAGGTTCAACTGATCCACATGTGTGGGTGCACGCCCTGTCTCCCACTCCTATTTCGTACCAATTAAATGAGCATATAAAAATTATTTTATTTTATATAATATAATATAAATAATTGAATTAAAATTAGTTTGAAATAAATTTAGTGAACACTTACTTGAGCAATTGAGTGCTCATACACGGATCGGGACCCCCCGATGCCTTGACATCCCACCTCCAACATCAGTTGTACAGTTGGCCTGAGTAGTGTTACACTTCTCCATGTACTCCGGGCTACTCCAATACGTGGTCAACGTGTTCCACACATCGACTATATTTTCGTCCAGACCCAACGTCTGCACCTTGCCACTACGGCGCCAAGCCTTCCTCTAGTTGTACATTACCTCATTATACCTAGATTGACATGAACTGGCCCAGTACCTGTGAATATCAACATCCGAGAAGTACTCCCTATGCCAATAAGCATGTTTCTGCACATATTAAATCAACATATTTATCAAATAATATATATAATAAATTGTTTATTACTCCCTCCTATTCTTTTTATTTGTCGTTCGGGCCATTTGCACAAATTTTAATAAAAAAAAATTATACCTAAATTAACCTTAATTATCTTAATTTTGACCACACAAATCTGATTGAAAACAATAAATTAAAATACGACTCATTTTACTCTAATAAATATCCCTCATTTTACTATAACAAATTCCACATTTTAAAAATAAATCTCACCATAAAATTAAAATAAAAAAAATAAGGATAACACAAAGTAACCGTTATCTTCATCTATTTTTTCTCAAACAATTTGGTAAAAATTTAAACAAAAAAAAATTAAATTAAAAAAAATAAGTATCAATTAAATTACAGTAAAAAAAACTCACAAATTTCAAACTTATTTTATATCCAAAATTTTTGGAGATGTTTGGAATTGGTGGTGGTATAAAAATTAAAAAGAGGAGAGAAGAAGGTGATCCATCAAACATGACTAACCAAAGAATTTAATTAGACACTGAAATTTATATATAAAAAAAGAGAGTAAATAGGGGTATCTCTGGTACTAAAGAGCAGAACACGACAATTAAAATGCAGAAAGTTAAAAATTTAGAACGACATATAAAAAGAATAGGAGGGAGTAATATTTAATTGAATGCACTCAAATACCTGGAACTCCTCCCAGTATTCATCCTTTTTTGTAGGCGGCACCTTCAGCCAAGAGTACGCATTCACAACAATCTTGCACTTAAGAATCGATTCAGTGCAAATCTTCGGCACCTCGTTACGAGACAATAATCTGTGACATTAAATATTAACAAACAAACACATTATAAATTAAAAAAATTAAATATTGTTAAACCTTCACAAATTATTTAATTAATTACTTACTGTCCATCCAGAATCCATACGTTCAATCTGGTTTCGAGGGATGCCCTGGGATGTTGACGAGCTGCCGACAATTGAGATGACGGCGGCGACTATTGTGGAATGGACGACGATAGACGATCATGTGAAACGGACGGCGACGTCGTAGGAGTCGGCATCAAAGTAGGCTCAGGCCTAAGTGAGCCCTTCGACCGCATACGTCGGGATCCTGAGGCCCCACCAGCACCCGAAGGAGCATTCACATCTTAACTCATCTATTAATTTTAATAAATAAAATTTAACAGTATAATAAATTAATAAATAATATAGTAATGAAATCAATAATTTTCTAATTTAATCAATAACATTTTAGTAATTAAGTCAATAATTTCCTAATTTAATCAATAACAAGTTAATAATGAAATCAATAATTTACCAAGCTAATTAATTAATAATGATTTAAACAATAACAATAATTACTATATTAATCAACAACACCCCTACTTATAACAATAATTATTAATTTAATCAACAATAATAACCTAGTTTAATCGACAATATAACCTAATTTCATTAATTGATAATAACCTAATTTAATTATCAAAACACATTAATTCTTCTCAATGTTAACTATAATCATGCACTAACTAAATAATTAATTATTTAAAACTAACTAACAAGTACCAATTATATATTAATTAAATAAACAAAACATATAACAATCTAACGTAAAAAAAACAATAAATTTATAAAGAACTACACTATATATAAAACGATCAATTAATTACAATTAACCAATAAAAAATATATAATTCACGTAACATATGTATCAATTAATTATACATATTCATCAACTACGTAGATGCAATTTTATAATAATTAACATGCAATTTACAATAATTCAATAACAATTTTATAATAATTAACATGCAATTTAATTACAATAATACAATAGCTTAATTAAAATTAATTAAGAATTTATAAAACGTACCGTTTAAATTGAAGAAAACTGAGGTAGATGATCGAAATGCTCTACGTCTTTCAATCCATGCACAAGAAATCTAATCCATGCACGAGACCACGAACGGAGGAGAGGAAAGTGAAAATTTTGTTTTCCTTCTTAAGAAACCTACTGCCTATCGGCAGTTTTTTATAAAAAAAAAAAAATTGCTACCGACGGATATTTCCGTCGGTAGCACGCGAATATTAATGCACGCGTATTTTTAGTGGTTTTCGAGGCGGTGGAGTAAAAGCGGGTCGGCTAACGACGGAATATTCCGTCGGTAGCTGCAATTTGAACTGCCGACAGAAAATTCCGTCGGGACGTCCCGACGGAAGTTGAAATCCGTCGATAGTTTGTCGATTCCGATATTCCGGCGAAGATCCGTCGGAACGGCCGACGAAATGGATTCCGTCGGTAAACTTTCGTCGACAAATCCTGCTTTTTTTGTAGTGTTAATTTAATATTTAATAAATAAAGATAAAATAGAATTGTAGATATAATAAATAATATTTTATTGATATGGGTAAAAAATGAAAAAATACCATCATTTTAAAATAAAAGTTTATATAAAATATTTCAATAATGAAATATGGATAATTAAAATAAATTCAAGGTAAAAATTTGTGGGTCAAACCCGGTCAACGCGAGTCAAACTTAACTAAAAAATATTTTTTCGCTTTCAAATATTGTTTTACTACATGGTCAAAACTATGTTACTACATGACCATAATATTGCCACTACAACATCAAAATTGTGTTACTACAAGTCCAAATATATTCCGAACACTTAATTTTCTGGGCGAATTTTCTAGAATTTTCTAAATATGTAGTAGTATACTTTTGGTCTTGTAATGATAATATTTTGACTTTATAATAACTATATATTAGTTATATATTAGTCATGTAGTAAATCACCTACTTGTGACCCACAAATTTTTCGAGCGACCTGAATCCAGGCTTATGCTCGCAAATTTTTAAAAATTATCTTAATTATACATATTCCATGTATGAAGTATTTCACATAAGTGTTGTTCTTACGTTGGACGAACAAAGAAAAAAAATGTAAACCTTTCGAAAGAACGAGAGTGTATTTATTTTAACCAAGTTAAATATTTTGCTATCGATAATATCGAGTCTTTAAATTTGTTTAAATATATTATGAAAATACTCTCTCAATCCATTAAAAATTGTCTATTTATTTCAGCAGATATCTAAAATGACAAACGATTAATTTTTGAAAAAACAAATGAAATAAATAGTACTTTCTCCGTCTGTCTATAATGTCTATAAGTTTTTTATTTATCCATTTTTGTGTGTCTGTCTGTCTATAACCTTTTCATACTCTTCTTAACAAATATTTTATAATTTTTATTTTTACACCCCACTTTATATTTTATCCTTTTATCTCTATTTCACACTCTCTTTTAATAACATCAATTATACTATATTCATTATTTAATTAATTTTTTTAATTCATGTGTAAAAAAATAAAGAAAAAGTTATAGATGGATTAAGGAGTACTCTGTAGTATATCATTTTTGTTAATATAGATGTCGGTAGTAATCGTAAAAATTGTAAATATCGAGAATATTTTGAAATGTTTTAGTCCTTGACTGTCACCAAGGGCAGTAGCGGCAGCCAACATTTCCCGGTTCTATAAATATACGACCGCCATTTTAGTAGCTTGCTTCTTTCTCTATGAGCAACTGTCATCGTCTCTCTCTCTCTCTAATCCATTTCATTTCAAGATGAAGAACTGAGAAGTTCTCCTCAACCGGAGTTTGAACGACGTCGCGGCGGTGATCGGCGAGTCCACTTGAAACTGTGTCGTATTAACAACTCAGGTTTCTCACTCTCTCTCTCTCTCTTTCGGTACACATGTACAAACATTATTATACAGTATGAGAAAACAGCTTTCTCCATCAAAACACACAACACAAACGTATGCAATTTACAAATCATGAGATAGGTTTAGTTTAGAAGATTGGCTGAATTTGTTTTTACATGTTTCTGAAATTTGGTAGGGAGTGAAAGGGCATTGAGGTCATTTGAGACGTTATGCTTCGAATTTGGGAACGCCGATTAAGAAAGCTAGGTCAATAGCTGGCGACATTAATGGAGCTGTATATATAATATAATATAATACTCACGTAGTATGAGTTCTTGAAGGAAATAGTAACACAATTGTCTTATTCGAAAGTATTAACTTAGGGATGTGGGGGTCAATTATGAGTATTACTGTACACTACTCACATGCTCTGTTTCCCATCAAATTAAATTAGTATTTGCATTCACAGCGGGAACTGAGGGGATTAATTTGAAGTTTTGGAATAAAAGCTACTCTAATTTTTTCAATGGAGTTATAAGCAATAATGACTTTAATTTGGTTATATAGGTTATTTGTTTTCTTGCTTTATGGTTGAAGAAAGTGTGCCTAACTTTTTTGTCACTTTTCTAGTTGACATTCATAGTCATAGTTAAGGTTTATCAGATAAATAATATTTTATTAGGGATTGGATTGGACCATGTATGTTACCTTTGTTGATGAGGAAAGCAAGCTATAATTTCATTGGATTTTAATTTTCTCATATTACTAAATTGCTAAAATAGGATTCCATCTTGGAATTGGATGAGAGTTTGTGATTGTGATCATGAGCAGAACCATCATGTCCCACAAACTGTGATAAACAAGTGTTTCTTTTCTTGCATAACATATATTTTGTTAATATTCTATAATTGTAACGGGCAGGTATCGGATTGAGATAAGTGTTTGTTATTTGAATGCTGCAAAATGAGTTCAAACGCCACAATCGAATGTCCAGTATCCATGAAGGCCACGTCGAATGGGGTGTTCCAAGGGGATAATCCTCTGCATTATGCACTTCCTCTTGTGATCGTACAGATATGCTTAGTGGTGGTTCTGACCCGAGTACTAGCATATCTTCTAAAGCCACTACGACAGCCACGCGTTATTGCTGAGATTATCGTGAGTTTCCTTTTTCGTTTCTTAATTATAGTTCTTCACTTGAGGGGATGTGCTTAATTCAGCTTTACTTCAATTCTATATGATTTCCCATCGGATGATGGTTTTTATTGATAATTGCTCGTCTTTGTTCATTTAAATGTTACTTGATGATTGGAATTCTATGCAATATGAGAGCCTTAATATTTCTTGAGCAACTAATAATGCCAGCAGGATATTTATCTTATTTTTGCAAATGTATTGAGCATTTGGCTTTGTTTATTTAACCAGACTGTCTTTAGAATGTTTCCTCTCTGCCTGACTTTATTTGGAAGTTCTGATATTCTTCTGGAACATAATTTCCTAAAATTTTCAGTCATAAATCATAAGTGCAACAGATATACACATGTTATTGTTTCAAGATAAATGATAATAGACTAATGAAAAGTGAATTCTTTTATTTTACATAATGCCTATTTGTTTGACATGAAATTCACCATAATTCAATTTATCCTGTTTTAACAGGGAGGAGTCCTTCTTGGTCCTTCAGCTTTAGGCCGCAATCAGAAATATCTCCACGCTATTTTCCCCCCACGAAGCCTTCCAGTTCTTGATACTCTTGCCAACCTCGGCCTCTTGTTCTTTCTATTCTTGGTTGGCCTCGAGCTCGATCCAAAGGCACTTAAACGAACTGGGAAAAAAGCATTGAGCATCGCTCTTGCAGGAATCAGTCTCCCATTTGCATTAGGAGTCGGGACCTCGTTTGTTCTTCGATCAACTATTTCCAAAGGTGTGAATCAAGGCCCATTTCTAATATTCATGGGAGTTGCCCTTTCCATTACCGCATTCCCTGTTTTGGCTCGTATTTTGGCTGAACTTAAACTTTTGACCACAAATGTCGGGAGAATGGCCATGTCTGCTGCTGCAGTAAACGACGTGGCTGCATGGATTCTTCTTGCTCTGGCTGTTGCCTTGTCGGGCACAGGCCGTTCTCCTCTCGTTTCTTTGTGGGTTTTCTTATGTGGATTCGGTTTCATAATGCTGTGCATTTTAATCTGCCCATTTATTTTCAAATGGATTGCTCGACGTTGTCCTCAGGGGGAGGCCGTGGACGAGATATATATATGTGCTACATTGGTTGCTGTTTTGGCTGCTGCTTTTATTACGGATACTATTGGGATTCATGCACTTTTCGGGGCGTTTGTGCTCGGTGTTCTTGTTCCGAAAGAGGGAGCATTTGCTGACGCCCTCGTGGAAAAAGTCGAGGATCTTGTGTCGGGCCTCTTTCTTCCTTTGTATTTCGTGTCGAGTGGATTGAAGACGAATGTAGCTACCATTAAAGGGGTTCAATCATGGGGCCTTCTTGCTCTTGTCATATTTACGTCGTGTTTTGGGAAGATTGTTGGCACGGTTTTGGTCTCCCTCTGCTGCAAAATCCCTTTCAAAGAGGCGATAACTTTGGGGTTTCTGATGAACACAAAAGGTTTAGTGGAACTCATTGTCCTCAACATTGGGAAAGACAGAGGGGTGAGCGAATTACTAATTAACTAGTTGTGTATACTGTATCATGTTTGCTCGTCTCACGATTGTCTCGTTACTTTACAGGTTCTGAATGATCAAACTTTTGCGATCATGGTTATGATGGCTCTATTCACGACGTTTATAACAACGCCTGTCGTTGTGGCTATATACAAGCCAGCTCAGTTGGCTAAAGCGGAGTATAAACACAGAACCATCCAGAGGAAGGAGTCTAATACTCAAATCAGAATGTTGATCTGTTTCCACAGTACGAGAAACATTCCGAGTCTGATGAATCTCATGGAGGTTTCACGTGGCACTGGAAAGAAAGGAGGACTTCGTGTCTATGCAATGCACCTGATGGAGCTTTCCGAACGGTCATCCGCAATATTGATGGTTCACAAGGCGAGAATCAATGGGTTGCCCTTCTGGAAAAAAGGCCTCAATTCTGATACAAACGAAGTTGTAGTTGCTTTCGAGGCTTTCCAGCACCTTAGCCAAGTGTCGATACGACCAACGATCGCGATCTCGTCTTTGTCAAACATGCACGAGGACATATGCATGAGTGCAGAGCAGAAGAGGTCTGCTATAATAATCCTTCCGTTTCATAAGCACCAGAGATTCGACGGACACTTGGAGACGACACGTGAGGATTTCCGGACTGTTAACCGGAAGGTTCTACAACACGCTCCGTGTTCTGTCGGGATATTAGTGGATCGTGGGTTGGGAGGGTCGTCACATGTTTCTGCAAGCAATGCAAATTATACAATCACGGCCTTCTTCATCGGAGGCCATGATGATCGAGAGGCCCTTTCCTACGGGGCACTCATGGCCGAGCACGTTGGCGTTAGTTTGAACGCAATTCGTTTTGTCGTGGGCACGAAGATAGAAGCTGGAGATAGTGTTCATTTAGATGTGAATGAAGAGGATGCTCCTAAGGATGGATCGGATGATGAATTTTTAGGTGAGTTCAAGCAGAGAGTATCGGAGGATGGTTCGATTAAATACGATGAGGTTTTCGTTAGCAATGGTGTGGAAGTAGTCGATGTGATTCGATCATACAACCGTTGCAATCTGTTCATCGTTGGAAGGATGCCGGAGGGTGAAGTAGTCGCGTCTCTGAACAAGAAGAGCGAGTGCCCTGAGCTGGGGCCGGTTGGAAACTTGTTGATTTCGCCGGAGTTTAAGACAACAGCGTCGGTTTTGGTGGTGCAGCAGTACCGTAGCCAGTTAACGGGACGTTCACTGGCTACGTTGAAAGAAGAGTATTCATCGGAAGAAGAGGAGGAGGAGGATTAGCAATGAGTTGCTTTATCCAGTATCAGTTTAGTGATGAAGATGATGTATAGTTACACTAAATAGAGTTTGGTTTAATAATCTTCATCTTAAATCTGCTTGTGAATGTGAATGTAAAGTCAAAATATTATTGTAATAACATTGCATGTGCTCTGTTAGTCTTTTAATCTTGACCACCTCGTTCTTACAACATCAAATAAAATAAAGAAAGGCATTGATTTTTTTGTTCCAATAAGTTTTCACTTGTTTCAATAAATTTCGATAAATTGGCATAATAAGACTTACTGTGCCGTATTTGGCTCATGTGCTTGACACGTGGAAGGTTGATTTCGATAAAGTTGCAGACAAAAAACGAAGTTGATATAAGGATTTCAACAATTTAAGAAGGATAATGGTACATATAAAAAATAATTGGAATTACATAGGCAGCGACTAGGTACTAGTCCCCAATCTATCGTCCGTTTAGTGATTTTTGATTAGGCCCTTTTCTTTTTAATTAGACTTTTTAGAGTCGAAGTCCGGTTCGAGTGGTTGAGCACACCTTTTTAAATGGAATCGACTTCGAGTAAAACACATGACTTTGCCATGATGCATAGCCTTTTTTTTTTTTTTGTAAAATTCTATCGCCTAAGGGGCGAAAACTGTTTTTTTTTTTTTTCCGACATCATTTTTACAAGTTAATTTATTCAAGGATCCCTTTGCAATTTCTTGGTTTTGTCTATTAGAATTTCATGTTTATTGCTTGAGAATTACAGTATAAGATAAAATAATTAAAAATAAAATTCTAAGCGTACGACTAGGCGTCGCCTAGACCTCGACTAACTGTTTAGGCGCTAGGCGGTGTCAATCTGCCCGACTACTAATTTTCGACTTTTGCAACCTTATAGTATTTTTATTTTTAATTAGGATGATTTAAAAAAAAAAAAGAAGTTATGGAATGAAAAAAAAATCAATCCCTTAAATGATTGAACCAACAAAACAAAAAATGGGAAAAAGAATACGTTGTGTCCCTCCCATTTATTTTAAGTTAAGCGCTTTCAAGGGGTACAAATTTGTCAACCCATTGAAAGGCCATATGTACCCCCGGTCATCATTTTTGGTACTCGTTCTCTTTCACCATTCTATCTTTGTTAAGGAAAAAACTTCGGTCCTTTGATTGTATGTATTAAGATGCAAAATAAAACCAAAAAATATGGGATAAAATGCAAATTGAAAACTTTAGAGGAAAAAAATTAATTATTTATATTCTGAAACTTTCACCTTTTTTATAAAAATGTTCATTAAAAAATAAAATTTTAATTTACATTTTATAATTTTGTAAATTATGTAATTTACGTTCATTTTTTTTTTGGGATACACTAAAACGGCATCGTTTCACTCACGCTTTGTCAAATGCTCATAATGAAGATAAATGACGTATATTAATCAATTTACGAAATTATGGGACGTAAATTAAGTTTTTATCTTTTTTTGGGAAGTAAATTAACCAATTTACGAAATTATGAAACATAAATTAAGCAATTTATGAAATTATAAGACGCAAGTTAATTTTATTTATATTTTTTCAACCGGATATAAATAAAAAAATTCTCAAAAACTTTAAGATCCAGTTTAGTAGACTACATTAGCAAGCTAGACAGATGGATATAGTAATCACGCCTAGAAATTCTAATTAGATCTAAAATAAAATTAATATTCAACACAAAAATACATCCGATATGCATACCAAATGATTGAAAGACACACAATTTTATACTTTAATTTGAGTATATTCAAATTTAACCGTAAATATCTCAACATATCAAACGGGACCTAAAGATTTAGAAATGCTCATTCATATTTGAAGCGTTGTTGGTCATGACGTCCATCAATATACACTCTGGCCTATTAATTTCTTCAAAATGCTCATCCTCATTCCCAAATATCTCCAAAGGTTTATGAATAAAAGAAATACTCCCATACTTATTTTTTACACATGTTGTAAGAAATACAGTTTTAAATTGGTATTGAGTTGGTGAAAAGTGTTGAGAAATTAAAAATAAATAGAGAGAAATAGCTAGGAAAATGAAAAGGTAAAGAAATACATAGTAAAATATTGACATTTTAGAAAATTAGTCAATTAAGTTGAGAAGTAAAAAATGATAAAATGAGTCAATTACAGAGGAATGGAGGGAATAATCGATAAGTTATTTGCTCTTCCTTCATTGCTTGAGCCTCAATTATAGCTCTTTGCCAACTTCGAATTGCTTCTTCACTACGCGGACGATTGGTTTCTAGAAAGGAAATTGCACAATTGCATATCTGCGTTTTAATGATGCCATAGCACAATCGACGTCCTTTAATACTAATTCTAAATCTTCTATCTTTTAAATTCTATATAAATGTTTTTTAAAATTTAAAATTATTTCATCTTTCTTCTTCATTCCCTCCATTCCAACCATATTTTCTAATTTCAATTTTATATGAATTCTGCCACTTCATTCTCTCTTTTTCAAACGTTTCTAATTTCAATTTTATACCAAATCTGTCTCGTTCATTCTCTCTCTTTCAATCATATTTTCTAATTTCAATTTTAATTAATTATATCAATTCTGCCCCTTCATTCTCTCTCTTTTTCAAACGTATTTTCTAATTTTAATTTTGTACCAAATCTGTCTCTTCATTCTCTCTCTTTTTCAAACGTATTTTCTATTTTCAAGTTTATGGAGTATTAAATATGCATTTATTAGTGTTATTTTTCAATCACCCTCATTTTCTGTGTATATAAAATAAATAAAACTACATATATATACATTTAAAAAAATATACTTAGATAAAATTTTTTTTTTACAATTCCACATATTTACGCAGATTTTGCACTAGTTATACAATATTGAGGAATCAAAATTATCATAAACAATATTTTTCCTATAATAATACACACATGCCTTTATAATAAGTTAATAACACATGATTTATAAGCCTTAATGAAATAAAGCTAAGTGAATGTACATTTTAAAAATAATTATATTAAATATTTATTGGGTAAAGATGTTTGTTCAGAACATCCAAAATGTGTTGTCTAATGATTATTTAATGCTTAATGATTTTTATTTTTTCAGTTAGAGATATTTTAGATACTTTGAATGAAACTTTTTAATAATATTACTCCCTCTTTTTTATTTTATAATTCACCTTTTTTCCCCTCCCCATGACTCGAACCCAGGATCTAAGGCCGGATCTAAGGCCTAGGTAGTGGTGCTCTAACCACTTGAGCTATCCCACTTTGTCAATTGTTTTATTTTAGTTCATAGCAATTGTTTTATTTTAAGTACAAGGTTCGATTCTAGTTCATAGCTATTAATTTTTTATATATTTTATTATTCTTTATTTAGTTCATAGCAATTGTTTTATTTTAAATATAATTTTATTTCTTGTTTCACATAATTTAATTACTCCGTATTATTTTCTTCACAATAAAATGAGAATATAATAATAGGAATATTATTAAATTATCAAAAGAATATAAAATTATTGTCTAATTTTTTCTACCACTCCCGATTTGTATTAAAATTGATTTTTTTTGGAGTTAGTGTTAAAATTTTGCGTTTTAAAAGTGGTATGCTAAGAATATTATAATTTATAATATCTAACATTTTTTTAAGACATTCATTATCTCAATAATAAAATAATTAAAAATTAAAATTTAGGTTGGAAGTTAATTATTTTTAACTAAAGAAAGAAAATTATAATATTAATATTTTAACAATTTCGACACTATTTTAGTTCTTCACACCCAGAAGTTCAGAACAATCAAAACTTCCTCCAAATATAATGATAGTCACTTGTTCAATTTAAAGTAATGAAATGAGATATATTGACAATTTATAATGACTTTTTTTATACGTATAAATATTATTTCGTCTTTATATTATTAATGTTAATCGGGTCTCCCTACTCAAAATTTCTGGGTCCGTCACTGAGTACAATTTTGTCTTTTTTAAATGTTAAAATTCATAACATTTAGCACCACAAAATTATGTGGACAGACATTTAAATATACGAATAAAAGTAGGTGTCCACAATTTAGGAATTAAGTCAAGGCGGTCGCCCTCCCCCGGCCCCTTCCTCATACATTTGAATGTTGTTAATACCCATTCAAAGACACATCATTCTCAAATGTAATTTTGAACCACACTTATACAAAAGTAGGTGATTCTTCAATTACAAGCTAACCTAAAATAATAATCATTTTACCCTCTTTTAGCTGTTCGAGTCCACATCATGCATGCATGTGATATCTTAAAATTCAAGCATTAATTGGGACCACGTACATTTTAGTCCATAACTAGATTATTGACAAAATTCAATCACCAGTACCGTTCATTGTATTTCACCCTATATTCCACTAGATTATTGACAAAAATAATCAATGTCGAATAATAATTATGACGATATGTGTTAAAAATGCTGGTAGTACGTACGTGGAACACAAAAAATTGAAGAAATTAAATGAAACCGATGAAATACGTACACATCCTGACCTCTCACGTACACCAGCTTCGCGGTTAGTGATTTTAGCTGAATTAATCCATTTAGTGCACTATAAAAAAATTGACTTTTGATGATTACAAATTTTTTTAATGATATAAATTGTCATTAATTTTCAATTTCGATTCATTACTAAAAACTTTTAATTAGCTAGAAAAATAACTTATAGTGAAATAATTTTGTCACTGAAAGTCCATTTTAATTTCTTGACGCGGTGGCTAATTAATTTGTTGGATCAAACTTTGTTGATTTCACATACTTGAGCGAACAAAATTCGTGACACGTCATTTAGAAAATTCTATATATATATGTATAGTCTCCAAAAAAAAAAAAAACACATATTCACTCAATCTCTCGCCAACGACGTCAAAAATGGTGTTAAAAACCCTAACCTCACCAACCATTCTCCTCCTCCTCCTCCTTCTCCTCGGCTTCTCAGCCGCACTCGTCCATCCGACCCCCACGTCTCGTCGCCGCCCTTGCAAGGAGCTCGTATTCTACTTCCACGACATACTTTACAATGGCCACAACTCGAAGAACGCAACTTCGGCCATCGTGGGAGCTCCGGCGTGGGGAAACCACACAATTTTGGCAGGAAACAACCACTTCGGAAACGTCGTGGTTTTCGACGATCCGATTACTCTAGACAACAACCTCCACTCTACTCCGGTGGGTCGGGCCCAGGGGTTCTATCTGTACGACAAGAAAGATGTGTTCACTTCATGGCTAGGGTTTTCTTTTGTGTTCAACTCCACCGAGCACAAGGGTTCCATAAATTTTGCTGGCGCAGATCCGTTGCTGAACAAGACCAGGGACATTTCGGTAATTGGTGGAACCGGGGATTTTTTCATGGCAAGAGGTGTGGCTACACTGATGACGGATGCTTTCGAAGGAGAGGTTTACTTTAGGCTTTGTGTTGATATTAAATTGTACGAATGTTGGTAAACAAAAGAAAACGCGAGGATTTCGTCTAATTAACCCCTCCCCCCACCCTATTTTTTAATAAGTCCGTTTCTAATAGTCTAAAAATGAGTGACACTACTCACACCCCAATTTCCCGGTAAACTTATAGTCTAAAATGACCTAATGTGAAAGATGTGTAGAATTTGTTGAAGGCTAGAAAGGCAAATTATAGCTTGTCTAATACTCATAGCATATGCATGACGGGTTAAAGTATCCCTTGTACTCCTTTTTAATAAAATTATATGTTTGTATATTAAAAAAGAGCTATTGCTACTATATACTTAATTAAACTCTAGTTAGTTTCCACTAAATTAAGCTCAGATTTGCTGGATCTTGCACTTATATTTATATGGTGGTTGAGCTGATTACTAGCTTCAAAATTTTCGATTTATATCAAAAGATAGAAAATATTAATGAATGTTATGTATTTAAAAATCCAGAGTTATAAACAAATAGCGTCTGTAGTCCAACGGTTAGGATAATTGCCTTCCAAGCAATAGACCCGAGTTCGACTCCCGGCAGACGCATATAAATATAATTGTTTAATTTTTAGAATTTGTGACCATTGACCAAATTTGCCCGTCTCAAATAAACAAAAATCCCTGCCCAAATATGACCCGGAACGATTTAGCAATTTGCAAAAAAAAAAAAAAAAAAAAAAAAACTTTCGCAGAGGAATTGAAAAACCATCTCAAATTTGCAATGTTTTTTTTTCTAATTTCATATTTCATTGCAACAACATATGACTTACATGTATTTTGTGCTTTGATTAAGAATATAAGATCTCTAAGTGCAATGTTATTAATATTTGGTGCATTTATTAAAAATAGCAATTTTGTTTTTTGAATTCTTGATATTCAACCCGCAAAAAATATACATTTGACTTTCAACTTTTTGTGTATATTTGATATTATCAATTTCAATAAGAATGTCTATTATCAATTTCAGTTTGATTAATTATATATTGCAATAGAGTGCACATGTTGTGATTGAATTTATCATGAAATTGCTCACTTTATTCTCATTTCAATTATTATCTACTAATATATATATATATCATGTGTGCATAGACAGTGCATTTTAGATTTTCTACTCCTTATCATTTTTAAATTTTACACCCTCCGTCCCATTATTAATTATATTGAACATTTACTGTTTACACAAATTTTAATGCAATAATTGTTTATTGTTATTAAAAGTGATAAAATGAATTTTTAGGAGGAATATAATGGGTAATTCAACTTTATTGAAGATCATCTTTAGTTAATGTGTAAAAAGTAATGATATGTGGTGTAAATAAGAAATATTTGAGGGAGTTTTTTAAAGGAGTAAAAAAGTTACTTTTCCAAATAAGGAAATATTCAATTAATAATGAGACGGACGTTTTGTCAAATGTTCAAATAATAATGAAACGGAGGGAGTATGATTTAGTAATCAATATTTGTTACTCTCTACGTTCAAATGGCGTTTTAACCCCCTTTTTTTTTTTAGTGAAAGTAAGAATGAATATGTATTGACAAGTTTGTTCTTAATTAATGAATGAGATTCTCTTAACCGCACAACCGCACACCTGACGCAACATATACAAGGTGCTCTTCGTTCTCCGTCACAGTTGAGAGTTCAATTACCTCATATTTTGTGACTTCACATTATGAAGATAAATAATTAAGTCAAATGCTTAGAAAAAAAGTGAGCAATTTCTTGATAAAATTATTGAAAACGTGCAAAACATGTGCACTTTTCTACAATATATTACAAACTGAAATTGATCGCAATAAAAATTCAAATTTAGTAAAAAGATTTGAGTTGAGAAGAAAATTAAACTTGTCACCAAAATGAAATATCACAATTAATTCAAGTGAAGATATATATGTGAATTTTTATCATCTGGCTATTAAAGTTTTTTACACAACTAGAATATTGCTTGAAAATTTTAACACAATATATATAGTGAAAATTGCATGCAGATAGAGTCAGACTTCCTCATTTTGAATATTATATTAGTAATATTTTTTTAAAAAGGAGGACCAAATATGCACAAAGTTGCAAGTCAATGTATTATTTTTGCTATTCTTTATCAGTGGATCAATTTATAATACTCCCGTTGCACTATTACCTTCTCACTTTCTTTTTCGAACGTTTCACAATAAATTTTTCATTCTTTTTTAACATTTTAATTATTTCTCCATCATAATTACATCATTTGTACTACATATTTATTATTTTATCATATTTCTTAATAAAAAATTCAAAAGAAAGGAGAAAATTATAGTGGAACGGAGCAGTGGCGGACCTAGCTTGGGACATGGGGGTACAGCTGTATCCCCAAATCCCAAAAATTTCCTTTTTTTTTTTAAATGTATAAAAATAATTTTGTAATAATGAATTATTGAAAAATATCAAATTATCAAATATACACCATATCTGATTGCGTGAATATCTAGCTAATTAGACATGTTCCTTATTTTTCTCTATTTTCGGCTATAATTAGTTGAGGCCTTCATGTATATAATGCACCCTCTGTGTACAGCAGTTTAACATTATGAGAAAATATATTTTCTCAGTACAGCAGTTTAACATTATGAGAAAATATATTTTCATGTGCCTTCTATTTGGTTTTATTATGTGACTTCTATTTGGTTTTATCATGAATAGATGAAAAATGATGAAAAGTTCAATACATTTATCTTCCTAAGTTCATTTAAATTTCTTTGAGCTTATTTTATACTCCTTCCATCTTATTTTTCATATTTTGTCATCAAACCATTTAAACCCTTATATTTCATATTAAAAAAAATTATAATGAAAATTACAAGTATGTCATTGAGCCATCTAAACATTATTTTTCATATTTTGTGCTCACACATTTATTTGCATATATCTTAAAACATTCATACATATATTTATTTGTATCGTAAATATCTGATTCATTTATACATTTATCGTACCCCAGATTCAGAATCCTGAGTCCGCCACCGGAATGGAGGGTGTACGATTATACTTAATAACTTTATAAATTAGTCTTATTTGGCAGTAGGATTGTGCTTAACATTATACACTCCCTCCGTTCCTCTTTAAACTTTACATTTTGTCATTTTAGGTGTTTCACTTAAAACTTTACATTTTTCTTTTCGTCAAGTTGGGTCGACCCTGTACATTTATTATCCCTATTTTTTACACACAAAATTATATGATCAATTACCATTATTTTTCCTTTTCTCTCCACCATTTTATATACTTTTCTTACACAATATCAAATTTTTATAAAATACTATATTTCTTAAAATATGTGTCATCCTCAAACGGAATGGAGATATCATATATTACGTACGCCCCAGCTGCTGACTAAGCTCTCTAGCTAGCTTCTTTGCATTTTAGTTGGGTGAGTGCATACTTTCATTAAAGTTTAAATTACATTAACGAATTTATACAATTAAGTAGCTATATATTCAATATGGACTATAAGATTTTTATGCACTCCATGTGCGTGCGTAATGAACACACGACTTCATATATAAAACACGTCACATATTGATGCAATGAAATATGTGATGAAATTTGTTAGGAAATTAAATACCAAACTATAATATATCTTCGGTGGAGAAAACAAAACAAAACGAATCGAAAAAGAAAAGAGATATAAATGAAATCATCGGGCTCAACACCTAAATTCAAGTAGAACGTCACACAATCGATGCAGAGGAACAATCTCAAGGCATTCCTCGCATCGAATTCTCACTTTTGATAGTTCTCTCTCTTTTCTCACTTTTATACAATATTAAGCTAGAATTGTATTTTAATAACTTTGTGGTGATACAAATTTCAACATACATAATTTCTAAAACAAAACATTCCCGCAAAAATCATGCGTGGTGATACAAAGTTCAACATATACAATATTAATTATACATTTACTAGTCTTATACCCATGTTTTACGGGTCGATTTATTAAAATAATAGTTTTAAATATAATTTTTTTTATCTTTTTCATTGAAGTGGTATTTGGGTGCAATTAATTAATTGCACATATACAATTGAAATTGAGATATAATTAATTAAGTTAAATGTTGGGTCAAAAACTAAATTGAATATTAAAATTTAAATGTATCTATACATTCAATTGCATGGAAGAATTTGTCTTTTGCCGTTGTTATAGTTCATGAGAATTAAACTTTTTTTTATTCTAATATATTTATAACATATAAATTTCTATAAATTTTAATCTATATTATACTCCCTTCTATTCAAAATATATGTCATCCTAAGCTCATGCACATATATTAAGAAAACAATTGACTTCTCATTTTACCCTTAATAAATGCTTGTGATTTTCATTAAAAGAAAATACATGTATGTAAATATTTATTGATCTTAAGGGTAAATTTGGAATAAATGCAATTAATTTGCATTGAAAAGTGTAAAACGACTTATATTTTGCAAAAAAAATGAAAAGTCAAAACGACTTATAAAATGAATAGGAGGGAGTAGTATTTATATTTTTTTTATATATTGTATTTTTTGAAATATATTAATAACATATGCATTAATAAAATTATGATTTTAATTGTAAAATTAAGAAAATATTTTTAACAAGTAAGAACATTATAAAATATATCTATAAATCATAAATTCAGTAAATTAATTTTATTAATAAAAAAATGAATACATAAAATTACAAATTTTTAAAAAACTTCCTTGTAGAGGTTTGTAATATGCATTGCTGGTTTTCCATTTGAATCGAGACAAAGGGAGAAAGAATTTTCAAATTTATCGATCGTCATTACAAAACACAATAAAATAAGAAACTATGAAACACTTGATGTCATTCTTGGAATGAATATTTTACTTTCAACCTCTCTTCTATAAAGTATTTGTTACAAATTAAATTCATTTCATAAATATTTGTCACAAAAGTCATTACAAAACACAATAAAATAAGAAACTATGAAACACTTGATGTCATTCTTGGAATGAATATTTTACTTTCAACCTCTCTTCTATAAAGTATTTGTTACAAATTAAATTCATTTCATAAATATTTGTCACAAAAAGTATTTGTTCTTCGTGATTTTCAAGTCTTGTAACAATTAACCTTAATCTATTTTCATTGCATGCACAAATCAGACTTCAAATATATATATCAATATTCCTAATAAACATTATACACACAAACCTTGCATTATAAATATTCCTAATAAGCATTATAGACACACAAACCTTGCATTATGGGTAACGTACTAAAGTGTTTTAAATTATTCTAAATTTTTTAATTCACATTCTATAAACATTGGTTTTGATTTAAAAACAAATATATGTTTTTTTAAAAAAAATTACAATATAAATTCTCAATTTAATAATCAATCAAAATATACCTAATGTTCCACGTATATAAAATTTATATTACATTTTTTTTTAAACATGATAAAATTTGTACATTAAAAATTCTTAAATTTCTAAACATTAAAAATATAATTTTTTATATTATATTAATTTGCATAAATTTTAAATTAAAAAAATAATCAATTCAATTTTTCTTAAATTTCAAAACATTAAAAATAAAACTTAGAGTATAAAATCATTAATTAATTATAATTTTTAACTCATTGCTCGAAAATCAAATATAAAACTAAACTAAAATTAAATTAAAATTTGAATAAAGTTGTATTATTTGCACACAATATATTAAAATAAATTATAAAATTTAAGAACGTGTATAACTAATTTCATAAATAAAATGAAACATCAATATTTCCTTCTCATATATAATACGTTAAAGATGAAACATTCAAAGTTATAAATTCAACTTAAAAAAAATCACACCACAATCAAAACTTATCCAAATTAAAAAAATAAATAAATGAAGGTATCCAATGAAATTTGAGATTTAATACTCTTTCTTCTTAATCACCAAAAGTAAAGCTCTACACAATCTGAGTCTTGATTGTTGTGTTGAAATATAGGGAAAAATATAATAAAATATAAAAAATGATTAAACTATTAAATATAATTAAACAATGAAATATTAAAACGGTCAAATAATAAAATACTAAAAAATATAATCAAATGATTTAATTTGATACCTTTTTGATGTTGGAGAATGAGTTCTGTATATAATAGAAATAATAATTATAAGCTAAAAATATAAGTTATAACTTATATTAAACTGATACCGCGCGCAAATATATAAGTTATGAGCTTTATAGGTAGATAATATGTAAATTATTAAGATTAAAGTACGTAAATTATGAGTATCTTGAGATTATTCCATTATAATCTCACAAATTTAGGGCTAGTTTAGTTCATTGGATTAGACTTGATTGACTTTTTATTTCCTACGAATCAAATGTTTGGTTTGATTGATTGTGATCCGAGTTTAATGCAAGACCCGCTGATTTTTTATTATTTATCATGCATTTGTGGAACTAATAGTCATAGGAGAGGGGTGAATTAATTTATCCAATGTTTTTCCATCCATCAATCCAAACTAGCCCTTAGAGAATTAAGATAAGATTTAAAATTTTAAAAAATAATACGGAGTAAAGAGATTGTGATAGAGTGATAAAATTGTGTGAAGATGTAGTATGTAACTATGTATTAACAAGTGGAGTTATTGTGGTTTAGAGAGAAGGGAGAGCTTCTCTCTCTAGAGAGTTGCTCCTCCCTTTCTCCACCGGTCTCCGCTGCCGATCCATCGTAGATCCTCGTTCATGGTGCCGTCATTGTCTTTGATTCCTTTGTTGTCTTTTAGTTCTGTGGGCTTTCTGCTTTTCTTCGAGCTTTTCTGGTATTTTTGTTTTTCGCTAGATCTGATTTGTAGATCTGCTAGATATGAGTTTAGATCTACAAATTTAAGTTTAGATCTACAGATTTGAGTTGTAGGTCTGCAGATTTGAGTTGTAGATCTGTAGATCTGCTGTGTTGTATTCTCTTCTTTGGGTTTCTTAGATCTGCAGATCTGAGTTGTTCTTCTTTTATGAGTTTCTTAGATCTGCAGATCTGAGTTGTAGTTCGTCTATGAGTTTCTTTTTGCGGTTGAGAACTCAGATCTGTAGTGTTGCTTTTTGTGGGTTTTTTTGGTTGTTGTGCTCCTTGAGATTGACTTGAGAGTCCTTGGGTTTGAGATCGGATACTTGGTGGAATTTTGCCTATTTTTTTGTTTTCTATTCTTGACATGAAACACCTTAGTGTGGGGTTGTCTCGTTTAAAGATTGAAGACCTGGACATCTGGTAAGGCAAAGGGAAACTCGTCTTTCCTCTTCTCTCGATTGAAGTGGACGGGCGATATCCGCAGTGGTTTGAAGATCAAGATCTTAGTTCGTGATTTGTATTGAAAAATCATCTCAAATTGCAACGCTCTACAATTCATTCACAAATTTTGTTGACTTTGTCTCCATTTGACTATTTTCATCAAATTCATTGCAATTTGCAATTTTTTATTTTTTTTCCCAACCATCACCAATCTCGCGTTTTTTGTATGAGGATTTTTTTTTTATTTTTTTAAGAGTTTTATTTCATATTTCATTGCAACAACATACGACGTACATGTATTTGGTGCTTTGATTAAGAACAGAAAATCTCGATCTATGTGCAATGTTATTAATATTTGGTGCATTTATTAAAAATATCAATTTTTTTTTTTTAAAGTTTATAAAGTCCATAAATCAATTAATTCGAGGATCAATCCAACAAAAAAATATACATTTGACCTTTCAACGGTTTGTGTATATTTGATATTATCAATTGGGAAAATATCATTTTTGGTCACTGAACTTTACCACTTTTCAGATTTGGTCACCCACATTTAATCACTATCAAAATTGGTCACCCAGTTATTATTTTTTATCAATTTTGATGTTGCTGTTAGAAAATCTGTCATTACTAACGGAGGTTTTGAGCGCTAATTCTTTTTTGACACCATTTCCTCCATTTTAATTCTTAAACCTCCAACCCCAATTTTTTTTTCTATATATATGTGAAGGAAGCAGCTGCATTCCTATGAAATTTGTCATTTTCAAATCATGGGAAGCAAGCTGCTATTTCAGGTAATTGTTGTTGTTGGTTTACTTTTTACTTTACAGAGTAGTCAGGAAATGGAAAACTCAAGAGGTAGTAGTAAAAGAAAGTATCATAGCAAAATTAGCAAATGTGATGTATTACTATAATGTTACGTGACTAATTTCTTATTTTATAGGTTGTGCAATCATCCAGATACATAATCCAATTATGGTGAAAGGAATAATGTTAATCCAATTATGGTGAAAGGAATAATGTTATGTGACTAATTTCTTATTTTATAGGTTGTGGTACACAATCCAATTATGGTGAAAGTATGAGTGAATTACATCACAATGTCAAATGATTCATCAAAAGAACCCAGCAAGTAAAATACCAAAGGAAAAACAAAGAGTCCAAATTAGTCAAATTGTTATGGTCATGTACTAGTCATGTACTCTATTTTTATAATTATTGTATTCATGTTGAAAATTATTCAAACTTGATTTTGTCCTCTGTTTTTCAGATTGTTTTGAACAATATTTCAATTAATGGTTTTCATATTGAATCTGTATAAACTTATTTCAAAGTAGTTAATTATTAGAATTCATTCCCATTTATAATTATTCGGGCATAATCATCTACTAACATTTTTCCATTTGTAGTTTGATGGTTTATAATTTTTCTGTTATCATTATATTTGTGAATTTTGTATTTCTTAGTCACACACTAACAATATTAATGGAAGATGAAGATAAATTCAGTAAAAATTGAAAAAAAAAAAATTGAGGTGGGGTTTAGGAATTAAAATAGAGAAATGGTGTCAAAAAAGAATTAGCGCTCAAAACCTCCGTTAGTAATGACAGATTTTCTAACAGCAGCATCAAAATTGATAAAAAATAATAACTGAGTTACCAATCTTGATAGTGATTAAATGTGGGTGACCAAAGCTGAAAAGTGGTAAAGTTCAGTGATCAAAAATGATATTTTCCCTTATCAATTCCATTGAATTTATCATGAAATTTCTCACTTTATTCTCATTTCAATTTTTATCTACAAATTCGAAATTTGAAGTCACAAATTATGCGGCAAGAGAACTCTGAAGAAATTTTGTGCGTTAATTATATTATTATTATTTATTTTTTTTATAGAAGGCGTGCGTTAATTAATTAAGAATAGCAAAAAGAAGAATAGTAAATCTCTAAGTGTAATAATGTGCAATAATATTATGGGAAAACATCACTTTTGGTCACTGAACTTTACCACTTTTTAGATTTGGTCACCCACATTTACTCACTATCAAAATTGGTCACTCACTTATTATTTTTTATCAATTTTGATGCTGCGGTTAGAAAATCTGTCATTACTCACGGAGGTTTTCAGCTCGCTAATTCTTTTTTGACACAATTTCCTCTATTTTAATTCTTAAACCTCTCACCCCAATTTTTTTTTTTTTTTTATATATGAAGAAAGCAGTTGAATGTATTCCTATGAAATCAGATGATTGACAAATCATGAGACCATTTGATCAACACACGACAGACCTATCACAAAAATCATGCAGTTGTAGAAGATGAGATTTAACAAGATCCTGCTATCAGCCATTGGTGTAGGAATGAGCAACCAGAGTATTATGTACACCTTTTCTACAAAAAAAGAAATCAAAGACCTTTGAAATGTGGTGTGTTAAGGACACAATGTAAGGACTTGTCCTCAAAAGAAAAAATGAAACAAACCTAGAAGCAAGAATGAAGGAACTTGTAGTCGTGGAGCCCGAAAGTACCATTGAGCAATACTCAAGTAAAGAAACAAAAATTATACGTATGTAACAATATATATTTCTTATTTCAATTTAATATTTAAGTTTTTTGTATTAGTTATGTTATTATATTTATTTGTTGTAATAGGTTATAAAGAATTCCCATTCATCTTCTAGAACATTTGGTGATTCATCAACCAACCTTTCCAGAGTAAACAAAAATTATCAGTAAGTGATTAATAATCATATATATAACTCAATTATGATTTGATTTATTATGGGTTGGTCTAATATGCATTCGAGTGCATGTTATGCACCCTAGTCCATGCACTTTTCAGTTTTACTGACTTACACTTTTTGGTAAATGGTGTTGCACTTTTCAATTATTAAACTGTATAATAATATTTTTAGTAATAATTGAAAAGTGCAACACCATTTACCAAAAAGTGTAAGTCAGTAAAACTGGACTAGGGTGCATAACATGCACTCGAGTGCATACTAGATTTTACCATTTATTATCATCTAATTGTTGTTGTTAATGTTGGTTTACTTTTTACTTTACACAGGGTAGTTAGGAAATCGAAAACTCATGATGAGGGAGTAGTAAAAGAAAGTATCACAATTGGAGCAAATGTGAGTGTGTTTTGGCTTACAATATCATTTTATAATAGTATAATATTACGTGATTAATCTCTTATTTTATAGGTTGGGCACAATATGTCAAATCTAGCCACTTACATTGAAAATGGTGACAATGGTTTATCAAAAGGACCCAAGGAAAATACTAAAGGAAAAGCAAGCAAATGACCCAAATTAGTCAAATTGTTGTGGTCATGTACTAGTTATGTACTCTATTTTTATAATTATGGTGTAGTTTGAACGTTGAAAATTATTCAGACTTGATTTTGTCCTCTGTTTTTCATACTGTTTTGAATCTGTATAAACTTATTTCAAAGTAGTTAATTATTAGAATTCATTTTCCCATTTATAATTATTCGGGCATAATCATAAATTCAGTAAAAATTGAAAAAAAAAATTGGAGTTGGAGGTTTAGGAATTAAAATAGGTAAAAATTGGGAAAAATTTGGGGTTGGAGGTTTAGGAATTAAAATAGAGGAAATGGTGTCAAAAAAAGAATTAAGACTCAAAACCTCCGTTAGTAATGACAGATTTTCTAACGGCGGCATCAAAATTGATAAAAAATAATAAGTGAGTTACCAATTTTGATAAAAATAATAAGTGAGTGACCAATTTTGATAGTGATTAAATGTGGGTGACCAAATTTAAAAAGTGCTAAAGTTCAGTGACCAAAAATGATATTTTCCCAATATTATTCACGAAATTTAGTTTTACAGTATTGTGTTAAGCTTGCAATTATTATTAGAAGAAAATTAAACATGAATTAACATCAATTGGAGACCGAGGCCTCAAAAGAAAATCAACAAAATGGAACTGAGGCAAATGGAGACGAAGCGCTGGACTGAATTCTCCAAAGGTTTCGAAACAGAGACGGAGCCGGTAGTGGCCCAAAAGAGTAAGCCAAGAAAGGGGAAAGGCAGACAGCAACCACCCACCCCGCTGACCATCAATGCGGAGACCGAGGCCTAAAAAACGTGGAGTTTGGGAAAAAGCTTAGGCATCCAGACCAAAACCTCTGATGCCCAGGAAATCAACAAACTCATTGAAATGGAGAAACAAGGACAGACAAAGATACTAAGAGCAGAAGGTGAGACAGAAGAGTGTTATCCATGAAGATACTATCTATGAATATTCGTGGCTTGGGGAATCGAATAAAAAAAGAAGAGTTACGAGATCTCATAAAGAACCAGGGGGTGGATATGTGCTGCATCCAAGAGTCGAAATTGGAAGTAGTGGAGGAAACAACATGCCAAACAATATGGGGCCAAGGCAAGATGGAATGGTACTCAAGAGAAGCAACAGGGAGATCCGGGGGAATAATATCAATATGGAACCCAGAAGTCTTCCGATGCTCCAGTCGTGGGCACATGTCTGGAGGAGTTATACTAAACGGTGTTTGGGGGCAGGAAAGAATACAATGTTGTATTATCAACGTTTATGCCCCATGCAACCTACCTGATAAGATCGAGTTGTGGGACCGCCTAAACACAATCGTGAACCAAAACCCCACCACCTGCATATGCATCATCGGGGATTTCAATGCAATACGCTGTGGGACGGAAAGGGATGGAAGAGGGCAGCAACAAAACCACAGAGACACAACGGTTTTTGATGGCTTTATCAAAGGCTCAAACTTGATTGAGCTCCCACTACACGGAAGGAAATTTACTTGGTACAAGGCTGATGGATCATGCAAAAGCAAGCTGGATAGAGCTTTGGTAAACCATCACTGGCTCAACCAATGGCCCAACACACACTTAAGAGGCCTAAGGCGTTCAGTCTCCGATCATTGCCCTATCCTCTTGGGGATAAAAGTAAAGGATTGGGGACCAAAACCGTTCCGCAGTCTCAATGCCTGGTTCACACACCCAGAATTCAAAAGTTTTGTCAAAGAAAAGTGGGTGAGCTACCAAGTCCAAGGATGGGGAAGCTATGTAATAAAAGAGAAGTTGAAAAGGCTCGAGGCAGACTTGAAGGAGTGGAATACCAACACTTTCGGCATCATCGACCGTAACATAGAAACCCAACGAGCTGAAATCCAGAAGCTGGACACTATTGATGAAGTCTTCGGGCTCGAGGAAACCGAGATCATAAACAGAAACAAGGCAGCTGCATTACTAATCCGGGAATTAAAAAAGAAGAGCATGATCAACTACCAGAAAGCAAGATGCAAGTGGGGTAAAGGAGGGTGACTGTAATACCCGCTTCTTCCATAACTACATCAACAGGAGAAGGAAAAGAAACGAGATCCTTGGTCTTATGGTAGGAGGAGAATGGAGTGAAGAAGTCTCAGCGGTGAAAAAGGGGGTCTTCGAACACTTTCAGAACCACTTCAGAAACCAAAGAGTTGCTAGACCGGCCCCAGCAACAGGTTTTGCAAGGAAACAGATCTCAACCACAGAAAACGCCATGCTCATAGCCCCCTTTTCGAAGGAAGAAATCCGAGAAGCCATTAGTGAATGCGATAACACGAAAAGCCCCGGTCCAGATGGCTTCAACTTTGGTTTTTTAAAGGAGTTTTGGCATCTATTGGAGGCTGATTTTACTCAACTCATGGAGGAATTCCACACCCACGGACGACTGGTAAAGGGCTTCAACCCAACTTTCATTGTGCTCATCCCCAAGAAGGAAGTTAGTACGGATCTGAACGATTTCAGACCAATCTCCCTTGTGGGGGGCATCTACAAGATCATAGCAAAAATCCTGGCGAAAAGGCTTGGCTCTGTTCTACCGTCCATAATCTCTGTTGCTCAGTCTGCTTTCATTGGGAAGAGGAACATATTGGATAGTGTGGTCGTCTTGAACGAAGCGATCGATGAAGCAAAACGGGAAAAAATAGTACGTGCTTTCTTCAAGATTGACTTTGCAAAAGCCTATGACTCAATCGACTGGGGTTACCTAGAGCTCATGATGGAGAGATTCAATTTTCACCCCAAATGGAGAAAGTGGGTGATGGAATGCGTGACAACAGCAACAGCTTCGGTCCTAGTAAACGGCAGTCCATCTGGAGAATTCAAAATGGAGAGGGGCCTAAGACAAGGGAACCCACTGTCCCCTTTCTTGTTTCTGATCGCAGCAGAAGGATTGAGTATCCTTATGGAGAGGGCAACAGAAGAAGGAATGTACAAAGCGGTAGAAATCGGACTGGAAAAAATCAGAATCTCACATCTACAGTTTGCGGATGACACAATCCTCATGGGGGACGCAAGTTTGGAGAACGCATGGGTCATGAGACGAGTACTACGAAATATGGAATTGATGTCGGGTTTGAAAATAAATTTTGGGAAATGCTCGGTCATTGGCGTAAACGTGGAGGACACTATCCTGAATAATATGGCGGAGGTCCTAGGATGCAGAGTTGATACCATTCCTTTCACATACTTAGGAATGAGAGTCGGATCGAATCACAGGAGAACAGTGGAATGGACCTCGATTGTGGGGAAAATAAAAAACAGGCTAGCACAATGGGATGACAAGAAGATCTCGATGGGCGGCAGGATCACGTTGTTAAATTCGGTTATCTCTTCTCTTCCGACATACTATCTGTCTTTCTACCATATACAAAAAAAAACCATGAGTGAGATTGTGAGGCTACAACGTAATTTTCTTTGGGGGGGAGGGAGTAATGGGAAAAGAGTAGCATGGATCGATTGGAAAAGAGTCTGTAATACGAAACAACTAGGTGGGCTAGGGGTTAGAGATATTGGAATTTTTAACAAAACTCTACTGGGGAAGTGGGGATGGAGATATCTACATGAAAAAAACAGTTTGTGGGTTAGGGTTTTGAGATCTAGATATGGGAACGCCTGGGGAGATGGCTTCGGCCTATTCCCAACGGGGGGGTTGGGAGGGTATCACTATGGTGGAGGGATATTTTAAAAATGATAGGAGAGGGTAATGGGGGCTGGTTTCATGAAAATCTCTCGAAGGTACTAGGGGATGGGAGAAATACTGGACGGGGGAGGGAACTTTTAAAGATAGATTTAGGAGATTGTACCAGATTAGCATAGACAAGGGGAAAACAGTGGGGGAAATGGGGGTTTGTGAGGGAGAGTCATGGAATTGGACATGGAGATGGAGAAGGGCTCTCTTTGATAGGGAACTAACATCTTTTAACGATCTGATATCTGTGATGGACAGGTTCAAACCCAAAGACGGAATAGAGGATTCGTGGAAATGGCTGGCATCAAACACGGGGAAGTTCTCCACAAAAGAAACGTACTCGACCCTTTTCAACCAGAGCCAAGACACTCGACCGGACGACAGGCTGATCCAAGGGTTCAAAAGTATTTGGAAGAGCTTTGCACCCTCAAAAGTCAAAGCTCACGCATGGAGGCTCTTATGGGGAAGACTGCCAACACGATCCAACCTTAGAAGAAGAAACATCCTCAACCAGAACGATGATCTAAGGTGTGTACTATGTGGGGTAAGTGAAGAAATTGAGAAGCATATCTTCCTGGAATGCCCCCAAGCATACCAAGTTTGGATGGACTGTCTGGATTGGCTCAAGATACCGTCAGCACTACCGTCAGAATTACTAGATAATTTCCTTGGTTTTGGAGGCCTCATCAAACGAAGAAACGGGAAGAAGATCGCCACATCTACATGGTTATGTGTGGTATGGCTCATATGGAAGTGGAGAAACGCAGTCCTCTTCAGAAACGAGATATTCTCGACCACCAAGGTTAAGGAGGAGCTAAGGGCAAGACTTTGGAGCTGGTTCACAGTCAAATATCCCACTCGAAACACCTCGCCTTTCAAGGACTGGGTGACAGACCCACTTAAGTGCATGGCCTGAGTCACTATGTATTTTAAATGTTTACTGTTTGTCTCTCTGATGATTAAACTTGTACACTGAACTATTCGAGTATTTTTTGTACCCAGTTTTAATACAATTCTTTTTACCGATCAAAAAAAAAAAATTGAATTATTGATTTTCACTTTCTCAAACTCTTCATCAAGCTATATATATACGTACCTATCACGTGTGCATAGAGAGTGAATTTTAGATTTTCTACTCCTTAGCATTTTTAAATCTTATGATTTAGTTATCAATATTTGTTACTCCGTTTGTTCACAATTGACGTTTTAGTTTTTTATTTTATTTTAGTGAAATTAAGAAGGGGTATGTATTAACAAGTTTGTCCTTAATTAATGAATGAGATTCTCTTAACTACACGTGCCACAACTACAATTGTTAAGAACTTCGATATATGTACCTCATGTTTAGCAGGCGAAGGCGTGTGCTCTTCGTTCTCCCGTCGCAGTTGAGAGTTCAATTTAATTTCCTCATATTTTGTGACTTCACATTACGAAGGTAATTAAGTCAATTAATTAGAAAAAAGTGAGCAATTTCTTGATAAAATTAATGACAACGTGCAAAATATGTGCACTTTTATACAATAGTATAATGCAAACTGAAATTGATCATAATCAAAATTCTAATTTAGTAAAAAGATTTGAGTTGAGAAGAAAATTAAACTTGTGATCATGATTCTATAGGGCCAATATGAAATATCACAATTAATTTAAGTGAAAATTGCATGCAGAGTCGACTTCCTCATTTTTAATACTCATATCAGTAATTTTTTTTTTAAAAAAAAGGAGGATCAAATATGCACAAAGTTGTACTTTCTTTTTCTAAATGTTCCACAATAAGTTTTTCATTCTTTTTTTAACATATTATTTTTTCTCTTGCAATCATATCACTTGGACAGTTGTACTACATTTATTATTTTATTATATTTTTTAATAAAAAATCCAAAAGAAAGATGGCACGGAGAAAATATGATTATGCATGCTTAATAACTTTATAAATTAGCCTTATTTGACAGTACAAATATGCTCGCTTAATATTATATACTTCATCCGTCTCTCTTTAAACTTTACATTTTATCATTTTAGGTGTTCCACTTAAAACTTTACATTTTTCTTTTTATCAAGTTGGAACCCTACATTTATTAACAAATATCCCTACTTTTACACACAAAATTACATCAATTGCCATTATTTCCCTTTTCTCTCTCCATCATTTTACTTTTTTAAGACATCATCAAATTTTTATAAAATATTGTACTATATTTTTTAAAATATGTGTCATCCTCAAATGTAAAACTCCTTCCATCCCCAGCTGCGCTGACTAGGCTATCTTCTTTGATTTCACTTGGTGAGTGCATTCTTCGAAAAAACTTCATTCAAATTTATAAAATTACATCAATGAATTTATACAAGTAGCTATATATATATATATATATATATATATATATATATATATTCAATATGGACTTTAAATTTTTTATGCACTCCATGTGCGCGCGTAATGCACAATTGCTCACAAACATATTATATGCTTATTGTTGCAATAAAATTAAATTTGAGATGAAACTCATTTATCCTTGTGCATATAATGACGACTTCATAAATAAAACATGTCACATATATATTGATGCAATGAAATATGAGATGAAATTTGTTAGGAAATTAAACAATAAGCGGGGCCAAAATCATATAATTGAGTCAACTGAGATGGTTTAGCTAATAAGGTATCTCCACTATAATAATGTGACTAAATAAAATTTCAACATTTTTTCACCTCTTTGGTCCATTTCCCTTTATAGCATCATTATTCACTTATATCGAATTTATGACTTTTTACAATAAATGGATTAAATCCCAACAAAATTTTAAAATGTTCGTTTTTTTAAATGAATAACAATTAGAACGTACTATTCAAGTACTTGAAGGATTTTTTAAACTCATTTCTTTTTCTAAACAATGTATTTTTTAGAAAAAAATATTCTAACTTATTTTTTTAGATTTATTAAAAAAAATTTTTTGGTGCACATAAATAACTTGGATTTTTTGAAAGATTTGAAACGCCAACCCGGCCGCAAAAATAATTTATGGAGTTCTAATGAAATTAACCAACTTTCGTTGTAATAAATTAATATTAATTTAAATTGAACAATCAAAACTCACATGCATATATGATACATATACACACAAATATACCCCATTTCAATAATCATACATCAACATATAAATAAATTAATAGAATTAATTACTTAATTGAGCATACAGAACTCATCAATTTAATCACAGTTCATTAAATCAAAACATTGGTTCAATAATTTCAATCATCACAATCACCTAACAACACTTAAAAGTTTGTACTCATAATTTTACAATCCAAAATGGAAAATAAACACCACACAACTAATTAAAATAAATATACAAGATCAAAAACCATATAAATGTTGTTGTGGTTGGTTGACTCTCTCTTCATTTTTGTGATCCAAAATCCTTTTCTAGGGTGGAAGAAGGAACTCCAAAATCTAAAAATTGCGAGGTTTATTAATTACAAACGTTACTTTTCAGTGGTTTAATTTATCAAAGTTGCTGATCACTCTCAGCAACTATTAAACGAGTAAAAGCGACTTCATAAGCCGTGGGGCCAAGAAATACAACTGCTTCCATTAGCTGGGCTTCATGAGCCGTCCAAAATGGGCTTCTATTGGGCCTATCTCTTGGGCTTGCACATTCTTTTTTCCTGATTGCCTATATTCTCATGTGAAAGTCTTACATTCATTTAATTACACCGTGTATTTGAGTTGATCTTGACCGGTTAAATTTTGAACTTTTTTTTTTATATTTTTTTTTTATGAAAAAATGTATGTTAGTATATTAAAGAGTACATTTCATTTTTTAATAAAAAGTGTATGTTACTATATTAAAAGAGATTATATTTTTTTTAGTCCATTAAGTTACCACAATTTTGAATTTAGTCCATCAGATTACCACTTTTTGAATTTAGTCCATTAAGTTTCGATTTATTTTGATTTTGGTCCAGTTACCTGCTACAGCAGGTTTAACAGGTCATATTTTAAAACACACCCCATAAAATGTTAAACACACCACGCTAAAATTTAAAAATCATTTTGTATTACTATACACACCCCCAACTATTTCCTATTTAATAAATAACAAAAAATAATTAAATTAAAAAAATAAAAATTCAAATTAATATGAAAAATATAAATAAAACCTATAAAAATTGCCTAAATCTTTAAAAATTAAACAAAGCTAAAATAATTAATTTAATTAGTTTTGAAGATTTAGTTGATTTTCTACTATTTTTAAATTTTATTTAACCTTATTTTCGACGTTTTTTATAGAAGTTAGAACGCAAATAAAACATTAATAAAGCAATGGAGTTTTAAATTATTTTATTTTTCTTTTAAATATTTCTTTTATATTACATGAACCTACTAACACCCCATAAATTTTGTATACACTCCAAACGTTAAACACAAAAATTCAAAAATCAAATATAGTTAAATAAAATCATAAACATATTTAATAAATTGCTAAAAATAATTAAATTAAAAAAAAGTAAGAATTCAAATTAATATAAAAAATATAAATAAAACCTATAAAAAATCACTAAAATCTTCAAAAATTAAACAAAGCTAAAAACATTAATTAATTTAATTATTTTTTAAGATTTAATTGATTTTTTTACTGTTTTTGAAGATTTTTAATAAATTTTTAAAAAATCAACTTGAAAAAATTATTAAATTAAATAATTTTTTTTAAAAGTATTAAAAAATCAATTAAATTTTTTAAACTAATTAAATTAATTAATTTTTTAGCTTTATTAAAATTTTGAAGATTTATGTATTTTTTATAGGTTTTATTTATATTTTTCATATTAATTTGAATTCTTACTTTTTTAATTAAATTATTTTTGACAATTTATTAAATATGTTTATGATTTTATTTAACTATATTTGATTTTTAAATTTTTATGTTTAAGTTGTTTAACGTTTGGAGTGTATATAAAATTTATGGGGTGTTAGTAGGTTCATGTAATATAAAAGAAATATTTTTTAAAAAAAATTAAACTCCATTGCTTTATTAATGTTTTATTTGCGTTCTAACTTTTATAAAAAAAGCGTCGAAAATAAGGCTAAATAAAATTTAGAAATAGTGGAAAATCAACTAAATTTTCTAAACTAGTTAAATTAATTAATTGTTTTTAGCTTTGTTTAATTTTTGAAGATTTAGACGATTTTTATAGGTTTTATTTATATTTTTCATATTAATTTGAATTCTTATTTTTTTAATTTAATTATTTTTGACAATTTATTAAATATGAAACAGTTGGGGGTTGTATAGTAATTCAAAATGAGTTTTAAATTTTAGTGTGGTGTGTTTAACATTTGGGGTGTGTATAACATTTTATGGGGTGTGTTTTAAAAATGACCTGTTAAACCTGCTGTAGCAGGTAACTGGACCAAAATCAAAATAAATCGAAATTTAATGGACTAAATTCAAAAAGTGGTAACATGATGGACTAAATTCAAAATTGTGGTAACTTAATGGACTAAAAAAAAAATATAATCCCATATTAAAAAGCACAACATTGTTTTTAATGAAAAATGTATGTTATTATAACTGAAAAGTGTAAGTTATATTAATGAAAAATGTATATTATTACTCCTAAATTTTACAACACTCGTAGAACGATTAGCATGCTTGAATTGACGAACACTCGTCAATCAAAGGAAGAGCCGGTGATCGATTACATAAATAGATGGAGAAATCTAAGCCTAAATTGTAAGGATAGATTGACTGAAACTTCAGCTATCGAGATGTGCATCCAAGGAATGCAGTGGGGTCTTCGATATATCCTTCAAGCAATTCGACCAAGATCATTCGAGGATTTGGCTACTAAGGCTCATGACATGGAGTTGAGCATGTCTACAAGTGGATTTGAAGGGCCGCCGTCTCAAGAGTGGGGGCAAAGGAAAACGAGTTTGAAGGAGTTGCAACGAAAGCAATATCCATTTCTAGACTCAGACATCCCTGCAATTTTCGATGACTTGATCAAGAATGATCTCATTGAACTACCACAAATGAAACGATTCGATGAGGCTGAGCGAACGGATGACCCCAAATATTGCAAGTACCATCGATTGGTAGGACATCCAACCCAAGACTGTTTTATACTTAAAGAGAAAATTATGCAGCTAGTCAAAGAAGAGAAGATCTTGCTAGAAGAAACCGAAACAACGGCGAATCACGTCACAGTTGAAGACAATCAAGTTAAGGAAGTTTACGCAAATGGCGCCTTGATTTCTAATGACGGCGTATACATTGGTCCCATGAACAAAATGTTTTTGAAACGCTACTACGCGTAAAGAAAACAAGTATGCTCCAAAAACGCACGAGCCTAAACTGCTTGTTGCTCCAAGAACGCATGAGCCTAAACTTCTTGTTGCTCCAAGAACGCATGAGCCTAAACTGCTTGTTGCTCCATAATGCACGAGTCTAAACTGCTTATTACTCCTGGTCCGCATGAGTCTTAACTGTGTACGACGACCACCAAAGGTAAATACATGTGGTTAAACTGTTAACTTACTCCACTAAAGGCGTTTTAAGTGGTTAAATAATTAAATCCCTACTTTGTCAAAAGTAGTTAAAGAATAGTCACTCCTGGCCCGCATGTGGGAAATCATTTTAAAGTAATTCACAATTCGTCCACATCAAAGTCAAACGTTCTCGTGAACGAAATGCGAGGGGGCATTTGTAGACACCTAAATTTTATCGGTTCCTCCAATTGATTTGAGCCTCTAAAGCCCAATAAATTAATTTAAAATTCAAGACGGGCCTCTAAAGTCAAATAAATCAAGACAGGCCATCAAACCAAATCGGGTCCAAATCTGGTATTCTTAGCCCATCAAGTAATTCAAAATTTGAACTAAGCCCTAACCACTTAGCACAAATATCTCCTTGGCCCATAAAAAACCCTAGGTTCTACACCTATAAATAGAGGCCTCATTTCATTCATTTCATCATCAAGAATCAGAAGCATTCAAAGCTCTAAAATTCTCTGTAGAGATTTTAGAGTATTCTTCAGCAGTCGGAGGAGCTTCAAAGGAGTTCTTCGTGCAAGGCGGCGAGAAGCAGCGTTCGGGTGGAGATTAAGGTGCTAAGCCCCTCAATCCGGTGTTTCTTTAAGGAGGATCTTCAACGGTGGTTGTCTCGATAAAGTCCCGGGTGGAGATTAAGGTGCTAAGCCCCTAAATCCGGTGTTTCTTCAAGGAGGATCTTCAGCTGTGGTTGTCCCGATAAAGTCCCGGAAAAGTCCCGATAAGTCTCGGAAAAGTCCCGATAAGTCCCAAAAAAGTCCCGATAAGTCCCGTAAATCGACGTTTGATCCAAAATACGACGTCAAGCCCTTGGATTAACGTTACAAAATCCCAAGTTCAAGAACGATCTTCAATGACGTTCGTCCCAAAAGTCCCTAAATTCAACGTTTAATCCAAAATACGGCGCCAAGCCCTTGCATTAACGTTATAAAGTCTCAAATTCAAGATCGAAGAGGATTCGACTGCGGATCCAACTCCAAAAACTCAAGAAGTTCAAGTGAAGTCAAGAAAAGAGAATTAGAGGAGAAATTAGAGATTGTAACCCACAATATTTATCGGTTTAATCCGAAATTAAATACATTGTTTCGCATTTTCGCGTTTTAATATTTAATTCAAGAAATTTGTGTTTACAATTTAATTAAAAAGTGTATGATATTAATATAACTTAGCAATGTATGATATTATAACTGAAAAGTGTATGATATTAATATAACTTAACAATGTATGATATTATAACTGAAAAGTGTATGCTATATTAATGAAAAATGTAAGTTATTATAACGGAAAAGTGTATGTTATTATAACTGAAAAGTGTATGTTCTATTAATGAAAAGTGTAAGTTATATATTAATGAAAAATGTATGTTCTATTAACGAAAAGTATAAGTTATATATTAATGAAAAGTGTAAGTTATATATTAATGAAAAGTGTATGTTAATATAGTTAGAAATATTATTGAAAATTGTAAATTTTATGTATTAAAAAAAAAAAAGACCGTTGAACGTGAAGGTCAACTCAAGTACATCGTGTACTTGAGTGCACAAGAGACTCACCCTATTCTCCTTAGATGTGCTAATATTGGTGTACAATGGAAAAACAAATTCTCCCACGCAATTGAGTATATAAATACACTTGAATTTTAGATTGTGTTTGGATGAGTGGATTTGATTTGAGAAGATATTTCAAATGAAAGGATTTAAAAATAGATGGATTTCAAATGACGTGGTTTTAGTGAGGATTTAAAATCCTGATTTAAAATCCTCTCAATTTTAACTAAAAAAAAAACGTGTGAGTAAAAATCTAAGTATTTGAAATCCATTCATAATCCAAACAAGTGGAGTGGATTTGGATGGTGGATTTAAAATTCATAGATCAAATCCGTCCATTCAAATGGAGCCTTAATGTTCAATTTACTCAATTTAATCATCAATTCAACATTTGACCCAATTCATTGAAATTCAATTCCAATTGTAGAGGTACAACCATTTGATCTAGACCACACTATTTGATCTAGACCACACTAGTCACAATCCTATTTTTTTTTTTTTTATTACAAGTTAAATACCCATCCCTTTTCCCCTCCCCATGACTCGAACTCAGGACCTAATACCTAGGTAGTGGTGCTCAAAAGTCACAATCCTATTGGTTAAAGGTATATGACAAATAACAACATAAGGAATCTTTCTATAAGTTGTAATATGCTCTTCTTTTAATTTCCTTATGAGCTCGTGGGTAATTATGCTGTGTGCTAGGATGCATGTGAACCTTCATGGATGTGTCATGCTGAATAACATGACAGAATTGGCCAACGCAAACACCAATAATTTCGACATTTTAAAAAACTATTTATATATAATATCAAATTCCCAATTGGTATACTTAATTTATTGCAATGTCAACCCTTTAATGATGCATCATATTAATATATAATCAAAACCCCAAAATTTCTCTGTCTCAGGTAATATTGATAATGGGAAAGATTTTAGCAACTGAAAACAGTGAAATTTCTATTAATTTCAACTCAGATTTGGGTGCAAGAAATAAATCCAAGAAAACAGAGTGCCGCCGGATACACAGAGTGCCGCCGCATCTACGGCGGAGTAGCAAGAAAACAAGCCCATATGATCCCGTTATTGTCTCCATCGGCCCTTACCACCACGGCAAACAGGAGCTCCAAGCGGCGGAGGAGATCAAACGCAGATTCTTCCACCGTTTTACTTCCACCAACAAGAACATTCTCTACGACATGGTTCTTGGAAAAATTGACGAAATCCGAGGTTGTTACGCAGACGATTGTGTAAACAATTACGATGACAAGAAACTAGCTACGATGATACTTGTCGACGCAAGTTTCATCGTAGCATTCATCGAGGGCCTGTCGGGGGAAAGGGACGTTTTCCTCGACTGGCATCACTGCCTCGGAATAGCCACTCTGCAGTTTGCAGTCCCCGACATGATGTTGCTCGAGAATCAACTTCCTTTCCACGTTGTAAAGTCAGTACTCGATTTACAACGCGGAAAGGAAGCCGATGAACTAATTGGTAAGTTTTCAAATTGGTTCCTCTCCGCGGATTTCGAATCCCTGGAATTCAACATCGTTGAAAAACATCCTCTTCATCTTCTTGAGGCTTGTCATAAAATAGTTACACAAGATGAAATCCGCACTCGAAAACCTTCAAACGCTTCGCGATTCAAGCTCACTAAGCAAGAAGGATTTTTTACGGCACAAACAACTCGTTGTGTTACGGATCTCAAAGCAAAGGGCATTAGCTTTGTCCCGAGCTCCGCTTCTTCTATCAGAGACATTAAATTCAAATCAGGGGCCTTCAAGGCCGAGCTTCGCCTCCCGGTGAGGATGTTGTGGTCTAGTTCACTCATCGCGGTGGCAAACATGATTGCATACGAGGTTTCTCCAGGCTCGGATTCTGAATTCGAGGTGTTGTCCTATGCGAACTTTATGAAGTCGTTGATCGAGAGCCCTGAAGATGTGAAGGAGCTGCAAGAGAAGGGGATTTTGATCAACATGTTCCAGAACAATGAGCAGGTTGTGGAGGAGATGAGAGGCGTGGAGACATTTGGGATTGATAATTTCGATATCTTTAAAGATGTGAAAATGGAAATGGAGAAGCATTGTCGGAATAAGGGCAAGACCTGGATTGCTGATCTTGTTCATACCCGATTTAGTAGCCCCTGGTCTGTTAGTTCCTTGCTTGCTGCCATGCTTCTTCTTTGCCTTTCATTTTTACAGACCTTTTTCACAATCCATCCCTGCACCAGAGCATAGACTCACCTGTTGGAGTGTGGAGCCTGAATTTTTTAGGCCCATATTTCCTTGGGCCCGGTTGATCATAATGGGTTTAGGGTTAGGGCAAGTTCCTAATGGGCTTAGGGTTAGGACGAGTTTTCTATTATAAATATATGTTCTCTCATTGTAATCAATATCAAAAAACATAGTGATATACCTGGCTTGGCATCGCCCCCAGACGTAGTCGCAAGATGATCTGGGTAAAAAAATCTCGTGTTATTTTCTTTTTCATCATCGTGTGCGTGTGTTAATTCCTAACAACTGGTATCTAGAACCTCGGGTTCAGAGGGAGCAGTCACGATGAGCGATAAAAAGATTTCAATCAAGCAGTTTGATAGATTGAATTTCGGGTTCTAGAAGATGTAGATCGAGAATTACCTTTACGGTAAAGATCTGCTTGTGTCCCTAGAGAAGAAGGAGAAACCCGAAAAGATGGAACAAAAGGAGTGAAATCTGTTGAACAGAAAGGCGATGAGTGCGATACGTTTATCGCTGTCCATGAATGTAGCCTACCACACGACCAAAGTCAAGTCTGCAAGGGAGATGTATCAGAAGCCCACAATGGCGAACAAGGTTCATCTGATCAGACGGTTGTTCAGCCTCAGGATGTTGGAGAGCACACCCGTGCAGCAACACCTGAACCAGTTCAACATGATCATTGGGCAGTTGTGTTCTGTCGAGATCGAATTCAGTAACGAGGTACTTGCTTTAGTTCTGTTATCTACTTTGCTAGATAGTTGGGCTGCCACAGTAACTACTGTTAGCGCTTCATCCACGAAAGATAAATTAAAGCTTGACGAAGTGAGGGATCTGATGATTAGCGAGGAGGTTCGCAGGAAAGAGTCTAGATCCACTTCGGGGTCAACGCTGAACACAGAGGAAAAGGGGTAGATTGAATGGGGAAGAATCGTGGCAGATCAAAGTCCAGAAGAAAGAGCCAATCGAAGAAAGATAAAGACTCGATCCAGTGCTGGAATTATGATGAGTTTGGTCACTACAAGAACCAGTGTTCAACACCTAAGAAAAATAATAAGGGACAGAACGAGAAGAAGATAACAAACGCAACCACAGTTGATATTGGAGATGTGTTGGTCTTGAGTTTCAGTAGTCCGCTAGAATCGTGGGTGTTGGATTTTGGAGCGTCATTCCACTCTTGCAGTGATGCTGAAATAATGGAGAACTATATGTCTCGCGAATTCGGACAAGTCTACCTTGCTGATGATTGGCCCCTGAAAATCGTGGGAAAAGGACATGTCCAGATATCCACACCAAACAAATCTATGTTGAAGTTCAATGGTGTGAGGCACATTCCAGGATTGAAAAGAAACATGCTTTCAATCGGGCAACTTGATGTAGAGGGATACTGATTCGGGTGTAAATTGCATGACTTTAGTGCATATTTAGAGCTTATATTTCTTGTATTTTCACATTATATTGGCCAATTGTACGTGGATGATTTGATTTAATTGTGAGAAAGGTATGGTGTTGTTGATGTTTTGTAGGTAAAACGAGACTTTTAAGAGCAAAACACATGTCTATATCTCACCGAGTCAAAAATAGGATTGCACCATTGAATTTGTCTCAAAAAATGGAGTGGAATGGAAAAAAGAATCGAGTCGATCGAAGATTGGAATCAAAAGTTTTGCACGAAACAAGGATAAGAAATGACTCGGCCGAGGTGCTCAAAAACTCAAAATTTCAGGACTCGACCGAGTGTACAGGTTTGGCTGAGCTCGAGGGATGGCCTGAGACTGGTAACTTGGACAACTCGGCCGAGCACACTGACTCGGCCGAGTGGTAGCTGGATAAAAAGGAAACTCGGCCGAGTTGCACAGATCCGGCCGAGTTGGGACCATGGCCTACAACTCTGAATTTGAGGCCCAACTCGGCCGAGTTGCTGAGTGGAGAAATCGCATACACGTTTTTATTGGCCCATTTGTCGGGGGTTTTGGCCCATTTTCCCCATTTTTGAAGGGCCTAATTGCAAATTTCATCCAAGACTTCTACACCAACTATAAATAGATCCAATTTGAGTTTTAGAAAGGAGTCGTCCTCCTTTTACAAACTTTTCTCACACACAAACACATAGTTAGTAGTGTTCTTCATTTTTTGTTTAATTTCTTCATTAGAATAGATAAAATAGTGGTTTTTACTTCAAATCAAGCTACGATTATCATTGGGCATCGTATATTACATCGTTTTGTAGCCAAATTTCCATGATCAAGGTGATATTACTCTATTTTGCATTTCAATCTGGTAATTTCTTAAATTCCCCAATCTATTGCTATTTTGCTATGAGTTTGATGTTTATTTTTGTTGTAGCCATGAGATTCTCTTCTAGAACCATGAGCTAAGCTCTCATTGCCTTGGGTGTGGATGTTTTGGTGGGTGTTTAGTGTAATTATGAATTAATTGCATGATTAGCTTAGGATTTGGGTGTTTATGTTTCTAGTGTTGTGATTTCCATAATTCAATTGATTAATTCACCCTATTAGCTAGCATTGTTGGTTGTGTTTATTACAACGAGGGTTGGGTTGCATGATTAAGAGTGTGCGTGTGAGCTTGGATTTGTTGATTAGAATTCACATAGTAATTGGCTTAACCGAGAGATGGTTGATTGCTTAGATCGACAACACTAGACACTAATCGAATAGAGGCCGTCTAGGAGATTGGTGAGAGGGCGTCTCATAAGCATTAGTAAGCGTGTTGAAAGTTCCTGCGAGACACTATATTAGGAGCTTATGGTATTTGATTAGATCCTATAATTGCTAATCAATGCACGTGTTCACCTATGCCTTTCGAGGGGGTCTACACATAGGAGTGATAACCTTTAACTTAATCCAAGACCATAATTTAATTCATGCAATTGGTTTGTTAACTCATTGAATTACCCACAAAACGAAAACACCCAAGTCAATACCGCCTTCTCTTGCACTTTCAAAAGAAAGTTAGTTAGTTCATTTATTTCACTTGTCTTGTTGTTCTTGTTTGCGTTAAATTTAGTATAAGTTAGTTACTCTCTTGTTTCTTGTCTCTTTGTATTGATTGTTAAATTCCTTGCATGTTAGTTGATATAGCTTCATATACTTAGTTTAATTCTAAAAAATCCAAAAAAAACCACGTGTCGTTACTACAATAGCATGATAACTCTTAACTTTAGGGTTTCACTTTCACTCAATTAGGTCCTTGGAACGAAAATCTACTTGGTCATACTTGCATACTACGATCGAACCCATACGCTTGTGGGGATTGTATAGTTGCTAAAAAAAGTGCTAAATACGATTCAAGTCAATGGCGCCGCTGCCGGGGACCTAAGCGAGTGTTGTTAGTGAAACTTAGAGTTTGTTAAGTGTTATTGCTAGTAACGTTTACTTTTCATTATTTTGTTTTTCATTGATCTCTTGTGGAATTTGGTACTTGGTTTTGTAGGTGTTTATGATCACAAGATCTCGTGGAGAAATCTTAGAACCATTAGACCTTGAGATTGAGGCACACACAAGAAGAAGGAATCGAAGTAGAACCTGAAAGAGAGTTGTAGAGACAACTAGTGAGATGGGGGATAACCATGAGGATATGAATCTTCCACCACCAAGGGATGAGGACATCCAAAACATTCAAAGAGAGAATCCTCAAGTTGGAAATCCACAAGGAGATGATCCACTTCAAAACCCTCACCCAAATCTTCATAACCCACAATATCCTCCTCAAAACCATCCTCAATGCCAAGGATATTATCCTTATCATTACCCTACTCCACCACAAGCGTATTACCCTCCACCACATCAATATCCTCCACCCCAACATCCTTACGTACCCTCCTTACCTATATCCACCACCTCCTCAACCAATACAAGAGGAGTACATCCCTCCGCCTCAACATATAGAAGAGCCTCGCCCTATTCATTATGGAAGGCCTATGAGGGAATACTTCGAGCCTCAACCACGAGAGTACAATGATGGGTTGGCAAGGCCAAGAGTGGAGGCAAACAACTATGAGATTAGTGCTTCTTTACTCCGGATGTTGAGGGAGAAGCAATTTGAGGGTAGGATAGAGGAAGGATTTGAGGAAGATCCAAATGATCATCTTGCTAAATTCTTAGAGATCGTCGATACTCTTAAGTAAAATGGAGTAGGGTGACTTGAACGAATTTTTAGACAATATGTTTTGACTAACTACTTCCCCTCAAGCATAAGGGTTCGTAGTAGTAATGGTAGTATTCGACCAAGTAGTATCGACCTAGGAGGTGGGTGTGTGCAATGGATCCCTAGAGTTTTGTGTTGTCATAACTAATGTATCTACGGGCTCGGGTTTTTGGATTTCTAAAATTAAGCTAACTTACTACCAAGATGCAAGAAATTAAATCAAACACAAACCTAAAAAATTAACAAATGATTTAAACTACTAACAATAAGCAAATAATCATAAAGAAAAATCACCACAACTTGAGAAGGAAAATTACTATCAAAGCAACAAATTGACAAATAAAATAAAGAACAACTACGAATATAATTCGAAGAAGTGCAAGGGTGAGAGAATGCTTCGGGTGTTCTCCACCTAGTGAAATCGAGAGGAATTGCTTTTACTTTGTTAATGCTTCAATGAAGTTTTTCTAAGAGCACCTAAATGCTAGGATGACAACCATTTCCCTTCGGGTAATATAGCCTTAAATCTAAGGTGTTCCCAAACCCGGTAATAAAGTTTTCTTCCTAATCCTCACCAACTACTCAAACAACCATTCAAGTAATTAATGTCCTTTAATGGGGTTCCAATACTATTAACTCTCTCTCGACGAATTAAAAGTATAACTAACACATTTGCATACCAACAACTCACACCATAAATATAAACATGTCCATGTAACTCTCGTCTACGCTAAACATGCATCTAAATATAGATTAATAGAAGTTAACACACAAAGTTCCAATAATTCCCAATAAAAGAAGCAATAAACCTAATATCAATAATAACAAAGCTCAAACAATTCCAAATTTAATATTCACATGGTTTTAGAACACCCAAAGCATAAATAAACTTAGCCCATGGTGTTTTGAGAAACACCCATGGACAAAACAACAATTGAGAATGAAATAAACATCAAACTTGTATTTAAATATCAAAAGAGAGTATGGTTTGAAGTAACCTTGTTGTTTCTTCAAAATACCTAGCTATTACAAAAGTGTAGAACCTTGTTCTTCAAAAACCTATGCTAAGTATTCTACTTGAAGCTAAACTAAGAATTGAAAGTGCAATAAATGTGGAAAATGGGGTTAGGATGAACTAGGGTTTATGAGTTGTAATAAATGAGGCCAAAGACCCTTTACAAACTGAGTTTGAAGTTATTTAAAGTTTCCAAGGGTGTGTGAGACGAAATTAGCACTTGGGTCCTTGAAGTTCTTCAAAATTCGTGAAATTTCCCAAAAAACATAAGTTCAAACAGTCAACCGAGTGACTCCAAACGGTCGGTCGAGTGAGATTGGATATCAGAACCAAACTGGGTTCCAGATCCCAAACAAGTGCCAGTGTGGGCTCACTCGACCTCCCGTTTGATATCATTTCACTCGGCCGCCAGTGTGAGCTCACTCGACCGCCCGTTTGAGCTCACTTCACTCGAAAATTTCTGGAACTCGACTCCACTCGGCCGCCAGTGTGAGCTCACTCGACCGTCCGTGTGGTTTCTGCTCCTTGGACTTTTTCTTCTATTTTTCTTGGCTTTCCTTGCTCGTCCTTCAACCGAACTTCAATTCCCATGCGCCAATGCTCATTTTCCTTCTAAAATGGACTATTTCACCTCGTTTCCTACACTTTGAACACATTTCTTGACGACAAGGTTAGTAGCACCATTTCTATCAATTACGACCAAAATCACATCAAAATGCTACGATAATATAGCAATAATGAGCACAAATATGAGCAATCTCACACCCAATCAACCCCCCCAAACTTAGAGATTTGCTTGTCCCCAAGCAAAGAAAAAGAAAAACAAAGGAGGGTGATGGTGAAGGATTTGTGAATGGATACAATGCATAGTAGGCATGATCAAGCAATACCTCCACTGAATGGTTCATCAACACATGCAATTTCTCTACCACTTTCAAGACAAAATGTGATCCAAGCTAAGACAAATTCAACACACTTGATTCACCACTCTCTCAAGAAGTGTCTCTCTCAACACACAAGTGTATATGGACATGTAAGCTCTCAAATATCAATCCACAAAAAACACTAAAGCCATAGGCTTGCTCTTCAACTCAATTCTCTACCAATTATTTAGGAATCAATTGTCAATCAAGGAGGTCTTTCACGGGTTGTAATGTAGGCTCTTTGGAAAGGGTGGAGTGAATTTGGAATTAGTGACTCATTCAACTTGTAGAGCAACAAATGTTGGTTCTTCTTTCATCTTTCATTCAACTCTCATACAACACTTGCTCTCTTTCTTTTCTTTTCACTCAAAATTTACTTCACCCTCACAACTTTGGAGCCATTTTTTTTTTTCACTTTTGTGCCTTGAGCTTTTGGGACTTTTGTTTCCCTTTTATTTTTCACATTAAGCACAAACTCATTAGCTCTTCTTTTTCTTTTCAACCCTTTTCTTTTCTTTTCTTGTTTTCTTTCTTGTTTTCACTTTGATCAATATAAATCCACCACTTCAATTTCCTCACCATTTCAACCAACATTGAAGCTCTAGAAATGATTAGGACAATTAGGCTCAAATGATGTGGTTTCATGGTGACATTTTGTAGCTTGCCAAAGAAAATTGGTTTTACGTCTCAACGGGGCTAATTACGAAAATGTATCGTTTGGTGGGATTCATTTGGCCAAGTGACTTAAATTAAAAGAAACGCCTCCTATCAATTTTGACAATTTCCTCCTAAATCAAGTTTCAAACAAGTCAAAGAGCAAGTTCTAGCATGCATAATTCGTGGATGACTCGCTCAAGAAAAAATTTGAACCGGAATGATATTTCGATTCAAAAGGCTCAAGTCTCACCGGATAAATGTGGTAACTCAAGTGTTTTCCTAAGCCTAGCCCTTCACACGAAATTCAATCAAATGGTAGAGTCACACATGCATCAATTTCCCACTCATCAAGAAACATCACAAGATCACTTATAGTAAACTCATGCATCCATCAACAAATTCTCCAAAAAATCCAACATCACACAAAATAAAATTCCTAAACATCCATCCAAACAAAATATCAAAAGAAAAATATCCCCATCAACAAAAATCCACAAAAATATCCAAAATACAAGAAACTACAACAACGATCCAAAGATACAACTAACAAAATGCTAACGAACATAAACATCAACACACTGAAAATGGAGAGAAAATTAGGACACTTATACCACACCATCTTTGGAGCTTTGAGGTATCATTGAGGTGGCTGAGGTGGGTTGTAGTAGCCTTGTTGGGTGAGCCACTCGAAATGAGGACGAATCATGTTGTTCAACTCAAGGAGTTGAGTATTTATATTACCTAGGCGAGTGTTCACACTTGCGCGCCAAGTTACATCTTCACGATTAGCTACATGCAACTGCTCAATACTCGCCCTAAGTGACTCCAACTCGCTTCTCCTTCTCCTCTCATAGACAAGTGCTATGTTTCCCACTGGCTCTCGAGCTACTCGACTTCGAGGAACTTCTTCTTGTTCTTGAGGCTCTTCATTCTCTTAAGGCTCATCGATATGCATGGGAGCTGCATTACCTTGCCCGGGATCACTTGGATTTTCAGCGTGAAAATCATCCATCCAAACACGGTGAGCGTTGGATGACAAATTCCATGTCCCCTGCCTCCTTCTGCTCAAGATTGTCAGTCTCTGATTGGGCAATGGAAAAGGTGTGTCTCCATCAAGTTTCAGACAATAAGTTCCTCTGATCATCTTCAAAACCTTCATCTGAATCATTGCTCCAAGATCAAGCTTTGAGTCTCCAACGATGGGATCGTACCTCTCTCTAGGCACAAATCCGAAATGTTCAGCGATGTGGGTGATAAATCCACCCACTTGGGATTTCTTGACCGGTTTTCTAGTCTGGCGAACCAATTGTGCCATTAGGTACGAGGCCAAGTTAACCGGTCTACGATCAACCATACACTTCATCACATAAAGCTCTTCTTTTCTTACTGCGCAAACTTCAACTCTAGTAAAAGCCGAGTTTGCTAGAACTCTTTGAACATACCGAAATACGGGACTACGGATGAGAGATGCTTTAGAGTTGCTTGGGTTGTAGACCGGAGTATCGCCCCTATCTTTTCGAGCTAGTTTCTCCCAAAAATCTTGATCATTGAAATCTTGGATCCCTAGGTAAACCTCGTTGTTTCCCCTATTCGGTGCTCGAAAGACTTCATTCAGCTCGTTTCCCGTCAAACTCCTGTCAACATTCCCCAAGCGGAATGTGATCCTCCTAGGTACACGCTGCCGATCGCAATCCATGTCTACGGTGGTCAAGAATTCCACCATCAACTCCTTGTAGGATGGCTTTTGAATTTGAAGAAAATTTGTCCATCCTATGTTTGCAAAGAGGTGATCGACATCCTCCTTAATTCCCATTTGCCTCATACAGTCATCATCAATGTACTTGGTTGGGTGGAAACTCATTTGATTAACTTTGATGAAGTTGTCGGCAAATAATTCCCCTCTCACTCCAAGATCGATTCCGTAATAGGAGGGGTAGTTGCCACACTTTTCGTATAATTGCCAATCAATCCATTGGTTCATTTCCTGCGAGCTCGGTCCACCCTGATTTGCCATTTCTATGATAAAAGAAAGGAATAGATACTCATGAGAATGTGCACAAAATTTCACAATTCAAAGTCACCATTCACAAGAGTTCTTGATGTCTAAGTTCATATTCCATCTCTTCAACAATAGACATTTATTTTCCTCTCAATGAACTCACTTCATCAACAACAATCATGCTTACTTACAAGGTGTTGGTCAATTTTTTCACAAGAAATTTTCAATGAATAAATTATGTACAAGAACAGATTGGAGGCATCAGATTCTGACAAGACCAATACCCAAGAGGTCGAGTTAGACATCTCAAACTCGAGTGGGAGTAAGTAGAGTCAGAATGAAGAAGAGGTTCTTATTGAAGAACTAAAGACCCCACCACCACCAGAGAATCCGCTGCAGAGACCAGATAGAGAGCGACGTGCACCTAATAGGTATTCGCCCTTTAACTACTACTTGTTACTTACTGATGGTGAACTTGAATGCTATGCAGAGCAGAGCAGGGTGTAGATAAACAAAAGTGGAGAGTTGCTATGGATGATGAGTTATTATCTCTTCTGTTGAACGACACTTGGGAACTTGTTGAACTGCCAAGTGGGTCTATCGAATCAAGAATGAAGCTGATGGTAGCAAACATTACAAAGCCTGACTGGTTTTCAAAGGGTTTGAGCAGCGACATGGTATTGTTATACTAATGTATTTACTCCTATTGTGAAACTGACCACTATTAGAATGGCTTTGAGTATGGTAGCTACAAAAAACTTAATGTTGCATCAGATGGATGTGAAGACGACATTCCTTCACGATGACTTGGTGGAGGAGTTGTACATGACACAGCCTGAGGGGTTCGTAGAGGAGGGAAAGGAGGAACTTGTATGCAAGTTAAAGAAGAGTTTGCATGGCCTAAAACAAGCTCTAAAGTAGTGGTACATGAAGTTTGACAACTTCATGATGGAGATCGACTACCAGAGATGCCACGCAGATCACTGTTGCTACTACAAGAGGTTTGACTAAAGTTTCTTATTCTCTTACTATATGTTGATGACATGTTGATCGTAGGAGCTGATACAAGAGAAGTGAATAAGCAGAAGGAGCAATTGTTCGAACAGTTCTTTGTGAAGGATCTCGGAGAGGCGAAGTAAATTTTGGGCATGCGGATTGAACGTGATAAGGCGATAGGAAGTGTGTATCTGTCGCAGGCGAGTTACATTCAGAATCCTAGAAAGATTCAACATGTCAGAGTCGAAGCCCGTGAGTGTTTCGTTGGGCAGTCAGTTCAAGCTTTCAAGGAAGGAGTCCCCTAAGAGCAAGGAGGAATGTGCCTAGATGATGAATGTTTCGTATGCCTCAACGATTGGTAGCATCATGTATGCCATTGTGTGTACGAGACCGGACAATGCTCATGCAATGGGAGTAGTAAGCCAGTTCATGAGAGATCCGGGCAAGCAACATTGGGAAGCAGTCAAGTGGGTCTTGCGATACTTGAGAGGTACCACAGACAAGGCTTTGTGTTTCAAAGGTAAGAGTATGGAGCTGTGGGTTATGTGGATGCAGACTTGGCATCAAATGACCTAGATGGGAGAAGAAGTACAACCGAGTATGTCTTTGCTTATGGTGGTACTGCTATATCTTGTACTTCTAAGTTGCAGAAGTTTGTTGCATTGTCCACTTCGGAGGCAGAATATGTAGCTGTGACAGAGGCAAGTAAGGAGATGGTGTGGTTGCAGATTTTCTTGGGAGAACTTAGGAAGAAGCATGAGAATAACACTCTTTTCAGTTGGCATTGAAACTTGAAGATAAGGCCTGGCGATGCTAGACGGATACGGGAGGAGAATCAAGAAGATATGGTTACATGGAGGATTTAGTCTCCAAGTGGGAGATTGTTCGAGTGTGGAGTCTGAATTTTTAGGCCCATATTTTCTCGAGCCCGGTTGATCTCCTAATGGGCTTAGGGTTAGGGCGAGTTTTCTATTATAAATAGATGTTCTCTCATTGTAATCAGTATAAAAAAACATAGTGATATACCTGTCTTGGCATCGCTCCCAAACGAACTGGGTAAACAGATCTCGTGTTATTTTCTTTTTCGTCATCCTATGCGTGTATTAATACCTAACATCACCTACGTTTAGAAGAGCAGCTCCACTCACATTAAATTGTTCATTCGATTGACCTCCTTCCAAAGGATATAGACAATACTCTCTTCGTCCATCAAAATTATGCCCACTTTCCTTATTTGTCTGTCCACCATAAGTATGCTAATTTCCCTTTATAGAAACAATCACTTTATTTTTACTTCACAACAACCCACAACACTCTTACTTTATCTACTTTTTCTTAAAACTTGTACCCAAAAGTATGACTTATGAGCATACTTTTGGTGGATAGAGGGAGTAATTTGTGGGTCAAACCGGATAAAACGGATCTTTAAAAAAAAAGCACAAAGGCAGTAGAAGAACTTGCTTTCAAGTAAGTGTTATTATAAATACAAATGCAGTAAGCTTTGACATTTTAATTGAATATATAATTTGTCTCTCTTGAATTGAGCACAAATTTTTTCAAAGACAACTTATTTAATTTGGCTGATGAGTTTCAATGACTAATACTCATAAACATCAAAAGATGAAAATATTAATGAATGTTATGTAAAGAGATATTATTATCTATTTAAAAAGTCAGTAAGAGCAATCAGCGTCTGTAGTCCAACGGTTAGGATAATTGCCTTCCAAGCAATAGACCCGGGTTCGATATTTTCGGTACGGTATGATATCGTACTGAATTTTTCGGTACGGTAACGGTATGGAAAAATGATCATACCGCGGTATGTCGGTATACCGAAAAAATTTCGGTATTCGATATGAAACGGTATATCGATATACCGAAATACCGAACTTTAATAAAATAATACTCATTTTATACTCCCTCCGTCCAATTTCATTATTCCCACTTTCCTTTTTTTGTTGTCCAATTTTATTATGCACATTCCCTTTATGGAAATAATACTATTCACACTACTTTATCTCCACCCTCCAACCATCACTTATTTACTCAAATTGCCACTAACTTTATTCATAAACAATCACTTTACCTATAAATGGACCCCACAACATCCCATCATACCTCTAACTTATCTACTTTATATATAAACTAATCAATATTCATTAAAACTTGTGCCCGAAGAAATAGGCATAATAAAATTGGACGGAGTGAGTATTATTTTTAAATTAAAATAACTTTAATTATTAAAATTTAAATAAAATAAACCTTAAATAATTAATTACGGTATAAAACAATGCTTCAATATTTTCGGTATGAATTGGTATACCAGTATTTCAATATGAAATTATGGTTTAATATTTTATATACGAATTGGTATATCGATATGGTACAGTATACCAATATACCGTACCGAAAATTCGGTATACTGAAATTACGGTACGGTATCGGTATGAATTTTTACATACCAAAAATTTCGGTATACCGAGATTACGGTATACCGAAATTTCGGTACGGTAACGGTATGAATTTTTTCAATATCGAAATTTCCGGTATGATAACGGTATGGTTCTGTATGGTCGGTATACCGTCCGAACCACCCCTAATCACGTTACAATATATCCAATTTTATCATAATTATTCAAAAGTATGGAACTTACTCAATGCAAGCCCAATTATATAAACACCAAGTTCTTAATCGTGCAAAAAAACACTTTATATCTCATAAGGCACATGTCACGATTTTAATCTCACTGCAAAAAACACTTTATTTTGCGACAATTTTTTGGTCGCAAATCGTGTTTAAATCTCACATTTCGCAAATTGTGTTTGCGTCGATTTTTTTCCGCCAAAGTAATGCTCGTCGCAAATATTTGGGACAAAAATTTAAAATACATCACAAATTTGCGATGGATGTATTTGTCCCAATATTAAAACGGATATTTTTGTCGCAAAACGTATATGACCTGTGATATGATGGATCAAAATATTGTTGCAAAATTCGTCGCAAATTTTTGATAAATTATTTTTCGTTGCAAATACTTTTACTATTATTTTAAATATTCCAAAAAATTACAAAAATCACAACTTTCAAACGACACAACATTCTTCTAAAAATTGTACCAAAATCCTAAATAATTCACAACGTAATCTGACATTAAAATCCATTCATCTTTAACCTTGTGTCACCCCTGCCCCCACCCCTCTTTTGCCACGATTCAGTTTTTTTGGAATATATTCTACACAATATATAATTTTCGAGAATTCCATTCAAATTGGTTCGTAGATACTATATATGCGATTCAATTTGAAACTATTCAATTCGAAATTTTATAGAAAAATATAGGACATAGGATAATATGGACCCACTACAAAAAACCATCCATATGGAGAGGGCAATGGCGAGGGAATTGGCCTCTCTAAACATGATTACGAGCGAAATAAAGAGGGTTAAATTACCTCGCCATATCTTGGTCGCTATTTTGTGGGCGAGGGATTTAAATAATCCGTCGCCATTTGGCGAGCGCGGATTTTCCTCGCAATTCGTGAGTACAAAATTCACTCACCAATTGGTGAGTGCGGGCGATGCTCGCCATTTCCCGAGCACATATCTGTCGCCATTTCCATTTTTTTTAATACTTGTTTTGGCTGTCGCCAATTCCGTCACCATTTGGGCCGATTTAAAAATATTTAAGACCTCGTTTCGAACTCAGGCCTCTAAGGCACCTATCACACCCCTCGCCACATTTAATTGCCATTATTAATGGCCTGGTGCAAGCGCGAGGAATCGAGCCCGGGGACCTCCCGAACGAGATGTGTTTCGAACATGATTGCGTACGAGGTTTCTCCTGGCTCGGATTCTGAATTCGAGGTGTTGTCATATACGAACTTCATGAAGTCGTTGATCGAGAGCCCTGAAGATGTGAAGGAGCTGCAAGAGAAGGGGATTTTTATCAACAGGTTTCGGAACAATGAGCAAGTTGTGGAGGAGCTAAGAGGCGTGGACACATTTGGGATTGATAATTTCGATATTTTTAAGGATGTGAAAATGGAAATGGAGAAGCATTGTGGCAAGACGTGGATAGCTGATCTTGTTCATACCCAATTTAGCAGCCCCTGGTAATTGCTTGGTGCCATGCTTCTTCTTTGCCTTTCATTTTTTTGGAAAATTTTCTATTCACATTACTTTAACTCCACTCTTCAACCATCACTTATTTACTCATATTGCCATTAACTTTATTCATAAACAATCACTTTATCTATAAATGGACCCCACAACATCCCATCATATCTTCAACTTATCTACTTTATACATAAACTAATCAATATTTATTAAAACTCGTGCCCGAAGAAGTGGGCATTTTAAAATTTGACGAAGGGAGTATTTAATTATTTTTATTAATCTTTGTGCCAAAAAGCAATGTAAAACTTATAGGCGGACGAAGGGAGTATATATATTAAAAAACTCGTCGCAAATTTGAGACGAAATATATTTCCGTCGTAATTTTTTTTTAAGAAAACCATCACCAAAAAAAAAAAAAAAAGTTTCGCAATTCATCTTAAATTTGAGACAAATTGAATTTCCTTTGTAATATAAATTAAATTAAAAAAGTAGTCACAAAATCCGTCGTAAATTTAAGATGAATTAAATTTTTGTCGTAAATTTGAGACGAATTGAAAAACCATCTCAAATTGCGACGCCCTAAAATTCCTTCACAAATTTTGTTGACTTTGTCGATCCGTTTGACTATTTTCATCGTCAATTTCCAATGCCCGACTAATCCGACCATTTGACTTTTAACTTTTTTGTGTATATTTGATATTCCTTTTTCCCCCCCGAAAATTATATTGGTATAACTCTCAAAATGGAGTAGTAGTCCGACTCAAAAAAAAGTATTTGAGACAAGTTCAATTAGAATGTCTATTATCAATTTCAATTTGATTAATTATATATATTGCAATAGCTAGAGTGCACATGCTGTGCACGTTGTCATTGAATTTATCATGAAATTTAAGAATAGCAAAAAGAAGAATAGTAAATCTCAAAAGTGCAATGTTATTCACGAAATTTAGCTTGCAATTATTATTAGAAGAAAATTAAACATGAACATCAATTGAATTATTGATTTTCACTTTCTCAAACTGTTCATCAAGCTATATATATATATATCATGTGTGCATAGAGAGTGCATTTTAGATTTTTAAATCTTATGATTTAGTTATCAATATTTGTTTTGTTACTCCCTCCGTTCACAAATGTCGTTTCATTTTTTTTTTTTTTTGTGAAATTAAAAAAGAATATGTATTGACAAGTTTGTCATTAATTAATGAATAAGACTCTCTTAACAGTACACGTGACACAACTACAATTGTTAAGACCTTCACTGTATACGATCATGTTTTGCAGGCGAAGGCGCTCTTCGTTCTCGGTCGCAGTTGAGAGTTCAATTACCTCATATTTTGTGACTTCACATTATGAAGATAATTAAGTCAACTGATTAGAAAAAAGTGAGCAATTTCTTGATAAAATTAATGACGACGTGCAAAACATATGCACTTTTCTACAATATAATCAATAACCTTAGGTAAATTGATCACAATAAAAATTCTAATTTAGTAAAAAGATTTGAGTTGAGAAGAAAATTAAACTTGTCATGATTCTAGAATTAATTTAAGTGAAGATATGGGAATTTTTATCATCTGGCATTTTCAAAGTTTTTTACACAACCAGAATTTTGCTTGAAATTTTTAACACAATATATATATAGTGAAAATTGCATGCAGAGTCGACTTCCTCATTTTGAATATTATATTAGTAATTTTATTTTTTTAAAATGGAGGACCAAATATGCACAAAGTTGTAAGTCAATGCATTGCTTTTGCTATTCTTTATCAGTGCACCAATTTATAATACTCCACCCATTTCACTATAGTTTTCTCACTTTATTTTATGAACATTTTTCAATAAGTTTTTCATTTTTTTTTGCATATTATTTTTTGTCCTGCATTAATCATAGTATTACTTATACAGTTGTACTACATATCTATTATTTTATCATATTATTTAATAAAAAAAACCAAAAAAAAAAAAAAGGTAAACTTATAGTGGAGTGGAGGGAGAATGATTTTGCTTAATAACTTTATAACTTAGGATTATTTGGCATGTAGTATGATTATGCTTAACATTATATACTCCCTCCGCCCCTCTTTAAACTTTACATTTTGTCATTTTCGATGTCCCACTTAAAACTTTACATTTTCCTTTTTGGCAAGTTGGGACCCTACATACATAACTACATTTATTAACAAATATCTCTACTTTTATACATAAAATTACATCAATTGACATTACTTTTCTCACTTTCCATCGTCAATTTTACATAAAACACTATATTTCTTAAAATTTGTGTCATATTCAAATATAAAGTTTAAAGGGGATGGAGGGGGAATATATTACCTTTTGTATGATTTGCCGCACTTCCATCCCCAGCTGCTGACGAAGCCCTCTTCTTTTCATGCCAGTTAGGCTAGTGGATAAACGATGAGTTACCTTCACTAATTATTTATATATTCATTTTATGATAGAATTAATACACCCTTGATTATATGTTTTGTAAATAGCCCAATGGGTCTCTTAGGAGCCCAATTGTATTGAGAATAAGTCCATGAAGTGGCCTAAATTGGTAATAGCAAGGAGAGTGGGCCCAAGCCCTTGAGAAATAAATGAAAGAGACAGGTCCAACCCTCGACCCATATCCCTGGTCCAAACCCAGGGTTATGTGGACTGAGTCTCGGTCAAGAGAAGTTATAAGCCCCGAGTTTGGAGGGAGTTGAAGCTGGAAAACGGAATTAACTCCATGAATTTAGGGATTGAGTACATGGAAGTGAAGAAGACGGGCCTTAGACCGAGTCAAAGGGGAGATAGTTAAGAAAAAGGGGGAAAAGATAACCTTTTCCCCAATGTATGTGTTTTAGATTCATTATCTGATTTACAACTTATCTAATCACACAATCACGAATATACACTGACATTGAGTACTGAAATACTACTTGACCGAAAAATATAACGTCTTATATTCTCCGGCGACTAAATACACTAAAACCGAGCCCTCGGGCACTCGAGATTGATATTGTTTTGAGGAGTTTTCCACTGATTCGGATAGCTCCACCACCTGATTATTCTAGATCTCCATCTGACTTGAGCGTCGGATTCCCCGCGCCAGGGGATCTCTCCGGTGTGGTTTTGCAAGTGTTCGTGAGCTTGGAGAAGACGATTTATACATATGCATAACTAGAGGGTTATAATTTGACATATCAGATTGCTGAAGAAAACGATTCACAAATAATCCAACAAAATGATTTTCATTCGAGGTGACGGAATAACAATCGAGGTGAGTTATTTTTTGACGCAACAATATTCAATATGGACTTTAAATTTATTATGCACTCTATGTGCACAATGACACCATACATGCACACACATTATATATATATATATATATATATATATATATATATGCTTATTGTTGCAATAAAATATGAGATGAAAATATAAAATGCATAGCAATTAGAACGTACGGTTCAAGTACTTGACATATTTTTCACTAATACAGATTTGGCTTTGCACAGTTCTCCAAGTAACAGCTGTTCAAGCTTAACAAGCACTTGGACAACGATTTTGAAGAGCTTTGCAAGTGATTCACTTGGACAGCGGTTCAAAACCACTGTCTAATATTTTTTTTTTATCCATTCACTTATGAACCGCTATCTAAGTATTTTTTTTTTTAATATTAAAAAAAAAACAAAGCCATACCATAGGCAAAAATTATTACAAACAAACCGAGGAATATTACTCGATCAAGACAAGACCCTTCCAATCTCGTAAGACATGTACGCATCCACAAGGCTTTTGATTCAAAGTGACGATGTCATCTTACTTCATTGGCGTCTTAGATGTTCATACAGAGATTTCCCTCGATTGAATCTTAAACACATTAAGCTAGAGGTAAAATTAAACAAGGCAAACACACATTAAATTCTCTATCAAGGTTATGTGCCTAGTGATCCAAGATACAACAAGTCAATTAAAAAGAAATGCAGAAACAAAATAGAACTAGTACAGTACATGCATTTTAATTTAGTCTGATGAATGATTTATTTCAACAAAAATCTACAGTACCAATGGTGGAATTAAAACAGCTAGTCTATCTATTAAAAATCAAAGCCAACAAATTGGAATTCTTGATCAAAAGACAAAAAACATCCCTCTTTCGGATGCAAGTTTTTCTAATTCCACGTATTGCGCTCTGTCACCAATCCCATAGTCACTCTCCAACTTCTTCAGATCTGATTTTACGCCCACGCCAATGAAGGGGAATTGTTTGGAGGAGAGAAAATTGACTAAGGATCGGGGGATTCGGCCAGATCGTCGACGCAGAGTTGGAGTACGGCGATAGGGTACCGCTGCCGCACAGCGACGAAGTTAGGGCGCCACTCGATGTCGATGATGTCCGTCAAACGGTAGCGATAATTGATTTTGTCGAGCCAGTCGGTTACGGCGCCGGGGTTGCTGGTAACGGTGGTGCGGATGACGGTTTCACCGAAGAAGTTGATGATGCCCGATAAACGGCACGCAGGAGAGGGAGGCGAGGCGACGGCGACGGTCGATTTGGGGGAGAATTGAACGCGTACGTTTTTTGAATTTGGGAGAGAAAGCTTCTATCTGGAATTAATATCGAAGCTTTGACCAAAGAACTTCTCTTGCACAGTGGTTATGAACCGCTTTCCAAGTGTTTACTTGGAGAGCGGTTCTAAACCGCTGTCTAAGGTACATTGCATAGCGAGGGTTGTCAAAGTGCAGCTCTCCAAACTTAAATGTGTAGTAGTGTTTTAAACTTATTTATTTTTCTAAACAATGTATTTTCTAGAAAAAATATTCTCACTAGCTTAATAAAAAAATAGTTTTTTAAGAACTATAAATACCTACCAACCCTATATAAGATACGTATAAACACAAATACCCTATACCCTCATTTCAATAATTATGCATCATTAATATAGAAATTAATAGAATCAATTACTTAATTGAGCATACAAAACTAATTAAAAACATTGGTTCAATAATTGCAATCATCACAATCACCTAACTCGACAAAGTGGGATAGCTCAAGTGGTTAGAGCACCACTACCTAGGTCTTAGATCCTGGGTTCGAGTCATTGGGGGTGGGGGAAAATGGATGGGTATTTAACTTGTAAACAAAAAAAAAAAAAAAAAAAAAAAACTAAACGTTTAACTCATACCACAAAACTAATTAAAATAAATATACAAGAAATAATTAAAAAAACCCTATAAAAGTTGTTGGGGTTGACTCTCTCTTCATTTTTGTGATCCAAACTCCTTTTCTATGGTGGAGAATTTTGAAGAAACTCCAAAATCTAAAATATGCGAGGTCTAGCTCTTAATTAAAAAACGTTACTTTTCAGTTGTTTAAAAATTTACCAAAGTTGCTGAACATTGTCAGCAACTATTAAATGTGCAAAAGCGACTTCATAAGCTGTGGGGCCAAGAAATACAACATTGTTAGCTGGGCTTGATGATCCGTCCAAAATGGGCTTCTATTGGGCCTATCTTGGGCTTCCGCATGTGCTAATAGGGCCAGGCTATATACCCCTCCAGACTTGTTAATTATACCCCCAATACATGAACCCCTTTAAAATTAACCCCTTTAAAATTGATTATGTTGGATGTACTCCCCTTGAAATACTTAACATGCCCTTTTACACATTTGAATCAAATTATGCATACACTCCCTCAATTAAATCCCTGAAGACCTAATTTTTCTATCTTCTTTCCCACTTCTTCTTCCTCGAACCATTCTTCTTCCTCCCACAATCAAACTAGTCGCCCACCCCAAGCTCCTCCCTCCCACCCTTCTTTCCTTTATTATTTTTTTTTTTAAAATTTAGGCTCCCAGGCGGCAGCGCTGCCCCTCCCTTGTCCAGTGATGCCATCGCCTCCTTTGTCACCGTCGACGCTCGGGGCCGCTGCCGAAAGAGGTAGTTTTTTTTCCTGGAAAAATGCACACGCGGCGCCACCCCTCCTTCCTCTCACGGCCATCTACGCCCCCTCCTCCCTCACTCCCACGACCACCCTTTTTTTTCCCTTTTCTCTCCCGCAATACAATAGGTTTCTTCCTCTCTTTTTTTTAAAAAAAATCGACAATTCTTGGTCGAAAATATACAATGTCATCGACAATAGTGTATATTTTCGATCAAGAGTTGTCGAAAATTTTGATTTCTTTTTTAAAATTTTATTTCGATAAAAGTTGTCGACAAGAGTGTTTTTCGTCGACAAACCAGTGTCGATTTTTTTATTTATTTCTGGTGCAGTGGCGATAGGGTTAGGACTAGGGTTAGTTTGAATTTTAATTTAAATTTTAGGGGGTGTATATATCTAATGATTTTTTTTAATTAAAATGACTAATTGAGTATTTTAAATGAATATTAAATTAATAAATAAGGAGGGGAAGTATACTTTACCATGCTGTCTATTAGCACTAGTTACAATCCTATTGGTTAAAGACTTAAAAGCTATATGACAAAAACAACCTAATTAGGAATCTTTCTATAAGTTGTAATACGTCCTTCTTTTCCTTATGAGCTCGTGGGTAATTATGCAGTGTGCTAGGCTGCATGGGAACCTTCATGGATGTGTCATGCTCAATAACATGCCAATCAATAAACTCAAACACCAATAATTTCGACATTTAAAAATAAAAAACCATTTATAATATCAAATTCGTATACTTTATTGCAATGTCAACCCTTCATATATAAGGACATTGTACTTGATCATCACTGCCTCGGAATAGCCACTCTGCAGTTTGCAGTCCCCGACATGATGTTGCTGTTAGTATAGATGTCCTAGAGACAATCATTATAAGGACATTGTACTTGATCATATTCAGTTATTTAAGTATTATTGACGTTAGTAATAATATTCGGTGATACACTGATAGAATGTTATGTTTGATTGTTTGCATTTATTCTTATATGTGTTCCCATGAACCAATGATGTCATTGAGATGTGAGATCTCGATTAACTATATCATGGTTCTTAAAGTAGCCCCAATCAAGGATCATCGAGATTGGGATATCGATGATGCGATTGAGATTGATGTGCGATCTGCATCATATCCTTAGAGGATGTAGTGGTTCTCACAACTACGAGATACTAGGTATCTCATGATGGATGCACGGATACTTTGAGAGTATTGGCTTGCCCAATCGAGAAACCGTTTGGTGTATTCTATTTACGTGTCTACGGGAATATCGATTTGTGGAGCAATGTAATGTCCTTTGACTTGAGGTCAATACACGCGACATGTATGGCGTGATGGACTTTGACCATGACCGACGCTTGCACTCCTAACGGGGTAGATTAGGCATGTGTTGGGCACACCATAAAGTACATGTGCGCGGTAGTTGAGCCAAGAATAGGATTCATTCCTCAAATAGATTTAGAGAGAATACTCGTCTTCTCATAACTAATTGGATCGTTAGTCATTGGCCAATGCACGTCACATTTGGAATGGTGTTCAATGCGACATTGTGATCAATTAGTAGAATGAGATAACATGATTAAATTATTGGAATAGACACATCATCATGTTCTAGATTTAATCGGAGTATTCGTGAATGAAAGGATCATATCATTGTGAGCTTCACATTACAGGTTGTTGCTATTTCCTCGCAACGTACCTCACATATTGGGATTGTCTGGTTCATTGTGAGAAAATTTCATTTTACGTCCTGTAACTTAGGTCTAATCCAGTTTATATCCTTTAAGTTTTCACCTTTTCAATTTACGTCCTAGGGTGTCCAATTTATATCCTTTTATGTCCAATTTATGTCCTTTTCGCCGGAAAATTGGAATTCCGGTCAAATAGTCCAATTTACGTCCTTTAAGTTTGAAAATAAAAAATTAACAATTAAAAAATTCTTTAAAAAATTAAAAATCTCATTAAAAACTAAAAATATCATTAAAATTTATAAATTTTGTGAAATAAAAATAAAAAATTAAAAAATCTAAAATTCTAAAAAATTGAAATATTGGAAATTAAAAATTAAAAATTTCTAAAAATCTCATAAAAACATAAAATTCTAAATATAAAAAATATATAAATTAAAATTTTTAAAATGTTTAAAATAAAATAAAAAATTAAACAATTCTAAAAACCTCATTAAAATGAATTTGACACGGTTCTACAATCAATCAAGGGGTGGAATACAAAAAAATTTAGGAGTTAGAGAAAAACTTTAATGGCAGATGAGTCCGAATCAAGTCTGGTTTTTAATGACATATTAATAATATTTATTATTCTTATAGGTTTTTAAAATTTTTAATATTTAATCTACACATTTTAAAAAAATTAAAGAGATTTTTAGAATTTTTAATGAGATTTTTTGAATTGTAAATTTTTTTATTTTTATATTTATTTTACACATTTTATAATATTTAATGAGATTTTTAAAAAATTAAATAAGGTATTTTGAATTTTATTTTTCATATTTTATAGTTTTTAATTTTAACGATGTTTTCAGATTTTTAATAATATTTTAAAAAATTTAAAGATATTTTTAGAAAATTTATTTATTAAATTTTAAAATTTCAAACTTAAAGGACATAAATTGGACTATTTGGCCGGAATCCTAATTTATTCCTCACATTCCGGTGAGTTTGAAAAATTTCCGGCGAAAAGGACGTAAATTGGACCAAAAAGGATGTAAATCGAAAAAGTAAAAATTTAAAGGATACAAATTGGATTAGGCCTAAGTTACAGGACGTAAAATGATTTTTTATCGTTCATTGTCTAGGGTTCTGCTAAGACCGTTAGTTTGACTAATCGCTTGATATGTGAGGGCCTATGGGTCACACAACAAGTAGTCTTAATTTACGAATTAAAGTTGGATGAATTAATTATTTGATTTGATCAAGATATTTAATTTATGGAGAAATATAGAATAATTCTATTGGATAGAATTATAATTTATTTAATTAAATTAGATTTAATTAATAAGATGATATATTAGGTATATCATAAATATGGTAAAAGATATTTTATTATATATTAGATTTGCGAATAAAATAAAATATATATGTGGGCTCAAGCCCATGTGCACAGATAGATTTTCTGTTTTACTATATAAAGACCTCTAGGGTTAGAGGTTCTGGGTAGTAACAATTTTACCACTCATAATATTTCTCCGGTTCTCTCTATAGAATTCTCCTAGCGAATTCTTATAGAGAATTCCAATTTCTGGATCACAAGTTCGTAGACGAGGATTACGTGGATACCGTAGTAGAGGATCTCGCATACGAATCACTGTAAGAATTATTTAACGCTTTAATTATCCTTCAATTATGTTATACAGTCATATAAGGAATCTGTGTTGTGTTGGAGTGTGGAGCCTGAATTGATCCTAACGGGCTTGAAGTGTAGAACAAGTTTGATCCTAACGGGCCTGGAGTGGGGAGCAAGTCTTTTCCTAATAGGCTTAGGGTTAATTATGGTAAGTTTGTTCCTAATGGTTTGGAGTAGGGAACAAGTCTTTACCTAATAAGCTTAGGGTTAATTATGACAAGTTTTCTATTATAAATAGATGTTCTCTCTTTGTAATCATTGCGCATCCAAAACACATAGTGAAATACCTGGCTTGGCATCGCCCCCAGACGTAGTCGCAAGACGAGCTGGGTAAACAAATCTTGTGTTATTTTCTCTTTCGTTATCGTGTGCGTGTGTTTATTTCCTAACAACTGGTATCAGAGCCTCGGGTTCAGAGGGAGCAGACACGATGAGCGACGAGAAGATTTCAATCAAGCCGTTTGACGGGTCGAATTTCGGGTTGTGGAAGATGCAGATCGAGGATTACCTTTACGGTAAAAATCTGTATGTGCCCCTAGAGGAGAAGGAGAAACCCGAAAAGATGGAACAGAAGGAGTGGAATCTGTTGAACAGAAAGACGATGAGTGCAATACGCTTATCGTTGTCCATGAACGTAGCCTATCACACTACTAAAGCCAAGTCCGCAAGGGATATGCTGCAGATCTTGGAGAAGATGTATCAGAACCCCACAACGGCGAACAAAGTTCACTTGATCAGACGGTTGTTCAACCTCAGGATGTCGGAGAGCACACCCGTGCAGCAACACCTGAACGAGTTCAACAGGATCATTGGACAGTTGTGTTCTGTCGTGATCGACTTCAGTGGCGAGGTACTTGCTTTAGTTTTGTTATCTTCTTTGCCAAATAGTTGGGCTGCCACAGTTAGCGCTTCATCCGTGAAAGATAAAGTGAAGCTTGACGAAGTGAGTGATCTGATAATTAGCGAGGAGGTTCGCAGGAAAGAATCTGGATCCACTTCAGGATCAACGCTGAACACGGAAGAAGGGGGCAGATCGAAGGGTAGGCAGAATCGTGGCAGATCAGAGTTCAGAGGAAAGAGTCAATCCAAGAAAGATAAAGACTCGATCCAGTGCTGGAATTGTGACGAGTTTGGTCACTACATGAACCAGTGTTCAGCACCCAAGAAAAACAGGAAGGGACAGACCGAGAAGAAGACAACAAACGCAACCACAGTTGATGTTGGAGACGCGTTGGTCTTGAGTGTCAGTAGTCCGGTAGAATCGTGGGTGTTGAATTTTGGAGCACCATTCCACTCTTGCAGTGATGCTAAATCTGTTAAGTGTACGTTCATTGACTATGGTGGTGATGAGTTCGGTTATAAACTCTGGGATGAGAATAACCGAAAGATTATTCACAGTAGAGATGTAGTTTTCAATGAACAGATTATGTACAAGAACAGATTGGAGGCATTAGATTCTGACAAGATCAATCGTGGCAGATCAGAGTCCAGAGGAAAGAGTCAATCCAAGAGAGATAAAGACTCGATCCAGTGCTAGAATTGTGATGAGTTTGGTCACTACAGGAACCAGTGTTCATCACCCAAGAAAAACAGGAAGGGACAGAACGAGAAGAAGACAGCAAACGCAACCACAGTTGATGTTGGAGACGTGTTGGTCTTTAGTGTCAGTTGTCCGGTAGAACTCTGGGTGTTGGATTCTGGAGTATTATTCTACTCTTGCAGTGATGCTAAATTTGTTAAGTGTACGTTCATTGGTTATGGTGGTGATGAGTTCGGTTATACACTTTGGGTTGAGAATAACCGAAATATTATTCGCAGCACAGATGTAGTTTTCAATGAACAGGTTATGTACAAAAACAGATTGGAGGCATCAGATTCTGGCAAGACCAATACCCAAGAGGTTGAGTTAGACATCTCAAACTCGAGTGGGAGTAAGGAGAGTCAGAATGAAGAAGAGGTTCTTATTGAAGAACTTAGGACCCCACCACCACTGGAGAATCTGCTGCAGAGACCAGTTAGAGAGCGACGTGCACCGAATAGGTATTCGTCCTTTAACTACTACTTGTTATTTACTAAGGTAGCGACCTTAGACAAGTTGAAGCTATGCATAGCTTCAATTGGCCTTGAAACTTGAAGATAAGGATTGTCGATGCCAGGCGGATATGGTGAAGACAATGCCGAAAGAAATTCTTAGAATTGGTGATTCTAAGTGTTCTACTTTTATGGTGGAGTAGGTATTCTCTATGTTGAGAATGTTGGTTCTTAAACCATGTCGGTGAAGACAACGCTGAAGGAAATTCTTAGAATGGATGATTCTAAGTGTTCTACTCTTATGGTGGAGTAGGTATTCTCTATGTTGAGAATGTTGGTTCTTTGGTTTAAGAATCATGTTTGTCGGTGAAGACAACGCCGAAGGAAATTCTTAGAATGGGTGATTCTAAGTGTTCTACTCTTATTGTGGAGTAGGTATTCTCTATGTTGAGAATGTTGGTTCTTTGGTTTAAGAATCATGTTTGTCGGTGAAGACAATGCCGAAGGAAATTCTTAGAATGGGCGATTCTAAGTGTTCTACTCTTATAGTGGATCTATGTTGAGAATGTTGGTTCTTTGGTTTAAGAATCATGTTTGTCGGTGAAGACAATGCCGAAGGAAATTCTTAGAATGGGCGATTCTAAGTGTTCTACTCTTATAGTGGATCTATGTTGAGAATGTTGGTTCTTTGGTTTAAGAATCATGTTTGTCGGTGAAGACAATGTAATTTTCTTTTATTTTATCAAGGTGGAGTTTGTTGGACTTGTGCTAAAATAAAAGGAGTTTAAGGTTTGGCGATGCCAGGTGGATACGGGAGAAAAATCAAGAAGATATGGTTACATGGAGAATTCAGTCTCCAAGTGGGAGATTGTTGGAGTGTGGAGCCTGAATTGATCCTAACGGGCTTGAAGTGTAGAACAAGTTTGATCCTAACGGGCCTGGAGTGGGGAGCAAGTCTTTTCCTAATAGGCTTAGGGTTAATTATGGTAAGTTTGTTCCTAATGGTTTGGAGTAGGGAACAAGTCTTTTCCTAATAAGCTTAGGGTTAATTATGACAAGTTTTCTATTATAAATAGATGTTCTCTCTTTGTAATCATTGCGCATCCAAAACACATAGTGAAATACCTGGCTTGGCATCGCCCCCAGACGTAGTCGCAAGACGAGCTGGGTAAACAAATCTTGTGTTATTTTCTCTTTCGTTATCGTGTGCGTGTGTTTATTTCCTAACATGTTGGTGAACAAAATTTTCAACTTCCGCTGCTACGAGCATGGTGTTCGTACCTCGAAAACCCAACAGTTGCTCGAGTATCAACTTCCTTTCCGCGTTGTAAAGTCAATACTCGATTTACAACGCGGAAAGGAAGCCGATGAACTAATTGGTAAGTTTTTAAATTGGTTCCTCTCCGCGGATTTCGAATCCCTGGAATTCAACATCGTTGAAAAACATCCTCTTCATCTTCTTGATCAGGATTGTCATAAAATAATTACAAAAGATGAAAATCGCACTCGAAAACCTTCAAACGCTTCGCGGTTCAAGCTAACTAAGCAAGAAGGCTTTTTTACGGCACAAACAACTCGTTGTGTTACGGATCTCAAAGCAAAGGGCATTAGCTTTGTCCCGAGCTCTGCTTCTTGTATCAGAGACATTAAGTTCAAATCAGGGGCCTTCAAGTCCGAGCTTCGTCTTCCCGTGAGGATGGTGTGGTCTCCAGGCTCGGATTCTAAATTCGAGGTGTTGTCCTATACGAACTTCATGAAGTCGTTGATCGAGAGCCCTGAAGATGTGAAGGAGCTGCAAGAGAAGGGGATTTTGATCAACATGTTCCAAAACAATGAGCAGGTTGTGGAGGAGCTAAGAGACGTGGAGACATTTGGGATTGATAATTTCGATATCTTTAAGGATGTGAAAATGGAAATGGAGAAGCATTGTCGGAATAAGGGCAAGATGTGGATTGCTGATCTTGTTCATACCCGATTTAGTAGCCCCTGGTCTGTTACTGCTTTGCTTGCTGCCATGCTTCTTCTTTTTCTTTCATTTTTACAAACCTTTTTCACAATCCATCCCTACAACAGAGCATAGACTCACCTACATCTCGATTCAAATCCCGCTGAAACTGAAGCTCGACCCACATTCGATTGACCCCCTTCCAGAGGATTTTTGGGTCGAACTTGATTAAACGGATCTTTCCAATAAAAAATAAAAAAATCTAGCATAAAGGCAAATAAAAAAACTCGCTTTCAAGTCTATGTTATTATTGTTAGGGTCCTCGGGCCGAATCCTCCGTAGTATTCCCTACTTTTTGCCTTTTGAGTTTCCCCAAAAGGGCTGATACCAATGAAATACTATTCCACCATTTTATATCCATAAATCCTGCCTTTTCGATGTGGAACATTTGTTTGACCCTCTCAACAATTATAAATACAACTTGGAAGACATTTGGCTGTGATATGAGTTTCAGTCAGCTATCATATGACTAATTAATACTCTTTGGTGTTTTTTTCTAGTCTCTTGGATTTTCAGGTTTTCTATCAGTATAGTTAATACTCAGATAAATATCAAAAAACTAAGTTCAGCAATTAGCGTCTGTAGTCCAACGGTTAGGATAATTGCCTTCCAAGCAATAGACCCGGGTTCGACTCCCGGCAGACGCATATAATAATTATATTTTAAATATTTTTTTAATTATATAATTTTCTGTCTTCTTCTTTCCATATTTTTTAAAACCGTTCTTTCCAAATTAGTATAGAACAAGTATGTGAATATTTTTAATATTTTTTTAATTATATAATTTTCTGTCTTCTTCTTTCCATATTTTTTTAAACCGTTCTTTCCAAATTAGTATAGAACAAGTATGTGAAGAGTGTCTCTATCATCTGTGGACGTAGATCTTACAATCGAACCACGTAAAATTCTAAGCCTGTGTTTAACTTGCATGCATTTATTTTCTTAGTTTTGATCAAAAGGTTAATAGCTTGAGTTCTTGGTTGGATTGCTTTGTGGTGATACGTACAAATTTCAACATATATAATTTCTATAACAAAACATTCCCGCAGAAATCATGCATGGTTCCTTTTGATCCTTAAAATACTATGATAACGTAACTTTCACTGCAAAAAAATGGTGTAGACGAATTGAAAAACCATCTCAAATTACGACGCCCTGCAATTCCTTCACAAATTTTGTTGACTTTGACGATCGTTTTCATCCCAAAATATTTATTGCAATTTGCAATGGTTTTCCGGCCATCGCGAATTTCCGCGTTTTTGTATAAACAATTTTTTTGTTGTATTTGGTGCATTTATTAAAAGTAGTAAATTTTTTTGAAGTCTCGCTCATCGGTATCCAGCTCAATGACAGATTAATTCGGGATTAATTGGAAAAAAAAAAAAAAGCATTTGACTTTCAACCTTTTGTGTATATTTGATATTCCTTTTTTTCTCCCCGAAAATTATTGGTATAACTTTCAAATGAAGTAGTAGTCCGACTCAGAGAAAAAAAAAAGTACTATTGCAATAGAGTGCACATGCTGTGCACGTCGTCATTAATAAATTTATCATGAAATTGCTCCTTTATTCTCATTTCAATTATATATTATCTACAAATTAATTAATTTTGAAGTCTCAAGAAATTTTGTGCGTTTTTAGGCAATTATATACAGGGCAAAGTGGTGAGTAGTACAAATGGGGATCCCTAAGAACCTAATGAACAAATAATGTCTTTTAGAGGCAGATGATACAATTTGGAGAGTTGTAAAGATCAATGAGCCCTTCAATTTACTTGAAAAGGGGAAAATAAAATTTTCAAACTCAAGATTCAAGAATTAGTCCCATCAACCTGCAACTACACCTCTCTCACTCAATCCTTTCAATTTTTTTATTCATATTTTATTCTGCTTTTACTCCATTTTTTTTTTAAAATTATTATTTAGATTTTTTTTAATTTTTAATTCACACAATTTATTAAATCAGAATTTACTTGATTTTTTTAGTTTTTAATTTTTTATTCAGATTTTTTTTTGTTCAGAACTTTTTTTTCAAAAAATTACGTCAATTTTTTAAATATTTTTTTTATTCTGATTTTAAATTCAAAATTTTTATTTTTTAATATAAAAAATATTTTTAATAATATACTAACTAATTAGAATAATATAGTTTTATCTCTCCTTACTAAAAGTCTTTGACTTTGACTTGTCAAATCATATTTTATTAATTCAATTTCTTTATTAAGATTTTAATTAATTGTAATTATATATATTGACTTTTTCTATCAACTTAACTCAAACTTTTTTATTAAATTTTATTAATTTAATCTTCTTTATTAAGATTTTAATTATATTCAGATTTTAATTAATAGTAATTATATATATTGTACAACGATAAGTATATTGAACATTTACATCGATAAGTATATTGAACATTTTGTGTTCAAATTAGATTTATTCAATTTTTTAATTTATATTTCCAAATTTTTATTTTAAAATTATTATTCAGATTTTTTTAAAATTTTAAATTCACACAATTTTTTTAATCAGAATTACTTTATTTTTTTAGTTTTTTATTCTGATTTTTTTTTCAAAAATTACGTCAAATTTTTAATTTTTTATTATATATTAATTAATTAGTATAATATATTTTTCTATCAACTTTTCTTCAAATTTTTTTATTAAACTTTATTAATTCAATTTTCTTTCTTTTAACTGAATATCGACATATATATTAAATATTGAACACTGAATATCCATATATATTGAATATAATTAAATATTGAACATCAACATAACATTAAATATTGAACATCAAGAAGCACTATTATACATTAAGTTATAAATTAAAAAAGTTAAGAGGGAAACAGAAGAATCTTTGAGGACTGAGAGGAATCTTTAGAGTAAAATTTTGGATTTCTTGAAGAGCTTCTAATCATCAAGTATTTAAGACCTTTTATTCCTGCATCTTGTCCCTTCTCATCACCTTAAAACTTTTAATAAAAATTTCTTGTTTCTTATCACCAAAAAAAAAATCATAACTACAGCATTTATTTAGCCACTTTACATTAACTTTGTAGTCTAAGGAATAGTTGGAGCATGAATTGTGAAACACATGGGAACAAAATGAGGAAAAATATAAGGTACCAAAACATCACATATTAAATGCTGCAAAAACTAGTGTAGCTTCAACTTCACATATTAAATGCTGCAAAACTACATGGGCGTATTTCTTTGGGAACAATTTTGACCTTGCAACATGAAATGTAGTATCAAAATACGATTTTGGTAGATACAAGATAATTAATCAACCAAATACAAGATTCATAACAACTTAACAAGTGTCTTCCTAGAATTTATTAGGAAAAAAGAATATTTAATCAAGAAAACAAATTGAAGTAGATTGATACTAGAATCTTGTGTAATAATTTCTTGAGTTGAATTTTTGTATATGAGTTACATACGGGTTAACTTATATTTAACACAAACTATCAGCCCATTATAACTCAAATAGAAAAGTTCAAATCTGTATTCCATCAAGGAAAATCAGTGGTAGAACAAATCATTCCTACATACCTCCCTAACAACAATACAGCTTCTGGATAAATCAATGCCTTTTTCCATTCCCTGAATTAAAAGGAAACATTACACACATCAAAATAAACAGTAAAACCAAAAATACAAAAAAGGAGAAATACTGATTTGTTGGTTATCTTCTGAAGGAATGAGACCTTATTTTAAAGTTCGATTCAAGCCTAGATATTCCTAGGACTGGTTGTCCAAAACCACGAGATATAAAACGAAGGAACAAAGCAACAATCAAGAATTTTCCTAGTATCTAAAGTTTTACGAAATTATTTTACTTACTGTATTTTTGTGACGAACTTGCCAAGAATTACCATTGACCAATATGTCAATTTCAAATTCATCTGGCTGCCAAACCAAACCTTGACAAATTACTGTTGTTTTCCATTCAAACACCAAACTTAATTGGTTAAATGTCACTCACTCTACAAGTCAAAATTATGCATCCTAATTCCACTCATAACTAACATAATAAGATCACTACACCAATATAAATAAGGCAGAATCTCCTAGTCTATTCTCATTCTCTCATCAATCAATTACATCATTATGACTCAAATAGAAAAGCTCAAATCTGTATTTCATCAAGGAAAATCAGTGGAAGAACAAATCATTCCTACATACTTCCCTAACAACAATACGGCTTCTGGATAAATCAATGCCTTTTCCAATTCCCTGAATCAAAAGGAAACATTACACACATCAGAATAAACAGTAAAACCAAATATACAAAAAAGGAGAAATACTGATTTCCATTTCTACCAATGAAGTAACAGTGCATGAAGGCTTTCCAAGATGGCTTCTCAAGCTTAGCAGAAGCAGTCTGGAAAAATGTGGAAAGGGTTTACAAATTTTATTCAAAAACTAAAGAAACAAAATTTGATTCACAAACTAAAGAAATAAATCAAGAAAACACTCCAAAAAAAAAACTACAGAAACAAAACAACAATCAAATCCCAAAACGCCATTGATGGGAGGGTTTACAGATTTCTTCATCCACCCAAGAACGTGGTCGAAATACCTGTTTTACAATTATGTTGAACAGTTCATATACACATCCACCCAGGAACACAATTTTACCTAGAATAAACAAAAAGAAGAGTAACTAAAACAAAAGCCCCAAATCAGAAGCTGAATTTTAACAATATTTTCTAAAGTAAAGAAAGTAGATGGATTTTTAGAGAGAGGCACCAAAATAAAAATTTACTGAGTCAACACCACCCACAAAACCCTAGATCTACGCCGCCACCACGCGATCGGAGAAGACGAGCCCCTTGACGGAGCATTCAGGCTCTGCAACGGCGTGGAGGAGGGTTTCGAACAAACCTTAGTAGACGAAGCCACATCGCTATGGTCGCCGCTGTTAGAAGACGAAGTCGGGAGCGGGCCGAGGAAGATGGAGACCGTGAACCCACCACTCGTGTCGCCGTCATCGTTGGAGGGCCGCCGGAAATGGAGAGGGGTGTTGAACGACCACTCCAATTTCTGGGAGGGGAGAGGAGAGAGGAAATTAATGAGAGAGAGAAGAGGGAGGAAATTAATGAGAGAGGGAAGAAAGAGAATACAGATGAAATATTAATTCTTGCAAAAATAAAAATGAAGGACATAAGAGACCTTTTACCTTAGATTTTGTATTGACAAGTGGAACAATTTTTCACATTTTTTCGCATGTATCTTCAAAGACTAAGGGGGCAAATTTTGAACCAGGGAGTTAATAATCTCTTATATTATATATAACTCCATTCTAAAAAAATAAAAAATTACGAAAAAAATTATTCTCCACTGACGGAACGGAAGAAACGGGATGAAATAAGAAAAAGAAAAAAAAAGTTCATGTTTGAAAGGAGAAATTTCAACCGTACATATTTGGTATTCAGAATTTTCTAGCAATCGAACAAAATGAGTAAATTTGGTATGCTTAATCTCCATTTTTACGTTTCGTTTCGTTTGGTTTTTTTTTTTTTATCAAAATCTAGCTAGGGTTTTAATATTTGTGATTTTTTTTTTTTTTAATGAAATTTTGAAATATTTTGAATTCAATTTTTTCTTCTTGTTTTACTGCGTAGAGGAGAATGATTTTTCGTGATTTTTTAAAAGTTTGAATATAACTGTTTAAAATTAAAATGTAGGTAGAAATTTAAAAATGTATTACGGTATATTTTAGATGTGGTGTGTATAGTAGTTGGGGTGTGTACAGTAAAATTGGGGGTTTGTTTAGCCGTACGTGGCCAGTTAATTAAGAATAGCAAAAAAAAAAAAAAAGAATAGTAAATCTAAAATCTCTTACGGCATGATTGATATGATGGAATGAATTTAAGGCCGAATTTGAAATGAACTCAAGTATGGAACGTAGGTTTGAATGAAATGACATAAGAATTATCATTTTGATGATTTGTATACCGTGCGAATGAATGTGGGAATGAAATGTAATACTTCATAAATTTATTTTAAATTATTATTTTTAAGTGTTGTTAAAAATATATTATTAATTATTGTTAAAAATTCATTTTTATTATTAACATTTTAATAATTATTATTGATAGAGGAGTTATTATTAATAATATATATATGTCTTATTATTCATTTTATTATTTATAAGAAATATATATTTTATATGAAATAATGTTTTTATTTTAAAATAATAATATTATCATTATTTTTAATATTAAATAATAATATTATTATTTATATTATTAAGTATTATTATATTATTAAAAATAATATATTGGACGTGTTATTTATATTTTTCAGAAATTTTAAATTAATTTTTTTGTTATTATATTTATAATTTAATATTATTGAGAAATATTATTATCATTAAAATTTAATATATTATTATTATTTATATTTTTTAAATTTATTATATATTTTTTTTATTCTTAAGATTATATATTATATTAATATTTTCATTATTTTTATTATTAAATAAGAGTAATATTATTTTTATTATGTTAGGATTAATGTAATATTGGATGTCATCTAATACCTATGCTATCAGAAGAGTTGCTAGGGTTCTGATCTTGGAGTTCAGCAAAGTTGGGTTAAGGTGTAACTCAACTGATAAGGTTTAGTGGTCTTATTAAGAGTCAACTAATCTGATAAGAGTTTGGACGACTCTGCTGATGCAAGTTGTCTGAAGACAGTTCAGGAGAGTTGGGGCCATGTCTGCTGAAGCCAACTCAGCTAATCCCAAATCTACTGAGTCAAGTCTGCTGAAATCTAGTTTTTCAGAGTTAGTTAATTCTGTTATTTCTGTTAGTTAGTTAGTTGGTTAGAGGCAGTTATCCAATGCATTGTACATCTATAAATACACCATCTAGTGCATAGGTTGTAGGTTACTGAAACTGAGAGTTTTGAGAGATCAAGCTTAGTGAATACTTGTAATCTGTAACTTTCATTTGTGTTTAGTGAAGAGAGTCTTCTATCCTCCGTGGACGTAGATCATTTGATCGAACCACGTAAATCCCGAGTCTTATTTTGTTTTCTTTATTCATTTCAATTCTTTGCGTTTCTAGTTGTCTTGATTTATCATTTGTAAGGAGTTGCTTTGTGGATACAATTCCATAACATATTAATTATTTATTAAAAAGTTGATTTCTTGACTAAATCCTCAAGGATGGGAAACAATCATAAAACTTGGAATGGACCCATGAATGGTGATTCCATTTCTGACTATTCCACCGTACCAATTATACCCTTAGTACAATGTTATTCACGAAATTTAGTTTTATTGTCTTGCCTGCAATTATAATTACTAGAAGAAAATTAAACATGAACATCAACTGAACTATTGATTTTCACTTTCTCTAACTCTTCATCAAAAAAAAAAATAAAAATAAAAAATATATATATATATATATATATATATATATCATGAGTGCATAGAGAGTGCATTTTATATTTTCTACTATTATCATTTTTAAATCTTATAATTTACTCCCTCCATCCCACAAAAATAGCTACATTTGACTTTACACACAAATAAAAAAAATCAATAAATGTAGTCAAATTTAGCTAATGTGCCAATTTTACCCTTAGAATCACATTCTCCAAAGTCTGCTACTCCCTCCGTTCTACAATAAATGTTATTTTCATGAAATTTGTTGGAATTAAGAAAGGGTATGTATTGACAAGTATACCCTTAAATAATAAAGGAAGATTTTGATCATATTAATTCTTTTCAAATCTTTCCAAATTCTTTACCCAATCTTCTTCAATTATTTTCAAGTTTATGTCTCAAATAATTTTTAAATTAGAGGACATAATGGAAACAAACATTGTAAAAATTCTAAAACAACACTTATTTGTGTACAAGAGAAATTGACTAAAACAACATTTATTATAGAACGGAGGGAGTATGTCTTAATTACTCTTATTAGTTAGGGGTAAAATTGACAATAAAGCATTTAATACTAAAGTAAAAGAGAAAATAGAGCTATAATTTGGCACATCCAAAAAATAAATATGTAGCTATCTTTGTGGGACGGAGGGATTAGTAATTAAGAAAAAGTATGTATTGACAAATTTATTCTTAATTAATGAATGAGATTCTCTTAACTGCACACGCGCCACAACTAAAATTGTTAAGAGTGTGGTTCTCCCGTCGCAGTTGAGAGTTCAATTTCCTCATATTTTGTGACTTCACATTACCAAGATAATTAAGTCGAATATATGAATAGGAAAAAGTGAGCAATTTCTTGCTAAATTTAATGACAACGTGCAAAACATGTGCACTTTTCTACAATATAATGCAAACTAAAATTGATCACAATAAAAATTCCAATTCAGTAAAAATATTTGAGTTGAGAAGAAAATTAAACTTGTCATGATTCTATAGGGCCAAAATGAAATATCACAATTAATTTAAGTGAAGATATGGGAATTTTTGTCATCTGACTGTATCAAATTATCGGGTGTATTCAATTGAGATTCTATTAGAATTTTAGACTTTAATGAGTCTGTGAATCTCCATGCAAAGTTTGATTGACTTTTTTTTTTTATTAATTTATAGGAGTATAATTTTTCATAGCCTTTAAAAAATTGTGAAATATATATTTTTTTATTAATTTACATGGATGTTCATTATTCATAGAATGCCATCCTTTTTTATCTTGCTGTAGATCCCCATGATAATATACTATATTAATAAACACAAAATAGCTTATCACAATTAGATTCTTGCTTGAAAATTTTAACACAATATTATACTCCCCCCGTCCACGAAAAGTAGTTCCATTTGACACATATTCTTTGTCCACCAAATGTAGTCTCATGCACTTTATGGAAACTATCACCCTTCAACTATCACTTAATTACTCAATTTGCCATCAACTTTATTCCTAAACAATCACTTTATTCACAATGGACCCCACAATACCCTATAATACCCTTACTTTATCTACTTTATCTACCATTTTCTTAAAACTTGTGCCCCATCCCCATGTCCCTACTTTTCATGGATGGAGGGAGTAGTATTTAAAAATAAATAAAGGAGGACCAAATATGCACAAATTCAGTTGGAAATCAATGTATTATTTTTGCTTTTATAATTTTCTCGATCAGAATCACATCACTTGTACTACATTTCTATTATTTTGTCATATATATTTGGTAATCTAAAAATTCAAAAGAGAGGGAAAACTTATAGTGAAACAGAGGGAATATGATTATGGTTAATAACTTAATTTATAATAAATTAGTCTTATTTAATTTGACAGTACGATTATGCTTAACATTATATACTTCCTTCGTTACTTTTTAAACTTTACATTTTGTCATCTTAGATTTCGCACTAAAAACTTTACATTTTTCTTTTTGGCAAGTTGGGGTTCTACCTTTATTAACAAATATCCTTATTTTTACACACAAAATTACGTCAATTGACATTACTTTTCCTCACTCTTCATAGTCAATTTTAGCTTAAAGGGCAGGGGCGGTGCCACAATGGGGCCAGGGGCCCAGTGGCCCCCACCAATTTTATATATATATATATATATATATATATATATATGTGATAAATATTTTATAATAAAATAATTATAGAGTATATCTTATTCTTAATATAAGTGTTTTAACATTTTGTTTTCTTTACAAATTATATGACATTTATTTTTTTAATATGTGTATATGAGTTTAGGAGTATTATTACTATATATAAATAAAAGTATTATTTTCATTTTGAGACATACATATTAAGTATAGACAAATAAAAAATAAATGCTTGCATATAAAGTTTGAAAGTAATAAATATTTTTTCTTTTCTTTTATCATGTGTTTTTTACTTAAATTTTTTTCTCAATACTCCAAAAATAAATTATTTTTTCAACAAAGTCAATAATATAGATTTATGGTGTATTTGAGATTATTGTCTAAATTTTTGCTAAAAATCACAAAAATGTAAAATTGAACAATATTATTGCTTTTTATTTTAAATTTTAGTTTAGTGTTTTAAATTTTTTGTCCATTTATTTAAAAGTATTTTATTGTATGAATTATAGAATATTGGAACACATTAATGTATTAATTAAAAGACATTTACAACCGAAGAAAGAAAATGTTTTTTAAATTTGATATTCTAGCAATTTTTAAATTATTTTGCTTCATTTTGAATCGAACTATCAAAATTTCAAAACAAAATGAAAGTCAGCTTGTTCAATTTAATTTAATGAGATGTATTGACAATTTTATCATTTAAATTTCGATGAGTATAATAAGTACATATTATTTTATTTTTAAAGTAATGTTAATCGGACCCCATTTCCTGGCTCCGTCACTGTTAAAGGGGATGGAGAGGGCATATATATTACCTTCGTATGATTTGCCGCACTTCCATCCCAGCGGCTGACTAATTAAGCTCTCTTCTTTGCATATGCCAGTATGGTGGGTGCATTCTTCGAAAAAACTTCATTTAAATTAAAATTACATTAAAATTACATTAACGAATTTATACAATTAAGTAGCTATATATATATTTTAAGGCAAAAATTTGTATGAGATCGTCTCACGAATCTTTTTCTGTGAAACAGATTCCTTTTAACTCAAATTTCAAAATTTTGGCACTACAAAAAACACACCGTGGTTACAGACGAAATTTTTCAGTCGGTGCTAGCCTCGTCGGGAAGGTTTACTAACGGAAATTTTTATTCCGTCGGTAGTTCCTACGGATTCCCGATGGAATTAAACAGTCGAGTCTACCGACGGATATCATTTCGTCGGTAACTCGGATGACCCGTTTTCAAACCGGGTCTGTATTCCGTCGGCAATTCCGTCGGTCGTCCGTCAGTAGTACCGACGGTCTTACCGACGGAATTTTATTTTAACATTTTTTTAAAAAAAAATATCAGTCAGTTTCTGTCGGGAATTCCGTCGGTACTACCGACGGAATACAGACCCGGTTTGAAAACGGGTCATCCGAGTTACCGACGGAATGATATCGACCCGACCCGCGAACTTTTATTGTAGGCCACATTTAATATGTGCCCTGCTGGGAATCGAACCCGGGTGTGTGGCCGCCTAGTCAGGGGCGCCTACCACTCGGACAAGTGTGTTACTTGTTCGTAATTGTAATATTAATTGTATATGTACTCATTTTCGGTCCATTTTTTTTAAAAAAATTCACAAAATTAATTTCTTTCACATACATTAAATAATTAAATTTGTAATCTATAATTTATATTTTTATAATTTATATATTTTAAAATACTAAAATATTCATATTTTTTACTAATTATTTTTTAAAAAATTTAAAAAAATTAATTTCTTTCACATACATTAAATAATTAAATTTGTAATCTATAATTTATATTTTTATAATTTATATATTTTAAAATACTAAAATATTCATATTTTTGCTAATTATTTTTTAAAAAATTTCAAAAAATTAATTTATTTTCACACTTTTTAGTTGTAACTTAATGATAAATAAATCTTTTTAAATTGTACATCTAATAAAATAATTAGCTTACATTATATAATTTATTCTTCATCTTCTTCCTCTTCATCTTCTTCATCTACATTTTCATTATTTGCCTCATCTTCCTCCTCTTCGTCCACTTCCTCTTCATCATCCTCTTCATTTTCATCATCTTCCTCATTTCCATTATCGTTTTCAATTTCGATCAATTGTGAATTTCCAGTCGTCAAGTCTACGTGGATATTCAAATCTCCCGTAAAGACTTCAGTTCTAGCCTCTATTTGTTCCGTTTGAAACGGAGAATCATCTTCATCACTCCTTTCCTTTGTAGGGGCTTCTACCATTGATCTTTCCTTTACTTTGCAAACAGCGTGCCATTCAATTTTACTACGTGATCGTACTGGATACTTGCAGTAGTATACTTGAGATACTTGATGGGCAAATACAAATGGATCATTCCCGCTATAGCTCATTTTCGGATTAACATCCACGAGTTTGTACTCCGGATGAATCCTTGTTCCTGAAGGGCCTGAATCAAATCAATGACACTTGAACAACACTACAGTCTTTGCTGGATATCCCGGATATTCTACTTCAACGACTTCGTGCAACACCCCATAGTAGTCACTTGCATCTGCATTGTAGTTTGCACTGCTAATGCAAACACCACTGTTGGTAGTCGCTTTTCTTGATGCATACTTGGATGTATGAAATCTGTAGCCCTTCACAATATAGCCGTTGTAAGTATTTACAAGACGTAGTGGTCCTTTGCTGAGATCCCTTAAGAATCGATTCTCAAAATCGTTTGACCGTCCCTATATAGTTCAAATAATTAACATTAATTATGAATCATATTTATTTACGTAAAATTTAAGGAAATGGTACTCACATAACGTTGGAACCATCGGGCAAAATCACGTTGAAGACGAGCATCTATATCTGTATCGGAGATGTTTTGTTCTGTTCGTCTTAGTTCTTCAGTATACATCCTAATTCACAACATCCAATCACAATTAATATTAAATTACATAAATGAAGTAGTGATAAAAATATGAAATACTTACTCAATGTAAGGCTGAACTTCATCACAATTCAATAACACATACGTTTGTGCTATTTCTAACTCTCTGTTCGTCTCCCACTCTCGTTCAGTGAATTTTCCTATTGGTCGTCCCTTAGACTTGAATATAGACAGCATTCCATCGACCTCTTCACCGATATTGTCTGTACCTCTACCACCGTAGTTACGTGGTTCACTTCTCAACCGAGTGTTGACATGGTCTTCAAAATAATAAGAACAAAACATGCCAACCTCTTCATTCAAATATGCATTAACAATCGATGCTTCCACATTTGCCTTTTGTTTAGCATTGCGTTTCAAGTTGTGGAGATATCTGATTTATAATAAAAAAAAAAATTAATTAAGTGAACATGCATGTAGTATAAAAAATGAAACATGTAAGAGTTTACCTTTCAAATGGGTACATCCACCTGTACTGCACTGGACCACCAATTCTGGCTTCATACGCTAAATGAACGGGTAAGTGTTCCATGGAGTTGAAGAAGCTAGGTGGAAAAATTTATTCCAACTTACACAAAATCACTGGAATGTTTTGCTCCAAACGAATCATATCATCGATCTTGATCGTTGAAGATGTTAAATCTCTAAAAAAAAGACTTAATTCAGTGATAGCCCTCCACACATTGAGAGGAACAACGTCTCGGAACGCAATCGGTATCAAGCGCTGCATAAAAACATGATAATCATGACTCTTCATCCATGAAACCTTACCCCTGTTTATGTCTGCGCATCGACTCAAGTTTGACACGTAGTTGTCTGGAAAATTCAACTCGTAAATCCAACGACACAGTTGTTTTTTATGTGGCTTATCTAGTGTGTAGCAAGCCTTCAGATATTTACCTGTACTGGGATCCATTTTCAACTCTTCACGACGACAATAAATGTTAAGCTCTTCCCGGGACTTTGGAGTATCTTTCGTCTTGCCTTCTGTGTTCATCATTGTGTGGAACACATTATCAAACACATTCTTCTCAATGTGCATCACGTCCAAATTGTGTCGGATCAATAGTGAACTCCAGTATGGCAAATCACAAAAAATACTCTTTTTATTCCATCCACCTGGGATTCGACCGTTGTGTTCAGCTGCATTTTCCTCAGTAGATTTTTTTAAACCCGTCCACTGAATCTCATGTAACAACCTTTGTCCTGTACGGTAACATTATACTAGAAGAAATTAATAAAAAATATACGTATAACATTTTACTAGATCAAATAATTGTATAATTAAAATACCGTTAGGAAGGGGCGGTCGATTGTTTGTAACAGTTCTGTTCTTCAAGAAGTTGTTCTTATTCCTTCTAAATGGATGATCTCGAGGTAAGAACTTTCGGTGATTATCGAACCATGAAACTTTCCTACTCTTCTGAAGACTGAAAGCTTCAGAATGCTCCATACAATACGGACATGCTTGCAACCCAGCCGTTTTCCACCCAGACAACATAGAATAGGCAGGAAAGTCGCTAATGGTCCACAATACAGCTGCACGCATTGTGAAATTCTGTTTTCTGAACACATCATACGTTTGGACACCACTTTCCCATAAAAAGATCAAGTCTTTTATAAGAGGCTGGAGATAAACGTCAAGTTTATCCTTTGGATTCGACGGACCTGGCACCAATACAGTCAGAAACATTGTTTGAGGTTTCAAGCACATCCATGGAGGAAGATTATACGGAGTCAGAATCACCGGCCGGCCATAACGAATACTGCTTTCCAAAGCTCCCAAACGGTGCAAAACCATCAGTACACAAACCTAGCCTCACATTCCTCGGTTCAGAAGAAAAATTGGGATACACGTTGTCAAGGTGTTTCCAGGCCTCCGAGTCCGCCGGATGTCGCATCTCCCTAGACTCGGTCGAAGACGAATATGTTGCATGCCACGTCATGTGTTGTGTTGTGGCAGTAGATTGATACAATCTCATTAAACGAGGAATGATTGAAAGATAATACATCTTCTTGTGTGCCACTTTCTTCTTCGACGACTTCGATTGACCAACGGGCCCCTTCCGAGGTGGCTCTTTGTAACGAGGATGACCACACATCCTACACATGTTCAGATTGTTATCTTCATCACCCCAATATAACATGCAACCGTTTACACAACAATCAATCTTCTCGACCGGCAATCCCATATTTTTCATCATTTGCTTGCTTTGATGATACGTTGTAGGCACCTTATTCTCAGGAGGGCAGATCTCACTGCATAATTGTGTCATTTGCTCATATGCCCTGTTAGAAAGCTTGTTCTCGGTCTTGATAGCCATAAGTCAGGTATTAAATGACAGTTGAGAGTGAGAATCATAACCCGGATACAAATCTTGATCGACAAATTTGAGCATTTCATAAAATCGAAATGCTTCATCCGTCGGCTCCTCTTCTACATTTGAAAAACCGCCTTCCATTATCATTGTTTGATACATATTGGGTTCTCCCTCTCCAAGTTGTTCTTCCCCACCAAACTGTTGTTCCCCATCAAACTGTTGTTCATTACTCGCGCCGGCTTGATTACCATATATTTGTCTTTCATAGATACCAGCAGTGTAATAGTATAAAACTTGATCAAAGTTATAAGGCCAACGTCCTTCGCCGTGAAATGTCCAGTTATAATAATTAACAGTGAAACCATTCTTCAGAACAGGTACCAAAACCTCATATATCGACTTAAATATTTTATTCTGACATTTTTTGGCATTACACGGACACTTGATACAATCCCCATACATGTAATGTGGGTGGAGCTTTGCAAATTCAACAAATGACACAAGTTCATTGTAAAATTCACCATTCACATTTCCTAAAATGAACCTAGGAGTACAATACATCCATCGACGATCCGACAATTCCATCTGTTAAACATTTAACATAAAATTCTTACAAACATATAAAATGCACAAGTAATTAAACTACAAAAAATATAATTAAAATACACAACTAAACTACAAATATATAATATGCACAACTAATTAAACTACAACCATATAAAATGCACAACTAAACTACAAAATTTAACCAAGTAAAAAAGAAAAACGTACCGAAATTTGCTTGCTTTCATACAATTTCCATAATTTTTTTCGACTGAGTGAAAAAGGGGAAAAAGCTTCTGTTAAGTGCTGCGCGCTACCGAATTTTTTTTCATACAATTTCCATAATTTTTTTCGACTCCATTTTCGTCCGTACCCAACGTCTACACCTTGCCACGACTACGCCAAGCAGTCCTCCAGGTGTACATTACCTCACTATACCTAGATTGACATGGAGCAGTCCAATACGTGTGAATATCGTCGTCCAAAAAGTACTCCCTAAGCCAATAAGCATGTTTCTGCACATATTCGATGAGGATATTTATCAAATAATATATATAATAAATTGTTTATTAATATTTAATTGAATGCACTACTCAAATACCTGAAATTCCTCCCAATATTCATCCTTTTTCGTAGGCGGCACCTTCAGCCAAGAGTAGGCATTCGCAGCAACCTTGCACTTAACAATCGAATCAGTGTAAATCTTCGACACCTCATTACCAGGAAGTAATATGTGACATTATATATTAAAAAACAAACACATTATAAATTAAAAAATGTATAAAAATTGATGCTATTAAATATTGTTAAACCTTAAAATTATTTAATTAATTACTTACTGTCCTCGCTCAATCCATGCTTTCAGTCTGGTTTCTCTGGATGCCCGCATGGGATGTTGACGAGCTGCCGACGACTTAGATGACGGCGGCGAATGCTGTGGAACGGATGGCGACAACGTCGTAGGAGCCGGCATCAAAGTAGGCTCATCAGGCCTAAGTGAGCCTCTCGACCGCCTACGTCGAGATCCTGAGGCCCCACTAGCATCTTGACTCATCTATTTTAATAAATAAAATTTAAATGTATAATAAATTAATGAATAATTAATATAGTAATGAAATCAATAATTTCCTAATTTAATTAATAACATTTTAGTAATTTAAGTCAATAATTTCCCAATTTAATCAATAACAAATTACGTTACTAATGAAATGAATAATTTACCAAACTAATTAATAATGACTTAATTTAAAAAATAACAATAATTACTATATTAATCAAACGTACAACACCCCTACTTATAACAATAATTACTAATTTAATCAAAAATAATAACCTAGTTTAATTATCAAAACTAACTAACAATTACCAATTATATATTAATTAAATAAACAAAATATATAATAAACTAATTAACGTAAAAAATAATAAATTTATCAAGAACTACCCTATATATAACACGAACTAACAAGAACTACACTATATATTTGAACTAACATACATTAATTAATTACAATTAACCAATAAAAAACATATAATCCACGTACTAACATATATTTGAATTAATTATACATATTTATCAATTACGTATATGCAAATTTATAATAATTAACATGCAATTTTAAATAATTCAATAACAGTTTTATAATAATTAACATGCAATAATACAATAACTTAATTAAAATTAATTAAGAATTTATAAAACGTACCGTTTAAATTGAAGAAAACTTGGGTAGATGATCGTTATGCTCTTTGTCGTTCAATTCACGCACAACAAAATCCAATCCACGCACGAAACCACCACGAACAGAAGAGGAGAAGAAAGTGAATTTTTTTTTCTTCTTCAAGAAACTGCCGAAGGCAGTTCTTATAAAAAAAAAAATTGCTACCGACGGATATTTTCGTCGGTAGTGCGCGAATATTTAATTCTTACGTGTCTTTTCATTGGTATCCGAGGCGGTGGGTCAAAGCGGGTCAGCTACCGACGGAATATTCCGTCGGTAGGCGCAATTTGAACTACCGACGGAAAATTCCGTCGGGAAGCAGGCCTAAAACGACACCGTTTTTCTGTGAATGAAGTGATAATGTTTGAGTAAAAAAGTGATAATATTTTTAACAAAAGTAACTGTCACTTTTTACTTAAATACTATCACTTTTTACTCAAACATTATCACTTTTTATATATGAGGGTCCGTCTCACGGATCTCATTTTGTGAGACGGTCTCATCCAAGACTAGCCCTATATTTAATATGGACTTAAAAAAATTTTTATGGAGAATTTTTATAAAAAGGGTCATTCCTAAAGACACTTATCTCATTAAGAACAAAAATTCTAATCATTTAAAATAAGGTCAAAATTGAATGTAAATAACCAACTATGCCCTTAACTTTAGATTTCAAGTTTAATTAATGAATACTTCACATTCCTTATTTTTCGCCCCGTCTTCAACAACAATCCGCTCAATCAATATTTTTTCCTTTTCAGTTTACAAATCAAGATTGATGTGTTTAAAATAAATTCTATGACTTTCCCTATTCGTGATCCATATTCATTATTACATTCAAATCTTAATTATTGATTCTTACTTTCTATAATAAAATCCTACTGCAAAATTGATTGACATTGTGTATGGTTAATTAAGTACAGTTAATGGACCGTGCATATTCAATTGTGTAAAATTCGATTTATATTCCGTATAGATCGATCAATGCAGTTAATCAAGTTTCAAAAGTATTTGACCATTGATTCCAGTTTCAATCATTGATTCCAGTTCTGCAAATTACTGTGTTTCTACATGTTATTTTGTTATTATTCTAGGATTTTCTGTGATCGATCAATGCAGATTATCAATCAATGGATTATTTTGTGATTCTCAAGATCGAATTCAATGAGAAAATCAAGTTGAATTATTCGATGGATTATTCTATAAGTCTTGAATCAAGTCACCAAGATCGAAGATCGAATTCGATGGAGTATTCTAGAAGTCTTGAATCAAATCACTGTTGATGCAACTTTAGTATTTTTTTCTGCATTATAGTCAGGTGAATTGCATACGTAAACATATATGTATCGCGAAATTATATATACTCAATGTACTGAATAATCAAATATTGTTATATTCAAAGAAGAAACACTGCCAGATTCTTTTGAAATTTAAAAATTTTGATTTGACAATTTTTTTGTAGATCTTTAAATTCGAATATCAAAGATATGAAGAAAGTTTTAAATTGGTGTTACAGAGATTTG